>CM053613.1:70379343-70477316 GCA_028646535.1 Procyon lotor
TGTCTCTCTCTCTGTGTCAAATAAATAAAAAATCTTAAAAAAAAAAAAGGAGACACAAAGAAAAGACTCCTTTAAAAAAAAAAAAGAAATGTTTTTGTTCTTTGGAAACGTGTGTTGAAATATTTAAGAGTGAAGTACTGTGAAGAGTGTGAAACAGATACATGCGCGGGCACACACACACACACACACACACACACACAGAACATGAAGTTAGCAAGACTTTGAACAGTTGGCGAATCTAAGTTGAGGGGTATAGGGGTATTCACTGCATATGTTTAAACATTTTCTTTTTTTTAAAGATTTTATTTATTATTTGACAGAGATAGAGATCACACATAGGCAGAGAGCCAGGCAGAGAGAGAGGGGGGAAGCAGGCTCCCCGCTGAGCAGAGAGCCCGATGCAGGGCTCCATCCCAAGACCCTGAGATCATGACCTGAGCCGAAGTTAGATGCTTTAACCCACTGAGCCACCCAGGCACCCTTAAACATTTTCAAGAGAAAAACAAACACAATAAATTTATTCAAAAATTCCAATCACCACCACCAGCTGATGGTATTTGAAAATGACACAACCTAAGCATAATGACACAAAAAGGTTAAAAGTAAAGGGTTGGGGAAAAAAAGATAAATGAGGCATAAACTAACTTTTAAAAGTTGCCACCTAACTTCTTTAATGTTGCACAAAACAGATTTTTTTAAATAAAAAAGTAGTATTTGTCATAAAGTCAATACACAGTAATAGAACAGAACAAACAATTGAGCAGGAAGATGAAACCATTTTAAATGTGTAGGTGTGCGTTAACAGAAACACCTATTTGCTCCTAGCTTCCATGAGCAGAGATCTTCCTGAAGCATGTTCCACCTCTCTCTGTCACCTGACTCACTCGGCCCCTGGGAGTAACTTCTCTGCTACGTGGGCACTGATAAATGGCACATGGCATTCACTCTGCCCTGCTTTCACCCTCTTGGAAGCAAGTGGTCCTCAGGGGCTCGGCTCCTCTTACGTGGGGATGCCCTGGCCTAGAGTTGCCTGCACCCAAAGACAGGGATGCTTGCCCCTTTTGCGGTTTGTGTGCGAGACCATTTGGTTCTTAAACCAAGATATGTCTTAGTCTTATCAGCAGTGATGGTGATAGTTTGTCCTACATCTTTATTTTCTGTTTTATTTCTCAATATAATTAGACTCAGGCAGGAAAGAGGGTGTATTTATTAGAGGCCTCCTCAAAACCCCCAATAGCACACAATCACATAGCCTTAAATATATATAGAAAGAGTAAAAATGTAAAGAACTATGAGGAAAAATGGAGAAATCCATAGTCATGTTGGAAAGCTTAGAACAGTACAGGTAATAAGTTTGATCTAAATGAAAAATATAGAACTTGGCTACCAATAGTTAGGGAACATACATTCTTTTAGGCATTCTAGAATATTTATAAAATTTTATCATGTACTAGGTCACAAAACAAGTTGCAACAAATAAAAAAAATCCAGTTTATTTAATTAAACTGAATTCCCCAAGCTTGACGTACTTAAATATGAAGTTAATAACTAATAAACAGACAAACCTCCCTACTCCCTTACATCTGTACAATTTAAGTACACTTTTATTTATTTATTTATCTTAAAAAAGATTTTATTTATTTATTTGACAGAGAGAGATCACAATAGGTTGAGAGGCAGACAGAGAGAGAGCGGGGGAAGCAGGCTCCCCGCTGAGCAGAGAGCCCGATGCAGGGCTGATCCCAGGACTCGAGCCACCCAGGCACCCCTTAAGTACACTTTTAAATAATCCATAGTTCAAATAAATGATATTTATAACAACAACAGTGAAAACATAGCAACCAAACTGTGAGACAGAGATAGGCAATAGCTAAAGGAAAATGTGTAACAAGAAGGAAGACTGAAAAATCAAGAGTTAACTTGATTCAATTCGAGAAGTTAGAAAAGTAAGAGAAGAAACTCCTCCTCCCTTCAAATCAGAGATTTTAATGGAATTCCTAAGGTGATCCTATTTGTGTGGAAGGATTAAAGGGTCAAGGATAGCTTTGACAATTTTAGAGTAGAGTAAGGAGGGCAAAGGGGTTCTACCAAACAGAAAGATAAAAGATTGAAGCTACCCGTAATTGAAACAATGTCCTAATGGTGCAACAGTAGATAAATAGGTGATCAGACCAAGGCCTTTGTGCCAAACCCAGCCCACTGCCTGTTTTGTAAATAAAGTTTTATTGGGACACAGCCCCATATGCTAGCTGCTTTCACATTACAACAGCAGAGGTGAGTAATGTGACAGAGACTCTAGGGCTCACAAACCATAAAACGTTTACTATCTTGCTCTTTGTAGAAAAATTCTACTGAACCTAGAAGCAGGTCAATGAGTAAAACAAAAGACCAAAGGCAAGTGGCATTTAAATATAATTGGGAGAGGATGAAATATTCAGTTAATGGATTTGGACCAATTCTTTATACAGAAGGGAAAAAATAGAAGTACATCTCTTCATTACACGTTACCAAATTACACATTACACATTACTGTAGAAAGATAAAAGACCTAACTATGAAAAGTAAAACCCTCAAGGTTTTAGACAAAAATATATGTCCTATCTTCTGAACTTACGATGGGGAAGACTGTGTTAAATACTACATAAAAAGCTTCAACTATAAAAAAAGCTACAACCACAAAGAAAAAGATTGATAAATTTGGTTATATTAAAAATGAAAACTTCGGTACAATAACAAAGTTCAGCTACCAAATTAAAAACCACATGCAGGGAAGAGATTTGTAAGGCATACAGAAGAAAAAAGGTTAGTATCTAGAACATATGAGAGAATTACAAATCAGTAAGAAAAAGACAAACCACAGAGAAACAGACAAAGGATATTTCTCAATGGGCAATTCACAGAAGAGGAATCCTGGGTGGGGGAACAGAAAGATTTTTAGGTCATTAGTAATTAGGAAAATAATAGTAAGATACTATTTCATCAGTTAAAAAAAATGTAGTCTGGTTACACTGAGTGTTGGCAAAATTGTGGGGGACTCAGCAGGTTTTATTCATGGCGGGTGGTGGTAGTATCAGTACTATGGGTTTGGAGAACACTTAACAATACTTGCTAAAGGTGAAGAGGCACAAACCCTGTGACACTCTAATTCCTCCTTCCAGGAATCTCCTCTTGCATAAGTGCCCAGGGAGACACATACAAGCAGGCCCAGAGCAGCTTTGTTAGGAATGGCAAAAACTAGAAGCAATCCATTGCCTAACACTGGGGAACTGTCCACAAGATTACCCGGGGTAAGGCCTGCAAGTTAAGCTGGAGAACCAGCACTGTAGTATTAGGGGTGCTCTGATAGAAAGACCTACGGGACATAAAGTGGGAAGGGATAGAGGAAGGATCCTTCCCTGAAGGATCACCTTGTTTTGAGGGTGCCTCATTAAAGATGACAATAGTGGGGCACCTGGGAGGCTCAGTTGGTTAAGCATCTGCCTTGGCATGGTCCATGGTCATGCAGCCCTGTATTGGGCTCCCTGCTCAGTGGGGAGTCTGCTTCTCTCTCTACTTACTCACTTACTCTCTTTCTCTTGGATAAATAAAATCTTTGAAAAAGTAAAGATGACAATAGTGCATTCTCAAGTATGAATAGGAGTTTGAGAGTCAGAAATAGAAAGGCAACACAAGAAAAGGGCAGACCAGGTAGACAGTAAGCAAAAGCATTAAGGCTGGAGACAGACCCTGGTGTCGATTGCAGGCTCCTTGGGAGCTTCTGGAGGCAGGAAACTGGCCTCCACACTGGGAGGGCAGGAAGAGACCAAAGAAAGAGGCCAGCCACTCCAGATTGGGTGGGAGGTGGCAGGTTTAATAAGCAAGGGAACTTACACAGGAGGCTTGTCTTGGGCACCTGCAAGAGGAGTAGATCCCTGCATGCATGACCTGCCAAATCTTGAGGCTTGTATAGAGGCCCTCCCTGAGCTTGGTCCCATATTCAGTCCAGATGGCTTCAGCATCACATTGCTACCTGAAGGTTATGTTCTTGGGTGGCTTCTCTAAAGCAAGTGGGAAGCACATTCCAAGGAAAGGAAAGGGAGTAAAGAGCTTCTGATTGTTGGTGGCCAGCTGGTGGGTCAACCAGAGCTCACATCCTCTGGCTAACCTCCCCCAACACATGGGGATGGTGGAAGTGCGGCCATGACAGGAAGTGGGAGGGAAAGGACACCATGTTGGTGATGGCGCAGGACTGAGAGTGAGGGCTGGAGAGGCTGGTGGAGGTCAGATAACAAATAACCCAATACATCATATAAAGCATGTTGGATCTTCTTATAGCACAAACTAACGTTAACTAAATGTGGATCAAAGCCCTCAATGTAAGAGCTAAAATTATAAGACTCTTGGGAGAGCACATACAGGAAAGTTTTGTGACACTGATTTAGCCATATTTTCATGGATGCAACAGCAGAGCAGAGCAACAAAAGAAAAAAATAAGTTAATTGGACTTTATCAAAATCAAGACTTTTTTTTAATCATTAAGGCAAATCATCATTTAAGTATGAATATTTCTCAATTTTAGAGATTTAACTTTTGCTGTTGTAATCATTTCCCAAGCCACTGCCACTTATCTGTTGTTCGTATCTTATCCCTGAATGTTAACTGTCAAATTAATCTGTAAAATTAACATAAAGCTTAATAATAAAAATGCCCAGATTTTTTTTTAGTTGGGTCCTTAATCCTCTCCATCAGCAGTTCTCAAACTTTTTGGCTTTAAGAGCCCTTTACATTTTTTTATTATTATTATTTTTTCTTTAAGATTTATTTATTTATTTGAGAAAGAGAGTGGGAGCATGAGCGAGGGAGGGGCAAAGGGAAAGGTGGAAGGCAGGGAGAGAATCTCCACCAGACTTCCCACTAAGCTCAGAGCCCCGCACAGGGCTTGATTCCAGGACGCTGAGATCATGACCTGAGTTGGAATCAAGAGTCGGTCACTTAACGGACTGAGCCATCCAGGAGCCCAATGAGTGGTAGTTTCTTAAAGATTGGTTGCAGTGTGGAACCTAAAGCCATGTTAATGAACTGTTCCATTAAGTGGTTCATCTTGCACCTGAACAGATCTGTTTTGTTTTGTTTTGTTTTGTTTTTACTTATGCACAATTTTGTAACATTAACCATTGACCATTTGGAAAATATTGACTGACTGGGTTATGCAAATCTTCCAAATGTTGACACATATCATTATAGAAGATCCAAAACAAACCCCACACACTCATTGATATCACCACCAATCTTATCACAGAATTCATTAAGTATTGGAAAACTATCATGCTTGTAGTGGTAGATGCATGTGTTTCAAAATCCTACCTTTCGCTTGAAAGATCAAATCTTATGTTGGCAACAAACTCTGTTAGATGTTTTCTTAAAGTGAGAGACTCACTTAATTTTTAAGAATGCACCTGCCAAACACCCAACCTGAATAACCAGTTTATCTATCAGTCATGCTTTTCAAGTAAAAAGGGTGTTGTGTGTGTGTGTGTGTGTGGGGGGGGGGATGGCTAGTTTAGCTTGCAACTCAAATGATCACACAAATGCTTTTCCCTGAGACAACTATCACATTTTGGTATGCCGCAGAATGGCTTTATGTGTACTTTGCATGTTAACACATAGACTGTTTTTAAAAGATGCTTATTTAAGGGCTGAGACTTGATAAAATTAGTAATTTTTACTGTTTCATCAGGAACATGAAGTGAAATGCTTTTGTGCTTTCTTTGAGTGCATAGTATGAAGAGAGAACTGCTAGTACCTAGTACCACTTTGTTCCATGGTCTTAATTTGTGCTAAGGCACCTGCTGTTCTTCCCATTACTGCTTTTGCCCCATCAGTGTAAATGTGAACACAATGAAAAGAGTAAATAATGTCTTATTATGATGAAAATAGTTTTGACCTTGTGTACCTCCTGAAACTCTTGGTCTTATACTTTGAAAACTGCTGCTAGAGGAAATGGAGAATATGAGGGAGGGACATGGTCAAATTTGCAATTTAGGAAGACTGCTCTGACAGCAGCATGGAAGATGAGCTAGATAGGATCTATCTGGAGGCAAGGAGACTACGGTTGTGTTCCAGGAGAGATTATGAGGACCCTAGACCAGGACAGAAGCTCTAAGCATAGAGAGCACAGGGATAAGAAAAATCATGAGTCCAGGATGACTCTCAGCTTCCCTGATTGCATGTTAGGATTTGCTAAGATGGGAAACTCAGGAGAAGGAGAAGGAGCAGCTTGGGGGCACAACATACAGCCTTCAGCTCTAGTTATGCTGACACTGAGGTGCCATCCATGGGGAGATCTGGAAGAAGCTGATAAAATGGATATTGAGATACACGTTTGAGAACTGAACTCAGAGAAAACGATCCATTCTTGGGGAATAAGTCTAGAGGCTAGGACACCACCTACCTTATGTCAGGTTTTAATGAACAGGGAGAAAAAGAGAAATCCACATGATGAGGAATGATATAAAAGATAGGAGAACCATCAGAGATTAGTGCCATGGAAGGAAGAGAGTGCTTCTAGAAGGCAACAAAGGCAAGTGCTACAGGGACCTGGGAACTGAAAGGAGTCCAGGAACATGTGAGTTCCAAGAGAAGCTTTACAGCACCAGATCCTAGGGTCTGCAACAGTGCCTGGTTCAGAGGAGATACGTAATAAAATATCGTTGAACAAAGAAATGAAGGCATTGGATATGGCCACTGAAGGCCACTGATAAGCTCTGCCATAGTGGTTCTGTGGGATGTAGAGATGCAAGCTGTGTTTGGAAAAGTGAATGAAAGGAGGGGATGAACCTGGTTAACAAAGGAAGGGAAGAGATAAAGAGCTTGCAACTGACACAGGGTGAAGGAGGGATTATGTTGAGTTAGCGAAATTTTTCTTTTTAGGATGAAAGGGACTTTTGTGTATGTTTTTTAAGCTCTGGGGAAAGGGGCCATCTGAAAGAGAAATGATGAATTTGAAACCTTATATTCATACCTCCCTGTCTTCCGCAACCCCTTTAGTCCCCAAAGCCACAAATGGTTTGAAGAAATGGATTTTCCTTGATATGAGGAGCAAACTTTTGCAAACTGTTGTTGGTGGTACCTACCACCCACAAGGAAGTCACTGCTGAGAAATTATGGCCACTACCGTCTCCTTCCTTCCTTGCACCAGATTGCAACTTACCATCTTTCATAGTCTGGGCCTCTCGTGCATTACTGGATTTCAAGGCATCCCATCCAAGACTAATGTCTGTCATGAGAAGTCCAGCCACGGGAACTACTTTTGGTTTCTCAGCAGCACCTTCCTCCCTCTTACCTCCAGGCTTCTCCTTCCTCTCCATCTCAACTGGCTACTCAGACTGGAGTTCTCAGTGTAGATACCTCTCCCTCCCCTGTGACGCCTCCAGCATTGCACTCATCACACTAGACTGTAGATTCCTATTTGCAATCCTTGCTTCTCCTACTAGGCTAGGAGTTCTGCGAAGGTAGGTACATCTTGTTCTGTGTGTCCCCAATACCTGACACACAGGAAGGTTCACTCAATGTGTGTTGCCATGAATGAATGAACAAATGGGTACATTCCTTATCCTTTCTCATCCTGATTCTTTTTGTGAGGAAAGAAGATGCAGGCAAAGCAGTAGACCCGGAAACAGATCATAAGAGTCACTTTAGGTTATGAGCTGTTTTTCTCTAGAAGCTAATCCTTAGCTGGAGACTTGGACCGTGAGTAGCCTGCAGACTTGGAGGCAGTGAAGACTATATCATAAAACCATCCATTAAACTTCAAAGGGAGAAAAAGTAAAAACATGAATAGAGCTAATTGCTGGCTGCCACTAATTGGATCCTGCGCATTATAAATTGTTTAATAGTTGGTCTAGATATCATTGCGATAGGTCGGTGCCATATATAAAGGCAAACAGACAGATGCAGAGATAACTGACAGAGCCTGTGACCTCATCTAGTCGCAGCTCCATCGCCTAAAGGGAAGAAATTTACCAGTTCTGTGTGTTTGGCATAATTATCTGCCACGAAGTAGCCAAAAATGATTCTCTTGTTTAGCAATTACATTACCTAAAGACACCCAGTCTAGGTGAAACAGACACAATTGCTATCCTGGGCTGGGAGTCAGGATGCCTGGGGTCAGATCTGGCTCTGAAGCAACCAGTTATGTGACCATAGGACAGTCACCTGTCTCTATTACTCAATATGCTTGTTATAATACTTGGGATTGTGCATTCACTTATTCATTTATTCAATACATATTTATTAAGCGCCTACTGCATTTCTGGCACAATGCTAGGTGCTGGAGATACAGAGAAGAATAAGATCAAATCCCTGACATTATCACAGTCCACTATAAAGGTATGCAGAGAAACCAAAGGAACACAACAAGACAGTGCTGTTGAGGTATGCACAGGTGCTGTAGGGAGATATGCACAGGTGCTGTAGGGGACAGGGGAGGTATGCACACATGCTGTAGGGGACAGGGGAGGTATGCACAGGGGCTGTAGGGGGCAGAGGAGGTATGCACAGATGTGTAGGGAGCAGGGGAGGTAGGCACAGGGGCTGTAGGGGGCAGGGGAGGTATGCACAGGTGCTGTAGGGGGCAGGGGAGTTATACACAGGTGCTGTTGGGGGACAGGAGAAGTATCCACAGGTGCTGTAGTGGGCAGGGGAGGTATGCACAGGTGCTGTAGGGGGGCGGGGGAGTTATGCACAGGTGCTTTGGGGGACAGGGGAGGTATGCACAGGTGGTGTAGGGGGCAGGGGAGGTATGCATAGGTGCTGTAGGGGGCAGGGGAGGTATGCACAGATGCTGTATGGGGGCAGGGGAGGTATGCCCAGTGATGTCTGGGAACAGAAGAATGGGTGAGTGAAACTTTCCTAGGAGAAAACAGATGAAGACTTGAGAGGGAGAGATCTTTGAATTGAGCTTTAAATAATTAGTAGGAGTTTGCCAAATAAAGAAGAAAGCAAGCCCTTCCAAAGTAACAGGCACCGTGTATCAGAGATACATGAGAAAGAAATGTTTAAGATACTGAGTGTCTGGGAGGCGTGGTTAGACTATAAGGGACCTACTGGGGTGAGTTAACTCCTGGGGAGGTATCTGGGCATCCTCCTGTAGGCTCCAAGGCTGTGGTTCTCAAACTCGAGGGTGCACCAGCATCACCTAGGGGGCTTGTTAGAACACAGACTGCTGGACCCTTCCCTCGGAGTTTCTGATCAAGTGGGTCTGAGGCAGGGCCTGGGGATCTCATCTCTATCGAGCTTCCAGGTACGAAAACACTGCTAGTCCTGGGGGCACACTTCGGGAAGCACTCTACTAGGGAGCCTGCCCTTCTGTTGCTTGTATGAGCAGCTGGTACTACACAGAGAAGCTAGAATGAGACAAGTCGAGAGCACAGGAGCATCCAGGAGGCTTATAGGGGCTCCTAGAAATAAAACTTCTGTCAACTTGCGTTAAGTCAGGAGGCTCCAGTTCATCTAAGTCCTTATGTTTATTTCTTTTACCAGCCTGTTACTGGTGCTTGAAATTTTTACCATTAGAGCTCTCTTTGGTTGGGTTATGAATTGCTTCCTATTTTAGGGCAAATACTTCTGGAAGGGGCAGCATATGAAATCACTATCAGCTGTTTACTATACAGCATTGATTTAATGATGAGCTCCTTTCTACACCCCCATCAGATGAGACAAAGATATTTAATGCTCTGGGAGGGAACATCCACTCCAATCCCAGCCCTGTCACACCCTGATGGCAGGACACTAGCTACGTCACTTCGCCTCCCTGAGTCTTAGTCTCAGGCTCCTCCTTGGCCAAATGGGGGTAGTAAAATCCTGCCGCAGAGCGTCGTTTTGTTTGTTTTGCTGTGTTTTTGATGACTGCACTGAGTGAGAGAATGTGTAAGAGCTCTTGGAATATATCAAGTGCTAAACAGAAGTGCTAAAAGAGTGTACACACACACATTTACAGACGTACCTTTTAGCATACTGAAAATTCCAGAAGATTCTTAATGAATCCAAGAGATCTGTCAAGCCTGTTGGTTGTTGCTGTGTGTGTGTGTGTGTGTGTGTGTGTGTGTGTGTGTGTATTTGTGTAAGACAAGAGAGAGAAAGAAAGAAGATGGGAAGGTGGGGAGTGAAATAGAACATGTCAAAGTGGAAGGAGAAGGCTGATATTCATTCCAGTTTTACCTTTGGGCTTCTGGTCTCCTTTTCGCTAACACTGTAGATTTCTAAACTGAAACAGATTAGGACTTAGAAATTTCACAGTTGGGCATTTCTCCTTGCTACCAACTGAAAATTCTTCCTGGGGCCTTTTGGGACTTCCTGGGCTCCCTGTGGGATATTTACAGTTTTCCACAAGCCCAGGAATAGTCGGTATCAATTAGGCTCTGACTGAAAGCACCTCCTTAAACAGATTGACATCTAGCCAGTTCGACAAAACCTTTCCTTAACCTCAGTGTCATTCTCCACCTCCGGGGTACTGACAGGCCAGGTTTAAAGAACTCCTTTAACTAAATATGATTGAAGTTTTCCTTTCATCAGGAAAGGCTGCAGAGAGATGTAACACGTTATTCTGGAGTGCACTGGCAGGCGCAACCTGGAAAGACAGGCTATCAGCTTACCCACAAGTGAACAATTCCCCGGGTGGCATGGTTAATTGCACCAGCTTCACCAGGGCAAAAAAAAAAAAAAAACAATCTCCTTGTACCAGGGAAAAGAAAGGAGACATCTACCAATTTGTAAGAGGATAATTTCCTAATTACCCCATGAAGGTTGTTATTTCTGGTGAATCCTTCAATCAGGTTGAGAAGGGTGGAATCTGATCCTTCCTTTAGTGATGAAAAATGTTATTGCAGGATTAGATTTTCACATAGTGTCTCTCCTCTCTCCAGCTGGAGGAAGAATTTCCTAATCTCCTCCAGGGTAGCTTTTGGAGGCAACCCGTGTGGGCAGGGGACGGTCCCCAAGCAGAGAGACCAGACCTGGGAGCACCTCACGTTGGTCACAAGGTGATGGTTTAATGACTTGGAAAACCTCCCTCCAGAGTGTGAGGAGGCCCTAGCAGAATACATGACTCATAGCCCAGAACCTCTGAAGGGTTTAGAAACGAAGCCTGCCTCAGTTTTGAACAACCCTTAAATTCCCCTCAGGGCATCTTGTGAAAAAAAGGAGGGGTGCTCTGGCCATGATTATCAAGCCATAACCAATCCCCAGCCACACACGGGACACTCCCGGACCTATTCGGGAAAAGAAACCAACATTTCTGTAAGACCTACCATGTGTTCCAGAACTTTTCCTTCTAACATCTCCCTGACTTTGCAACAACTCTGGGGGGCAAATGTGACAGCTACTATTTGAAAGTAGAGAAATGGAAGCTCCAAGTCTTAAAAAGTTCCCCAATGGAGGAGCAAAGCAAGAGCGCCGGTCTTACCGGAACTTACCCAGTGCTTCCAGAAGGGGGAGGCTGCCTCGGTAGCTCTCCGTAGGCAGCGCCCAGTTCCTGGGCTTCACAGTGTCCCGCGCTCTGTTGGTTGTGGGCTAACAGGTAGGAGACCCGGGAAACAGGTCGGTCAAGGGAAGGGGGTGAACAAGTGGCAGCAGGGAAGTAAGCGAGGTGCAATCCGCCTGCGGAGAAGGGCTGACTCGGGACAGCCAGCCAGGATTGCTATCAAGAACACCCAAGTAGGTGAGATGTGGCTTGCTTCTCCACTCTCTCCGGTTCCAGAATGGCCTCCCTCCACATCTGGGATCCACTCACTAACGCAACAACGATTTATTAAGCACCTCCAGTGTACCAGGTACCCTAAGAGGCACGGGGGACGTAGCAGTGAACAAACACAAATTCCCCCCAAATGGAGCTTACATTCTAGGGGTTTCCATCCAGGGGCTTGGGGCTGTCTTTTAGGCTGCTTGGAATTCTCCGTTAGGGAGAATCCTTCCAATTTCTGTTCATACGCACACCAGCGCACACTCACGGACACAACCGGCTCATATGCATACACGCGCCTTCTCCAGCGCGCCCGCACGCACCAGCGCACACACCTTGGGCCCCGCCTTGCAGCCCCTCCTCCCAGGCTCACGCCTGCACACGCGCGGACAACGTGTTCACACACGCCCTACCCCCTCCCACCCTGCGACCCCTTCTCACGCCGGGTGTTTGTGCGGAGGTGCAGGCGGTGGCCCCGGGCGGCAGGCGCCCAGAGGACAGTCTCACTGCCCCGGCGGTGGCGGCGCGGCGGGCGATCCCGACGCAGGGGAGGAAGGAGGAGGCTCGGAGCCCCGGAGCCAGTAACGCCGGCGGGCGGCTTCTTCTCCGCCTGCCGGGCAGGGCCAGGTGTCGTGGGCCATGCGGGTCCCTCCCAGGGCTGGCTGCGGGGCGGGCGGGGCGGCTCCCTCTAGACCCCCCCTCCCCCCAGACCTGGCCTCGCTGGACGGTGACTCCCTTCTCAGCAACGATTGCTGGCCCTGCCCGACGGGAGGAGAGAAGGCAGGCGCGCCCGGCCTTGGGGCTTGGGCAAGGCACAGGTGGAAAACTATTATCAAGATCTTTGGCAACAACCTCAACCCTGGGTCTGTGGCAGAAACTTGGACTCAGTGGCCTGAAACCGGACCGAGGAGCAGTGTCAGGAGGTGCAGGCCTGTCCCTCGGGGCTGATCGGCTAAATGCTCCTTCTCCCAAGGCCTCTCAGCATGCTGTTTGTTTCCAACCCTAGCAACTGTCTTCCGCGGCTCCTGACGGACTCGGCCCCACCGCGAGGCTGCGCGGAAGGGTCCGCAATCATTCCTTTCTCAGGCTCACGCTTTCACGGATGCCCACAATCTGGGGCAGCTCCTTACCGGGCCACTTTGTTTTCTTGGGTCAGTGAGCACTTTTGAGAAGTTCTCTCAAGGCCCTTTCCACCTTGCTGGCTTCTCAAAGAAGAGAAAGAGGAGAGTGTTAAAACCAGCAGGGCCCTCCCTCGTTCCCTCCAGGACAGCAGACTCGTTTCAAAGAAGCTGAGCTCTGAAGGGCCCCCTGGCAAGTGGGAGGGCATCTGTTAGGATCCTGCAAGGTCAGGGTGTAGTGTGCTTTGCGGGTAGGTGGGCCCCAGGCAGCGCCCTCCTGCACCCTGCACGGATCAATCTGGTTCACCCTCCCTTGCAGGGCAGAAGGGAGTTCCAAGAGCAGAGAACTCTGTCTTTATCTTCTGCCTGGGACTTAGTTGAAGAGGTAGAGAGACAAAGAAATTCCTGCTGCTCTCTGCAAGGAGAGATAGGCACTAGCTCCTGGGAGAGCACGGAAGGGCATTTCTTCTCCAGGGAACCTGAGCTGTGAGCTCGTGACTCTGGAATTTGAGGGGAGAATGATCCTCATCACCTGCCTATCAGCATTTGGCCCTGGGAACCTCCACATATGCTCCCTTTGAATCCTCACTCTGTTCAGCAGCTCTTGTCATCCGGGTTTTACAGAGGAGAGAAGGATTAGGTAGCTTGCCCAGTCTGGGCTATCAATGGGAGAGGCCAAATAAGGACTGATGGGACCACCTCCATTAACCGGCTAGCAGCGGCTCCCCCTGGCTGGGTGGCTTGCCTGCCTGCTTCCTCCAGACTGTCAGGAAAGGACACATCTGGATTACCTGAGAAAGAGAGTCAGAGCTGGATTGTATTCTCTGTTCACACTGAGACACCCAAGGACCTCTTAGACACCTTGGTATGTGGTGATCAAGGATAACTAAATGAAATGCGAACAGCTAGCTCTGTGACAGGAAAGACTGGGTATAAAATTGAGGTAGAACTCACAAAAACAACCAGAAAGCAAATGATTGCTTTTTGTTTTTTAAAAATTGTATTTCTTTTTTTTTTTTTAAAGATTTTTATTTATCTATTTGATAGAAAGAGAGAGGGAGAGATCACAAGTAGGCAGAGAGGCAGGCAGAAAGAGAAAGGGAAGCAGGCTCCCTGCTGAGCAGAGAGCCCGATGCGGGGCTCGATCCCAGGACCCTGAGATCATGACCTGAGCCGAAGGCAGACGCTTGACTGACTGAGCCACCCAGGCGCCCAGATGATTGCTTTTTGGAGTAGTTCTGTGTTTTGCGTTGAAGGTTTTGAGACTCCTGGAACGCATGCCTTTGAGGCCAAGTCTCCTTTCCTGTTATCCTCTGCATCTGTGAGCATTCATCCCTGACCTTTGTGCCTTGTAACGTGTTTCCACATCCATCGTCTCATTTATCCCTCACAGAACTTTGAGAGGAAATAATAGTAACAACAACAACAATGTTGATAAAATACCTGTATTTATTTAATAACTACTATGTACTGGGCACCATTCTAAGGACCTTATATATATATTAATTCATTTGTTCCCCCCTTTTACAGATGCAGAAACTGAGGCACTGAGGGTAATGTTTCTGACCTGTACAGTCTTCCAAGTGGTGAAGCCTGCACTTGAACCCTGGTCTTCTGATGGACTACCTGGCAGAGAGAGGGATAACTGTCAGGTCCCCTTCCCTCAGGCCTGTGGCTTCGGTTTCTTTCACTCAGTGCTTCTAGGAAACCTTCTTGCAATGGTCAGTAGGAGAGCCCCAGCCTCATTCCTAGGGCAAGTGCAGTTGCTGGGGCTGGTGTCCTGGGCTCCAGCACAGAGAGACCAGAGAACGGGGCTTAGAACTAGTGCTTGCTCTGCCACTTGCTAGCCAGCCGTGAACTTGGTCAATTCCTGTAATCTCTCCAAGCTAAAATGTCTTCATCCGGGGGTTAGGAATGATATTCCAGACATAGTTGACAGGGGGCGCCTGGGTGGTGCAGTCGGTTAAGCTTCTGACTCTTGATTTTGCCTCAGGTCATGATCTCAGGGTGGTGGGATGGAGCCCTGCGTGGGGCTCCCTGCTCAGCGGGGAGTCTGCTTGAGATTCTCTCTCTCTTCTCCCTCTATCTTTCCCCCAATTCTCGCTTTCTCTAAAATAAATAAATAAATCTTTAAAAAACAAAACAAAATTACTCAACAGGGTTGATGTGAGGATCCAAGGAGAGGCGTCAAGATAAAGCACTGGTCATAAATGTCCCCCCCTCCTGTCCCCTTTCTCCTGGACGGATGCAGGGTTTACTGATGTTGGATTGATACGGTTATCCTCCTGAATGTAAGGAGGCAGGGGCTCTGGGAAAGGAATGCTTACTCTGGCTGAGGAGAAGGCCTGTCTTCAGACTCGAAGTGGGAACTCCAAAAGTAGGTTTTGAGGGGGAGAGCGCTCCAGTATCTCAACTTCTTTCTCTTCAGCCTTGACCCCGATGACCCTAGACAGGCTGGAGGGTGCTCCTAGGAGACAGTTGGGGCTGAACTGAGAGGCCTCCCTATAGTGGGCCACAAGGAGCAGAAGTCAGCCTCTGACTTCTTTGCATATTCCTCTGGCTTTATGTTTCCTTTTGTTTTTCCTCGCTTGAGTTCCATCTTGTTGCAAAGCTCCAGCCTGGTCTCAGCCGTGCCGCTGAGGGGAGCAGTGGCCCCGAATCTGGGCCTCATGCCCACGGGCCTGGTGTCGTACCAGCTGTGTGCGGTGGTGGGAATGTCCCCAAGGCAGACATGAATCAAGATTCTTGAATCGTGAGAGCCTTACTGAGAGAAAGAGAAGCACTGAGTAAGGAAGCTAGCCCTGAACCCGGACTTTGCCAGGCGAGGAGCTTTGTGGCCATTTTCTCACTTAATCTTGGCAATAACCTTTAAGGGAGGTGTCTAGGGAAACTCGGCCTCACAGAGGTCAGCTAACTTGCCCCAGGCACCCTGCTAGTGTGTGGCTGAGCCAGGATCCCAAGCAAAAAAAAAAAAAAAAGCCCTCCACACACGGCGCTGAGTGCCCGGTACGACTTAGCCTTCTGTGGCTCTTTGTTTCTCCCTGAGAGAAGGGGAGTGATGTTTACTTCGCTGGCTGGGATGGTGAGATCGTTATCATCCTCAGAAAACACGTATTAAATCCCTAATTGTACATGGCACCGAGGAAAGTGCTGAATAATTTGGGATGCAGAAATAATTAAATAGAATACACAGGCTTTCTGCCCTCTGGGAACAGAGGCTCTCCAACTTGTGAAGTTGGCACAGTGGCCCCAAAGCCCAGGTCATGGCTGCCATTCTCTGAGGCCAGCAAGCCTCTCACCACAGGGGCAGATGGCACCTGTCCCCTTAGCGAAGGTGTGTCCAGTCTGGCTTGGAGGTAAGAGCGTCTTCACAAATCCGTCTCTGCTTGTGGGAAGTGCCTCTGAGAGCTTAAGACTGTGGAGACAGATAGAGGTGGGTTCGAAGCCTTCTTATTAGCCGTGTAAACTGGGACACGTTCCTTCTCCTCTCTGAGTTTTAGTTTCTCATCTGTGGAATTGGATGGGTGGGGAGTCCATTTTGTTAAATGAGATAATATATGTAACAGCCCTTAGCACAATGTCCAACATATAGTAAGTTCTTGGTCATGAAGTGCTCTCATTATAGCGTTTGGGTAGGTAGCTTGCACTCAGAATGGATTTCAGGGATGAGGGACTTTTGTGGTGACAAGAAGGGGGGGGACTTTTGATTGCACAGCAGAGAGACACCCCTTTCCTACCCCTACTGCTTTATGGTTGTCCCAAGGCAGCAAGGCCCTTGTGTTTCTTACCCTTTCCTCCTCCTGAAAGCCTTTCTGGAGCAGTCCCTCCAATGTCTGTCTCTTAGTCAATGACTGATCTTCAGTTTCCATTCCAGAAAGATAGGAGGCTCTCTTCAGGAAAAAGGCACAAAGGAAAATTGAAGTGCAGCATACCAGAACATCTCCTGAACTGCACACAGTAGGAATACGATAAATACTGACTGACTGGGAATCCATCTGGGGCCCCTGTTTCCCCAGACCCATGCTGGGGGCTGCTGTCCCGACCATAACTGTCCAGGGGCTGCCGTGGCAGGTGGAATGTTCCAAGATGTTCTTTTCGGCCCGTGAGCGTCCCCAGGAGGCACACCCCTGACTCACCCAGAGCTGGACATGGAGGGAGTGACCAAGGGCACACGCTGCAAAAAAATCTCTTTTGTTTCTTCTTGGCAGAGGCCCCGCACAACACTGGCTTCATGCTTAATGGCCTGTCCAGGGGGAACAAAACCCGCAGAACCAAGAGAGAAAAAGATTAAACTCCTAATAAAACCAAACCCAAACATCACCGCCCTCCCTGTCCTACCCAGCCCTCACTTTACACAGTGAGCTGTCTGCCAGCCAGTTCCCCTCCCAGGCAAATAATATTTATTCCATGAGGCCCTGACACACGGGGCCAAAACAAGACAATGCTTGATTGTTTCTTCCTCCCCCCTGCGGCAAACGATGGGTTGGAACGAAAGACGAAAAGGGAAAGGAGCAATATTGATGTTCTTCTCATGGGACCCGGCTCCGTGACCTGTCAAAACAAGCCTCAGATAAGGGCGGGGGGGGTGTCTGGGGGGTAGAAGGGGGCAGTTCGGGGGGGGGGGCAATTAGTGCTGCTACTCCCCGACCTGCTCGGAAAGTTTTGCTCTTTCGCTAAAGTTCCTGGCAGCTGTGACCACTTACATGGTTTTGCTTCCATTAACCAGGAGAGTCATTAAGTCGTGGAGCTTAATGAGGCTCTGCAGGGCCCAGTCGTCATTCCTCGGTGGAAAGTGCCAATTCATTGCTTGTAGATCAAAACCCTGGAGATCATGACTAAGTCAGAAGGGAGCTTTTCTAGCATTAGGGATTGACGGCCGACCCTAATGTGACCCCATGCTGCAAAGCAGGCTTGTGTGAGTCAAAGGCTCTGGCCTCTCTGATCAGTCAGAAGATGGGAAGTGGGTGACCATTCGCAATGGGTTGGATTGCTGGTTTCCCTGGGTTCTCAGCTGGGGTTCGGGTCTGAAAGGTCCAGAAAGATCTTTTATCATTATCAGTATCCATCAATGAGGTACTTGTTGAAGTCTGAGACAGTTGGTATTGTCCCAATCAAATTTTATTCCCCTCTGCATCAGACAATCACCACCATGGGCTAGAACTAGGTGGTTGGTTCTACTATTCCTTCCTTAAAATTAGGAATTTTTTTCAATTTTTTTCTCAGAGCAGTGCCTGGCACAGTGCTTGTAGAATATTTATAGGAAGGAGGGAGGCAAATGAGAACCCCAGGGCTCACCTCCCTTCTCCTCCCTTGGGTGGGAACCCACCTGGGGAACTCAGCGACGGCTGGGAGTGGCTCAGCCAGCCAGGGTGCGGACACCATGAACTCAGGAGAGCAAAATGAAGACTCGCTTGGAGTGCAGTATTTGACAGCGATTCAAAGCTTTCATTTATTTGAACTCACTCAATTTTCACAATTATGTGAAGGGAGGAGGGGAGGTATTACTATCCCCATTTTGCAGATGAAGAACCCTAGGTTTAGGAAGGTTTACTGACCCCGAAGCCCGTATCAGACCCCAGGACTTCTGATTCCTAACACTCTTTCCACACTAACTCCACGAGCTCTCTCTCTCTTGTAGGGGCTAGAAGGCAGGTGCTGCTGAACTCAAGGACTTAGCATCTAACCTGGTCTTTGTCCACCTGCCAGTGTCCCCTATTCACTTGTCAGGACTCAGCCAGACTGCCCCTCTTGCTCAGAGGCCTGGCATTGGAAGGGAATCAAAAGAAAGAGAACAGCCAGAGAGCCCGTCTCCTGGTCTGTTTCACCAAAGTCAAGTGGTGGTTAGGAGCGTGAAAGGTTGGGGCTAATGCCGTTCTCAACAAGGAAGTGTTTTCCTTCCTTAAATCCATCTTCTCAGCAATTTCACTCTTGTGTCTCCGGGCTGAACTGGAGGGATTGACAGCACCTGCAGGGAACCATGAGCGTGAAGACTGGGAAAGGGTGCAGGACATTTGCCAAATGGGGTGGGGGGGATTTAAGGGATGAGCAGCAGCTCCCAGGGAGACTTGGCTCCCCATAACTCCAGTGGGGGCACATGCAGCCTCACGGCTGCCCAGAGAATGGCTAGCATTCTAGAAACGCTGCTGCTTGGGGGAATAATGATGGGTTCTATGAACCAGGACTGGGGAGGGTAGACCCTGGATGGAAAACCTGGGATAACTGACAGTCTGGCTTATCCCCTGTGGGATTACTCAGCCTATAAAAGTCCTATTTATTTGTTAAGGGAGGGGCAGATCCATATCCCATCTGTTGACACCTGGACCGCAAAGGAGAGGGAGCTGCGCCTCTTTGCCCCTCCCAGCGGCCTGGATATGGCACTCCCTGCCAAGCTGATGTGTTTGCTGGGAAGAACACCTGGTGGGTGAGGGATGGGAGAGCCTCCCGCTGGCAGCTGCCACGTCTGCCGGGAGCCCATTGTCACTCAGCGGAGTGCGAAGCCCAGGCAAGAAGCCTGAGAACACTGTTCCAGACACTTTTTTTTTTTTTTTTGGTTTTTTATGTGTGTGGGTTTTTTGTTTTGTTTAGTTTTTTTAGATACCTGCCCCAGAGTGGGCCTGACCTTGCCCGTAAGCCCAGCTTTACCAGCTCTTCCTGAAATGTACCACCATTTCTTTCCATGGCTGTGTTCACTTTCTCCAAGACCAAAGGGGTAGAAGATTCAAGAGGCTTCCCATCTTAGATTACAGGTCTGAGCAATGCACCCCTTCACCTCTGGTTTCCTTATGCCACTTCAGATAGCAGAAAAATGCAAGGGAAGACTAGCTACTGTTTGAGGTGGTGATCACTTAGTTTCAAGTAACCATTGTAAGAACTCTTGGCATTTAGAAAGAACAGAGGGTCAGTACTTAGACACACGGGCTATGGTCCTGGCTCTCATGTGAGCCAACTGCATGACCTTGAACGGCGAGTTAGTCTTTCTGGATCTCCATTTTCTCACCGGGAAACAAAAGAAATTGGATGGATGCTCTCCCAGGGCTTCTTCCAACTCTAATATTTTATGACCTTGTAGCCACTAATCTCAATACTGATGTCTTTATTTACAAAGCAAATGCCACTGCTACACCTCAGGTAGAATGCATGTTCTGAGTCATTTTCGGTTGTGTGGTTGGATCTGTGGGGCTCCACCTTCGCGCTGGTCCCGTTCCCTTAGTTTGTCATAGTTCCCACGCAAGAGGGCTTGCCCATGGCCTCTGCTGTCCTTAGGAGCCCCCCTTCAATGGTCACAATAGGGCTGGGAGCTCTGGATCTCAGTTCCCACCTCAGGAACTGACTTGCTGGTTGGTTTCGGGCAAGACTTGGCTTCTTTGAGCCTTATTCACCCAATGGGATAAATAGTCCACCCTGGGAAAGCACTTTAGGATGCTTCAGTGGAAGGAGCTGGAGGAGCATGAAGCAGCTTCATTGTGGAGGCTGAGTATCTAAATCCCACAGCCTTTGGGAGCCAGTGGCCCTTTACTAATGGGTGGCACACTCAGCGGAACTTTGTTAATTTCTCAGTTTGCACAGAACCAAGGCCTCCTGGCATAGGCTGGGTGACTTGTTCCCATGCCTTGTGAACTTGGATCAAGACACCCTCTTTCTGGATTAGTTCTGCACCTGATTTTGAAGCATCTTACTGGGATAGTGAATGGCTTTGAAATGCATTTCAGTGAGCTCTTTATAACCTCACTCATTAGGCCTGGAGGAACTGTGCTTCCTTCCACCAACTCAGCTTGGCTGCCATGCTGCAGGCTGCTGAGTCATCTAGGCCAGGCCCGTTACCTGCCAAACATGGCTTTCCTGGACCCACCTTTCCGTTGTAATGAACGTAAAGCATTAATCTGGGAGCTTCTCCCTTCTATCTTCATTCCCCGCTTCCAATCCTCCCAGCTCTGCCCTGCCCCCCAGCTTCTGCTTCCCAGGTGGGGGCTCCTACCAAGAAGGGAGAGCAGTTAGCTCACTAGTAAAATGCCTTATCACTTCCAGGATGGGGACAACATGGTTCATAATGTCTTACAGTAATCAGTCAATAAGGATGGTGCATCAAGAAACTAATATTCTTTAAGTCTCTGGAGATTAGTGCCAGGTTCTTGATCTCCCTGTGAATATTTACACAATGGAGAACACTATATATAAATTAGTGAGACCACATCCCAGTGTTTGACCTCGTATTACAAACGAGATGAATTCTAGAAGAATGGAATCATAACCCACAACATCAATACCATAAATAATAACGTTAGGATGGAAGTTACTCATGTTGGAGTTGACTGGGGCTGATTTTTTTCCTCATAAGAAAGCACATCGTTTCCCTTTAGAACCTCTTAAGGGTAACCCAGAAATAGATACCATTCTCCCCTTTGCGTCTTGGTAGTTTAGAAATATAGAGTGAGATTTGGAGTCAGTCAGATTACATTATAATCACTATTTTGCTGACGGTTAATTGTGAACAAGTTACTTCTGTGAGTTTTAGCTTCCTTGACTATAAAATGGGAATATAATACCTCACAGGTAGGTGAAGTTCAATTTAAATATATATATAAATGTAAATTGCCTCGTATGATATCTGGCATAGAATAGACACTAATAGGAATTAGTATAATTAGGAGTACTAATATGGTGGGAGGGTGGTGGCAGTGACAGATGCAATAGAATTCCTAAGGGCGGGAGTGGGAGGAACTGACCTCCAGCCTTCTCTCCGTGCCCTAAATCTACCTTTTGGTAGATGACCCGTATCATTGGTCCATATTGGGTTCGTGGCTTCAATTAATCATTTTTTATTGAGCACCCTATAAGTTCCAAGCAACAAAATTTCTGCCCTCATGGGGCTTATGTACCAGTGACTTTGGAGAAAAACCTCTGGATCACTCCAGATTTAATATAGCGTTTTCATAGTGCCCATCTTTATGGCTTTACATTATCACCCCACACCGTCTCCAGCACAACCCACTCCAGGTAAGAGTAAACTGAGGCAGCTCAAACCCTGCATAGATACCCACCAGCCGCTGGTGATTTTCTCCTTATTGTTGGGACCTTGCCAGTTTTCCTTCTAAGGCTGTTTTTAATTTTTTCTCAGAGTGAAAGGAGGGCTTCCCTGATTAAGGAAGGTATGAATTCAGACCTCTTCCTAGTAGCTGGGATGGGGAGCAGACTGAGAATCACTGGGCCACTTTGGGCTGAAGTTGTCATATGACTCAATGCCTTATTTTCCCCTTTTACATTGGGGGAATGGGAGAAGCAAAAAGTGCTCAACGAAGAGGAAAAAGCTAGAAACTTCTGAGGTAGGTGATAGTGGGAAAGAGGTCAGGGGACAGAGACAGAAAGGTAGACCTATAGAGCCTGGGATTCATTTGAAGTCCCTGCCCTCCTGGAAATAGATCATGAAGTAATTTTTTAAAAAAGATTTTATTTATTTATTTGACAGAGAGAGAGAGAGAGAGAGATCACAAGTAGGCAGAGAGGCAGGCAGAGAGAGAGGGGGAAGCAGGCTCCCTGCCGAGCAGAGAGCCTAATGCGGGGCTCGATCCCAGGACCCTGAGATCATGACCTGAGCCGAAGGCAGAGGCTTTAACCCACTGAGCCACCCAGGCGCCCCATGAAGTAATTTAATAAAAAATCAACTGTATTCGGGGGCCTGGGGTGTCTCAGTCTGTTAAATGTCCGACTCTTGATTTCGGCTCAGGTCATGATCCCAGGGTCATGAGAATGAGCCCCATGTCGGGCTCTGAGCTCAGCAGGGAGTCTGCTGGAGACTCTCTCCCTCTCCTGCTGCCCTTGCTTGCGCGCATACTCTCCTCCCCCAATAAGTCATTAAAAAAATTGTATTAAAAAAAAACTGTAGTTGCAGGTAATCTCAGCCAGGGTTTCTTTCTTCAGGTCTCAAGCATGAATGCTTGTCTGTTGGCTGTCGGTGCAAGTGTGGGGAAACAGTTGTCCTGTCAAGGGTGACGAGATGGCAGGAACTCGTTTGACACCAATATGAACCCTTCACCGAGAACTCAACCCAAACCCAGGGATTTCTGAGCTGTCGAAGAAAGTTTGATGACTTTCTTTGCTTAATCAGGCCCTGCTAAGCTCCCTTGAGGCAAAATAAGGAAGAAGGGGCGGTGAATTTTGTGTCTTTCTGTGAGAATGTATAATTTCCAAGAGCAACAACCCTTTTTCCAAATAAATGTGTAACCAAAGATAAAAAGATTCTCTGCTTTATAAAATGAGTGCAAAAAATACCCTCCTGAGTATCCTCTTCCAACAAAAATACTGACCCCTCCTTTACAGAAACTGGTGGATCTCTGTGGCCTAGAAGAGTTAACAATATACACAGTAGTTTAAATATATCTGTTAAATCAAATCAGGATTAACTGGTTCCCCTCATCTCCTTTCTTTGTTATCTGTCATTTATTTCCAGTATGCAGGCAGTGGAAGCTGCTAGACACTCAGAGAAGATCTGTCCCAATGCTCATAACTTAACAGCTCTTGTTTCTCTGACTTGATATCCACAGGAATGTCAGAACAGGAAATGCATCCTTAGCTGAGCACCAATAATTAAGGACTTAGCGAGCTCTTTCTGTCTTACCAGCCCTTAAGTCACTGTCCACCACTCATTCATTGGCACATTTTCTCTCGGGTGATAATTGCTGCTCTACTCACAGGTAAGTTTTTTGGAAAGAAAAAATGGTTCAATATTGGATAATTTTAGTCAGGCCAAGAATACCTCAGGCCCTTAACCCTACTTATTTCAACGGACATTGAAAATTAGCTTCACTAGGACAAAAATGCCACTGTATGAAAATTAAGCTCATGACACCATCTTTCCCCTAACAGGCTGTCATATAGAGAGGCATTACTGGGTAGTGATTAAGGTCCTGGAGTCAGAGTGAGGTATGGCTCCCTGCTTCAAACCAGTAACTCCTCATGGGACCTTGACCAAGTGAATTGGCTTCTCCACTCCAACTTCCACATAGGGCATCGTTAGACTTGTGTTGAATAAGACAACATCATATAGCGTGTACCTGATACACAGTGCTCAGTCATTTAAAACCTAGTTATTTTGATGGTCATGATGACAGTGAACAACCAAGCTGTATTTACAGACCAGTAGGGATTCACACAGCTACACTTGAAGAATTTCTACTGCAGGGAAAGATAAAATATTAGCTTCCCTCACAAAAGACCCCGTATTGTATGATTCCATTGATATTAACTATCGAGAACAGACAAATCCATAGAGACAGAAAGTAGATTAGTGGTTGCCTAGGGCTGGGGTAGTGTGCTATGGGGGATTTTGGGGAGTAACCACTAATGGATACAGAGTTTCTTTCTAGTGTGATAAGAATGTTCTAAAATTGATTGTGGTGATGGTTGCACAACACTGAATATACTAAAACTGCTGAATTGTAGACTTTGAGTGGGTGAATTGTATGGGATATGAATTATATCTCAATAAAGCTGCTATAAAAATGTATTAGCTCCCATTGTTGTTCAGTTAATCCTTATAATAGCCCATGGTTCTTAGTTCCCCACAGTCAAGAAAAATGAGATTAAGATAGGATAAGCAACATCTGGCCTGTATAATTAGCAGGCGGTGGGCCCAGGATTTCCTCCTTACCGATTAACTGATGGGATCTTAGGTTCATAGAATTGGATTAGTCATAATCATTGGTTCATTATCCCCTTATGTCCCTTGAAGGCCATCTTTTCTTTTGCCTTACTTTATGTATGTACGCACACTAAGTAATATAATAAACCCTTCTGGACCCACTGACCAAACCACGGCTAGGATATTACTGATAACTTATAATTCCTATATGTTTCTTTCTTTCCTATCCCTATCTCCTTCCCAGAGATAGGTACTACCCTGAATATTGGGTTTAGCATTTCCTTGCCTCTTTTATTTTTTTAAAACACTTATTTATTTATTTTTCAGACAGAGAGAGAGCGCACAGGTAGTGGGAGCGGCAGGCAGAGGGGGAAGGGGATTCCCTGCTGATTGAGGAGCCCAATGCAGAACTCCACCCCAAGACTAAAGGCAGACACTTAACTGAGCCATCCAGGTGTCCCTACTTGCCTCTTTTAAAAAGTTTCTTTCCCCCCACAGCAATATGGGTGCCTAAATGGTATATTATTCAGCTTAGCTTAGTTTCATTTTAATTTTGAATAGTTTTCAAACTTTATAAGTCTTTCATGTTGTATGTGGACTTTTGGGACTTCAACATGATGCTGTTTCGATTTGTCCACGAGAAAAAGTCCTCCTGCAGCTCCTTTGTTTCCATGCTGCTGAACATTCCATTTTTTAAGCACACCACAACTTATTTATGCGCTTGTCTTCCAAGGAGTATTTAGTTCTTTCCAGTTTTTTGCTATTTTGATAAATTCGACTATGATAATTTTTTTGTCTGTGTGTTTCTTGGTATACATGTGCTGAATTTTCTCTTGGGTGTATGCTTATAGAAACTGGATATTTACATAACAGATGTGCTGGGTATGCAAGCATCCAACTTTACGAGATAGGACTAAATGGTTTTCCAATTTCCCACCAGCTAAGAGTGTGATTCCCTGTTCATAGCTAACATTTGGTATCATTAGACTTCTTAGATTTGTCAATCAAATGAGTGTACACTAATTTCAGGGGGTATGAAATGTGATTTGTCTCTTCCTGATGATTGGTGAGGTGAACATCTCTTTATGGATTTATGTGTTTCTTGGAAAAAAAACGCGGAACTCAACATTTATTTAAAACTTGAAGCAAACCACAAATTTCCTTTATTTTCATCTCATTAAGTCCTCCACAGACACAGGCTGCACTGCCTGGTTCCAGATATGTTTCATGCTTTGTGAAATCCTTCTGTATGGTTATTGCCCATTTTTAAATTGAGTTGAGTTTTTTCCTATTCGTGAGCGTGCTTTACATATTTCTGAAACTAATCTTTTGTTAGCTATATGTATTTCCAATATTGCCTTCAAGTTTGTTGGAGACTTTGTTGACAAACAGAAATTCTTAGTTTTAATGTAGTCATATTTATGTGTCTTTTCTTTTATGATTAGCAATGCTTATGTCCAGATTAAGAAATTGGTACCTATCCCAATGTCATAAAGACATTCACCTATGCATGTCTTCTGAAAGTTTTCCAGTTCTGCTTTGATGTTTGTATTCTTAATCCATTTATAATGACATAAGACAGTGATCCATTTCCAATTATTTCCAAGTAAAAAGCCTACCTTTCTCCAATGAAGGGAGGATTGAAACTCAGATCTATCCAGCTTGAAAGACTGTGCTTTTAAGATTGATTGATTGATTGATTTAAGAGGGAGAAAGAGAGAGAGAGAGAGATTGAGAGGGAGAGGGAGAGCACCCAGAGGGAGAGGAAGAAGCAGACTCCCCACTGAGCGGGGAGTCTGACATGGGGCTTAATCCCAGGACCCTGAGATCATGACAGCTAAAGCAGATGTTTAACTGACTGAGCCACCCAGGTGCCCAAAAAGTCTGTGCTTTGAATTATGATTGTTCCTTGTTGTAAGGAAATGGTAGCACATCATTAGACTATTGAATAAGCACATGCTAGACACTGCGAGAAAAGAGGAATATGGCAGTTTCTACCCTTAGTCTACTGCTCGTTATCAGGAGCTGAGGGCTACATTGGGTCCTTTTCAAATGATTACTCCCCCCCTTACTAAGTTTCATGAACCCATATTCCAGTTCCTCTTTTGGCATTGGCACTTCCATAGAGGGGTTTCCATGGTAAGTTCTGGGTTCCACTTCTTTATTTCTTGTTTCCTTCATTTCCTGGAGGGGATAGTGACATTGAGGAGAAGAGCATAGGCTCAGAGCCAGACAGACCTGGTACTAAGCTCCTGTTCTACCACTTGGCAACCTTGGGGAGAGTAAACCCTCTCTGGTGTCCCTCTGTGTCCCCACTCAAAACAAGTCCTCATTCATGCCTCTGGTAAAAGTTGGGCCACAGGAGACTGTGGTAGCCAGCCCAACCAGGACCACAGGCATTGTGGAAGGGTGGCTCCCAAAAGAGCTGACAAAAAAGGCAAATGTCCACTACAGCCTCCTAGGATTATATTGTCCTGTCTTGTCTTTTTCCCTCTACCTGGTCTGAGGATCTTGTCCCTTCAGCGGGTCTGTGAACTCCTGGGGTTGGAGAGGTAGCAGCCGTGGTACCTCAGTTACTTCCAGAGATTTCACACCCAGGGCTGTGTTTGTAGCAAAACCTTAATTGGTGATGTTAGAATGACTGAGTGAGAGAAAGAGTGCCTGTTCTCAGGGTCTTGTACTTAAGAGCGAGCCTTTTGGTTTTGTTTGAATTTGGTTTCCCAGTAAAAACAAAAACAATAAACAAAAGCCAGCCATCAAAACAGAGGGGAGAGAAAGGCCTTTTTCCACATGCTTTCCCAGGTGCCTAGAGCTGGCTTTGAGAAGCTTGGGTGTGACTGACAAACTCCCACTCGGTCCCTAATTGATCACCACCACCTGGCGGGGATGTTTACTGCTCTCGCCTCTTACCCCTTGGCGTGGAAGGTTCTCTAGCTCAGCGAGCACAGCAGGAGTAAGAGGGAGCGAGCACCTCCACCAGCTTTACCTCCACAGCCCAAGTAACTCTATATATAGCCTCATAATTAATCAACAAGTGATGAGGTATAGAAACATCTTGGGTCCTGCTGCTGCCCAGGGCACTTTGCATTGTCACCGCGTACATTTTTCGTCCAAGCTAAATAGAGCACTGGGTGGGGTGCTGTTTCTAGCACTATTTACAGGCCCCTGGGACTTTTCCTTATCCCAAAGGACTGAAGGGAACAGGCTGACCTCAGCAATTTCTGTGGTGATGTCACAGGTGCTTGCAGGGTTGCCAGAGTCTGTGAGATGGCACACAAGGCCACTGGGTTTTAAAGATGGGTCTGAGGTTAGAGAGAATGAGAGGCAGGAAGGAGGAATTTGTTTCAACAAATTCTCAAAGTCATTGAAAAATGTTTGGGAGAAGAGTCCAATTATGTTTCTCAAGAGGGCACATTTTTATAGTGTTCCAAATATTGAAAAAAGACAACACATGAAAACAATTAGGTGACATCTAAAGTAAAAAAAATCAGCCCAAATTGATTTTAATTATTGAACTTCCTTGGGCTACCTGGAGCTCAATTGGTCTGCGTGCTAGAATCTAACTCAACCTTCTTCTGTCTTATATAGAAGATTCCAGAACTTGACAGTAGGACATCTGGGCTTACATCCCTGTTGCCCCACCTGCTAGTTAGGTGGTCATGGCCAGGACCTTGACCTGTCAGTGCCTGAATGCGGTCCTTTGTAAAATAGGGACAACTGGGCCTGGATCTCTCAAAGGTTTGTGTAGAGATTCAAAATGAGTTGACATGACTAAGCCCTCCCTGAGAAGCAGGGATCACACTGGACCCTTGGACCTCACCATGGGGTCCAGATGGCTCTGGTGCATACCACCATCCATGTCCCTTCTCTTCCACCCTTTAGTTTTACTCGTTCCTCAAATGTCCACTTCTCACCATGTACATCTCTCTTCCAGATTCCTTTTTTCCCCATTCTAGACCTTGATTAGGATTTCCCAAGGTGTTTCATGGACCACTAGTCCCCCAAGTGGCCCACAACCAAAGGGGTTTCTAAGGACAAATCAGTTTGAGAAATAACAAACCTCCTTTTAGATATATAATAGAACCTCCTTTTAGAAAGTCACAATTCTCATTAGGGCTTTGAGAAGTCTTGCAGGAAGGAAGCTTGTTTACCTTTGCTGCCTGATTAGTTAGCAATTTCCTAATTAGCTTCACCACAAACCCATTTTCAAACTGCCTATTAACAACGTGCTTCCCCACAAATACAGCTTGGGAAATACCCTGGCTAATGCTGATAACTATAATGACAATGCCCATTGATTGAATATTTGCTACATGTCAGGCTCTGTGGTAGTTGTTTATAAATATTTAACTCCCAAACACCTCCATGGGATGCATGCCTTACATATAACCACAAAGTAGACTGAATAAAACTCCAACATATCTACCTCTATTTTATAAATAAGAAAAATAAGATTCAAGGAAGGTATCCTACCAAAGTCTTGGAGCTAGGAAGTGGTGGAGTTGGACATGATCTAGGGCTTGCACCCAGGTCTGTCTAAATTTAGGGCCTTGCCTAATCACTGCACGGGTGAGCCTAACCTGATGTAGGGCCTTTGGACCGGGGAGGCTGCTGAGGTGTGGCCTCCTCTAATCTAGAGTCCTTGTGACAGAAGATGGCATTGGGTCAGGGGGCAGCCACCCCAGTGGGTGGCCCATGGGCACAGTCCTGGAACCCATGAAATGGGACAGCCACACCCTCCCACTGGGCAGATAGGACACCTTGACTCAAGAGATGGAATGGCTTTGACCAATGTGGTTTGGCCAAGACAGTAGCCATGTTGAAGCCCAGAGAACTCCAGAACCCTCCTTGCGACAGTTCTAACACCACCCTCCTGTCGCTGGGGCCGTCCTCCTGCATTCAGGTACTCAAAGCTGCTTAGGCTGCCTGGCTGCTTCTCACTAATTGAAACCTTAGGGTGCTGTTGTGATACCTGTTGCTATAAACACTTGGCCAATTTGCATAAGTATGTGACATTATAAAAGTTCCTCAAAGATCTTATCCACATCCTTGGCATGAGGCCCAAATGAAAAGCCAGGTAGAAAGACAATGTGTGTGTTATTAAAAAAAAAAAAAGAAAAATGTTTTCTTGTTTTTGTTCCCTGTGCAGAAGGGCAAGAAATGGAAATCCAGAGGCAGTGCCTGGAACTTGCTCTGTTTTGTTTTGAAATTGTCTGAGAGGTATTTTTCTTGTACCTCCTAAGCTGCCTGTCAAATTTGAAAAGCCAGAATGGGACTGTTAGGATTATATAAATGAATTTATGTTTTGGAACGCCAGGTTCTTTGCAGGGCGGAAAGGAACCTCAGAGATCACCGGGTCCAGCCGTGTCATTTCACAGACGTGGAACCGAGGGCCCGGGACCTGGACAAGATCGTCACCGGCCAGCTGTACCCCTGACTTCCAGCCCAGGGCTCCCTCACTTTGCCAAAACACTCTAGAGTCAACTGAATGGCTCACCCTCTTTTCCAACAGAATGAAGCTTGATTCAATGCGACAAGACAAAATCCTCCTCCAGCTTCAGAGCCTAGACTTAGTTGGTCCCCCCTTCCTCCTTCCCAAAGACTTCTGTGACCTCTCCCGCTGACAATATCAGCCAATCCTGAGGCACTAGCCCTGAGATGGGAAGGTGCTATGTTCTTCACTGTACAATCTTTGAACCTCTAAGACTCCTCCTTGAGATGGCCACTATCCCTGCTTTTCCTATGTGGGAATTAAGGCTGAGATGTTAATGTTCCTTAGTCACCCAGCTAGAAAGTCACCCAGCCTGGTCAACTGACTTTCATCAGCTTCATGGGGTTGCCAGGAAGATGGAGCAAGACACATATACAAAGTGCTCATACAGTGCCTTGCACACAGTGGGGGCTTCCAAAATGGTAGGTCCTATCCCCATGCCTTCTCTGAGTTCTTTTTCACCTTCATTTAATTCAATAGAAAGATTCTACAGTATGCAGATTTATTAACTCCCAACTCACCTAAAATGTCTTTTCTTCAGAGGGACTTGATCACATGGTTAATTCCCTTTAATAGTCACCAAATACTAATTTTCCGATGTGGTCAAGCTAACTCTTGAAGGCTTAGAAGATGGTGCTTTGCAACCAAGAGGCCAAGATGCTGTTAAATTATCTAAACACTCAAAATTTCCAGGGAGGAATGTTCCTCTTATCCCATCTCTTAGCCACGAATGAATATATCCATCTTATCTCTCAATCTCATCCTCATGTGAGCAAAGTTCTTGATACAGTTGCTAGACTCCCACCAACTGGTCTCCCCATACATATTTTCCCAGACCTCCTGTGGAACAATTAAGCAGCACAACTCAGCATGTAAGAGGTTGAGTAGAGAAAGTGGAGAAGGAATAAGGAACTCAAGATACCCAAAAAGCCAAGGGCTTGGACCAGAAAGAAGTCATTCCATGAAAGGCTTGGCCTGTGCTTTCCACTGGTTCCTGATGACTTCCCACACCCCACCCTAAGCGGGAGAGCAGATTTGTTCTGCCACCCATGATGCTAACATCACCAGAGCCAAATGAGAATGGTACCAATCTATCCAGGAAAACCAGATTCTTCCTCCCTGAACCCTAACATCCACCCCTCAGTTACTTCCAGGGCAAGACACCCCAGTCTGGAAGACCAGTGTCCAGAGGTGAAGGGGAGGACACACAGGGTGGCAGGGTGGGCAGAGCTGCAACCTTAGGATCACAGAGGGGGCGTCAAGGCTCCTGGAAGCAAGGAGATGGGGAGGGGAGGACACCTGTGTTTACTGAGCAGATACTATGTGCCAAGAACTTGACACATACAATCTTATTTAATCCCCACAGAAATTCTGTGGGGTAGGAATTATTATCTGCTTTGTACCAATGAGGAAACAGAGGCTCAGCAAAGTTAGGTAACTTGCCTGAGGTCACATGACTACTGGGGTGGAGCCAGAATTTGAATGCATGTCTTTTGGTTCCAAATCCTATGTTCTTTCCACAAGCACTAGCACCCTGTGGGATCTGTTCCAGAATGTTGACTCTGCCATTTGTCCATGTTACCTTGTGAACTTGAGCAAGCTGCTTACTTTCTCAGCTTACTGACCTGCAAAATGGGGATAAGTCCAGTGCCTATCTTACAAGATGGTGGAAAGGATTAAGTGAGGTATGCAGATAAAGTGCTTAGAGCAGTGCTCAGTGTGCCCTACTGGATTCTAGGAAAGTCAGCCATTGCGTTTACTTTTACTGTCGATGCTGCTGTTCCTACGACCTCGAAAAGGGCACACTTCCATTCTGTGCCTTGGTTTTTTCATCTGTGAAATGAGTGGATTGGACTAGATGATGCCCAATCTTTCTAATAAAAATAAATAAAATTTTATTTCCAGCAATAAAATTCTATTACTCTGCTAAGGCATTTTGTGTCCCCCATGGGCTAGTCCAAGTTCATCTACCCAACCTGCCTCCCTCTCAGAACCGCCCTGTTGGGGGCTCAGTACTTACCATGGTGCTCTAACTTTGGCACCCCGTTTGTTTTTGTCACTGCCATACTCCTCCTCCTCCTACTCTTCACCCTTCCTTGATCATCCTGGCTTTCCTCTGCCAATTTAAATTCTATACTTCTTTCAAGGCCCAGATGAAAACTCATCTCTTCCATGAAACCATCTCTGGCAAGCCCCACCCAGAGATGAATTTCCCTTCACTTAAAATCCCCTTAGCTATTATGCCCATAATCTGAGTCACGCTGATTCCAAATGGTTTATATTGTCTCATTTAAGTCTGTTTGATTTACCCAATTCCCTTAAAGTAAACTCCCCAAGGGCAAGTTTGTGTTCTACTCCGGTGTAGCCTCCACGGTGCGGGCACCCTGCTGGGTGCAGGGTTGGTGAATGAAGGGGTGGACCGATGTGTCAGTCACCCCTTCCTCCATCAGTGGCCGAGCTCCACTGCTGGGGAGGGAAATTTCTGCAGAATGCTGCAGTGTGGTGGAGGGGAGGTAGCTCTCTACCTGCAGAGAAAGGGGAGGCTTCTGAAAAAGAGGAGTCATCAGAGTCATCAGAGAGGGAGGTAAACCAGGAAGCAAACAGGGTTGTTGGAGGGGTGGGGGTCGGGGTAGGGAGTAACTGGGGGATGGGCATTAAGGAGGGCAGGGGATGTGATGAACACTGGGTGTGATATGCAATTGATGAATTATGGAACTCTACATCTGAAACTAATGATGTACTATATGTCAGCTAATGGAATTTAAATTGAAAAAAAGAAGAAGAAGAGAAGCTCAAGGACGAGCAAGAGTTTCCAGAGTACGAAAGACATAGTTTTGTCAAATGGATTGAAGGCTATATTTCAGGAGGGAAGCAGAGGGACAGTGGTAGGAACTGAAGTTGGAAATGTGGTTTTCAGCTCTCAATGGCATTAGAGATTTATTCCCAAATACTAAGGACCATGTTAAATTTAAAAGCTATACGAAGAGCTTTATTTATTTATTTGGTATTAAAATACCGTTTTTAAAAAAAATTATGGTGATGATAATTGCTTGTTTCTCATTTCATTTCATTTTGTGTTTGCATCTTTGCTTGACAAAATAAAGATCTGGCAGTGCTATATCAGAAGGAAAGTCTCCAGGTCCGAATTCTGGGAGCTACTGCTAGATAGTCACAGAAAGAATATGGATTCTGCCAGCAAGTACAATGTTGATGGAACTCAGGAAGGATGAGCAAAGATTTAGAATTTCTAAGAAATTTCTGCCAATGAGGCCAGCAGATGTGGCCTGTGCTTACAGTGGAGGCCTCAGGGAAGCCAAGGGGAGAGGAGGCAGTGTGATTTGTTTTGATGGCCTTAATCCCTGTTCTCTCTTGTCAGAGGTGTGAACCATCAGAGATACCTACTCTGTCTCTCTTCCTTTGTGCTCCTTTCTTCTGCTAGCAATTTCCATCCGCTGCCCCTCCCTCCCAGGGAGGGAATGGAATGTGTCCTTTCTCTGCATGCAACTCTGACTTTATCACCAATCTTCCTGTCTTTCAAAGCAAGGGCTGTCAACTGTGATTTCTCATCTCCAGGTGTGAAGGAAATTGCCCCTTGTAAGTGTTTGCACAGCTCAGCACTCACCCCCCCCACCCCAGGGTGGCTTCAAGAGCCTGTCAGTTGAATTTGCGCTAATGAGATTAAAGTAGGTGTGTTGGGACTCTCAGACATTTTTGCCCAGATAGCTCCAAAATTCCTAAGGTAAGAACTTGCCCGAATCAATATAGTAGTAATTTCAAATCTTGAACTGTCCCTTGTAGGGCATTTCAGTCATCCCACAGCAATAAGAGAGCAGTTGAGGGGCCCTAGAAACAAAAGTGTGGGGGGTGGGCAGGGGCGGGGGCTGGTCTCTCAGGTGGAAAGGTATTTCAAGATCTATATGGCAACGTTTAGTTTGTTCAATAAGTGCTTATTCTAGTTAGGATTTACTCCACAGATGGCTTGCCTCAGGTCTCATGGGAGTTTTGACTGAAGAAGTAAGCAACCGTAACAAAAGGAAGGGGGGGTTCCAGAGGGTAAGGGAGAAGGCCTAATCAGGAGACAGGAGGAGTGACCAGGAATGATGGATGAGGGAGGAGGGGACTTTAAGTCTGCTTCTGGAGATGTGGGCAGGGGTACTGAGTCAATGGAAGGGCCTAGAGGCTGGGAAGGATAGGGAGAAGGAGAATTTGTTGTTGCTGAAACCATCATAACTTAGAAGAAACTGAGGCTTGGCAAAAAGCAGGGTCCTGAATTGTCTGCTCTGCTGTGTGACTTCGGGTAAGTTACTTCACCCTCCTGGGCCTCAGTTTCCTCAGAATAAAGTAAAGGCATGGCCCCGTGGAGGTTCCTTCCAACTCTGGAGTCTTATGCTGAGACACTTCCCACATTGGCTGCTTCCTGAGAAGTGGGTTCAGACTGTGTCCTGGGCTTGAAGTAGGGATAGGAGGAAGGGGAAGCTGAGCCGGCTGAAGTCTGCCATGACCCCGCCGCAAATACATTGCTGATGGCCCACCAGAAAACGAAGCACAGCCCAGGGTGAGAAATGACATTCCACAACCTGTGCTCTGGAATACTGGTGCTACTCAGAGGCAGCCCCACGTGGCTGACATCTGAGCAGGAATTCAGGCAGCTAAGCTAGCTGGACAAGAGTCTCTCCCATCATACACATATATGCACACCACGTTTATGCCCACCTCCGGGGGTCTTTGTTCTAGTTGCCTCTTTATGGACCCCTTCCATTTCCCCGTCAACTTTTTCTAATGACACCCATAGACAAAGGCTCTAACCCTTCCAGGATCCAGTTTCTTGAGTTGACTGCTGTTGCTCATGGAGCAGAGATAAATTGGATGTCTCCCTATGTCCTCTCCGGTGACCCAGAACGACCCTGTCTAGATAAGTGATCATTCCTCATCTTCTAGAGCGCCGAGATGTGGGGTAAAAATGAGAAGGAAATTCTGTCACATGCTACAGTATGGATAAACCTTGGAGACATTAAACTCAGGAAAGTAAACCAGTCACAAAAGGACAAATATTGTATGATTTCACTCGTATGAGGTGGCTGAGTAGTCAAATTCATACATAAAAAAAATATAATAGAGATTCCAAGGGCCTCGGAGGAAGGGGGAATGGGGAGTTAGTGTTTAATGGGTACAGAGATGAAAAGTTTCTGGAGATGGACACTGCTGGTAGTTACATACAATGTGAATATATATAACGCCACAGAATTGTAGACTTTAAAATGGTTAAAATGGTGTGTATTTCACCACAAAAAAAAAAAAAAAAAAAAAAAAAGGAAGGCTGGGGCATTCAAGTGGCTCAATGATTAAGTGTCCAACTCTTGATTTCAGCTCAGGTAGTGATCTCAGGGTCATGAGATCAAGCCCTGCGTTTGCTGGAGAGTTCCTCTCTCTCTCTCTCTGCTTCTCCCCAACCTTATACCCCTCTCACTCTCTCTCTCTCACAAAAAAAAAAAAAAAAAAAAGTAGAGGGTGGAGGGCTAACTCCCTGCACCAAGGAACTTGGTTTTGTCCTCCATGAGTCTTCTTCAGCCACGTTGTTAAGTTCTAGAAGCCTACTAGCCTTTTGTTGATTAAATTTATCACCAGGTCTGGTGAGTTCCCATTTGCATAGTTGACAGGATTTGTTGATGCCTGAGTTGGTTTTGAATTTTTGGTTCTTTTTGGTACGGTGGCCATCCCTCAGTTCTTGCGCTCTGTCAGCACATGGCATGTCACACATGCCACCAACATGTGAAGGAGGTGAGTGACTCAGTGATGAAGAAACTCGGGTTAAGAGCAGGTGGACCTGGAGGGTGAAGCAAGAGGATAGGGGTTGGCAGGAGGGTAAAGCTGGGATCTCATGGCTAAGAAAGAGAAAAAGAACAGCAGGGGAAAGATGCAACAAACAGGAGTTCACGTTTTCTGTGTAAGTGGGTGAGCTCATCTCTGTGAAGGCCACCAGTTCGAAATATGAGTGAATCAGTGGAACCAGCCACGGCCCTGGAATTTCATCAAAGTCAGAGTTCACGGAGACCTCTGGAAAATGAAATTATCTTATCTCTTCTCCTCTCTGTCTCTGGTTCCCATCAATCTATGTCACTTCTTCTCATCCCTTTCCATTGGCACCAGAAGCCTGAATGCCAGGGGCACCCCATTAATTAATTACCCTTGGTTTGTGAGCACAGATGCGCTTTTGTCAAGATTTCCATGCCCGGGGTAAAATCAGGCTTTGGCTCGGATGACATCCCTGCTGGTCCAGGTTCCAAAAGTCTCTCTGCCTCGGACTTTTCTGAGACTTCACATAACCCTGCCACTATTTCATTCAGCATTTATTAGACACCTACCTGGGAGTGAGAAGTGACCTTGGAAGTCATCTACTCCAGTGCCTCCCCAAACATCGAAGTGCATGTGAATCACAAGGTGATCGTGTTAAGAGGAAGCTTCGGATTCAGATGGTCCTGGGCCATGTAGGACCAGACGCTGCATTTCTCACACGCTCCCAGGTGATGCTGATGCCGCTGATCCCTGAACCATACTTTAAGTAGCAAGAATCTAATCCAGCCATTCTTAGCCCTTGTTCTAAGTTAGTTTCACCTGATGAGCTTTTGAAAAATATGACAGCTTGGGCTTCACTCCCAGATATTATCATTCAATTGATCTGGATACAGACAGGCTTTATTTGGCTAAAATCTCTCCAGGTGATTCTACTGAAGAATATAGCAACTACTGAAAACTATAGTTCTGCTATAGTTCATATTATAAAATCAACTGTAATTGATTTTACATCTTTCTCATTGAAACTCTCAGAAAGAAGGCCTGGGTGACTCAGTCGTTAAGTGTTGGCCTTCGGCTCAGGTCCTAATACAGGGTCCTGGGATCAAGCCCCGCATCGGGCTCTCTGCTCGTCAGGAAGCCTGTTTCTCCCTCTCCTGCTCCCCTGGTTTGTGTTCCCTCTCTCTCTCTCTGTCAAATAAATGAATAAAATCTTAAAAAAAAAAAAAGAAACTCTCAGAAAGAAATCCCACCTTCACTGCCCTACCTGTCCCTCCAGTTGACCTGGGATTGAATTTCCTATTGTGTGAATATTAACTGTTGTAATATAATAAGAAACAATAACATTGACTATATGCTGTATGATAGACATCATTGTAAGAGGTAAAGTAGCTTGCTACAGATCACACAGCTAGCGAGTGACAGAGCCAGGATTGGAACTCAGGAAGTCTGGGTCCTGAGCCAGCTGTCTTAACCATTACATCATTCAGCTTCCCTCTGCAGTCCAGTGGCTAGCGCAGTGCCGGGCAAAGATGAAGGAAATATGCTCTTTTCAATTACAAACTTCTTTTATTGATATGCTGATTTTCAGTCTTTTTGTTGTTTTATAAAACTCTGCACCCTTTAAAAAAAAAAGAGATTTATCTATTCACTTGAGAGAGAGAAAGAGAGAGAGAACATACATGTGAGGTGGGGAGGGGCAGAGGGCGAGGGAGAGGAAAAAGTCTTCAAGCAGACTTCCCGCTGAGTGCAGAGACTGATGCGGTACTTGATCCCATGACTCTGAGACCATGACCGGAACCAAAACTGAGAGCCAGATGCCTCACCAACTGAGCCACCTAGGCGCCCCTGCCTTTTCATTGTTTTTATCAAGTTCATTTCACTTTCTTTTTTTTTCTTTTTTTTTTTTCATTTCACTTTCAAAGTCACCAGGGGTACAAAGCTGTGTGTGTACCTTACTTTCCTACTTTCCAACTCTATCTGTCCACTCAGCAGTTCATTGCACTCCTGTGCGGTAGGAATATTTACTCTTCATGAATGGAGCCTGACTCAGGTCCAGGACAATGCTCTGAGGACTTCAAGCTGCATCCCTGCCCCTGCAAAGGGTTTGAAGAATCCCACAAGTTCCAGTCTGGCAAAACTTATTTCTGGAGTAGTCACCAACATAATGGGGTTCATCCATGCCAATGATCCCTTAGCATATACCTCTCCAAAACAGAGACGAACCCCTTCAGTTGTAATTCAGCCTAGTACAGACCCATCTCAGACTCTGAGGTAGATGGTTTAGTTGCCAGAAATCCTAGGCGGTCTTGATATTAATAGATAATCTGTCTTCTGTAACAACGTACATAGTACAAGATCCAGTGGAGTTGGAAAAATCTCTAAACTATCAGTCTAAATAAAATATCATGAGATGCCCCCAAATCAAACATACTGTAAGATCAAATCCAAAAATATCATGAGATGCCCCCAAATCAAACATACTGTAAGATCAAATCCAACTAATAAATTATTGAACACTACATCTGAAACTATATGTTGGCTAATTGAATTTAAATTAAAAAAAAACAAATCCATTTAGTTTGGCAAGTTGCTATTAGTTTGGAGGTTATGTGCTATTATGGTTCTCCTTTGGAGCAGATGCCTGAGAACTGACTGGGCTATTCTCAAGCCGGTGAGGTCTAAGAGGACACACAGAGAGGAATAGTGGCAAATTTACATGGTTCAACCCAAAAAGACTTAGAGAATTTCAGAGTCCAAAGTTTTGTGAGACTCCATCAGGCCCTCTTTCAAATGTCTGGCTGCTCTTCCTATCATCCCATATAAACAAGTACCCAGGGGCACCTGGGTGGCTCAGTGGGTTAAAGCCTCTGCCTTCGGCTCAGGTCATGATCTCAGAGTCCTGGGATCGAGCCCCACATCGGGCTCTCAGCTCAACAGGGAGCCTGCTTCCTCCTCTCTCTCTGCCTGCCTCTCTGCCTACTTGTGATCTCTCTCTCTGTCAAATTAATAAATAAAATCTTAAAAAATAAATAAATAAACAGGTACCCAACCTCTGCTTAAGCCCTTCTGGTGTCAGAGAACTCATTACCTTAGAGAGTTCATATTGTTAAAGTTGTTACTTAGAACGAGTTCAAACCATGTCAGTGGAACTTCTGCAAATGGGTTCTGCTCCCTAGTCACACACACAAAAGCTGGTTCCTCTTCTGTTGAATAGCTTTCCTTAAAGCAATTTCAAACAATTATTACATGTTATACCTTATACTCTTTTCTTCAAATGGAATATCATTTTTAAGATCCCCGTGATCATGGCAAGCCTTTCACCAACTGGTCTCTCTCTGAGTGCCCACCATGCTGCTGAGGTCAGGTGAAAGCCAAGTCCCCTCCAGCGTGGCATTTGGTGGGCTGTTACTTCATTTTCCCTGGATGTCCACTTTCTGTTCATGATACATACCCCAAAAGCCTACAAACCGAGAATGTTGAGCTTAGGGTCAACCTTAGCAACGTTATGCCCACGACTTCCCTGTGAGCCTCATGACATTCTCAAGCAGAGAAGGGAACAAATAGATGTTTATTCTTTGTCTCCTCCTACAGCTGCTCTTGGCTGGGGTGTAGCACTGACTGACGCTATCCAAGGGACATCATGACTGGCACTTAGTCTGTGTAGCCTCATCATAGGGCCTCTTTAAACAAAAACTCAGGCCTTGAGAAGCCCCTGACACTCATGAGGCAGTAGTGATTCTCTGAACCATCCCCTCCTCTTTTTCTGACAAAGCCCAGGTTGGACAGACTAATGACTCCTGCCGAAATCTCCCGGGATGCCACCCCTTTGTCACTTATTTATCTTCCTCAAGGTTTCAAAGATGTGTGTGCTTCTGTATGTTATCTGTTTTAGACTTAAGGAAACCAGAAGATTCCTTTGGAAGCAAATATCTGGGCTCAGAATGAGCCACTGCTTCTTTCAAAATCTTTCTACCACCTACCATGCTGGGACTACTTGCTGTCTTGTGGCTACCGGAGCTGCTCTAGGCATAGCCTACCACACTTCCTGGGCTCAGGGCAGCTGATTGCACAAGAGAGGCCATGGGCATTGCTCACTGTGCTTGGATGCCCACGCCTTAGGCCAGGAGTGGCCAGTCAACTAGAGCCCATGGCTCTTCATTGCCCCCAAAGCCCTTGAATTAAGGGAAGGGGATAGACAATAAATACATGAAAAAAAGTGTTCAACATCATTAGCCATTAGGGAAATGCAAATCATAACCAAAATGATATACCACTTCACACCCACTAGGAAGGCTAAAATTGGTGATAACAAATGTTTGTTAAGATGTGGAGAAATTGGAACTCTCATGCATCGCCGAGAACATAAAAATAGTGAATGCAAAGCAGTGCAGCTCCCTTGGAAAACAGTCTGGTGGTTCCTCAGAATGTTAGACCTGGAGTTAACACATGATCCAGCAAGTCAATCCTAGGTGTATACTCCCCCCTCCCCCCCAAAATGAAGATATACATCATCACAAAAACATGTGTGAAAATATTCATAGCAATGTTATTCAGAATAGCCCCAAAGGAAAAACAATCCAAATGTTCACATAGCCAGACAGATAAATAAAAAGTGTGTTATCTATACAATGGAATATTATTAAGCAGTAAAATGGAATGAGGTATAGAAAGACAACTTATCTTCATAGGTCAGAAGACTTAATATTATCAGATGGCAATAATCTTCAAGTGGTCTGTAAATTCAGCACAATCCATATCAAAATCCCAGATGGCATGTTTATAGAAACTGACAGTTTGGTTCTAGAATTCATACAGAAATGCAGGGGATCCAGAATGGTAAAAACAACACTGAACAAGAACAAAGTTAAAGACTTACCCTTCCTGATTTTAAACTTACTGCAAAACTACAGTCAAGACAGTGTGGCCTAGACATAAGGCTAGACTTAGAGATTGATGGAATAGAATTGAGAGTCCAGATATAAATCTTTACATTTATGGTCATTTGATATTAAATAAGAATGTGAAGACAATTCAATGGGAGGAAATACAGTTTTTTCAAGAAATGATGCTGGTAGGCAACCTACTGAATGGGGGAAGATATTTGCAAATGACATATCGATAAAGGGTGATCCAAATTATATGAAGAATTTATACAAGTCAATACTCAAAAAACAAATAATCCAATTTAAAAAATTGGCAGAAGACACAAACAGACATTTCTCCAAAGAAATGACGTCCAGATGGCCAGCAGACACATTGAAAGATGCTCAACACCATTCATCATCAAGGAAATGCAAATCGAAACTACAATGAGATATCACCTCACACCTGTCAGATTGACCAAAATCAACAACATAAGAAACAACAGGGGCTGGCCAGGATGTGGAGAAGGAGGAACCCACATTCACTGTTGGGGATAATGCAAACTGGTGTAGCTCTGTGGAAAAACAGTATGAAGGTTTCTAAAAAAATTAAAAATACAACTACCCTAGGATCCAGTAATTAGGCTACTGGGTATTTATCTAGAAAATACAAAACGCTAATTCAAAGTGATACATGCATCCCTATGTTTATTGTAGCATTGTTTACAACAGCCAAACTTTGGAAGCAGCTCAAGTGTCCATTGATGGATCAATAGATAAAGATGTGGTAGATATATACAATACAGTATTACTTAGCCATAAAAAAAAGAATGATATCTTGCCATTTGCAATGACATGGATGGAGCTAGATAGTATTATGCTAAGTGAAATAAGTCAGTCAGAAAAAGACAGATACTATATGAGCAATTTAAGAAACAAAACAAGTGAGCAAAGGCAAAAAGAAAGAGAGAGGGAAGCAAATCAAGAAACAGACTCTTAACTGTAGAGAACAAACTAATGATTACCAGAGGGAAGATAGGTGGGTAGGGAGATAGGGGAAATGGGGGAAGGGGATTAAAGAGTACACATATCATGATGAAAAAAAAATGATTTAAAAAAGGAGTGAGATGATGCCAGTTATCCATATTCATAAGAAATGAAGTTTCTTTTCTTCTGGAAATGACGTCTCCCTCTTTGTGAGCTTAGATTAGTCCATGGTTCCTTAGATCTGACACCAAAGCACAAGCAACAAAAGAAAAAAATGGACAAATTGCCTTTCACCAAAATTAAAAGAATAATTCTGTGCTTCAAAGAATACCATCAAGATTCTCTGATATGAAGAATTTGAGAGGCAAGGCGGGAGTTAGGGGGGGTGGGGGAGAGAAATGAAACAGGAAGGGATGGGGAGGGAGACAAACCATAAGAGACTCCTAGACTCAAGAAATGAACTAAGGGTGGCCGGGGGTGGAGGGGTGGGTAGGGATAGAGTGGCTGGGTTGTGGACATTGGGGAGGGTATGTGCTGTTAAGTGCTGTGAAATGTGTAAGCCCGACGATTCACAGACATGTACCCTGGGGCAAATAATACATTATATGTTAATAAAAATTAAAAAAAAAAGAATACCATCAAGAAAGTGAAAAGGCACGTCACATAATGGGAGGAAATATTTGTATATCATATATCTCATAAGGGCTTATTTATAGATGATATAGAGAAGTCATAGAAATCAATAATAAAGAAACAACCAAATTTAAAATTGGGCAAAGGATCTGAATAGACATTTATCCAAGACAAATATACAAATAAGTGCATGAAAAGATGTTCAACTTTGTTAGTCATTAAGGAAATGCAAATCAAAACCACCATGAGATACCACTTCATACTCACGAGGATGGCTAATATGAAAAAGGTAAAATGATAGCAAGTGTTGGGGAGAACATGGAGAAATGGAACCCTTCTACACTGTTTGTGGAATCATCAAGGGGTGCAGCTGCTTTGGAAAACAGTTTGGCAGTTTCTCAAAATGTTAAACATACAGTTACCATCTGATCCAGCAAATCCACTCCTATACCCAAGGAAATAAAAACATCTGTTTGCGCAAAAATGTGTATGTGGACATTTCTAGTAGCATTGTTCCTAAGAGCCAAGAGGTGGAAACAGCTCCAATGTCCATTGACTGATGAATGGATAAATAAAATGCAGTGTAACTTTCAATGGGATAGTATTTGTCCATAAAAGGGAATGAGGTACTGATACATGACTCTCAACATGGAGGAACCTTGGAAACATTAGGCTAAGGGAAAAAATGCAGTCACAAAATCCAGATTATACAAGTGTGTTAACACGAAATGTCCAGAATAGGAAAACCTATGGAGAAGGAAAGTAGCTTTGTGGCTCCTTGGGGCTGGAGGGTATGGAGAAAAGAGAAGTGATGGCTAAGGGTATGGGTTTCCTTCTTTCTTCTTCTTTTTAAAGATTAATTTATTTATTTGAGAGAGAGAGAGAGCACACTAGCAGGAGGGGCAGAAAGAGAGAGAATCTCAAGCAAACTCCACACTGAGCGCCCCGTAAAGGATATGGGTTTCTTTTTAAGATGCCTGTGTCTATGAATCTATTAAAGGGCATGACTTGTATCCTTTAAATGGATAGATTGTGTGGTATGTGATATATATCACACATATATCAATAAAATGTTAAAAACAAAAAATCTAACAAATTATTTTAAGACTCAAAACGAGGGGCACTTGGGTGGCTCAGCTCGTTGGTTAAGCGTCCGACTCTTGATCTCCGCTCAGGTCATGATCTCGGGGTGGTGAGATTGAGCCCCGCATCTGACTTCCCACTGAGTGAGGAGTCTGCTGAAGCTTCTCTCTCTCCCTCTGTCCCTCCCCTCCCCTCACTCGCATGCAATCTCAATCTCAATCTCTCCCCCTATCAAAATAAATACATAAATCTTGAAAACAAAAACAAAAACAAAAAAACGAGTAAGTCACCACCATCAAGGTAACAATTTGTTGGCTCTGCTCAAGGCTAGCTATGTGACACTAAGCTGGCCGACTTCTGCTCCCTGCCTTCATCTCCTCTGTGATTGGGGAGAAACCTTGTGCAGTTCCCAGAGCCTCTTTCCTACCTTCATTCCCCCGTCTCCAGTTTCTCTTCTCTTGGCTGTTCCAACCTGCACATATTTCCAATTCTGCACATATGCACAGGTCTGATCATACCTCTTTCATGCCCCAAACCTTCAGTGGCTCCCTGCTACTGAATAAAGACAACACCTGCCCCTACCTTTGCCACCCACCCCCGCCCCCACCCCTGTGCCATCCCTCTGATGGGGTCACCATCTTCCTAGTTCTTCAGGAACTTTACAGAGGACAAAAAAGCCTAGTCATCTTTCTCCACACCAAAGGGCAGCTTTCCTGCCTCCAGGCCTTGACTTACACAGGTCTCAGTGGCTATCAGAATGTCCCCATCCCCCACAGTCCTGACCTGTGCCAGTCCAGCCCTGACTCCTGTCTTGCTGGGAGCCCAGGCCCAGCACTTACCCTCTCTGGTCTTATTTCCTTTTCCTTAAGACCCTCTCTGGTCTTATTTACCATATGGTAAATAGGTAAATTCCCTATTTACCATATGGGAAATATGGTAAAAGCATGGGATCAAACTACCCAGATATTCTGAGGAATAGGAATTCCTTTGGGAGACTTATCAGGGTTTTTCAGAAGACGGTGGCATGATCAAGTTGGTTCAGGAAACCCTGGATTGAACAGATTTCCTTCCCACAGGAATTTTCAGAGCCTTTAATTTGCTAATGGGCATTGGTGGGTCACCAAGAGTGGGATATGATTTGCAACCCTTCCCAGGCTTTTAAAACTATGCCACCCCTACACACACACACACACACACACACACACACACACACACGTGCACACAAGCGCGTGCATGCATACACAGATACTATAAAGGAACATCTTGCCCTACACCAGGAAATGCCGAACTAGTTGATCTTTAAGGATCCTTCTGGACCCAAAAAATAAAAACAAAAGTTAGTATTTAAAAATTGATACCTTCTCATGAAACTTTTCCTAACCCCTCTGCTCTCAAGCCATCTGACGCCCCACTCTGTATTCTCATGACACCTTCTGTATCTCTAGTGGAGCACTTCATTCTCCTTTATGAAGCCAAAACAATCCCTTTCCCTCTGTAGTCAGAGTGCTAGAGTGAATCATAAACACAGGCCATGGAGCTCCACCCAGAAGCTGGGTTCAGATCCTGGCTCAGCAGCTAGCCTGCTATGGCTTTGGGCAAGTTGAAACCTTGGTTTCCTTATCCTAAATATGGGAATACTAATACCTTACCTGGAGGACTGGGCAAGGGGGGTGGGTAAGGGGGCACCAGACACAAAGCCCTCAAGACCTGGCCCTAGGGGACATGTACTAATTGGAAACTGTCATTATTATTATTATTCTCTCTGAGTGGATTTGTTCTCTGACTCATCTGTAAGGTCCTTGAGGCACTTCACAGCCCAGGCACCTGCGTAGCCTCCCAGGGCCTCTGCACTTCTTAGCACAGAGTATGATTTTTAAGAACACTGAAGGAAATTAATTTTGTTCAAGTGAATTAATTGAGGACTTCTTCAGGAAGAAAGGCGGAGCTTCTGCCTTCCGCTCAGGCTGTTGGATTTAGGGTCTTGGCAATTTTCTGTTGTGTAATCTCCTGCAGGCCTATGCAGGACCCATATTTGCCTTTTATCTGGGGTTAGAATTCCTTCTAGGCCTACGCTGGGCTGCTCAAAGAGAGGATACTAAGATAGGAAACAAGGCAAAGGAGTCGGGGCAGTAAAATTTATACAAACATAACTTTTCTTCATTACGAAGCCCCAGGATTTTCCTAAATTCTACTTTTGGTGAGGCCACTGTTCTGGTAGGTCTTGGTCAAAGTGGCCAGGGATCTCTGATGATTTCTCATGAACAATTATATAGGACATGAGGGCTATACCGCACACGGTTATTGGTCTTGAAGCATATGCTGTTTATAGAGAAGACAAGACTTCAATTCACAAATCAACTAAGGAGTTGGAAAACTCATAATCTAGCAGGCTTTCCTTGGTTCCTTTGGTTCGTATAAGTTCCTGCGTTCTCTGCACCCAAGTGGACTTTACCTCCCCTGCCTTATCACTCATATTTGCGATTCTTTGTTTCATTTGTCTTCCCCACTAGACTGTAAACCCCATGAGGCAGGAGTCACTTTCCCCCACCCCTCACACCATCTTCTTGCACAACACTGATTAGGTCACTTACAAATATTGTACTTGCTGAATAGTTGCGTTGCATCTAGGCCTTGAGTTTCAACCTATGTTAGACCCTGTGCCAGAGCTAAATTGTTAGTCAATTTACAGAAGGGAGAACTTCACAGAAGGGCTGAGACTTGAGTATGTCTCAAGCTATGGTAGAGGAAGGGAGAAGGCATTCCAGGGGTGGGGGAGGGATGGCATGAACAGATGGGCAAAAGCAGGGATGCCTGGGTGGCTCAGTCAGTTAAGCATCTGCCTTCGGCTCAAGTCATGATGCCAGGGTTCTGGGATCGAGCCCCATGCTAGGATCCCTGCTCACTGGCGAGTGTATTTCTCCCTCTCCCTCTGCTGCTCCCCCTGTTTGTGTTCTCTCTTTCTCTCTCTCAAATAAATAAATAAAATCTTAAAAAAAAAAAGTCCAGAAGCAGGAGTGAATGATGTCTGTAACTGCCCAGGATGGGGGTCTCTGGCTTAATGCATGCCTACTGAGGTCAATTATGGAGGCATTTCATCAATGTTATCAAGAGGAGGAGGAGCAGAGAAATAGCAAATAGGGGTAGGGGTAGGGTGCTCCATGCAGTCTCTTTTGCCAGCACACCCCATTTCTCCACCTCTAGGTCACTCCGGGGTCCCACCGCAGCTGAACACTGGGAGTCCCACTCAGTGTGTGGCTCTTGCTGATGGCACTTCAGTTTGGGACTGGCCTGGTGCAGCGGAGCAGGGGAAGCCACAGCAGACTGGCAGGCTTGGCATCTTTATAGCGCTGGGAAGTGGAGGATCTCCTGAGTCGTTTGTCTCCTAACAGGAGAACCTCATGGCCAGAAAGCGGGAAAGGCCATCAGCTTAGCTAGTGGCGAATCACGCTGCAGTTCTGTAGACTTTCTCCATCAGGGACTCAGTGCTCCTGCCTACAACTCGGGAGCCTGCTCACCAGCACTTTGTCCAAAGAGCCAGTGCTGCCTCGCTGCACAGTAAAGGAGCTGACCAAAATGTACAATGTCCCCGGCAAAGGCACCTGTTCTGTTGGCTGCCACCACCAGCCAGATGACCTTGGGCAAATACAGCCTTTCATCCTGTGCCTGGAACAGAGTAAGCACCCAATAAATGTGGCTATTGTTATGAATAATATCATTATTACAGGTACAGACAAGTCTAGAAAAAAAAAGACAATAGGGGTTTAGGGCAGATAACTTTTATTCAGTTTTTATATCCTGGTGCAAGATCAGAGACTTCTTAAAAAGAAATCTTAAAAAAGATTTTATTTATTTATTTGCGAGAAAGAGAGAGCGAGCTAGCATGCACAGGTCAGGGGTGGGGCAAAGGGGGAAGGAGAAGCAGGCTCCCCGCTGAGCAAGGATCCCCCCCCCACCTCCGATGCGGGGCTTGAACCCAGGGCCCTGAGATCATGACCTGAGCTGAAGGCAGACGCTTATCCAACTGAGCCTCCCAGGTGCCCCCAAATCAGAGACTTTCCATTCACTCACAGAGCATCTTAGAATACACCCCTTCCTTAAGCCCAGTTCCTTATGGGACAGTGCATGAGGGCCACAGAGCAGAAACTCAAAATCATGTGAAGCATCTGGAAAAAGAGAGAGGGAGGGGGACTAAAGAGGATGGGGAGGGGGCTGGAGGAGAGAGCCCTTCTCTCTGGAATATAAATGAATTATCTTTAGGAGAAAGGAAGGTACCCATATGTGTATGGGTGTGTACATGCAGATATCTGTGCACAAGTGTGTGCTTGTGTGCAAATACGTGCTCATCTTTGCACATGCGGGTGTATATATTTTGGGGGGAACTTGTTTATGCACAATGCCAAGAGAGGTGTCAAGGTTTCTCTATTGAAGAAAGGGCGAGTTGAACATATGAAAGGCGGGCTGTGGAAACCAGTAGGAGCACAGTTTTCAGGCCCTGACTAGAAACCAGTCAGCTCTTCTTCCTGAGTAGTCCAGTAAGTCTAACCCCCAACCACCTGTTTGATCAGGATCTCACATTCCAGACCAACCTCCAGCTACCCTAACTGTCCAGGTCCCGGCTCTAGGGCAAGTGCTCTACCTCAAAACCTTGTGAAATGATTCAAACTACCCGATCCTAAGCCTACTTGCCCGGTCCTTCCTGTTCTTTCCCTCAGAAGCTTCGACAGAGGAACCTGCCCATAGTTCCCACCTCTGTCTCACCACCCACCCCAATGCTTCCCCGAGCAGCCCCACACGGCCTGTTGTGTTCTTGACAGGGAGCTGGGAGCCCTACACCACCTGGAAATTTTTCCCAGTTTCTCTGTCTTGGTGTGTGTCTGGCCTCACCCTACCTTACCCCAGGTAATGTGGTTAAAACACCAAGCAGTGTTCTAAAGCCTTCGACACATATTTACTCACTAATCCTCACCACAAGCCAATGAAGAAGGTGTTTGTCATGTAAAGTGGGGATAATAATAGTACACAGATAATCATGAGAAGCAGCTTGCTCGTAAGTGGCAGAGCTGGATTTCAAACTCAAAGAGTCTGGGCTTGTCACCACCACACTGTGCTGCCCACGGAGACAGAGATGGCATTTGCCACCATCCTAACAAGACGGGATGCTGAAAACCAGGTTTATTTTGACTTAAAGGAAATAAAGGAATGTGACATATCTAGCACACAACGCCTGGGAAATTAGATGTCTGCTTGCCACAAGCATCATTAGGTACAGTCTAGAGTGACCTACAGCTGGGAAGACTCATCCAGTCTGGGGCCTGCCCACAATAGTTAGGTAATTTAAAATACTTCGTCTACACATAATTCCTGGTATAAGCCTATACTTCTGCACAGCTAGCTGGTTTCAAACAACCTCTCATGTGGGGCCTCCTTTGATGGTTCCAACTAATAAGAGCTCAAGGTTTGGGGCTGAAGGTGGCAATCTGTCAGGATATCTCTTTTGAGGGAGGTCATTCTCCAGCACAGTTTGGTCTTAGGAAGAGCAGGCAGAGAATATTCTGAAGACGCTTTGTTTCTGAAATGCTGAGGCTAGAGTTTGAGCAGCCTTCCCACCCCCTCATAGCCATGATGTTCTCAGAGCTCATTTGGTCTCAGCTTGGGACACCCCCAAAGCAAAGCCTGAAGCCAAAGCTGGCATGCCAGGGGTTGGGACCTTGATCCCAGCAAGTACTGGGCCATTTGCACGTAGTCTACAGTCTGTCTCTAGCTAGGTCTATCTTCCAACACGCTAATCCTCTCTTCGACTGTGTTCAATCTGATTTTGGAACTATCCATGTCATAATTTCAGTTATTGTATTTTTCAGTTTTAGGATTCTATTTGATATTTTTAAAGCTTCTGTTTCTATGGTAAGAGTTTTTGTTTTGTCATCTATTCTTTTGAATATAGTCATAGGTGTTTTAAAATCTGTGCTGGATAATTCCTATCTGGATCACCCCTCTTCTATTTTTCCCATTGTTTCTATTTCTTCCTATGTCTGGTAATCATTTTTTGAATATTGGATATTGTGCATTGAATATTGTAGAGGTTCTGAATGATGCTTCCTCACTCTAGAAAAGATTCACTTTATCCTCTGGCAGGTAACTGGGAATCAGAGCTCCTCAACCTAACATGAATTAAGTTGACCTGAGATCTATTTGCAGTCTTTGTAAGATTCTATCTACATCAAGTTTGCTCTTACTCTTAGAGTGTAGATCTTCAAGGGGTCCCCACTGAGAACTGAAGGTCTATTCTAGGACCTTCCCACCCCCTTCCTTGAGGAGATATTGGATCCCAATTTTTGTCCCATAGACTGAGACACTCATAAAAGCTTTGTCTTGCCTCTTGGTCTCTTCCACTTGACTTCTTAGTCTCTTCTTTACACAGATTTGACAGTAAAGGCCTTGAGAATCAGTGCTGGGTGTCAAGCTCACTTCTCTCCCAGGTCTTAGCCTCAAGTCCTGGCCACCTTGGAGAGACTTCCATTTGTACCTCTCCACCTCATGAGATTGTCTTAAGCTCTTCTGACTCTCTGCCTCCTAGCAGTACCCTCTCTGTCCCACTTCTTCACCTCTTGCCCCACACCAATACTCAACAAATGCCTAAGGTGTAGAAAGTTGGGCTCAAGTCCAAACTCAATAAGCTTACCCTCTTTATAGGATGTGGCCCCTCAAGTCCTAGTTGCTTGATAGATCCCCAGTGCCTTTGAAGAGAAAATCTGCAAGAAGAGATTGAGGGGGGGAGGAATCTGCATTTTGCCTGGTTTTTCTCGTTGTACTCAGCAGGTGTGTTGGTCTGCTACAAGCTACTCCATCACAGCTGGAAAAGAATGTGCTGACTCTTTGTTAAAGATTTCTAAGGGCACCTGGGTGGCTTAGTTGACTGAGCGTCCAACTCTTGATTTTGGCCCAGGTCATGACCTCAGGTCATGAGATTGATCCCCTTGTCGATTCAGTGAGGGATCTGCTTGAGATTCTCTTTCTCCCTTTCCCTCTTCCCCTCCCCCCACTTGGACTCTCTCTCTCTTAAATAAATTAATAAACAAATAAAACCTTTAAAAAAATAACAAAAAATAAAAAAATAAAAAGATTTCTGAAACACCACTTTACTGAGTTGGTCTCAGTGGCCCTCACTGTCCTTTCTAGTTCTCATCAACTGTAAATTCAAATACATTGTCCTCTCACTTCAAGCCCTTCTTAGCCTCTTGGGAACTACCTCCCAGTCACCATGAGTGGCATGCTGGATTGTTGGGCTCCCCCAGGAGGAAACCTCTCAGTCATCACTCAGAGCACCACATGGCCCTTTGCTCTGCCCACCCAATGTCTCCCCCTCCTTCACTGATACCCTCTTGCACATCTCCTTATCTCTTGTTATTTGCAGAGTCATGCCCTTAACACTTCTGAGTGACAGTCATCTCCCCACAGGGACAATTAGGGCCCCTCTACCCGCCCAGTGTTTCTCCTTTAACACCAAGCCTTCCCTCAAACTCAGACACAGACACTGCTGACATCTTCTGTTCTTCCCTTAGACATTTGGGGACAAAAAGACAGCTTCCATTGCCCCATTACTATTAGCATGAGCTTTCTGGATTTTCTGTGGATTCCTTGGTTACTCAAACCTCACTCCTGGACTCCTTTCCAGTTTCCCCCCAGGTAACTCTCCTAGCAGCATCCTTTCACTTGACTTTCTATTTTAATCTTGCTATTCTCCCTTGTAACCTATTGTCCTGGAAAAGTATGTTTTTGGGAGTCAGATAGAGTAGAGTTTGCGTCCTAGCTCTGCCATTTACTTGGGAACTCACCCAGTGTTTTTGAGTTCACCACCACAGATGATAAAATGAAGATAATCAATTCTGCCTCACATCATTGTTGTAGAGAATAAATGATACCATCTGTCCAAAGCACCTAGCCAGAGCCTGATTATTTTCTTCCCTCTTCATATACTAAAACCCTGTCCATTTTGCCAGTACTCCTTCCTCCCTCACCTCCTTCTTCTCTTCTTTCATTCCTTTCTTCCTATGACCCATTAGGATTTATGGGAAAGAAACCCAGTTTATAGCCTCTTCTTTGCTACCGACCTAGCAAAGTAGCAGAACCTTAAGCAAATCACTAGCTCTTTCTGAATTTCACCTATAAAAGAAGGTCCTGCAGGAGATGACCTTTAGGGTCTTATTGTGAAACACACTGTCATATAAAGCAGTTCTGGAATTCCATCTCTTTCACAGAGACTTTTCAACTGTTGAAAATAGTGGCAATTCTTTCTTCTTTACCCACATTCCATTGCCTTGTTTGAACATGTTCCTCCTGTTTTATTTTTGCTCTTTACACTAAAAACATTTATCTGTAAGGATTTATGTCAGCATGGCTGGGGGCAGGGTGGTGAAATGATTTCTGCACGTTGATAGGGAGAGTCTTAGCTTTGCAAGAACAAAAATGTTGCCCTCAAGGGGGAAAAGCTATCCTCTATGGAGGTTGTGTCCTCTCCATCTCCACCCTCAAAAGAGCCTGATGGCAATGCTTGGCTGAGTTCATGACAAGCAACAATCATTTACTCTTCCACCCTTCCTCCCTTCCTTCCTTTCTTCCTTCTTTCCTTCTTTCCTCAGTGTAGGCTCACAAGAAATGCACAAAAGCATTTTACCAGAATTCTTTTCAATCTCTAGATTTGATTCAATCTATCTACATGTTCATGTGTCCTTTCTTTTATTTAACAAATTGCTATTGAACGTGTATTTTGTGTGAGACACTGTGCTAAGTTTTATGATTGGACACATGAATAAGACATAATTCTTGCCTTCCAGGAGCTCACTGTCTACTTAACTAACTCATTTAACAACTATCTTATTATCTTGTGTCACTTTGGGTTCTCCGGAAGCAGTCTGTGAGACAGAGTTTGGAGTATGAGATGCATATTAGGGATGGAAATCTGCTAAAGGAGACAAGGAGAAAGCAGAAGTAGATGGAAGAAAAAGTCGACAGTGATGCAGGCCTGACAGGACCTTTGGACCCCACAGGGAACTCTGGAGTGGGAAATGTTCCTTGGTCATGCCACAGTGGCCCAAATGCAGGGTTTTATGCCCCTGAGTGCCAGTTTCCTATAACAAAGCACAAGAACAGAAATTAATTCCCTCACAGTCTTAGAAGCCTGAAGTCCAACATCAAAGTGTCTGCAGGGCAGATCCTCTCCAAAGGCCCCAGGGGAGATTCCTTCCTTGTCTCTTCCAGCTCTTTATGGCTCCAGGTGCTCCTTGACACATGGCAGCAACACTCCAGTCTCTGCCTCTGTCTCCACAGATCTTCTCTGTCAGAATCGCAAATCTCCCTCTGCCTTTCTTTTATAAGGACATCTGTCACAGAATCTGAGGCCTCTTCTATCTCCAAAACGATCTCATCTTGAGTCTTCATTTAATTTGATTCACAAAGACTCTTTTTTCCAATGAACTTCTCATTCACAAGTTCAGGGGGTTAGAACATGGAGGTATCTTTTGGGGATCACCACTCAACCCACTACACCTTGCCTCACTCAGTCACTACGTACAGACTGCCCCCAAAAGGGTACAACCCTCAGAGATGCCGCTATGTACAACTGAGGCAGACCCTAATGTTGCTGACCATTGGCAGCTGTCTGCCAGTTGTGTTCTCCACATCTGGGCAGCGAGTTCTTCCCTGAAGATAGTCTGGGTGGCACAACTTGTCTATTACACACAGCTGAGCTCTATGCTAGGAATCAAGATGAAAGAGTGATAAAATTAGAGAGCCCCTGCCCTTATTCCACTTGCATTGCAGCAGGGGAAGACATATATTAATCATATAACCCCACAACTCAAGGTGAAAGCACATCAGTGGCTTGCACTACCAAGTAAAGTTACATGTTATCATAGAGGGGGGAATCTGATGGTGCTTGGTTTGGGAGTGAAGAACAATATTCAGGAAAGAGAGAAGACCTTAAGCAAAGTTGGGTCCTGAGGCTTCAAGAGTGAAAGGAAGCCAGTGTGGCTAGATTGAGAGAGTAGAGAGGGACAAGGTGTGGCATGAGATTGGGGAGGGGAGGTGCCATGGGGAATGTGAAAGCTCTGACCTCTATCCTAACAACACAACTCTATTGAAGAGTTTCAAGAAAGAGTACGATGGTGCATCAAGAGTTGGGAAGTGACCAGACTAAGCTCCTTATGAAGGTGAGATGTATGATGCCATGATGGCAGTCCAGAGACCAGATTTCAGTGGGGAGGCAGTCATGGCAGGGAACCAGCCAGGAGCTGATGGAACCTCAGCCCTGAGGGATGATGGAGGGAAAATGATGGAGGGAAACCAATGGATTCCAGAGAGACTTAATGGATATTTAACAGGATTTGGCGATGGACTGGAGAGAAGTGAGGCAGGAAAAGATGTTTGGGATAAATGTTAGGTTTCTACAAGTGAATAAGGAGCGCTGATCCTCACTGAAATAGGGAGCATTAGAAAGATCAGGTGTGAATGAGCATGGAATGTTCAAGAAGTTGGGAAGAGTTGTTTAGTTGTCTAAAGGGAGACTAAGAGTTCAGAGAGAGGTTAAGCACTCTCCTGCCTCCCTTCCCCTGCCCACTGCTGAGTGCAAACTGTTGTCTCTCCATCTCCATCTTCATTCACAAATCTTCCTCTTTGAGGTTTATTCTTCCTGTTCATGTGGTATTATTGCCCTCCCTTATCACTGACAGGTACTGACTCATCTCTTGGTCCCTCCCCACATTTGGTGAGAATTTTGGCTTGTGGCCCAGACTTTCTACTTCATGTCAAACTGTCATTCTGGGTGACCTCTGTATTTATGTGGATGTCTGGATCTCACTGACTCTACTTTACCTTGGCTACTCACGCCTACTCATTTTGTCCTTCTCAGCCCCCAAACTGTACCATGTCAGATCTTAAATGTCATATCCCATTGTCTGAATATAATCTTCTATCCTTCCAGCTTGCTTGTAACTTACTCCCATAACTACTGTTCTTGGTCCCTTCGTTTTCTCTTGGTCAACCACCCCTGGTCTCACTTCCTTCCTTTCCAGCTTTCATGGAGTGGGGTATCTCCACATTGCACTGTCCCTTCTGAGCATAACCTTGAATTTTGTGTCTTAGTTTCCACATTCACCAGTATTCTCAATTCCCCTCCAATTTTGTCCTTCCTTATGTTAGGCAAAGCACAAACCAGGATTAATCCTGATTATGCCTCCTCTTCTGCTACTCCCAGGATGCTCACACTGCTAGAGAAAGTCATCAGGTTGTATAGACTGGTCTCCAACCTCAGCTTTGCCCTTGGACCCCTGGAGAAGTCTTGGTGTGGGTCACCAGCAAATAAGGTACTTGTTACATGCACTTGGATAAGGTTGTCCAAGGAAAGTGGGAGACAGGATGGAAGAAATTAGATTGTAGTAGATTTGCCTTATCTGCATGAATAATGAAGTGGAGACTAATCAGGAATACTTATTAAGAAAACTTGATAGAAAAGGGAAGGAGAAAGATAGGGGAGTAGGTTTAGCACTTTAATTGTAGGATAGGAGAGATGAGTGTGTTCATATGTTTAGAGGAAAGGGCTAATTAAAAGGGAGAGGTTGAGGTTATAGGAGAGGAGGTGATTGCAATTAAATGTTCAGCAAGAAGGGGATAATGAAGCAAATTATGGGCCTCAACTCAGTGGAATATTTTACATGTTATATTACTGTGTATATTATATTTACACTTATACTAATATAAGTCCGTAAACAGTGTGTCCATCTGCATAAAGTTTGGATAGGAATAAAGAAAAATGAAGAGTTCTTATGTCAATGGAACAGATTCAAGGATGGGTATTTAAGGCCAGAAATTCTAGCCCTGTAATGTGGAAACAGATGAATCTGGGTTCCTAGCTTGCTTTGCCACTTGCTTTGTTAGTGATTTAAAGTATCTAAACCTTGGTTTTCTCAAATATGTAAAATGGGGATAATAATAATTCTTTCATGGTTGTGAGGATTAAATGAGACAAAGCACGTCATTATGGTCTGTGGCATACAGTAAGTGCTTAGTAAATGTTGCTGATTATTATCATTGTTGTCATTAGCTCTGCCAATGTTCTGAGTCAGACACTGTGTCTTCAGATGTCCTCACAGCAATTATAGCATGGCATAGTGGAATGAGGAAAGGCTTTGGAATTGGACATACCCTACAGTTCTATCCTTGATTTAGCAGAATAAATTTAAATGAGTTAGTTAAATTCTGACTCAATTTCCACAACTTTAAAAAGAACATCTACCTTTTGAAGCACCTGGGTGGCTCAGTCAGAACATCGCCTGACTCTTGGTTTCCTCTCATGTCCTGGTCTTAAGGTTGTGGGACAGAGCCCCATGTCAGACTCTGGGCTCAGCAGGTCATCTGCTTGGGATTCTCTCTGTCCCTCTCTCTCCCCCTGTGTCCCTGCTCATGTTCTCTCTCTCTTACTCTCTCTAACATGAATAAATAAAAATTAAAATCTTTTTAAAAAAATAGTATCTACTTTTTAAAATAAAAATCAAAATTCTTACTCTGCAAGATCTGGGCCATGCTTGTCTCTCCAGCTTCACCTTATATTTCTTCCCTGTTCCCTATGGCCCAAACTGATTCCTCCTACACATTCTTCAAATCTGAGTCCTCATCTCTTGCCATCTATTAGATTGCTTCAAGCTTCTTTTTCTCTCTATCACTCTACTGATTTATAAGTTATATGCTCTAATTCTATTAGCGTTTTATGTGAATATGTTTTAGCAAGCATCAGTATCTTTTTATATTATGTAAGTCACTTGCTCAGTATTTTAATTTCACTGTTTTTATACCCCACCTAATGAACCATCATTATTTTTCCTGGTTAGTAGTCAGTCCATGTATTTATCTATAGACTTATCAATTTCTTTGCTCAACATTACTTCTGATACTTTTTGACTTAGTTTTTTTTTTAATATATACACAATTTAATAGTACTTCCAATGAGTTTCTGTTCACGATAAATTCTTAGTTTTCATTTATACAAAAATATCTTAATTATGCTGCCATTATTGCATGATACTTCAATTGGGTATAGGATTCTAGGTTTATGATGTTAATCTCTTATCGCTTTAAAGATAACATTCTATTGCCAATGGTTAATGTTGTAAGTCAGCTGTCAGTCCACATGCCATTTCTCTGAAGGTATCTTAGCTTTCTCTATGTTTAAAAACATTTCTCTATGTCTTTCTCTCTGGTTAAAATATTTTCTTCATTTTTTTTTAAGATTTTATTTATTTATTTGACAGAGAGAAAGAGATCACAAGTGGGGAGAGAGGCAAGCAGAGGGAGAGGGGGAAGCAGGCTCCCTGCTGAGCAGAGAGCCTGATGTGGTGCTCGATCCCAGCACCTTGAGATCATGACCTGAGTTGAAGGCAGAGGCTTAACCCACCGAGCCACCCAGGCACCCCTCTTTTCTTCATCTTAAGAAGATTCTTTGTCAGGATGCCTGAGTGGCTCAGTCAATTAAGCTGCTGCCTTTGGCTTGGGACATGATCCTAGAGTCCTGGGATTGAGTCCTGCATCGGGCTCCTTGCAAGGCAGGGAGCCTGCTTCTCCCTCTCTGCTTCTGCCTGCCACTCTGCCTGCTTGTGCTCTCTCTGACAAATAAATAAATGAAATCTTAAAAAAAAAAAAAAGATGTCTGGTCATATCTGAGTCTATGCATGTCTCTTTCAGATATGACATTCCCGCAAGATATGTTAAAAAAAAGATTTTTTGTCTTTGAAGTTTAGTTAAATTGCATCTGGGTTTGGGTCTTCTTCTTCATGCTAAGTATTCAGTATGCTCCCTGGATCTGATGATTCATTTCTTTAATGATTCTAGGAAATTGTCTTTGAACATTCTCTCTTCCCTATTTTCTCAATTCTGTCATTTTAAAACCCCTAATAGATATAACCTGGTATTCTTAGTCTATTCTTTATGTCTGTTAATCTTACATTTCCAATTTTCAATTTTTTCTCTTTCTGAGCTTCGTTTTTCTTTAATTTTTCACCTCATCTTCCAGTTTATTAATTCTCTTTTCAGCAGCCTCTAATCTACTTAATTCATTTTAATCTGACTGTATTTTCTTTCCTCTAAAAATTTGATTTCATCTTTTTTATAATTTTCTAGTTTTTTAAAGCATTTTTGGTCCCATTTTGGTCAATTCTAATTTTGTGTCTTTAATAATTTTAAGTATATTTATCTTATGTGTTGATTTGTTATTGTGCTACTGAAGTTCTCATTGTGTTACTGAAGTTCTTAGGGGCCTAAGTTTTTAGGTCTAATTTTGTTTTTTTAATGCTCCTGATGACTTACTTCTTTCTATGTTTGATAATGTTAAATTATGAACACATCTTGATAAATCATTTAGTTGTGACTTTATTTGTGGAAATTTGTGGAAGCCTGGATTACATCTATATTTATGTAGATGTGAAAGGAAGGGTCTTGTTCCTCCAGAGAATTTCTGTTTTTGCTCTTGCCTAATATATCAACATAGGACCACCTTTTATGCTACTTCCTCCCTAAGGTCATATATGTTTAAATCCAAATTCTTTGAAGTTATGTAATTATGAAGTTTCAGAGGAACTTATTTCCCTCCATCAGAATCCAGACTAAGACAAATAAGTGTTCTCATCTCCCTTTAGTTGCTGGAAGTTGTTTTTTGTTTGTTTGTTTGTTTGTTTTAAGTCTATCCTATCACTAATACTGTGAGTGTCCTAGATTACATGAGGATCTCAGTTTTAACTTAACCACCTTTGGGAAAGTGCCAAAGGTCTTCTTTCTTGAACCAGTGTAAATATTTCAATCTAAGCTCCATAAAGGCAAAGGTAATGTATATTTTGCTCAACAGTAAACCTCCAGGCCCTCACACAGTGCTTGATACATAGTAGGTCACAAATAAAGGTGTGTGGAATGGATGCAGTTGTGAGATTTAAATGAGAAATGGTATGGAATTAGCATAAAATAGGTGCACTATTACTAGAAGGCATTTGTTCATGGTGTCTTTTACTTTCTTCTTCATGGGACCATTATCTTATAGTGAGCCTACAATTTCCTTACCCTATTCTCATAACCCAGTTTGATTCAAAACAGGCCCATATATGGAGGTGTAAAGGCTCCTCCTCCCACTTGGTTGCACTTACAGTTTTTAAAATGCATTGTGGGGAAGGTGTGGATGGAAGACAGAGGTGGACATCTGATCCTACTGGGTTAGCCCCTTTGACCTATATCCCAACATATTTTCTTCTGTTCTTTCTCTTCAATCTGTTGCATTCTCCAGCACCAGGTGGGCTCTTATTGGACTAGTACAGAACTAAGCACAAAAAGACCAAAGTTCTACCTAAGTTCTGTCACTGGCAAGCTATGTGATCTTAGGCAGTTCATTTAACATTCTTATATTTTATTCCTCATGAGGAAAATTAAAAATTTGGGCCCCACTGAAAAATCTTCCATCATATGAATAGTTTATAACTTACTATAAAATTGCTTGCCTGTCAGACTATCTTTAACCTTCCATCACTACCAAAGCAGGATGCTTTCTTTCTCCAGTTTGCTTGTCTACCTTCTATCTTTCACTGTGCCAGTTGCTTCCTCCTTTCAATCCATACCTTCATCACTGGCTTATCCCCTATTATAACATGTAAGCTATTTGAAGGTGGAGTAGTATCTGTATAGAACCTACAGATGAATAAATTATTATCATTATTATATTAATAATTATACTTTATTTTTACCCTGATCCTTTGAGCTCAAATTAATCCTGCTCTACCTTCCTAAATCAACAAATAATTGCTTGGAATCTCCTAATAAAGGGATTTGTATTTTCCAAGTTTCTCACTCCCTGTGACACCTTGTCACTATCCTCTCTTGTTTACCAAGGAAATGACAGTGGCACAAATGAGGAAAGAGTTTCTTTCAGAGGCTTGTAGGGATTCAATAACTCCCCACTTCCTCTCGGATTGCAATAGCAATGAATGGCCTAGAAGGGGAATATAACTGAGGTTTGGTGGTCCTGAGTTGGTTTTACTAGAATATCTTGGTGTCCTAAGGCAAGTCACTTCACCTCTCAGTCTCATTTTCTCTATCTGTCATAAGAAGGGATTAGATGAGATGACTGGTAAGCATAGACCTTAAAGTCACAGAGATCACAGTTCAAATCTAGGCTCTGCTGCTTTAGCAGCTGCATACCTTTGGAGTCATTAAATTCTCTGAGGCACAATTGCCTCCATTTCCTAATTGTCCAGCCTAGGTTAGCTATTAAGCTCAATATTTCTGTCTTAATTCACTCCACTTCATTTCCTATCCCAACTAACTCAGTTATCTCACATCCTCACTGACTGTTCTCCCTTTTCACCCTTTTCTCCCTCCCAAGGCAGCTCTCATTCTTCACATTTACTGGCTCCCACCTATTCTCACACTCCTTAGAATCACATAGGCTCAGGTTTAAAGCTCACAGGGCTTTCCATCCTTCCTCATATGCCTAAGATCAGCACCAAGGAAACATATACCTAATATTATCCCCATCTCCACCACCACTATCACCACCCAGCCCTTGCTTACAACCCTCCAGTGATAAGGAGCACATACCTTATCTGAATCAGCCTTTGCCATTTTAGGTTACCTCTCTATTCATCTAATCTATTCCTTTCAGCAGACTAGCTTTTTCCATGTGCTGAAAATATGGTCTTTTACTTTTTCATCTTAACACTTCACTCACAAGAGAGAAGGCTTTAATTATCTGGATCTCAAACATACTAATCCTGGAGAAGATATTTGTTGGCCTAGTTAAGAGGAAAACATAACTCCTATAAAAGCCATATAAATGGGGCAAGGATGTAGTTGCCAGAAGAAGGGGACAAGCTTAGCTGATAGAGCAGAGTTATATTTCACAGGGGTGTTGTTCTAAAAGCAGACAAAAAGCAAAAATCAAATATAGCTTAGATCACCCTTGTATTAGAGACTGAAATCCGGTGTCTCCATAAGCCCAAAGTCACTATTGCCTCCTACAGTGTTGGAAGGCACTAGAAGATGCCCATGGATTATGTTCAGTGGCCATGCGATCCAAAATGAAGCAAAACAAACAAACAAAATCTCTGCACAGCATTCACATTCATCTCTCTAAGATTTACTACATGGAGGCCCGTGTGTGCTGTTTGGGGCTGCATGGAAATCACTCAGGATTGTTTGAGTACTTTTGAAATAATAATCGCTTACTCCCTCCCTCATTCTTCCTCTTTCTTTTTAATATGGCCATTACAGGTGAGTTCATGCAAATTAAAACCACAGAGGTGGCCTTTCCACCTTTTTTCTACAAGCCTCTTTAAAGATCTTACAGCTTAATATACAGGACAAACTGGTAATGGGCCAAGAGGATAATTGCTACAATAGAGGCAAATAAAAGGTCATGGAAGTCCATTGAAGAAATACTTAATTCAGTGTAGGACGAGTCGGGAAAGCTGTCCACAAGACGGGACAACCAACGGGACACCTGAAGAACAGAGAAGAGTTAGCCAGACTGAGGAGAAAGATGATCAAGGCAGAATGTACCAAGGTCAGGAGACAAGCTGGAGCATGTCATACTAGTTCAGGATACTCTTTGAATACTGTGGATATATGACAGGAGAGGCAGGGGACTGATGACCAAGGATAGCCTTGAATACTGTACTAGCAAGTTTGGAAATTATTCTGAAACCAGTAGGGAGCCACTGAAGCCAAAGAGAAACATGATTAAATTGTGTAGTACAAAGAAAATTCTGGTTGTGCTTTGCAAGTGGAGTTAAGAATAACAATGTATTAGAACAGGGGATCAATTAAGAACATTCCAATAATGCAGACAAAAGATGATAGTGGCCTAGATCATTGGCTGTGGAGGTTTAGTGGACAAGAGAAAGGAATTAGTGAAGCTCTCCCAAGTGTCTGGCTTGAACAATTAAGTGAATGGTGGTGCCATTTGCCCAGGTAAAGAATAATGAGAGTATCTTCCCATTTTCCAATTGACTTTAATTATTTTTAAAATTTTTTTTTATTTTTTCCCCAAATATGTTTATTTTATTTTTTCAGTGTTACAAGATTAATTGTTCATGCACCACACCCAGTGCTCCTCAGTACCCACCACCAGGCTCACCCAACCCCCCACCGCCTCCCCTCCAAAACCCTCAGTTTGTTGCTCAGAGTCCACAGTCTCTCATGGTTCATCTCCTCGGCTTTAAATTGCCCTTCACATTTCCCAGTCATCTCTTTTCTTCCTCTCTCTTCCCACTTGCAGACAAGGAAGATCAGGATAGCAAAGCCTTTCCTATCTTCATTGTATAGAAGTCTAGACAAAAAGACCTCAGAAAGAATCTTCTAACTTCAAGACTTCTCATTTCTTAGTCCTTAAAATGGTGACTTGATGGAAACAGAGAGAAGGTGAGGCATAATGGGATGCAGAGAAAGATCTATCCATGGGGTAAAGAGTGATTTGGATGGTAATTGAGAGATGATTGCAGTCCTCCCCTTTCCCTTGGTAACTCAAGTTCTGGGATGCCAACTTCCCTGCTGTTCCCAATCCCTCTATGTCAAAGCTTTCCTGGTGATGGCTCACCTTGGCTATGCTTTGCCTCACCTTACACAGAGCCTCGAAGGCCTATTTCACCTGACAGGATATTGCCGCACAAAGAGCCATTGAGAAAAGAAAATCTAACACGTGAAACCTTGAACATGATGGATTCCTCTTGACCCTTCCCTTTTTGGTTATAGGCCAAAGGGCATACATGAACCTCAGATTTTAGGATTAAGAGATTACCTATAAAAAAAGAAAGAAAAATAGATAGTGTTAATTAATTTTTATTTGAGGCCTCCACCCTTTTCCTGCTCTCTATTCCTCTTTTGTTTCGCACCAGGGAAAACCTGTGGGAGAGGCCCAGCCTGTCAGCAGAGTTGGCTCTTCGGCAGCAGGGGGACTAACTGTGGCCACTGTGAGCCACCCTGCCCCAGCCACTCCTCTTCCCCTTCCAGCTCTTACACAATAGCTGAGCAGGCAGATGGAGAGTCCAGTTTGTGCTTTTCTTTCTGGGCTCCCAGGCTCTTCAAAGAATCCCTTTGTTAGTTAATGTCAACCTTTCCCCAAAGGCCTGAAGTGGGAGCCAAGGAGGCTGAGCCCAGATGAGGTGGAGGCTTCTGTGAGGGATGCCGGAAGGATGGGGATTTGCTGGTTGACTCTGGGGTCACCTTGGCATCTGTGTGTTTTCCAGGTGAGAGTGGTCTAAGACTTTCAAAGTCTTTTATAAGTCTCACCTACTAAAGAAAGTCCTAATTGTTCTCATTCTTCCTCCAAGTGTCTCTTTGCTGGGTGTTCTCTCAGGCTGATCTGTGTGTCATGCCTCTTCCTGAGGCATTTCATAGACCACTGAATACACACAAAAAAAGGTATATGCTTGGGTCAGAGACAAGTTTAAAGCCAAGGCTCAATCAAAAGTCTGTGCCCTTTCTACCACACTAGGTTCTCTGGCCCATTCAATACTCTAGAATCAATTATGTAGTTTCAGGGGCCCAGTGGAGAGGTTGAGTCCTTTTGTAGGACATATACCACTCCTTTGCAATGCTCAGTGCTCACTCATGGTCTGAAGTTGCTTAAATACAGTGGACTCGGTCTTTCTGGAATCCTGAGCAGTTTAGGAATATTTAAAAGGAGGCCCTCTCTGCTCTAGGCCATAGCACTCCTCTTTTCCAAGCAGACTATCTCAAGGACTCCTGACATGGTGACATTCGAGTTAGGGTGCAAAACTACCGGGCCCAAGAAAGACAGTGGGATGGGAAGCTTACATAGCTTGTATTATATTCTCCATTTTCAATGTGTTCTCACTGACAGGACTGACAGGAGTAAAGAAAGGGGCAACTAATGATGGAAAGGCTGCACAAAGGAGCATTTCAGAGAATGAATTTGAAACCAGATGGTGCAAGTGGGCCAAATGCTGGTGCTATTCATTCATTGGATGGACTTGGAAAAATGTACTTATCTCTCTCTAAACTTTATTTCTTCCTCCTTAAAATGGGATTTATAATATATCTACCTAAGTATGCTGTCATGAGGATTAAATGTAGTAGTATAATTAGAAAGTACTTAGCGTATAATAATTCTTCAATAAGTGATAGGTGGTATAATGAAAGAATTCTGTACTGACCAGCCCAGGGTTAAATCTGAATTCTGTCTCTGTGGGTTCTGTGACCTTGAGCAGGTCATTTAACCTCTTTGGAACTCAGTATCCTCTCTGATGGACTGATGACCTTCAAGTTCTCTCCCAGCTATAAAATTCTTTGGTTTTGTGTGTCTACCTGCCCCATACCCTGTCTGACTCCCAACTCACGTGTAAGCCTCTCAATGGCAGGGACCATTTCACTTTTAACCCTAGAGCCAAGAGCAAAGGCAAGGCTTAGTGGGTATTTGTGTTTTTTTCTAGTAGGAAAATTCCTAGGGAGTTGGGATTATCTTTCTTGGTGCTTTAGGGAACCACAGTATAAGCTTGGATCCACTGAGGGAGGCTTGTCAGCTTCTCTGAGCTTAGAGCCCACAGAGACATCCTGTCAAAGCCAAATCATCAAACATGCTGGAGAAAGGCTGGTTGAGGGCTGGTGACTTGGTGCCTGGCGGGCCCAAGCTCATCCAACCGGGCTTGAATCCTGTTGGAGGGAAGAAACACAAGACCATGTTATGCTGGAAGCATGATTATCTGCTCCCTCCTCCTTTTACTTTCCAGACAGGACTAAGCATGACAGATCTCTGACCAAGGTTTCTCTGCCACGTGGGAGATACACAAAAGTTACACTCACCCTGTTCTCTCTCCTCAGTTCTTTTTCAAAAACAAACAAACAAACAAACAAAACCCAGAAACTCTTCCAAACCCAGTTATACTGGAATTTTAATTCCTCTCTTCTAACTTTTTCCAACCTTGCTATTTTAGTTGAGACTATCTCTGTTGGCTTCAGAAGAAAAGGTTTATCTTCAGTTTGATTCCTGAGTATGTCTCCTTAGGGAAGATGGGTTTACAAATGTGGAATCAGTAGATTATAGCAGAAGCCAGCAAGGGGGCTTGATTCTGGAGATGTGGCCAATTCAAGACTTTTTAAAAGGGACAAGTGACAACCCAAGATGCCTAAAAGCCTGGGGTGCTGACAAATATGACAATAATCATGGGACACACTTCGTGTGTGTGCAGTGTAGACACAGCTTTGAGATCTTCAGCTTTGTCTGGATAATAGAAACATCCGATTGGTCATGAAGCCTTGTGGGTCCCACCTTTAAAACATTTCAGGATTTCATTCCCCATTGTTTAGTCCTTACTGCTGCTCCTCCAGTGACCTGCCCCAGGGTGCCAAGGTTCCACAGGTCTGTGAATGTAAGCGGGAACACATACACAAGCACATCACTCTTCTCAGATCTGAACGCCTATCTGCCACAAGAAAAGTCCAGCCCTTCTCAAAGTTTTCCTGGGTGTCTGAGATTCTTCAGGTTTGTCATGGACGTTCATAACATATGTGGTCTTCTGATCAATATCTACACACACACGTACACTTCCACCAGCTCTGTCACCAACACTTTCTGTAGGATGCCCATGTTTGACCTGGGCTGGGTTCTACACCAATCAGGGAGAAGTCTCCTTGCCAGCTGTGCTGTAACTTGGTCACAGTTTTGACCTGGGGGTCCACAAAGATCATCTTGAAATTGGCTCCTTTATCCTTTAGCTCTGCTCCTTTCTCCCCGGAGTCTCCAAACCAGTCTAACAGGCCATTCAACCATTCTCCTCAAGGTTTCCTCTTCTTTCCCCAAACCTCTGGATGATTTTTGTTAAGGTGGAAAGAGTCCTATGCACATTGGTACCCCAGTCAAGAACCTGGGGTAGGCAGGTGAGGTCATACGTCATTTCTCAGAAGCATCTAAGTCCACTGTGGCCAAGCAAAGATGTCCTGTTAGAGCAGCTGAACCACCATTATCTTCTGTTTGAATTATTGATTAACAAAGTCTCCTGGTTATCAGTCTCTATTTCTTCCAGTACACCACCCACACTGCTTCCACAGTGTGGAAGCTTTTAAACCAGTAACAATTGACCATTGTTCACAGAACAAAGAGTATGTTTTTCAAGGACCTGCCAAATCTAATGATTGGACCTACCGCCAATACCACCTCCTTTGCACCCCAGAATCCAGCCACTTGGTTCCCTTTGCAATTCCCTAAATAAGCCAAGTGTTGTTGTCTCTTGATCTTTCGTTGACTGTTTTTTGCTTGAACTCCTCTCCCAGCTAACTCTCCATATACTCTCGAGTTGACTAAATCTTACTGAAATCTCAAAGCCCAGTTTATATAGCATTGTGAAGAAACTCCAGCTTCCTCTTTCACCTCTTGCTCCAGAATTCTTGGAAAGGGTTGGGGCTTTGTATTGGAGAATCCCATCTTTGTAACCCGGGTTCTTCTGTTTCCAGGTGAAAAATTTGCAAATTATAAACTCTACAGACTCACTTTCTCATCTGCAAAATGAGGATAATAACCCTTTCTTCCTGGGAACATTTTACAGATTAAATGACATAATGTATGTGAAGTGCCTGGCAAAAATTCTTATGACTATCATTTATGAGTTACCTTCTCTGAGCTTCAGTTCCTCATCAACTAAAGTGCAACTAAAATACCGAAAGTGAACATATTTTTTTAAAGTGATCTATCAAATGCTAAATGTAATTCACTAATTTCAGTATTTTTGATTTATAGCCATAGGTGGTTTATCCTTACCTGCCTGTATTCTTGTGGTTTGCTGAGTGACGCATACTTGGTTCTGCAGTTAAGTGTTGTCCCTGGGTTTTTCATTTGTGTTCTACAGTTTTGTCTACTTTGGGGGCAGATAAGAAGGTATTCAAACTATGGTGTCACCACTGCCATTTTCCCCATTACAATGACACTCCATTTTTTTCAGCTTTATTGAAGTGTAATTGACAAATAAAATTATAAAAAGTTTAAAACATACATCATGGGATAGGCTATACCTATACATCATGAAAAATTCCCACCCTCCCAAATCCCTCACCTCACTTATTTTATCTTTTTTCTTTTTTGTGAGAACATTTAACATTTATGTCCTACTTTCTCAGCAAATTGTAATTAAAATGCGGTGTTATTAACTACAGTCAACATATTTTACATTAGATCTTCAGACCTCATTCATCTTATAAGTGGAAGATTATAAGTGGAAGATTCCACTTATAAGTGGAAGATTACATCCCTTTACTAACCTCTCCCCACTCCATCGCCTCTCAGCCCCTAGAAACTACTGTCACTACAACTTCGACCCTTTGAAATTCCACATTGAAGTGAGAGCAGGCAGTATTTGTCTTTCTCTCTCTGGTTTATTTCACTCAGCAAAATGCCCTGAAGTTCCATCCATGTTGTCACAAATGGCAAGATTTCCTTCTTTCTTATGCCTGAATAATATTCCATTGTGTTTATCTTATTTATCCATTCATCAATGGGTTGACTCTTAGCTAATGTAAATGCAGATAATGCTGCAATAACATGGGAGTGCAACTATCTCTTTGATATCCGATTTTAATTTCTTTTAGATGTATAACAAGAAATGGGGTTGCTGAATCTTATGGTAGTTCTATTTTTGTACACTTTAAAAAAATGTCAATTCAATTAGCCAACATACAGTACATACTTAGTTTCAAATACAGTGTTCAATAATTTATTAGTTGCATATAACTGATACTCAACACATCATGTATCCTCCTTAATGCCCATCCCCCAGTTACCCTATCCCCCACCTTGGTAATTCTATTTTTAATGTTTTCAGGAACTGTTATACTATTTTCCATAGTGGTTGCACTGATTTACATTCCCACCAACAATGCACAAGTGTTCCCTTTGCTCCACATCAACGCTTGTTAGATCTTGTCTTTTTGATGACAGCTATTCTAACAGGTGTGAGGTAATATCTCATTGTGGTTTTGATTTGCATTTCCCTGATGATTAGTGATGCTGAGCACCTTTTTGTGTAGCTGTTGGCCATTTGTATGTCTTCTTTGGAAAAACATCTATTCAGATCTTCTGCCCATCTTTTAACAGATCATTTGCTTGCTAAAAGTTGTTTGAGTTCTTTATATATTTTAGATATTAACCCCTTATCAGACACATGATTTGCAAGTATTTTCTTTCATTTAGTAAGTTGCCTGTTCATTTAGTTGATATTGACCCACTACGAATATCACACTTAATGGTAAAATTATTGAACACTTTGCCCTGAAGATTAAACAAGAGGAGGATATTTACTTGTATCACTTCTATTCAACACTGTATTGGAAATCCTACCCAAAGTAATAAGACGAGAAAAAAAAAACAGGCATAGATTAGAAAATAAGAAATAGGATGGTCTCTATTTGCAAATGATAATTGTTTATATAGCACATTCTAACAAATCTAACAAAAAAAAACTTAGTAGAACTAACAAGTAAATTTCCTAAATTTGCAGGATACAAGAAAAATAAATAAAGAGTCATTGTATTTTTATATGTTACAAGCAAAAACTAGACAATGAAATTTTTAAATACCATTTATAATAATGTAAAAAATCAGAAGTATTTAGGCATAAATTTAACAAAAAGCATTTTAAACCTGTTATATAACATTGCTGAGAGAAATTTTAAAATTTTTTTTAAATTTAAAAATTTTACCTATACAAATGGAGAGCTAAACCATGTTTACAGGCTGGCGGACCTAGTATTGTTGAAATAGCAATTCTCTCCAGATTGATCTGTAGATTTAATGCAACCAAATTGATACAGGGCCTTTATATACACTGAGCAGCTGCTTCTAAAACTAATGTGATAGTGCAATAGACCTAGAACATCCAAAAGAATCCTATACAAGAATGACCCTGGAAAAATGAAAATGTGTCCACATCAAAACCTTTACTATTCTAGCAGTGATATTTAAAATTGCTCCTGAAATGGAAATAATCCAAATGCCCTTTAATAAGTGAATGGATAAACAAACTGCAATATGTTCATAAAATGGAATGTTACCCAACAAATAAAAGAAATATTATTGGTACATCCAACACCTTGGTTGAATTTCAGAGGCATTCTACTAAATGAAAGGAGTGTGTCTTGAATGTTTACATATACTTTATGATTCCGTTTATTTGACATTTTCTAAAAGACAAAGCTATAATGACAAAGACTAGGTCAGTGGTTATCAGGGTTAAGGAGCAGGGAAAGGGTGCCAGTGTTCTGTATTCTGAGTGTGGTAATGGTCACATGGATTTATATATGTGTTAAAATTAATAGAATGATACAGTTTTAAATTTGCTTTTCCTAGATGATCATTTTATTTATTTATCTATTCATTATTTTTAAAAAAGATTTTATTCATTTATTTGACAGAGAGAGATCACAAGTAGATAGAGAGGCAGGCAGAGGGTGGGGGGGAAGGAGGCTCCCCGCTGAGCAGAGAGCCCAATGCAGAGCTCGATTCCAGGACCCTGAGACCATAACCTGAGCCAAAGGCAGAGGCTTTAACCCACTGAGCCACTCAGGTGCCCTAGATGATCATCTTAAAAATCAAATTTTAAAAAGAGGAACAAAGTTAAAAGACAAAGTATTTAACTTCAGAACATATTATAAGCTGTAATGATCAAGACTGGTGCTACTGGCATGAAAATAAACAAATAGGTCAATAAAATGATAGAGACCCGGCAATCTGATTTTCCAAAAAGACGTAAAGTCAAGCCATGGGAAAGGAAAATTTTTCTAATGATGCTGGCAGTTCCTACACAGCAATTAATTCAAATGAATTAGAGATCTAAACATAAAAAGCTAAACTATAAAACTACTAGAAGAAAACTGCAGAGGCTATCTCTATGACCAAAAGGTGGGTAAAGAGTTCTTCTGTAAGATTTAGGAAGAATAATCATAAAAGAAGTACTTGATAAATTAGACTTCACCAAAATTGAACACCTCCCTCAACAAAAGAAACCATGTAGAAAACGAATAAGACAGCCACAGGCCAGAAGGAAACATTTCTAAGGCACATGTGTCTGACTGAAGAATTATACCCAAGATTTTTCTTTCACGGTGGAGGATCTTTCAGAGACCCAGTGAATGTTCCCATTGTAAGCCCAGTTTGTACAGACAGCCTGAAAAATGCTGTGGAGTGTCTACAGAACCCAGAACATATCCTGAGAGTTCCTTCTTGCCTAACCCTTACTGTGTTTTTGTTTTCTCAGAATTATTCTCTCTCTCTTTTTTTCTTACTGGGAAAGCCACAAATGCTACACCCCTCCGTGGAGGGGGCCTGATTAAAATGCATACCAGAAGATTTGTTGCATCAGTCAGGTCTGTGTTTGCAAATAACAGCAACCGGCCTGGCTAGTTCATTAAAAAAAAAAAAAAAAAAAAAAAAGAATGTGTGGAATTGTTAAGGGATATTATGAGCTCACTTATTTTCCAGGGGAGCCAGAGAGGCAGAATCTGAGGCTGAGCAGTAATCACACTCAAGGGCTTCTCTAGCAAAAACATCTCCACGAATGCTCCTGGGCACTTATAATGCCTGCAACCAGATGCCAGAAATTCTACCACTGTCATCTGTGAAAACTCAGCCTTCTTCCCCCAGTCTGTTCCCCTACATACAGCCACCTCCTTACATGGCTTGGTGCAGAATTCCAGCAGAATCTGTCTGGCTGAGAGAACCTTGATTGCATTTTTGCATTTTAGTTGGCTTCTTTCTTAGAATAGGAGGTCTTAAAATGTAGGCAATCGGGGTGGCTGGCTGGCTTAGTGAGAGGAGCATGTGACTTCTTGGTCTCAGGGTCGAGGTTCACGCTCCACATTGGGCCTGGAGCCTACAATTAATTAATTAATTTACAGGAAATTAGCAAAACATTAGAAGGATGTTAAAAAATGTTGACTGCCAAGATAATCTTCTCTACACATACCAAACAGATGAGTTAAATGGAGGACATGATAGGAATCGCTACACCTGCATCTTTTAAGTCTTTAAAGGTACACAAATCCTTGTAATTTCCCTAGGACTGTAGAATTGCTTGTGTTTCCAAATGTAAGTACTGGGAATTTGGTGAGTGCCCAGACGCTCTACTGTAGTTGCTAGAGACACACCTCTGTTCATCAGACTTAGGAATTTTTTTTTAACCTCTTCTAGAGTTTAAATAATACACTAATGAACTGACCAACTATTTAAGTCCTTGAGAATATATGAGCAATTAGTAATGCTAACGACTATTCTAATTATCACGGTAGGCCTGCTAAATTATGGTGGTTATTATGATGGCCATCCCTTGCACCCTCATTCTTGTACAACAGAGGCTGGAAAACTGAAATGTCCACATTTCGTGGACACCTTTGCAGCTGTGACTATGGATGGAATTTAGGTTCCACCAACCCTGTGTTTTTTGCATAAGATTTGCACGGCCGAATTGAGGCACCATGTTTTGGTGCTTCTGTTGGTTCTCCTAGCAAGCATATTTACATAGCTTGTGTATGGCTGTATTGAGTTTTTCTTTGTCAGTGTTGGCTGGATTCCCAGTATCCCATCCTTAAATTAATGGATGTTAAGAGGTGGGACAGGGGGAGCATTTTTTTTTTTTTTGCTAGTATGGGCCTAGTGGGCATCATTTCATTCTGGAGTTAGCTATTACATGATGGGGGCCTACTAATCTATGGATGGTGGGTATGGTGGTATGTTTCTAGAGCTATCATTTATAGTGGTGATTCTTGATTCTCTATCTTCCTGATTTTTGAAAATGTAGACACTCAATTGACTGGCAATATTGCTCTAAACATCAATCCCGGGGGTGCCTGTGTAGCTCAGTAATTAAGCATCTGCCTTTGGCTTGGGTCCTGCTCCTAGAGCCCTGGGATCGAGCCCTGAATCGGGCTCCCTGCTCAGCGGGAAGCATGCTTCTCCCTCTCCCACTCTCCCAGCTTGTGTTTCCTCTCTCCCTGTGTCTCTATCAAATAAAAAAAAATCTTTAATAAAAATAAATAAATAAGCAAGTAACTAACTAACTAAATAAATAAATAAATATCAATCCCTCAGCCCTTCTAAGGATTTTTGTAAGCACTAAATCGCTATACTTACTCTCTTTCTGGTAGAGTGGTTTCTGTGACTTCTCATTGAGCCTTTTCTAATATAGAGCTTAAAGTTCCCTTTACATAATGCTTTAGCTGCATCTCACAAAATTTGATACGTTGGATTTTTTTTCAGTTCAAAATATTTTCTGACTTCCTTTGTACTTTGTTTTTTTAGCCCATGGGTTATTTAGTTGTGGGTTAGTTTCTAAATATTTGGAAATTCTCCTAGTATGTTTTTGCTGTTGATATCTAATTTAATTTCCTTGTAGAGAAAGAACAAACTTGATTTGAATCCTTTAAAATTTATTGAGATTTGTTTTATTTATTTTTAAAGTCTTTAAAATTTTATTTATTTATTTGACACAGAGAGAGAGGAGGAAGCAGGCTCCCTGCTGAGCAGAGAGCCCAATGCCGGGCTTGATCCCAGGACCCTGAGATCATGACCTGAGCAAAAGGCAGAGTCCCTAACCCACTGAGCTACCCAGGCACCCCTGAGATTTGTTTTATAGCCTAGAATATACTTTATCTTGGTAAAGGAGTTGTTTGTACCTTTACTGATTTTCTGTCTACTTGTTCTATCAATTATTGAAGGAGGCATCCCCACGCTTAATTGTGGATTTGTCTATCTCCCCTTGCAGTTCTCTCAGTTTTTGCTTCATATATTTTTAAAGATTTTATTTATTCGTTTGGGAGAGAGAGCATATGGAGGGGGAGGGGCAGGGGGAGCCTGCAAAGAGGCTCTATCCCAGGACCCCATTGTCTCTTCCTTTACTGTTCTCTTCCCCACCACCACCACCAAAACCAAGTAGGATTTTGATTTCCTTTCCCCAAAAAAGGTGCTGCTACCTCATTCCCAGGCAGATGAGGGAGGACAGGATTTCAGGCTGGAGCCACCATATAGATTCTCCCTCCCCCAGCCTGGAGCCAGGGAGGGGAAGTAACATGTGTTGATGGATGATGAAAGGACAGACGAACAGAGAAAGTGGGATCAGGAAGGGGCTTCCAGCAAAGCCCCCACTCTTTCCAGTCTTGCCTCTGGGGGTGGGGGAGGCATGACGGCCATTAGGGCCAGCCAGGGAGGTGCCTGGCTAGACCACAGCCCTTTGGGGGCCAGTCCAATAAACAGCGTGGATTCTCAGTGCCACTGGTGTCTGGTGTTTCACGGCTGCCGCAGCCACGGATTCCTCTTGGACCTCCTGGCCTTGGTTCCCCGACAAGCCAGTGGTGGCAGGAAGGGCTAGGAGGGGCAAGGTCCCCTGCCCTGGGGGCCTCGCAGGCTGTACCAGGAGAGTAGCCAGCCTGGGGTGGAGGCAGCTGGGTCCCGGGAGTGGCTAACCCACACATCACAGATACTCTTGTTGGGTGGCACCCCCTGGAAGAGGGCATCTAGATCCCAGAGCAGCCCTGGGGAGCCCTGACTCTCAGGGGCCATCCCCCAGTAGGCTGAGCTGGTTGAAGGCGGGCACTGGGGACAGGATGTGGGTGGTAGTGGAGCCAAGGGCATTACCACATTGGGAGTGTAGATGGGCAAGTAAGAGGTGGGCAGCTGCCCCCAAAGTGAAGCCCTGTGATTCCCACCGGACAGCGCCCCAGGCTCTGGAGAATCCTACAGTAAGTGGAGGGGCCAGGCTCTGTGCTCAGGGGAGAGGGGAGAGGGCCTACTGGTTCCCCTCTGGGAAGTCTCCACATCTGCTCTCTTGGGCCTGGGAAGGGGGCAGAGGGGCCACAGAGGCCTCTCAGGGGGCAGGGGTGGAGTGGGCATCACCTTCTCCCCACTGTGCCCAGAGCCTGCTCGACCTGGGCTGCTTCGTCATGCTCCCTCCCAGGGGTCGCCTAGAAAAGCCTATGCTGAAGCCTTCACTGGGTGCTGGCTGGGGACTGGGTGGCATCTGGGGACTGGGCTGCGGCTGGGGACTGGGTTGCAGCTGGGGGCTGGGAGGCCGGTAGAGCCAGCTGTGCAACACTTAGAGGCCCAGGTCCTTGACGAAGGCTCCCCGCGCGCCCTTGTTCTGCCAGCGCCGGCACAGGGCCGTGTTCTGCAGCCGGAGCGCCTTGGCTGGGATCAGGCTCACGTCGACTGCCCAGAAGTTGCCCTTGGCCTGCGGCTTCGCTGGATCTTTAGGCACCTTGCGGAAGCAGTGCTTGGAGGAGAGGTTGTGGCAGGTGGAATCTTTCCAGCCTTCGTAGTCGTCCTTGAAGAAGGGGAACGCAGCCTGGACTTGACGGATGATCTGGGCCAGCTTCAGCCTGCGGGAGGGTGCAGCCTGGATCACCAAGGCAATCATGGCCAAGTAGGTGCAGGGGGGCTTGTCATGCCGCAGGTATCTCTTCTTCCTCCTCTCGGGGGGCCAGGACGACGACTCCGGCCCAGGAGGCCCCAGGAATGGGTTGCCGCAGGGCCCCATGCAGTGGAGGCTCGCAACGTGGGGAAGGGGCCTGGCCCCGTGGAGGTGAGGCGATGGGGCAGTGTGGTGAGGCAAGGCTGGGGGCCTCTGCTTCATGTATTTTAAAGTCATCTTATTAGATGCATGAACCTTGAAGATTGTCACACCTTCTAATAAAATGACCCCTTTACCTCTATGAGCACACTTTCTTTTTATCCCTGGTAATATTTTTCTTTTTTTTTTTAAGATTTTATTTATTTATCTGGCAGAGAGAAAGAAATCACAAGTAGGCAGAGAGGCAGGCAGAGAGAGGTGGGGAAGCAGGCTCCCCACCAAGCAGAGAGCCTGATGTAGGGCTCCATCCCAGGACCCTGAGATCATGACCTGAGCCGAAGGCAGAGGCCTAACCCACTGAGCCACCCAGGCGCCCCTCCCTAGTAATATTCTTTGTCCTAAAATCTACTTGGTCTGATATTAAAATACTCACTGTAGCTTTCTTAGCATGGTATATCTTTACCTATTCTTTTACTTTTTTTCTTTAAAAAATTTATTTATTTGAGATAGAGTATGAGCAGGGAGGAGGGGCAGAGAGAGAGAGAGAGAGAGAGAAGCAGGCTCCTTGCTAAGCAGAGAGCCCGACGTGGGGCTCGATCCCAGGACCCTGAGATCGTGACCTGAGCAGAAGGCAGTGGCTTAACCAACTGAGACACCCAAGCGCCCTCCACCCCCCACTTTTACTTTTAACTTAGTTGTGTCTTTATATTTGAAATGGGTTTCTTGAAGGAAGCATATAGTTGGGTCTTGGTATTTTATTGAGTCTTAGACTCTCTGCATTCTAATTGGAGTGTTGTGACCATTTACATTTAATTGAGTTTTTCATCTTACTATTTGTTTCTATGTGTTCTACCTGTTCTCTGGTTCATTTTTCCTCTTTTGATGCCTATTTTAGATTGAGTATGTTTATAATTTCATTTGAGAGTCATCTCATAATGATAAAAGGGTCAATTCATAAGAGGACATGAGAATCCTACATGTTCATGTGCCTAGTAACATAGCTGATCTCTCTCTCTCTCTCTCAATTTCTTTCTTTTTCTCTCTCTGTATAGATAGATATTGATATATAAAATCCTTTAATGTACACACATAGATATAGATATCTATGTAATATATATGTATGTCTATAACAATTTATTAACTATCTTAGAGGTTGCTTTCAGGTTTATAGTATATATCTTTAAGTTATCACAATCTGTCTTTAAATAATATTATACTACTTTACATAAAGTATAGGAGGCTTATGACAATATACTTCTATTTCTCTCCTCTTGGCCTTTGTATCTTGGCTGTCATACATGTTTCCTCTCTATATGTTGTAAATTCCACAATGCATTGTTTTTATTTTTGCTTAGTTACTTTTATTTATTTTTTAAAATTTTTTGAAGATTTTATTTATTTATTTTGAGAGAGAGAGAGAGAGTGCAAGAAGAGGGGAGAGCCAGAGGCAGAGAGAATCTCAAACAGACTCTACACTGAGTGCAGAGCCCCACGAAGGGCTGGATCTTACGACACTGAGATGATGACCTGAGCAGAAATCAAGAGTTGGACGCTTAACCTACTGAGTCACCCAGGTGCCCCACTTAGTCAGTTACTTTTTTTTTTTTTTTAAAGATTTTTTATTTATTTGACAGCGAGAAACACAGCAAGAGAGGGAACACAAGCAGAGGGAATGGTAGCGGGAGAAGCAGGCCTCCTGCGGAGCAGAGAGCCGGATGCTGGGCTCGATCCCAGAACCCTGGGATCATGACCTGAGCCGAAGGCAGACGCTTAACGACTGAGCCACCCAGGTGCCCCAGTCAGTTACTTTTTAAAAAGGTTTTTTTTTTTAAACATACAATGTATTATTTGCTTTCAGGGGTACAGGTCTGTGAATCATCAGGCTTACACAATTCACAGCACTCACCATAGCTCATACTCCCCCCAATGTCCATCACTCAGCCACCGTATCCTTCCCACTCCCCTCCCCTCCAGCAACCCTCAGTCTGTTTTCTGAGATTAAGAGTCTCTCATGGTTTGTCTTCCTCCCCGGTCCCATCTTGTTTCATTTTTCTCCCTCCCTTCCCCCCATGACCCTCTGCCCTGCTTCTCAAATTCCACATATCAGAGAAATTGTATGATAATTGTCTCTCTATGACTGACTTATTTCACTTAGCGTAATACCCTCTAGTTCCATCCATGTCATTGCAAATGGCAAGATTTTGGTTTTTTGATGGCTGCATAGTATTCCATTGTGTGTGTGTGTGTGTGTGTGTGTGTGTGTGTGTGTGTGTAAAGAATATATGGTATATACCGTATCTTCTTTATCCATTCATCTGTCGATGAACATCTATATTCTTTCCATAGTTTGGTTATTGTGGACATTGCTGCTATAAACATTCAGGTGCACTTACCTCATTGACTCACTACATTTGTATCTTTAGGGTAAATACCCAGTGGTGTTGATTGCTGGATTGTAGGGTAGTTTTATTTTCAACTAAAAAAGGTTTTTTTTTTTAGAGAAAAAAAGTTTTGTATATTTTTACACATAGATACCATTTCCAGTCCTCTTTAATCATAGATTCAAAATTTCACCTGGTATCCATATTTTTATTTATACACATACAATAAACTCCATAATACATTGTGATTAATTTTATTGGTACTGTCATTTATCTTTTCAGAAGGTTAAGTAATAGATAAAAATATTTGTTATCGATCCATGTAGTTTTCATTTCACTCATTTATATAGATCCTAATTTCCAACCGTCTTCATCTTCCTTCTGCCTGGAGGACTTTCTTTAATATTTATTGTAAGATAGTTCTCTATCTTACAATGATGAATTGTGATAAATTCTTTCAGCTTTTGGATGTCTGAGAAAGTCTATTTCACTTTCACTTGAATGAATTTTTTTTTCCTTTCAGTATTTCAATAATGTTACTCCACTGTCTTTGGCTTGCATTGTTTACGACAAGAAATTTACAGTCATTGTTATTTTGTTCTTCTGTACATGATTTTTTTTTTCTGGCTTCTTTTTAGATTTTCTCTTAAAAGGATTTCACATGTTTTAAGTAAGTGATTAAGTATGATATGCCTTGCATATGTCATTTTCTTCATGTATCTTGTGTTTAAGATTTATTGAACTTGCAGCACCTGGGTGGCTCAGTCGGCTGGGTGTCCAACTGTTGATTTCAGCTCAGGTCATTATCTAAGAGTTGTGGAACTGAGCCCTGTGCTGAGTGTGGAGCCTGCTTGGGGTTCTCTCTCCCCCTCTCTCTTTTCCCCTCCCCCACTTCTCTTTCTCTCTCTCTCAAAAATTTCTTGAACTTGCTGGATCTGCAGACTTAAAGTTTTCATCAAATTTGGGAAATAACCAGTTATTATTTCTTCAAGTATTTATTTCTGCCACCCATCTTTTCTTTCCTTCTGGGGCTCTAATTATATATATATTGTGCTGCTTGAATTTTTCCTACACATCACTGAAGCTCTATAGGTTCGTTTAATCTTTTTCCTCTAAATGTTTCATTTTGGGTAGTTTCTATTCTAAATGTTTATTAATCTTTTCTTCTGTAATATATAATCTGTTGTTAATCTGATCCAGCAAATTTTTCATCTCAGACATTCTAACTGTTATAACAACTGTTTTAATAATTTTGTTTTCTAGGGGTGCCTGGGTGGCTCAATTGGTTAAGCATCGAACTCTTAATTTTAGCTCAGGTCATGATCTCAGGGCTGTGAGACTGAGCCCCATATTAGGCTCCATGCTTAGCACAGAGTCTGCTTGATATTCCCTCTCTCTCCCTTTGCCCCTCCCCCTGTTTATGCTCTCTCTCTCTCTCTCTCTTTCTAAAATAAATAAATAAAATCTTCAAACAAAAACCCTTGTTTTCTAATTCTATCATCTGTGTCATTTCTGAGTCAGTTTCATTCAATTAACTCACCTTTTCTCATCATAGGCTATATTTTCCTGCTTATCTGTATGTCTATAAGTTTTGATTGGATGCTAGACATTGCATATTTTACTATGTTTGCTGCTGAATATTTTATATTTCTAAAAATATTCTGTAGCTTTGTTTTTCAATCCAATTAAATTACTTAGAAACAGTCTGATCCTCTCTAGTCTTGTGTTTTTGTTTACTTTGTTGGTGTCAGAGCAGCATTTAGGACTAACACTTCCCCACTACTCAAGCAAAAACCTTCTGAAGACTCCATCAGATGCCTCATGAATTATGAAGGTTTGTGCTCTGACAGGTGAGAACAGGAATTATTCTCAGCCCTATATAAACTCCAACCATTCTTCATTCTAATTCCTTAATGTGGTTTTCCCCCTGACCTAGGGTAGTTTCCTCACTTGCATTTGCTAATCTTTACTCTTATTTACCCTCCAGGGGGTATCTTCTACAGTCCTGCAGAACTCTCTCTCCCTGCAAGTGTTTCCTCTTGGTCCTTTGCTCTGCAAACTCTAACCATTTTGTACTTCTACACTCCCAGCTTTGTCTCCTCGATTCAGGGCCGTTACAAATTCTGCCTGGGTCCCCCTCCCTGCATCAAAGGAGAGTTCCCCAGAAACTGTCTCCAGAATGTAAATTGGTACCGTCATAAGAATTCCTTCATTTGTTTCTTATTTATCAGGGATAATTTGCCTTTGTTACCTGATCTTTAATTTTTAAACCATTTTTTCTTATATTTTCTATCATTTTTTGATATTTTAGGTGGAAGGGCAAATCTGGTTCTGGCTCTTTCATCTTGGACAGGAGCCAAAGTCCTTGTTATCTACCATTCAACCTTCACTAATATATACAACAACCTTGCCTTGCCTCTTCTTGGATAAATTCTGCTACCTCTGCTTCTACACTACTCCATAATTTTTATTAAATCGAAGAGATGATTTCAATAGCAATATCTTCCATATGTATCCCCAGCCTGCAGAAAACAGCAATGATAATATGACACTGACCCATTGGTGTTCTTTTCAATAATATTATATCTCAGGGCCTTAGAGAATGGAGTGTCTTCTGGGTTCTTTCAAGGACATAATTAAGGGTTAGTGAGTGGGTCACGTATAATAAATCCACTCTAAGATTCTTTCTGTAATCTTGGGAATTCTTTCTCCTTACATTTTCCCTAGTGAAGTCTAACATCTCAAGTTTTATTTGGCATAAATCCTTGCTGAGACTCAATTTTAACCAACTAAATGAGAAACCATTAAAGTCACTCTCAACCATTTGAGCTAACACATTCAATTCAAAATCTCCACTAAGTGAACCCATACTAACCAGCTTATCCCCATCTAAGATTACATTTCTACTCTTACCTCATCCAGCCTCTTATCATCTATTATCGTGTATATTTCCCAGTTTTTAACCATAGAAATTAGGGAAATTATTACTATTTGTGTCACTTCCACAGATTGACTTTGTAATTGCCTCCCTGGCATATCCAAGGATTTGACTTTAGTTCTAGATCTGAAGGAAGTACGAAGTGGTTAGCATAGCACATGAAGATAACTTTTGAAATAACATTTTCTTTTTTAAAAAGTTTCTTTAACTTTCAGCAAAGTTAAAAACACCAAGCTCAGCCCATAGTATTTGCATTCCTCAGGCCCTCCAACATGGAAGCCACTAATGCCTTGGGACGGTAGTTCATATGGAATTTATGTAATTGTTTCATCGCTGTTCCTGATGGGCTACCTGAATCTTCTCCACTAACAATCATTGCCTTGCCATCAAATCTAACCATTTCAGACAACCAATCATCAGGTTCCCATTTCCTGGAACATTTATCGCTGGTAACCGTTCCAAGTACCAATCAGTGCATCTGGCAGCGTCTTTAAATGCAAAGAGTAGAAGCTATTCTGGCACTTTAAGCTAAAACAAATTTTTGAGACTATTAGTTAATTCATCAAATCTCCTGGAGGCCAAGAGACCAAGACTCTGAAGGTAAGCAGTCAAAACAATGTCCCATCCACATAGTTTCACAACACTTAGTCTCACAACAGTTTATGACCAGAAACTCCACCACTCCCAAAGATCTGGAGACTTCTGCTACTGCACCTGCTTAAGGATTGATCACTCATGTGTGGCTCTGACTTCTGATTCCAAACCTCATGCCTGATTGCCAGAACCTAGATCATATGACTGCACCATAGTTGGGTGAGGTCTATAGCTGTGAATTTTCTGGCTTCTACCTTGGGAAGAAGGGATTCATAATATGGTAACTTACCAAAATGTAAGGCAGAATTGAGAGTTGCAGGATGACTGCAAATAATTAATGTCTTTTATGCTATGTTGTAATTTATAATCATTGGTGCCCATAGTGCACAATTATGAGTTAATATACAGAGATACACAATTTCAGTTGCCCAAAGATCTCTGAGATTTATGGGTCTGTCAAAGCTTCAGTCTAGATTTTTGTATCCATGGACTACTTTCCTCCACTAAAATGGAAGCGTGGGTGATATAGAAAGCAGCCAGATCAGCCCACAGTGCAGTCTTGCTTAAGACAAGAAGTTTAGATCCTGGAAATCCCATCCCTCTATCATCATGCAATATGCTTCAGTGACCCTTGCTGCAATCTTGCACACTGGTTCCTCTATTTATAAAGCAGAATTTCTGGGTAGAAGAGCCTTGGCAAATGTCAGGTTGCCCCTGTGCCAAGATGGGATTAGGGTTCTCTGCATCTTGGTCACACCAATCACTCCCAGAAGAGACATAGGCAGGCTGTGGCTAAAATTAAGTATTCAGCCCCACCTGACCAGCGGTAGACAGCCCATCATGCCCACTTTTGGGACAGCTAATGTTCCCTGCCTCTTCTGGGGATCAGGTGGCTGGGGGACGGCGGCCAGGGCTCTTCTGTATGGTGATGCAGACTCCAAGATTTGCTGCAGAGGTAATATCACCTGGGATTAAAGGATTGCTGTCTCTTTAAATTTGATATCTCTCAGAATTATTAGTAGGCTGTTCTTTGGCCCCATTTCTCTATCAGCATTCATTTGGGACAATAATTTGATCCCGAGAAATATATCCCCGGGTTCAAGGGGATCTTTTCAAGCCAGAAGAGCTATGTGGGAAGATCATCGTTAAGTAGACACGTTCATCAAAAACCTGATTTCCAGCTGTTCTTCTGGACTCTGCAGAAAGAGAAGAGGTACATCCTCTGCTTTGGGGGGCATAAAACTCAGCACAGACATGGGGGCTTAGATAGCCCTATAAAGGGTGGACACATGACAAAAAAAGAGTAAGGAGCTGCTGACTCATAGCCAGACCACAGACTATGGAGCTGACCTCAAACCCACTGCTATTCCCCTCGGTGCAGCATCTCATGGCCTCAGCCTGGAGCTCTGTGAGCAGCCTCCTCACTGGTTCCTCTGCCTTCAACAGCTCCCTTCCTCCACCCATTATGAGCTCCTAGAACTCTTCTCAGAAGCCTCCAGGGGCTCCCTCTGCTCCCACAGCCCTTCTCAATCATTCTGTCAAAGAAATTTACAGCTTTCCCCATCATGGAAGTTGTACTGTACGATCTGCTGAAAATAGCCCAAAGGCACTTCCTATTTGGGAAATCTTTCATATTAAGTTATATTTTATCAATCCAAACAACCTCCATGCTTGCTTCTCCACATCTCCACCTTTGCCCACGCTTTTCGTGTTCTGAAGGCTGTTTCCTACCCCTCTCCCTCCACCATCATCTGCATTGTTTGAGGCATGATTTGAATGCCACCCACTATGAGAATCGTCTGCAGGTCTTTTTTTTTCCCCTTAAAAACATGGTTTCCCCAAGGCCCTCATTTTCTAGTTCTTTACTTCTGGAACAAAGCCCAGGAATCTATTTTTTACTTCCCCAAATGATTTTTACATCCCCCACATTTAGGAACCACCCACTAGGGCTATGGATCCTAAACTTTTGGATTTTTGGATTTTGTTCACAGAACAACAAGATTTATACACGCATGTGCTCATGCATGCACAAATGCAATCGAAGGACTCAAGGTAGGGTGCCAACTTTATATTTTGTTCAGTAAGGATATTGTAAAACTTCAGGAGAAAAATGCATTGCTTTTTTTTTGTCTCCTGAATAAAACCATCGGTCCAGAAGCATTAATTGGTGGGACCTGAGCATGGGCTCAGCCTTAGCCCCAAGTACTGGAGGGTTGGGGACACTGGAGGATGGTCCCTGCCTGAGGGAACTACAGCCTGGGAGGTGTAGGGGGGCACAGGATAAGAATCATCTGCTGAAGAACAATTCCAGTCCGTTTCAATCAGTACTAGAGAAAGTGGGCTAGGGAGCTGACTCCCTAGGGCCAGGGCCACAGGGGAGGACTTAATGGGGGTTAGAATGCAGCCAAAGTCCCATGAATGGGAACCCAAGGGAGGGGAGGGGGGTTATGATGGTGAGGGGGAGCACCCTGCATGAGAATTACCAGTGGAAAAGAACTTTGTCTCCTCAAGACAGAACTTCAGTAGCCTTGTCCCAAAAAAGAACTTAACCAAATGAGGAGGGATATAGAGGCAAATATCAGCGTTATCAACTGAGTTTTAAAATTGGGCTCTATAACTCTGCTGGGTCTCTATAATTTAACAGCCTGTATATAGGTCGTAGAAGTATAATGGAGCAGAAAGGGCTGGGGCCTGGATTCAACTCCCAGCTCTGCCTGGACAAGTCACGTGACTACACCAAGCCTCAGTGTCTTCATCTGAATGATGGAAATAACATCTGTCTGCCTGGGATGTTGTCATTAGGTAAGAGGAGTGATGCAGCTCAACCATTACGCTTTCTATGAAACTTCTCTGTTCTCACCCTCTTGATCCCATAGTTGGAAACAATCACTTCATGTTTTATGCCCTATTGTACTTCTTCATACTCCAACACATCTTCCTCCATGCTTATATCCTTTTACCAGATTAAGAGTTGCTGGTGGAAAGAACTGTATCTTACTCATGTTAAGTTCCAGTGCCTTATGCATTCTTAATACAACTAAGAACTCCATCAATATCCATTTGATAACGGAAAAAAATGAATGTGCTTTACAATATAAATAGATATTATGTATATATAAATATAAAGTATATATATATATAAAATATATAGTGTAAAACACTATAAAAATGGTGGTAAGTCCTTCCGTTCCTTTTAGGAACTTCTTGCATTTGCAGTATTTTCTTGTGCTTGTAATGGCCGAATGGTCATATGACAAGGGTAGTTAGCTAAAAGAGAATTCAACGTTAAGAACTGTAACAATAAAGCCTCCCTTCAATGAAAACAGCCCCATGAATTCTTGGAGTGGTGAAAGATCATCTTTTTATGAGACCCCTGACATTTTGTGATTATAAGTCAAAGACTGCTATATTAAGGCAGCTCCCACTCATGGAGTGTTGTTAATGCCATGTCTAAGGGTTCAACAGAGGCTGGCAATTAGTAAATGTATTCACTGTGCTTTGGTTTATGTTTTCATTCCCAGAGGCAATTATTAAGTAAATATTTTGGCCTGATTATAGATAAAAATAAACCAAAGGGCACTCACATTTCTTCAGGTATGTCTGAAATTCACAGATATAGCCAGGATCACTAAATATTTGTTATCACCTCTAATCACAGTGAGAACCTTATGTAAACAGCTAATTGGCCTTCAGAATAGAAGGACAAATGGGACCATGATTTGTGAAAATATTAATTTATCTTTTGTTGCTGTGGCTATTAGTTGACTTTGAGTTTTCTCTGATCACAAAGCTGGTAGATCATCTAGTCCAACTTGCCCCCAACATACAATTGCCTTTTCTCTATTGGATAGATGGCTATATGCCCCAAGAGCTTTCAGTGACAATGGGCTCTCCTTGTAATAATTATGAAAATTGTTCTTGATTGGGCAGATTCTGGCTAGATGCTCAGCAAACCAATTTCCTCTTCTTCCTAGGAACACAGCAAGACTATATCTCCTGGGTTTCCTTCAGTGAGATGCAACTAAGTGAGATGTGACTAAGTTCCAGCTGCTCTTAGCAGAAGCTTGTATCCCACCTCTGGGCCTGAGCCACTGAAACCTCTACCGTGTTCCCTGCCACTCATCTGCCAGGTGGAGGCAGAGGATTCAAAGAGGCATTAAGAGAGGGCAGGACCCCAAGGAACAGGAGCAGACAGTTCTCCAGAGAAGACACCCAGAGGACCAACAAACACAGGGAAAGGTGCTCAACATCACTCATCACCAGGGAAATGCAAATCAAACCTACAAGGAGATGTCAGCTCACACCTGTCAGAATGGCTAAAATCAACAATACAAGGAACAGCAGGTGTTGGTGAGGATGTGGAGGGAAAAAAAGGAACCCTCCTGTACTGTTGGGGACAATGCAAACTGGGGCAGCCATTCTGGAAACAGTATGAAGGTTTCTCAAGGAGTTAAAAATAGAATGCCCTGTGATGCAGTAATCACACTACTGGGTATTTATCCCCAAAAAATTAAAAAAAAAAATTCAGAGGGAGATATGCACAGTTGCTTCTGTTTATTGCAACATTTTTTACAATAGCCGAACTAGAGAAGCAGTCCAAGTGTCCATCGACAGATGAATGGATAAATAAGATGCATATATAAGATATATATGTATATATATATGCATACACACACACACACACACACACACACAGTGAAATATTACTCAGCCATCAAAAAGAATGAAATCTTGCCCTTTGCAACAATGTGGATGGAGCCAGGGAGTATAACGCTAAATGAAATAAGTCAGTCAGAGAAAGACAAACATTGCATGATCTCACTCACATGGGATTTAAGAAAGGAAACAAAGGAGAAAAGGAGGCAGCACCTGGATGGCTCAGTCAGTTAAGTGTCTGCCTTTGGCTCAGGTCATCATCCCAGGGTCCTGTGATCAAGTCCCTCATTGGGCTCCCTGCTCAGTGGAAAGCCTGCTTCTCCCTCTCCCTCTGCTGCTCCCCATGCTTGTGCTCTTTCTCTCTCTCTGTCAAATAAATGAGTAAAATATCTTTTTAAAAAAAGGAGTGGGGTGCCTGGGTGGCTCAGTGGGTTAAAGCCTCTGCCTTCAGCTCAGGTCATGGTCTTAGAGTCCTGGGATCGAGCCCCACATCGGGCTCTCTGCTATGCAGGGAGCCTGCTTCCCTCTCTCTCTGTCTACTTGTAATCTCTCTCTCTCTGTCAAATAAATAAATAAAATTTAAAAATAAAATAAAAAATTTTAAAAAAGGAGCAGAGGAAAAAAAGACAACTGATGGCTACCAGACAGGAGGTGGATGGGGGGATGGATGAAATAGGTGCTGGGGATTAAAGAGTACACTTATGATGATGAAAAATTTTTTTTAATCCATTCAAATAAGACAATAAAACCATGTGAAAAATCAAAAGAGAGAGAGATGGCCAAGCCCCTAGAATGAGGTCCCTGATGCTCAGTTTGGATGAAAGCCATGGAGGAGAAGCATGGGACGAGGGAGGTGATATAGATTATAGAGAAAATAGGAGGTCTTTGTAGAACCTAGAGAGATGTAAGAATTTACTGGCCTTGATAGGTGAGGATAATCCACCACAGGAGCAAGTGAATTTCACTGTGCTATGTGATAGAAGCTAGGGACTGTCTTATAAAGCAATTAGCATACCTTGACTTGTGCAAAACTTTGTATCTTGAAATAGAGCTCTGCCATCTCAAAAAAAAAAAAATCCACAAAAAACCACGATGATATATGACATTGGCTTAGCAGCTCAATGATGAGAGAACTGGTAATGAGGGCTTGGAAAGGTATATACAATGGCAAAATCTTTGGTACAGATTTGCTTGTGCTAACTCAGAAGGCAGCCCCGTGGGTACCGAGCATATAGCTCCAGTGGTGATAGCTGGAAAGAACCCAAGTACTAGTGTGTGTCAGTTACCACGGGCTGCCTTCAATAAATACTCTAAGAAAGAGATAAGCTCAGGAAAGAAATTGACCTTTAGCAAAGATGAGATTAAGGGTTGTGGCCTCCTCACCCAAGCCTATTGGCACAGTTAGCTTCAAAGGAACAAATAAACTTGATGAGGAAGCAAAGTAACTAACCAAGGTTGAGAATTATGCTTGGGGAAGAAATTTAGGTATAGTTACTGGCACAGAGCACTGACTAGAAGCACACAGAATGGAAGCTCTGTGAATTTTTAAGGCTATTATATGACCAAGGAAGCCACAAGACCATACTAAAAAGTCTTTCACTGTTCCAACTCAAAACAATCCTTGGGTGTCAGAACTTCTACAGGCATGAATGAGGTATCAAGGCTATACAGAAAGTGATGCCACAACTTTTTTGTCACTTGAGTAAAAGGAATTATTTGCCTTCCACTCATCTCCTTCCCTTACCCCCATCCCAGGAATATATAAAATTTGAGTTCTGCACAGTAGAACAGAACTCCCTTCTCTGTGGGGGATATATTTCAAGATCTCCAGTGGATTCCTGAAACCATGGATGGAGCCAAACCCTATACATACTATGTTTTTTCTTACACATACATATCTACCTATGGTAAAATTCGATTTACAAATTAGGCACTGTAAGAGAATAAACAACAGTAAGTAAGAAAAATAATAATTATAACAATATGCTATAATAAAATTATATAAATGCAGTTTCTTTCTTTCCCTCAAAATATTTTATTACATTGTTGTTATTTTATTTTTATTTATTTATTTTTAAAGATTTTTATTTATTTATTTGACAGAGAGAGAGAGAGAGATCACAAGTAGGCAGAGGCAGGCAGAGAGAGAGGGGGAAGCAGGCTCCCCGATGAGCAGAGAGCCAGACGCTGGGCTCGATTCCAGGACCCTGAGATCATGACCTGAGCTGAAGGCAGAGGCTTTAACCCACTGAGCCACCCAGGCGCTCCTGTTGTTATATTATTTTTAAACCACATCAAATCAAACACACCTGGGAGAGATAGCAAAATTAACTTCTGTAGTTATGGGTCGGAATAATTAGCTAATAGGAAATGGTAGTTTGCCACAGAGTGCTAAAATAGAGGTAATTAAGAAATAAGGAGCATGAGGGGGTAGACAGGGTCAAGAATGCTCTCTGGGGGTGTGCCTGGGTGGCTCAGTCGTTAAGCGTCTGCCTTCGGCTCAGGTCATGATCCCAGAGTCCTGGGATCGAGCCCCGCATTGGGCTCCTTGCTCGGCAGGAAGCCTGCTTCTCCCACTACTACTCCCTCTGCTTGTGTTCCCTCTCTAGCTGTGTTTCTCTCTGTCAAATAAATAAAATCTTTAAAAAAAAAAAAAGAATGCTCTCTGGGTTTCTGACCTGTCTAACTAGATTTATGATAATGCCATTCACAGGGACACAGCATAGTCTACTTTTACTTGTCTTTGTTCTTCAAGAAGGAAGGAAGACCGAGTTTAGGAGAATATCATGAGTTCAATTTTAATATGTTGAATTTATGATGGATTTTTTTAGCAGAGAAGTGTAGATGTTGAGTAGGCAACTAAATTATATTTGAAGTTGTGGATTTTTATGAGATGGACTGTAGCCAGGCTCAGGGGAGCCAGAACACCTGGTTCCGAGGGTCCCAGACAGAGCAGGTTCTGCCACTTACTGCTGACAAAATCCAAGGCAGAGAAATGAGGGTGGTGAAACAAGAAAGGGATTTATTTCAGTGAGTCCTACATTGGGGAAAGACAGCTGATCAGCATCTCAGAGACTGTCACACAGTGGCCAGATTGACCCTCAGCCTGAAACAACAGCCACCAGAAAAAATATAGGAAACAAATTTTAGGAAATAAGGACAGAGCTTGCCCTGAGAGATGGGAAATAAATGAGCCAAGCCATGAGACTGCCTCAGTTTACTTCCCTGAGAGAGTTTCCAGACTGTGGTTCATGGATTGGGAATTCAAGCAACATCTGGTAGTCTGCCTGTTTCCCCTTAAACAGGCAAAGCCAAGGGTTCAGGGATACCAAGGCGGCTAGTGTTGGCAGGCCAGAGTACCAGAAAAGGAGAACACGGCCCACAGGGAGAATCCTAGAAAGCTGAAGATTGTTCCCTTGAGTGTTTAGCAGAAAGCTATTTACAATAGTATCAGATTATAAAATACTTAGGGATAAATCTCACTAACAATAAGACAGACTTACACATCCAAATGACAAAACCTGGCTCAAAGAAATTAAAGAAGACCTAAATAAATGGAGAGGTATGCTTTATTCATTGATGGGGAGATTAAATATTGTTAAATTGTCGATTCTACCCAAATTAAGTGCATTTCCAATCAAAATCTCAGCAGGTTTTTCTGTAGAAATTAATAAGGTGATTCTAACAGTCATATGGAAATGCAAAGGACCTAAAACAGCAAAATGAATTTTGCAAAAGAAGAAAAAAATTGGAGGGTGAATGCTAGCTCATTTCCAGGATATTATGAAGTAGTTATATAGTCTGTATATAATATAGTAGTTAATATAGTCTGGTATTGCTATAAAGATAGAAAATAGATCAATGAAACAGAATAGTGAGTTCAGACTTATGTGAGTGAGTCTAGACATAAACAGACAAATGCTTTTTTTTGACAAAAAATATAAAGCAGAAATCTACTTCACTTATAATTTTTTCAACATGGCTATGAAAATATTGGCTATACATATGCAAAGAGAGAGAAAAAAAGATTAAAGAAATGACAAAGAACTTTGATCCATTCTTCACATTTTTCACAAAAACTGACCTAAAATGAATCATAAACCTAAAGGCAAAAATCTAAAATGAAGGGCACCTGGGTGGCTCAGTCAGTTAAGTGTTTGCTTTCTGCTCAGGTCATGATCCCAGGGTCCTGGGATCGAGTCCCGCATTGGGCTCCTTGCTCAGCAGGGAGCCTGCTTCTCCCTCTGCCTGCTGCTCTCTCTCTCTGACAAATAAATAAATAAATAAAATCTTTTAAAAAAAAGTATGCTGAATGAATACCAGGCAAAAGCATATGAGTTGATACCATCAATATGAGTTGATATGAGATGATACCATCTATCTAAATCTTCAGAAGATGCCAACTAATCTCCAGCAATAGAAGGCAGGTCAGTGTTTGCCTGGGGAAGGGGGGCAGGAGGAGATTAGTGAGGGGCATGTGGAAATCTTTTTGGTGGTGGATATGGTTACTATCTTGATTGCGGTAATGGTTTTACATGTATATATACATGTCAAACTTGTCGGATGACACACTTTATGTGAAGTGTATTGCATGTCAATTGTGCCTCAATAAGATTATTTAAAATAATACTTATGTGATAGATACAGAGATTGAAGAGTTGAGAAATGAGAAGGTATGTGATAAGCTTCCAAAAGTTGGAGGTGGTCATCCAAAACAGAGTCGGAGAAGTAATTGTGTATCAATGTAGGGACACTTTTTTGGTAGCAAGAAGAAGGAAAGAGAGACTGGGGACAGAGGTATAGGTTAATGGCTTAAGTAGCAAGGTGTTGAAGGAATTCCATCCACTGGCTTCTTTTTTTATTAGAAAGTTGGAGGCATCATTGCAGGTGCAACACAATGTGTCTAGTAAAAAGAAGAATGGGGAACTTGGGTGGAGCTCCTGTCCCATGATTTCAGCTCTAGTCATGAGCTCAAGGTTGTGAGATTGATCCCTGCATCAGGCTCTGTGCTCAGCACGGAACTGCTTCAGATTCTGTCTCCCTCTGCCCCTCCTGCTCATGCTCTCTCTCTAAAATAATACAAAAATACATCTTTAAGAAAGAAGAATGGAAGTCGGCATCTGAGAACAGTTGTAGGGGAAATGGCTGAACTAAGAATGGGAAACACTGAAAGTCATGATCAGAGAGTGGAGAGTAAAATATTTCAGTTAGTCATTCTCCAGGTAGGTTAAGTGTGGGATGGTGACAAGGTTCATGGTGTGACTGTTGAGGTAGAACATTGAGGGTGACCCAGTGGAGGAAGTTAAGAAAGCCCATTTAGATGCATTATTGAGGAAATCGTCTGGATTTTGCTGATTGCTTCACTGGAACATCATTTAACATGTCCACTGTCCATTTTTTCCCTATAAAATTGATATCTTGAGGTAGGAGCTCGATCAGGTTCAGATTTGATTTTATTTTTCCTTTGCAAGACTCCCTCATAGGTAGTGATGTGTCCTTTAATCAAGATCTACATAATGTCTGCTTGTGGCTCTTTCTGTAATACTAGCATGCATCGGTGATCTTCACTCAGATTCATTCATTCCATGAGGTTCTGAATGCTGACATTCAAAATCAATCATTCCTTGTTCACTTATTATTTTTTCTAAAGAGTAACTTCCTTCAATTATTTCATTACCTGGGGGGCACAGTTCATATAGGTTAATGCTTGGTGCTTTCCCTTTTATTCACCGATTTTCAAAATCATAAATTGGTTTTCTAGTATCCCTTCAAATGTGATGAATTCGTTTTATTTTTTAAATTCTGGATACATGGATTTATACATATTTGATGTACTTCAATCCATTGCAATTATTATTCTTACTGACACTCCCATGGCCCCACTTATAGTCAGGGGAAGCTTCTTCAAGTTAGCCCCTGTGTCTCCTCTATCCTTTTGACATGACCCAGCCATGTTTGATAGCTTCCTTGCCTTCTAGCACAAGACATTCCAAACCAACTTTATGCAGTTTCTGCCCTTGACCTGGAATGAGTCGTTTCCAAGGAGTCCCAGTTCCTTTTAGTGGAAAATAAAATTTTGAGATCATCATCTAGGTGATAGAAGTTTCCACGGCCACTGAACTAACTATTGTTCTTGGTCTTTTCCAAAAGCAGCTAGAAAACACTTTAAAAAAAAATGATAATATACATCATGAGTTATACTGATGGCAGTATCTTTAACATTCATGGAAACAATATATCCAATTAGGCAATAAATTGGAGATGAGGAAAAAAAGAAGGGGAACCTATAGACAAAAAAAAGAGACTTAGGGACCCACCAGCTCTTAAGCTCAGACTTATGCTTATACGCTAGAAAGGTGAAGAACTGAGCATTTCCCTTCCTGTGGTACCATTCACCAAAAGAAAGTCAGACTCTTTTAGCTACAAGATGACCCCAAATAACTTTAAATTAGAACCTTCCTTCAGCGCATGTAAAATAATATGTAAAAATGGAAAAGATCCATTTTGAGCACATATTTCTAAATTTTGCAAGATATAAAATACAAGGTGACTTGAACACTGGAGACTCAGGTGAACTAAACTCACAAAAATTCTCTCATGCTATTTCCATAAATACTTTTTTTCCCCACCATTAAGAATTAAAACTAGCTGCTTCGGGAGCACATTCTGTATCAGCCAGTGTTTGAAATAGTTAGAACCTGACAGTCTAAAAGCAGTCTGATTCTGGAAAGTAAGTCTTTCCAGAGACTTACAGAAAGTAAGCCTCTGTGTGCAGAAGCCTTTTTCCCCCCTAGAAATAAGCACTTATTGAATTGATTGTCATGACCACACACGTGTTCCAGGGTCAAATAGGCACAAGGGCCTTGATTTAACAAAAGCGAATGTTTGCCATCCTTAGAAAGCACTACAAAACAACCAGCTCCAACACATCTCCAGCTTTGGTATGTGTGAATGAACCCCGCTTCTTGCTTCATATTTGCATGCTGAACATCTGCTTTGATTTGGTTTTTGAGTTCTGGGGAACTATGCTATGATTCATAGTGACTCTCTCATATGAAATTTCTTTGCATTGCGCACAAACTTCAAATAAAAAATAAATAAATAACTGGCTGAAAGGGAAGCCAAGAAGAAGAGGGCGATGGCAAGGAATGGGGAAAGGAAGACCAGCTCTAGGGTCTCTGGGGGCGGAAGCATGATGAGCTGGGTCCAGAGCCAGAGCTCCAAGGCTGGCTTTGACCTCAGAGGTCACCGCGAGAGCTCCTGGGAAAGAGCAGCGTCCACGATCACAGCTAGAACAGAGGACGCAGCATTCCGAGAAGCTCCTCCCCAGCACCCTCAAGCTTCTGTTGAGGCTGCTCCCATTCTGAGATGGAAGCCAACATCCTCTAGCAATGCTTGACATTCTGAAGTGAGGATGCTGCCCTCAGATTGTGTTCCACTCGGGACCCCTTCCTGTGAGCTTCCGACTGGGGCCAGTATCCTCTTCCAAAGTCACTGCAAAGGACAACACCATACAAAGACTGTTCCCAAGGCCCTGGATCCACAATAGAAGAGTTGGAAGGGGCCTGGACTGGTTGCTGATCTGAGTGGATAGATGGAGGGCTTGACCATTCACTTCGGAGGGGCAGACTGAGGTCTATTGTCTGCAGGCCAAACGTGAGGTCACACTGTGAAAGACACCTCGGGTTACAGCAGTGTGGGCATGGGGGGGAAAGCCCCCTGCAGAGGAAGCTGAGGGACAAAAGGGTCTACCTACCTCCATGCTTTTCCCTGAGATAGGCTTCAGTTCATTTGGCCTGGGGAGAAGGAAGACTAACCCAGTTCAGGGACGAGCAGTCCCTCCCAGCTGTGTTGGGCAACTTTGTGTGGTGACTTACCTCACCACACATTGTCTCAGCTTCCCTGTGTCTGACGTGCAGCTCCTTCACAGCATTGCTGAGATGAGGCAGTGCGATGCTGTGACGAGCCCTTGTGACTGGGCCGGGCACATGGTCCGGGTGCGTGAAGACAGCACCCCAGAATGGAGCAACTTCCCGCAGAGCTGTGTGTGTGTGTGTGTGTGTGTGTGTGTATGAGGTGCTTGGGAAGAAATGCCACCTGGAGAGGGGAAGCCGTGACAGAACCAGGAAGTCTCTCAGATCAAGGACATTGTCTACGGATCCCAAAATGGCAGGGACTCAGCCGGAAGTGCCTGCCGGTTCTTGGCAACCATTTTGTGCAGGTACACGGCCGCCTCTCAGCCTTGCCCCGAGCGATGTGCTCTCAGGCAGCTGAGACAATGGAATGAACTCTAGACCCCAGAGTCCTGTGGGAGAGATGACACACATCTTGACGGACAGGTGAATTCAAGGCAACTCGGAGGGCCCGGGTTACATTCTTGAGCTCCAGGAGAGGCCGTGGCTTAGGTTTCGGTTGTTCTTGGCCTCCTTGCTGACCCGGGGCACTATTTCCTCCTCCTCTCCCCCGTGCCTCTCCATCTGCTTTAAAAAAAAAAAATGTTTAAAGGGTTTTGTCAGTGAATGATCTTATTCATAAAGCAGGCGTGATGACAGTTTGCAGAGCTAAATGGGCACTTAACTGCGTGTCTAATAAATCTGCAACAAAAATAAACAGAAGGGAAGCGGCTTTGGGAAAGAAAAGAGGTCAGGTATGAAAGGAGCCTGTCACAGTGATTTACCACTGCCCCCTTCAGCAGGCAGTGTCCGCCTGGTCCCCGCCTGGCCACCGTCGACCTGGAGATCCGAGAGGCTGACGACAGACAGCCCCAGGTGGAGGCCACTCCAGAGCACGGTGGGTGGATAGGGCCCGGGCGTGGGGTGGGAGAGAACGCAGGCAAGGCCCCTGCAGCTACTGCCCATTGGTGAGGTGAGCGCTGAAAGCAAGGAGCCAAAGGTGGGCTGGAGTCAAACCTCCTCCCTTTGGGCATCCAAGCCCAGATCACAGAGGGTATGACCAACATCTTTCCGCCCACCCCAACCCACCCAGGATGTGGATGACAACCTCTGGGATTAGCAGCACCTATATTCAGGGGAAACCAGCAAACACTTGTTGTTCCGGTGTTAATGGCCCTTCCAGGCAAAAAAGGGGCCTGCTTAAAACATTAACCCTCCCTTAGTGGGACTAGCCTGGTGAATGATAAGCAGAAGGACGTGTGGTCCATAAATCACTTTCCTGGCTCTGAAAGAACCATCTTGCAGGGAAGGGCAAGAGTAAATACTTCACAGACCTAGCTGGAATCTGGGCCGCTCCTCCAAACTCACTGAAGTAGGAGTTTCTTGATGAGATGTTAGCTTATGTGAGAGTGGAGCCGTATTACGTTCACCCCTCCTTTCCCCCAGCCTCCCCTACGCTAGCACAGTGCTAGGCACAAGGGTTTGAACCATGGCTAATGCTTCTTCTGGGGGTAGAAGCCCAGAGCTCTCTGCTTCCTGAGGGCCGTCCAGGGGCCCTCTTTCCCACTTTCCCCCTCGGTGGGTGGAAAGCACGTTTCTGGCTCCTGCCCATCCCAAGGTTTCAGAGTTGGTCACAGTCCTCAAAGCTGAGCCCCGGGGTCCACTGTGACCTTCGGGCCACGGCCTCCCAGCCATACTTGAGGATGAGTTCACCTTTCAGCCCCTTCCTCGTGAATCAGGTCAAACAACTTCACCAACCCACCGCCAGCTACTGAACATGATATGGGTATAGACGGGATGTTAAATTTTGTTTTATTATTATTTTTAAGATTTTATTTATTCATTTGACTGAAAGGGACACAGTGAGAGAGGGAACACAAGCAGGGAGAGTGGGAGAGGGAGAAGCAGGCTTCCCACTGAGCAGGGAGCACGATGCAGGGCTCGATCCCAGGACCCTGGGATCATGACCTGAGTTGAAGGCACCCTCTTAACCAACTGGGCCACCCAGGTGCCCCATAATTTTTGTTTTAGACAAATGTCTTAGGGAGACATCGTCTTCCTCCCAGCCTGCCCCTGCAACACCGCCTGTGATCTCTTTGAGGAGAAATCTTCTGAGGGCATCTTCTTCAGAGCCCCGGCAGCACTTTTTCCAAAAGGAATTAGAAAAATGGAGGGAGTGGGGTGGGGAGATTGATCCTTGGCCATGAGAGTCTTCAAGTCTGGGCTCCTCGTCATCTTTTCCCTTCTTTGGACCTGAGGAAAGGGGCCCAGCATTGCTTCCCTTGGGTGACGGGAATGTTTCTGTGGACAACAAAGATCTTTTGCTCTGCTTTCCCTCTTGTCTCTGAAAAGTGCTGGGGGCCGTGAGCCCTGTAGCCAGTGAGTGTGGCTCTGACAATGGCCAATGCCCAGAAGAGTTGCTTCATGATTTGGGGCCTCAAGGCTTCATGACAGTGAACTGTATCCACCATACTGCTAAGAACTTGAAACCTCTGGGCCTCCAAGAAAGATGTCAACAGGAGACCAGGAGCATCCAGATCCTCTCATTACCCACCTGTGGGCCTTTGGTGCCCTGAGCACAGGAAAAAGACCTCAGAAACCGTGAACTGAAAAACAGTCTCAAGGAATTTAGGCTCTTTTTTTTGTTTTTTTTGTTTAAAGATTTTATTTATTTGACGGACAGAAACACAGCGAGAGAGGGAACACAAGCAGAGGGAATGGTAGCGGGAGAAGCAGGCTTCCTGCCAAGCAGAGAGCCCGATGCAGGGCTCGATGCAGGGCTCGATGCAGGGCTCGATGCAGGGCTCGATCCCAGGACCCTGGGACCATGACCTGAGCCGAAGGCAGATGCTCAACGACTGAGCCACCCAGGCGCCCCGGGAATTTAGGCTCTTAATAGGGAAACAAAACGAATCCATCTCCTCTTTGGAAAGATGGCAGGCTCACGGTGTTAATGACAAAAGGTGCATTAAGAGGAAGAGGTGGAGAGGAATTAACAGGTTAGACTGGAGAGGAGGTGAGGTTAATAAGGAACAGGAAGAGGTGGCTGAGAAGGGTAAAGCAGAGGGGAGCCAAGGCAGGTTGGAGAGAGGACATTTTCTCCCGGGCACGGAGCAGGCTAGGGGGCAGCCCCTAGGAGTGTGACTGGAAGAGAGAGAGGATCTCTCGTGGAAGGTGCGATACAAGGCAACACAATGGAGAAGAGGGTAGTGAAGGGAGTGAGGGGGTGCCTGTCCACACAAGGAGCCACAGCAGCTCCTCAGGGCTTTAGGCAAACATAAGCGACTCAGTGCACAGAAATCCTGAGAAACAAGTTTGCTTTTTTTTTTTTTTAACAAGGCATATTTCAAACCTCTAACCCAATAGTTCCTGCCCTTCAAAAAGATCCTTTGGACATGATCAGGGGCAAGATTTAGGCGACAGCTACAGAAAATGGCTGGGGGATCAAGCAGTGACCTCGAGGCTGGCGCAGGACAGGGAGAGGTGGGGGAGAACCCCTTGGGACACGCTTTAATCTGGTCCTGAGCAGTCCCTCCTCCTTTTCTGCTGAGTGGACACCACGTGACCGGGCTGACAAAGCACAACCTACTGAGGAAAGCGCTTCATCCCCAGCAGCGGAGCTCCAGCCCGGCCCAACCCAGGGCGTGGGGCGGGTTGCGTGAAGTTGAAAGGTTGTGAGGAGGACAGGGAACTCTAAGCACCTGGGGAAAAGAAGAGGGGCTCACAGAGGTCCCCACACCCCTTCTCTCGGGCAGCTTTAAAACTGACTCGGCTGTGAGAAAAACCTAAAACCAGCCTAGTGAGGGTTGGTGTCTGATAGATCTGTTCAGACTAGTTTGAGGGCACCAGGCTCCCAGCAGGAGACCCATTTGGTTATTGTTTGAGTCAAGCTTGGGCTGAGTGTTGGGTCTCAACCAATCTTCATGGACTCTGGAGAAGCAAATCTGGGTACAGTGCCCCAGAACACAACCCCATTGTTAGACACACGCACGCTTGGATGCTTACTGAGGGTCTAGAACCTGCTCCAGGAATCCTTGCTAAAATAAAAGATTCGAGGGGGGGGGAGTCCTGGGGGTGAGTGGGGGGGTGGTCGCCAGGGTGGCTCAGTTGGTTATGTGGCTGCCTTCAGCTCAGGTCATGATCCTGGGGTCCTGGGATAGAGCCCCACATTGGGTTCTCTGCTCTGCAGGGAGCCTTCTTCTCCCTCTCTCTGCCACTCCGCCTGCTTGGGCGCTCTCTCTCTGTCAAATAAATGAAATCTTAAAACAGATAGAGAGAAGATACAAGGGGTGGGACCAGAGGTGGTGGCTTCTGGTGGCCTCACCTTCTGTAGGGTAAAGCCCCCACCCCCTCCCAATCCCCGCCTAGGATAAAGCACACATGTGAGGCAATTTGCCATCCCCTGCCATTTCGGGAGGGACAGCGGGCTAGTGCTCACCTTGAAGGACCCCACAGGGAACCTGGCCCCGGGCTTGGTTCTCAGCATGGCTTCTGACCCAGGGGGAGCCAACCTAACCTCTCTCTGGTTAACAGACTTCCTATAAAACTGGAAGAAAGGGCCTATTTCACAGCCTGAGGGGGTGGCATCAGCTCAAAGTGCTCGTAAAAGCATTCTCCAATGCTCAGACACTACAAAAAAAAAAAAAAAACAACCCAAAAAACAGCAGGGCGGGGGGGGGGGGCGGGTAGGGGGGTGGTGGTGCGAGGTCTCAGTGGCTGGCTTCCCTGTGTGGACAATAGGCTTCGGCTTGCTCCCTTCCTCTGGAAGACTTCAGAAAGCATTCAGTGACCAGACCCAACAATAAGACCCCAAACCCTCACAGGGTCACCATCCTGGATGCCAGACAAGGGAGGGAATGTTTTTGTTTAGTAAGGCCCACAGAGGTGAGTGAAGGCCCGGAGAGAGACCTTCAAGAAAGCAGCTGAGAAAGTGAGCAGACTGGGCTTGATGCAGGGGAAACCTTGGGGTCAGGGGTCCCTGAATGGCCACGCTCCAGGCTGCATCGAACGCCACTTCCTATTCACAGCTCAGAGACACCCTGTGGAATTGGGTTTCTGGATGCCATCACATGTCTTGGGAAGTAGAGGGAAAATGGGAAGACTGAGGGAAAAGGGAAAGATGGAGGACAAGCAGGGCTTGGCGCGGAATCGATGCTCACTCACATTCCCGCGGCCCAGCCCTGCCTCGGAGCTTGGAGTCCCAGAGCAAGGCTACACAGAGCTGAGGCCAGAGGACAAGCCCAGGGCTCCCAAGCGGAGGTGACCTTGGGCTCAGGGCTTCCAGAATGGCAGGAAAGATCAGGGGAGATCTGAGACCACGCACTCAAGTACCTCCGAGCCCTGGAAACACTATAGATGACAGGCCAAGGACGACGGGCCTCGAGTCAGAAACAGTGTCCAGAACCTTAGCTCAGGAAAATCGTGTGTGACAACAGTCACTGTCAGACCCCTCAGAGGGAGACAGTATGGGAGCCCACGGCAAAAGACTGAAAACCACCACAGGAAAACAGCGTCTTTTTTTTTTTTTTTTTTTAAGGTTTTATTTATTTATTTCACAGAGAGAGGGAGATCACAAGTAGGCAGAGAGGCAGGCAGAGAAAGAGGAGGAAGCAG
>CM053613.1:70477816-70576681 GCA_028646535.1 Procyon lotor
TTTTTTTTTTTTTTAAAGATTTTATTTATTTGACAGAGAGAAACACAGCGAGAGAGGGAACACAAGCAGAGGGAGTGGTAGCGGGAGAAGCAGGCCTCCTGCCGAGCAGGGAGCCCGATGTGGGGCTCGATCCCAGGCCCCTGGGATCTGACCTGGGCCGAAGGCAGACGCTTAACGACTGCGCCACCCAGGCGCCCCATCCCTAACTTTCCAAAGAATGACATGAGTTGTTTTACAGAACTAGCAACAGGTTCCGGTCCCTGGTTGCGGCCCTTACGAAAGCAGGTAGATGTTTTCCGAGCCCACAACTGGGCAGAATTACCACATGATCAATAATTCCCGGGCGGCAGGCTGGGTGCTCTGCCCTGAAGGTGTGTGGGTTCAGGTGGGGTGGGGGAGGCCTGACAATCAGATAAGAAAGGGTCGGAGTTCCTCCTTCAGCCAGTTTGGGGTCTCCCTCTTTCCTGGTCTTCCTGAAAGTGGGACATCGTTTTATTTTATATTTTATTATTTTATTTTATTTTATTTAAAAAAAATTTTTTTTTAATTTTGTTTATTTGACCGAGAGAGCACAAGCAGGAGGAGCAGCAGGCAGAGGGAAAAGCAGGCTCCCCGCGGAGCAAGGAGCCCGATGTGGGGCTCGATCCCAGGACCCTGAAATCATGACCCGAGCAGAAGGCAGCCCCTTAGCTGACTGAGCCACCCAGGCGTCCCTGGGACATCGTTTTAAATTTAAAATCGCAGAGCCCCTCTAGCCAAGAAGCTCTCAAATCTTTTGTTAAAAGCGGCCAAGCCCATCACCCAAATGGATACTTAATAAAGATAAACAAGAAACCCATAAAAATGGTTACCTGTGCAGGATGGGGGGGGAGGAGGGGGGCATGGGAGTAGGGGAGGGGGAGAAGCAAGACTTCTTTTTGTTTGACTTTGGTAGCACATACATTTATTATGTGTTCTTCAAAATAGTGAAGCTGTTTTTAAAGCTGGAAGGCCGGCGGTGGAAAGTGGCTGACAACAGAGAGGCTCTGGCAGAAGGTAGTGGGAGGGGTGGTGGGCAGGGACGCATCTTCTATTTTGTAGGGGGTGGGGAGGGGGATGAAAGCCCTGGGAGCCAGGCTATCTCTCTGGGTCTTTCCACAAAATGTATTCAGACAGCGCTAAATATACTCCCCAGAAGACACAAAACACCCAATCCTTTTGAAAGATTTATCTTTAATTAAAAAATAAAAGTTATCTTAACAGAATCTGCTTGGCAGCTTTGGGGGTGGCAACTCAAAGCGAGAAAACCAAGGCTTCTCCGCCCTTGGGTCACCCGTCTTAGAATGGGTACAAAGGCACACGGGTCTTCAAACGAACTTTATTCAGAAACAACTCTAATAACGTAGAACTCACTTCCCCCAACCCTTCTTTGCCCACCCTCACCGGCCCCACCCCATGCCACCCCCCCCCCCACAAAAAAAACAACAACCAAAAACATTAAATTCTCTTTTAAAACTACAGAAGTGCTGACTCAGCAAGGAGGCCAGGCCCACGGCCCGGGCTCCACCATGATCTCTCTGCTTTGAAGAGGGGCTGCGCAGGGCCTGGAGGGAGAGAGCCAGGGCAGTCCCCCCACCGCGCCAGCTCCAGGGTGGGCTCTGGTACCCACCCCACAGCCCTCGCCCCAGCAGGGGCAGGCAGTTCCAAGGCACTGTCTCCCTTCATCAAGGGCATCCCGTGGCTAAAGCAGCCTTTCAGGAAGAGAAAGGCCTAAGGCAAGCAAGTCTTCATCAAATGCTTGTGATGAAAACCACTGAGACCCGTGGGGGTTGCGAGACGCGTGGATCTCTTCTCGCCAAGTTGACCAGGCTTCGGCAAGCAGAACTCTCTCTATTCTCCCTGACTTCCCTCTTTCCATTCCTCCCGGTCACCCCCTTCCCCCAAAAGAGTTTTTAGTTTAGCTTGATGGTGGGGGTTCCAAAGAGGCTACTGGCAACTCCTGTGGCTGGGGCTCTGCCACCTCTAAAGGGACTTTGCATGCTTTTGATTCCTGTGGGTCACAGAGCTCCTCCTGTCCCTGGGAGGGTGCAAGGTGCTCCTGGCTCTGGGCCTGGCTGTGCATCTTCTCTTCAGCTTCAATCTCTTCTGATGTGGGGATGGAGTTCTTCTTGGGACGACCTTTGGGTTTTGTGGGTGCTTCCTGTCCACCTTTAAGAACCTATGTGGGAGGAAAAAAAACAGTCATTAAATCTAATAAATAACTCCCTCCCTCCACTTTCCCACTCCGTGGTGTCTACACGGTTCCTTCCCAGCAGTGATAGTCTGGCAAAAGGTATTTTCAACCCATCACCTCTAGAGTATAAAGACATCTTCATTCTTTTTATTATTATCATTATTATGATTATTTTAGAGTCAGATTTTAAAAAAGATTTTATTTACTTATTTGAAAGAGAGAGAGAAAGAGAGAGAGAACATGTGCTAGCAGGAGTGGGGGTTAGGCAGAGGGAGTGGGCGAGCAGGCTCCCTGCTGAGCAGAGAGCCCGATGCAGGGCTCAATCCCAGGACCCTGAGATCATGACCTGAGCCGAAGGCAGAGGCTTTAACCCACTGAGCCAACCAGGTGCCCCTAGATATGTTCATTCTTTAAATGTTCAATGTACTTTCAGTGAGTATCACATATTTTGGCTTTAAATAAAATGACCATAAACACATTAAAATAGTCCAACAGTAAGGAAAGAAATAACAATTAAAATATTAAAGCAATATCTATCAAGGTGACAAGTTAAAAAGACAATATTTGTAGCAAGCAGGAAAATCAATACTCCAGTGTGGAAGTTGGTACAATCTTGGTACATTGGTACAATCTTCTCAAAAGGGAATCTGCAAATTCAAATCAAAAGTCTTCAATGTGTATATTGGGACACAGAAATTCTACTGCTAATAATTTAGCCTAAGTAAGTCATCAAAGACTGAGATAAAGACTGATCTGTAGAAAGGTTCATCAAAAAATTGGTTATAACAGCAAAAACGGGAGGGGGATACTCTAAAGTTTTATTATATGATTGGGTAGGTAATTATTGTATATCCCAAAGGGAGAATACTTGATAACCATTACAACCATTATGTAGAATGTTTAATGACATGGGAAATATCATTAATGTACTTTTGTGGGAAACAGGTTATAAACCAGCATAACCCAATCTGGAGGACAATCTGTTTGCAGTGTCAAGATCATGAAGAATTTTTAAATTTTCTCCTTCCTTCCTTCCTTCCTTCCTTCCTTCTTTCCTTCCTTCCTTCCTTCCTTCCGTCCGTCCGTCCTTCCTTCCTTCCTTCCTCCCTTCCTCCTCCTCTTCCTCCCTTCCTTCCTTCTTCCTCTCGCTCTCTCTCTCTTTCATTCATTTCTATTTTTTTGGCACTACAATCCTGTGTATTTCTGTAATCAGAAAAAATGTTACAAGAGATATACAACTGAATAGTTCAAAGACAGAGTAGAGAATAGTAAGTTCCAGCTAGCATCGACAATCTAATCACTAAGTTAGTTAAATTCTTACTCTGCTCCTTAGCAGCTGCATCTTTGGGAGAGTCCCTAAAAGACTAAGCCTCGGTTTCCTAGTTTAGGAAACTGAGATGATACTGCCTTCTCTCACAGGGGGATGATGAGGGTGACCAACAGATACAACGTAGACGAGAGAGCAAGACCTCCAGCAGAACCGACCTCCTACCCTCCTCACCTGGTGAACTCAGCTTGGAGGGTGCTCCTTTGGGGAGCCTTCCCTGACCTCCCAGGTCCACGCCAGAGGGCCCCCCCACCATGTGCACAATGAGCTCTTCCCCTTCCTCCATTAGAGCATCTTTCACAAACCACTGTCCTTGCACGTTTACTTGCCTACCCCTCCCACTCCACCCTGCACGGAGCTGGCATTCAACAACAGGTATGGAACATGGAGCCTTTTCCCTGGAGGGGAAGAAAGATACAAAGCAAGCAAAGTAACAGTGCCCCAAATAGCTTTTGCTGATCTCAGTGGACTTGCACATTTATTATCCCAACGTGGGATGTCCACGAGAACAGTGTGGCTTACGAAGGGAGAACTTTAAAAATACATGTATGTTACTTTAGATTATCATGGAGAGTGCCTTCTTCTACTGGCTCTGAGCTCTGACTTGCTATCTTTGTGGCTTTCCTGGGCAGCTACGAGAAGGGCTTCAGTTGGACCTGGATTAGCACGGATAATTAGGAGTGAAATGTATTTGTGCTACTTACATAACCCGCTTAATCTTATTTTCTGTAGTTGAACAGAGGTTCCTTGAAGGTAAATCCTGCAACTGTCCCTCGCTTCATGCTCCAGAAATCACTTTCAACTAACTCTACACAGTCACTAAATACTTATGGATTACATCTTTTTCTTTCAAGAGAAACACAGGACCTCCGGGTGCTGAACTGTAGGAATGAAGGCAGTAACTCAATAAGCCGTAAGTTCTTGTTTTAAACAGCTTTGTTGAGATAAAATCCACATACCATACTCTTCATCCATTCCTAGTGACAACTGAGTGATTTTTAGTACAGTCAGAATTGTATGACTATCACCAGAATCCAATTTCAGAACATTTTCAGCACTTTTCTGAAAAGTGCTGAATCTATCACCAGAATTTTCTGAAAAGTGCTGGATTCTATCACCAGAATCCAATTTCAGAACTTTTTCAGCACATCCCCAAAAGAAACCCCATTCCCATCAACAGCCACCTTATATTTTGCCCCAGCTCCTGCCTCCCAACCCTAGGCAACCACTCATCTGTCTTCTGTCTCTACAGATTTGCCTGTTCTGGCCATTTCATATGAACTGAGTTACACAATAGGTCATCCTTTTCGACTGGCTTCTTTTCAATCGGCATGAGATGCTTTCAAGGGTCATCCATGCTGTAGCCTGTATCAAGACTTCAAATCCTTTTTATGGCCAACCAATAGCCGTTGTAGGAATAGATTACATCCCATTTACCCATTCATCAGTGGACAGACGCACAGGATGCTGCTACCTTTTGGCTGTTGTGAAGTGTCACTGTGAAGAGGAATACAGAAACATCTGTTCACTTCTTTTGGGTGTATCCCTACAACTAGAATTGCCGGGTCATATGGTAACTCCTTTTTTCTGGGGACCTTCCAGACTGCCGAAGTGATTGCACCATGTTCTAACCAGCAGGCTATGAGTTCTTGATGGGATGTTTTTCTGATTATAGCCACGCCAGAGGGAAGGCTGTGCTTGTGAGTTGCATTTCCCCGAGGACTGATGAAGGAGCATCTTTTCCTGTGCTTGTGGGCCAGCCATATGTCTTCTTTAGATGGAGGTCTATCCAAATCCTTCGCCCATGTGAAAATTCGGTTATCATATTATTATTAAGGCATAAGGATTTTTTATACACATTCAGGATACAAGTCTATCATCAGATACAAGATTTGCAGAAGCATTCTCCCATTCTGTGTGTTGTCTCTTCCCTTTCTTGGTAATGTCCTTCACAGCACGCAGGCTTTTAGTTCTGATGAAGTCCGATTTATTTTCTCTTTTGTTGCTTGGGCTTTGGTGCGCTCAGAGGATTTTGCCGAATCCAAGGCTGCAAATGTTTACTTTTAAATTTTCTTCTAAGAGTTTTAGGGTTTTAGCTTTTGCCTTTAGGTCTATGGTTCACTTTGAATTACTTTTGGTATAAAGTGTGAGGAAACCCAGAAGGTCTTAATAAACATCTCCTTCCATCCAGGAGTCTGCTCAGCCACTGCACTTTCCACATGGAAAGCTAACATCCAAACAGGAAGGGGGCTCTAACAAGGTATAGATGCTGACAGAATCCACCTCTGGGGAGAAGGCGTCCCTATATTCCTTTTCACTTAAGTCAGCATCTGATCTTTATTTCAGTCTGAGTGCAGGCTGTTGAAAGTGCCCAGATGTGCCAAGCTGAAATTTATGTGTCGAAAGCAGCTCCACTTGGTATGAAAGAGGTTTTACAAAATTAAGTTGCCCCATATAGTAATCAAGTTATAAAAGGGCAGGTCTAAGGAAGCCACCTAATTGGCAAAAGAAAGTCCAGCCCAGCAATTAGAGAACACCACCCACACAGCTTGGATAAACCCCACCTGGCTGTTTTCCTACCTCACAGGAAAAAAAAAATCAAAACAATCAGACCATTTTCTAAATGGAATAAAACATTCCAGTGCAAGCAATAATTAGGAGATAACTACCCTCTTGGCTGCTTCCCGCACTCGACCTCTGGCCCCTTGCCTCCCAGCACACCTGAGACATGCAATTATCTCACAGCCACCCCGGGCCAGGAGCCACACGTTCTCATGCACCCCTGTGGCCCTCCTCCCGGGGTTCCTCCTGCCCAATTATTCCTAAAGCCAATTTAGTCCCCTTGGTCGGGGGTGTCCAGGCAACCCACTGCACCTGAGGTCACACGCCTCTCCGAAAAACAGCTAGACACCATCTACTTCTATTAGTTGTGTTTGCTGCTAGCTGAAGCTTCCCCCCGCCCCAACCCTTCAACTAGATATTCAAATGTTCTGTGGCTGAAGATGTCAGGACAGGCCTGTTTCCTTCCCAAGGCGCTCAGGTGGGAGACAGGCAGTTCGAAGGCAGAGCACAGATGGTGAGTGCAGGCCGGAGCCCTCTGCCTCCCCCATTACTCGGACAGGAAACCGAGCAGGTGGAGTGAGTCTGCTACGGTCCAAGAGCAAGCCAAGGCCAAGGGTAGGGCTGGGATTTGAACACACAGCCCTGCCCACTTGAATCTAACGCTCTTACCAATACCTCATTGTGCATAACACTCGAGGGATACATCAAATCTGCCTCTGATTTCGGATTCTAATACTGCTCTGCAGTTCCTCAGTCTCCCTGCAGACCCTGGGTCACGGATGCCTTCCCCAGGGGCACTTTCTGCCCCTTTTTCTCTGCCCCTTTTTCATCTGCAACTCTCTGGAGCAGGGTGAGTCGGATCAACTGATGACTATTTCCATGAAGCTGAGAAGCAAGTTGGGATTCCCTGGCACAAATGTCTTCCCCGTACCCTGCTCGGCAGCCTTTACTTGCCTGAAGATGCCATGCCCCACGTGCTAAGGCACTGAGTGGGAGCGGGCCTGGCAAATAGCCAGGATCGCTCTCATCTGGAAGAAAGGTTCGGGGCCCCAGGGACCTGTAGAATTCATTTTCCACTTATATGTCCTCTGGCCTCTCAAACTGTGGATTCTCTGGAGATGTGAATTACATGGCTAAATAAATAATAATCATAATAATGATAACAATGAAGAAGGAGGAGGAGGAAGGGGAGGAAGGCAGCTAACACTTCTCAGCTGAGTTCTATGCAGGAAGCACTGTTAGAAGGCTCTCACAGGGGTGAACTCAGCACCACAAGCCCTATAAGGTACATATGTATGTATGAGGCATTTTACTCATAGGTTAGGTTAAGTAACCTGCTGAAGGTTAAGTAACCTGCTGAAGATCACATAGATAGCAGCCATCTCATGGAATTATTGACTATCTGGAGATCCGCAGCGCCAAAGAAGAGGATGGCGCCTGCTCTGAGGCCCACCCGACCCTGTGCCCGGGACAGGAGGCTGGTATCCATGTGGATCCTCTCACCGAACTGGGTTTTAGAGCGGAAAGAGGTCCCTGAATGATGAGGCGCTTTCTGCCTGTTGCAAAACTCTGGGTCCTCCTGGAACTCAAGCCAAACAGAAATGGAATAGAGGGTGAGCGTCCCATCTTGTGTGCAAGATGAAATTTACCCAACCCGCTAGAGGTTACCAATGCTGACCGGTAAGAACTAGTCTGAGATGCTATCTGGCCTCTGGCAGCGCTCTCCTTGGCCGCCGTGTGAGTAACTCTTGAGAACTGAGTGCTAATCTTTTTCCAGTTCCAATTAGGTGACTAGCCTTGAGACATCTTTATTACCCAATTAGCTTTTTCTTTTCCTCCCAGTACTTGAAGAGATCGCCTTGAAAGAGCTCTACCAGGAAAACATATGAGGCAATCAGGATCCTGACAATGCCTCACTGTCCTTGGGAGTCGGAATTCAGACCCTCGACAGAACCACCACCCTCCCCTTTGTAGCTCTGGCCATTCTGAAGTCATTCAAAGAGCCCCGGGTCCTCTGGCTCCTGCCTTCTGCCCATGACACCCTCCCCACCTTTGCTTGGCCCTCTTCTATTCGTCTGCTGAAACCCATTTAGATGGTACCTCCTCCATGAAGCCCTCCCTTTCTCTGTCCTGATTCTGAACCCAGTAAAGTCCACTGTGGCCCTGATCCTTCTGAATAATTACTAGTTTTGTAATTGGTGGATGTTTTGTGGGTCGGTCTCCTCCCACCTGATGGGGTACTTTTTTCTCATTTTATTTTGTAATGGACGGGTTTGTGACTTATCTTGGCATCTCCATGGCCTGGTGCTCCATTCCTAGGCTCAACATTTACCTGCTAGAGTGGACACAGAGGTTGGCACTCCTGCCTCTCCTGAAGGGACCTGGATTTGTTGGCCCATGGAATGCTCTCTGAGGTTAATTAAGTCTCTGACTGACTTCCATTTTGCTTTCTGCGACGTGGCTGACCTTCAGTAACCAGCTCGCACTTGTGCTGGCAGCCCCGTGGCTGGTGAACAAGAGGTGACGTCAGAGGCGAAGGCGCACGCTCGTCCCACGGGCATTGGGCGGAGCTGGTGGGGATGGCAGGCTGTCAATTCCTTAATCATCTGACTCACAGAGAGATCGCTGATAACCAATTTCAACAATGCCTCTGCCACTCAAGAGACATTGATTTTGATGACGATGATTGACAAGGAAGGAGGTGGGTGGCGGACTTGCCCAAAATCAGCCAGGGAGGGACAGGCCTGGGAACTGAGCCCAGAATTTCTAACTCCCAGATCTGGTTCTTTCCGAGATCAGTTCCCCAGGACGTTTCTGCCATCATCTTCTTCTTTTTTCTTTCTTTTTTTTTTTCAGATTTTATTTATTTTTTTGTCAGAGAGAGAGAAAGAGAGAGAGAGCACGAGTGCGTGCACAAACAGGAGGAGCGGCAGGCAGAGGGAAAAGCAGGCTCCCCATTGAGCAAAGAGCCCAATGAGGGGGCTCGATCCCAGAACCGTGAGATCATGATCTGAGCCAAAGGCAGAGGCTTAACCCACTGGGCTACCCAGGTGCTCCTCTGCCATTATTTTCATGCGCCTGTAGCATTCTCGAGGTTTTGGAACGACAACATATTTAACCAAATCCCATTTATCCTTCAACTTCTCCCTACACCCTTTGCAAATACCCATCCCCTGAACACTTCCGGGCTTATATACCTACAATAATTATAATTCACCATCACGTGCTCCCTGGCTGCTTTCTGGACCTTGACTCTCCCACAAGATCGCAAATGCCATGAAGGCATGTGCACATCTTATTACTTCCTAACCGTGCCTAGGATAAGGCACCATTCACAAGAGATGCTAGACACACGGGTGGATTCATCCAGGATATGTGTGTTTGTACTGACATCTCGGCCTCACTTTGCAAGCTCTCTGGGAGCCACACCACCTTCCCCTGAACATCTGTCCCTCGCAGGCTCAGGTCCCCTCAAAGGAAATGATGAGACTTTCCCAGGAATTCCCTTCAGGGAATAAAATAAATGCTGCCTTGCTGGCTTTTCCCCCCCATTAATAATTAATTTACAAAGTATTTCTTTTTCTCAGGTGACAGCAAGGACTAAAGTTTTCTGAAAAAAATTATTGGACAAAAGCACACAATTGAGAAAATGTCTCCATTTCTATTAGCTATTAAAAATATCTATTGACTCATCTGTTTTCCTGTAAACTAGGGGCCAGAGAAGGACTTTAAGTAACTTTAAAAAAAAAATCATACTCCAGCCCTTGAACACCAGGAAAGTGGGCCAGATGGGTTCGCAAATGAGAGTGTCATCTAAGCGGGTCTGGACCACCTGGTTCGCATGAGAGGAGAAAGGGCCAGTAAGGTTCAGTGAGGAATGCCCAGGTCACAGGCCATGGGTGTACCTGGTCTCTCCAGAAAACCAGCTGCTTCCCGTCCTCTTTTCCCAGCTCCCCTCTTTTTCTGGGCTTTGACCTTTTCCCTTGTGGTTTACAAAGCTGGCAATGAAACACGCAACCCCTTTGGAACATCTGGATTTAACAGAATATTCATATTTGCTCTTTTTTAAGAAAACGTGAACTCTGATGAAGCCGAGTCCCTCAAAACATGGAGATGTCTTTTTGTTTTTGTTTTTGTTGTTGTTTTGTTTGCTTGTTTTGTTTTTAGCAAGGGATGTTTATGCTCATAGATCCATTGAGAAACCAAAGATGGAATGATTCATTAGCTAGGTAGTAAGGGAAACCACGATACCCTGTGCACCAAGGGAACCTGGAAGCTTGCAAACACACGCATTCCCAGCCCTGTCACAGACCTCTGCACTCAGGATCCAGGGAGGGCCTAGACTTCTGCATTTTTACCTGCAATCCAGGTTCCTCTGACACCCACTGAAGCTTGACAATCCCTACATTCCAGCACATGGAGCCCAGGAACAGATGTGCCCTATATGTCATTATAAACAAAGAGTCCTGACTTCTATTCTTAGCTCCTGGTGGGAGGGGGAAGGAAGTTCTTTGAAAAGGCTAGCAGGTGGGGTGAAAACGAGCAACTGAGAAGCTTGTGGGCTTTCTTTTATTTCCAAGGAAACTGAAAAAGAATATCCTTCTGGTCAGGAAATCCAGGTCAGCAGGAATGGCTTATCTGACCATTCCAACGACCTCCTTCCCAGCCACCATCACAAAAGGCCTTCCACTCTCTGGCACCCAAACCACCAATGGTCCCCTCATGCCTTCTTCCCAGACCTGCAGTAAGAGTTTTCCCCACCATGATGGCCACACAAACCTTCCCTTCTCTTCTTCCTTACCATTTTCTTCCACTTCATCCTGCGGTTCTGATACCAAGTCTTCACCTGCAGTTGAGTGAGTCCCAGAGACTGGGCCAAGTCCAACCTAGAAGGCATGAGATACAAAGGAAGGATGAGGAAGGAGGAAAGGGGCAGTAGGGAGGGGTCCTATGGACTAGCTTCAGGCACAGCTATCAGAGCATGGACTTCCCCCATGTTTGGGGAACTTCAGAGCATGGACTTCCCCCCAAGTTTGGGGAACTTCTTTGTTCCCCAAAGAGCTTTATTTTCCTTCCAAGAATCTCGTGGATGAAACTCTGGGAACCTAAGAAACATCTAGATGCCTGCAACCCAAGGACACCTGGGGCCATAATCCTGGAAACATCCACTGTCTGCCCTGGACCTGAACAGGATTTCTCAGCCTTGATCGCAAAGTCCTCTTTCTGACCTGACAGTCTTTACGAGTATCCTATACAAAATGAGGACTCTGCCCCCAAATCCAAACTGGAAAGGAAAAGTAAAGACCTGTCATCCTTGTCAAAATCCTGCTCATCACCCCAGATGCAGCACAAGTCCCCCCTTTCTGCAGGGGGGCCTCCCCACCCCCAAGACACCTCCCACAGCCTCTGCCTTCTGGACCTTCCCAATGGTCAGCCATCACCCAGGGGGCTCCACATTCTCAAGGGTTCTCTGTTTCCCACGAGTACTTTCTCTCTCCCTGATTCAACTGCAAAGGCTTCTTTTCTGTCCGCAGATGTGCTTCTCAGGTTCTCAATCCAGACCGGGGGCTCAAAAATACTCTCTGATGGATGGATTCATTCATCGCAGCGCCCTAAACTGCTATAATTTGGGTTCCAAAAGAAGCATTCAATCCATAGCCCCTCCTGCTTCCCATCTGACTGCTGACCGTGGTTCTGCCTTTCTCAGAAGTCTTCTGCGAAGTCCTGAATGTCCAAGCTGCTCCTGGGAAGTGTGAGGTTGGGAGCTATTTCCAACGACACAGCAACGATTCCCGGGGAACCACAGCAGCATCCCAGCCCCTAGCTCAGCCCCTAACCTATGACGTCTTAGTTATTCCTTCCACGACGCTGTGAAGTAGGTATAATTATTCCCATTTTATGAGAGATCTGAAGTTTGGAGAGATTAGACCCTCTCGGTAACCATGGCCAAATCCTGTCTGCTGCCTGTTTTTGTAAATAAGGTTTTTATTGGCACACGGACACCCACTTGTCTGCGTACCATCCACGGCTGCTTTCCTGCTCCAGGATCGGAGGCGAGCAGTTGTGACAGAGACTGAAATGATTTTCCATCTGGCCCCGTACAAGAAAAACTTCACTGACCCCTGGGAGATGATCCCAGAGTGAGAGGTGCAGCCAGGATGTGAATCTACTTACATCTGGCTTGTATGCCTCCTCCTGTATGGGGCTCCCCTCCACCCACTGTGTCTTTTCACAGGTTTGATCTGTCCAAGGGAAGCTTCTGCTCAAAGCTTTTGAGGAGAAAATGCAAACAACCCAACTGGAGCATATTAAATGAGAAAGAGCCAGGCTTCCAAACTCAGTCCTCAAAACTACAACTACGGACCAATGTTCAGAAGAACCCCAGCTACTACTTGAGCACCAACAGGAAGGACCCCCTCCTTGGGCCAACATTAGCGGTCTCCCTGTGCCTTCTAGAGCAGCAACCTGGGCCAGGCATCTTTGCTACAGGGAGCGGGAGTCACCATTTTGAAGTCCTAGGTTTCTGAAGATTACAGTCTGTGGTTCTGAGCTTCCTGATGTCACACAAACCTTCCCAGCTGCAAGCCTGAGCCACAGGGACTCCCGGGTACACATTCTTGGCCGCGACTTTCTCTCCCCAACATCTCACCGCGAGCAAAACCAGTGGGTATCGGCAACGAAGGTTCCAGGTGTGGCTTGCTGCCACTGCAGCTGCCCAGCCCCCCTGCTCTGACCAGAGGGCACAATTGAAATCTCCAATAATAAAAACACGGGGCGCCTGGGTGGCTCAGTTGTTAAGCATCTGCCTTCGGCTCAGGTCATGATCCCAGGGTCCTGAGATTGAGCCCCCCATCAGGTTCCCTGCTCTGCAGGAGGCCTGCTTCCCCCTCTCCTTCTCCCCCTGCTTGTGTTCCTTCTTTCACTGTGTCTCTCTCTGCCAAATAAATAAATAAAATCTTAAAAAAAAAAAGTCTTCCTTCCCAAAAAACCTCAGAGCCTGTCTCACATCGGCAATTCCCATATATCTGGTTTTCCCAGAAAAAGGGCGACTGGAAGCTAACAGTTTTATTGAAAGTGATTAACAGACTGAAGCTAGTAAATTCCCTGTGCCAACAGCACTCAGCCCTCCCCACTAATGAAGCACTGTTTCCCAAGCAGCCCTTCATTAGGAACCAAAAACCCAGGGGTTGTCCCACAGGCTTCTGGTCTCCCAGGCTCCCACCGCGCCTGGGCTGCCGGTTCACCTGAGGCCATCAGGTGCATGAGTCAATGGCAAGCTCAGTTCACGGCTCTGTGTTAGCAAATGGTATTAGCTCACTTGGGAAAAATGCACCCCTGACTCACTCTGGCTACAGAAAGGCTCTTCACTGTCATCGGCTTTCTCTCATTACCTGCCACCGTTACAAATTCTCACTTCCCTGCGTATTCGCTTAAATGGGGTCACCTAGGAAACTGGAGAAACAAACAAAGGGGAAGAGGGAGAAAGCTGTGGGAGGAGGCAGTGCTCATGGCCCTGGTCACGTAGGGAGGTGAGGAACATGGGAGAGGGCGGGTGAAGGTGGCAGCTCCCAGGCCAGCCAGATGGTGTCCTTCTCCCCAGGCAAGTGAATCAGTCCTGCGTAGGTCACCTGAGAGGTGCCCGGGCAGGTATCAGGAAGTCCCAGGAGCTTGAGGAGGAATGAACCTTTCTGTTAAAACATTCTCTGACTTCCAGAAAATAAGCCTACCATTTTACCCATGCTTGTTGAGGCCCTTTCCGTATTACTACCACACAAGTCATTAAAAATGGCATCCACCTCCACCGGCTGCCCGGCTCCCTGGGGCTCTCCATTACCTGCTGAGGCCACCAAAATACCTGCTGATAACCGAGGATCCCTTCCATCACTCCCCAACTCACAGCCACGTCTCCACTGTCTGGCCAAAGGCTCCCCAGAGGCTCATGTTCCAACGGGACTCACTCTTTCCCCCACCAAACCCACTCTGCTCTCTGCCTTGGAGCTTCGGTTGTGGTATCCCGGTCTACGCGGTGACCCAACCCAGGAGGTGTGGACTTCCCAGCTCTCTCTTCCCTTCCTCACGCCAGTGTCAAGTCTGTCCATGCCACCTTCAAAATCATTCTCCAACCTCCAATCTTAATTCAGGCCTTCAGTGACTACGCCTGGACATCCTCCCACTCCCCTGCTCCATCGCTTCCCTCTCCAATCAACCACTTAGGGTGCCACCAAGGCGAGGAGTCTAAAAGGTAAATCTGGCCGCATTCCTTCCTGCTATTAGTGGCTGCCGATGAAGATGAAGTCGGCATTCTTTCACCAGGCACGTGAGCCTTCCCACCTCTGGCCTTCTCTCCTGCCACACTCCCATTTGCACCTTAGCCTGAACAGAGATATCCTGAACACCAGCTTTGGTGCCTCTGTGGACCATTCCCTCTGGGCCATTCTTCATTAAGAAGAGTCAAAGCTCTTCTTAAATGTTGCCTCCTCCGAGATGCCTTCCTGAACCCCATCTCACACATACTCAGTGATATCTCTGGGCTCCTCCAGCCCTTGGTAACATACTGGCACCAGGACCCGTGCCCTGTGTTGTGGAAACGTGTTGTCCTGCCCTTCCCTAGGATCTCCTGCAGAGCAGGACTCTTGTCTCCTACTTTCTGGATGCACAGGCTCTGACACCGTGCCCAGCCCCCAGCAAGCCCCCAGCACCCAGCTGATGGGGGCTCAATTAAGTGAATCAGTGGACAGATGCCCTTCGGTCAGGGATCTGTACACTTAAATTTGTGTCAAACAGCTACTAACTAGCTTAAGAGATGCATTTGAGTTTCCTTCCCTTTCTCTTTAATGGGACGAAGATTGAACCTAATACAGACAAGAAAGTGAGTGAAAGAACAGAAAAAGGACCTGGAAAATCCTCCCATTAAACAGGATCACATATTAGCTCAGCCCTCTCCAGAGCCCTAGAGTGAGTCTGAAAGAACAAGGTAAGACAGAAATTCTTGCATATTCTGCAGTTAAGATACTAAATTAAAGAAATGAGGTGAGATATTAAGGTCTCTGAGTAAATCAGGGGTCACAGTCCCCTCATCTGGATTTCAAAAGGGTTGTTTTCTTTTTTTTTTTTAAAAGATTTTATTTATTTATTTGACAGAGAGAGAGAGAGAGAGAAATCACAAGTAGTCAGACAGGCAGGCCGTGGGGGGGGGAAGCAGGCTCCCTGCTGAGCAGAGAGCCTGATGTGGGGCTCAATCCTAGGACCCCGAGATCATGACCTAGGCTGAAGGCAGAAGCTTAATCCATTGAGCCACCCAGGCCCTCTCAAAAGGGTCTTTTTAAAGGAAGGAACCCACATCTGGGTCTTGCTCATCTCTCACCCAAGTGGTTCTGACTTAATATCCATCAAATTTACCCGGACATCTAGCAGCTCTTGAAGCAAATCCATCCAGGCCTTCCCAGTCGAGGGCCAGGCCCGCAGCCCATCCCACAGCCAACCCCACTGCAGCTGAGCCTACGGATAAGTGGCTTTAAAAACCAAACCTGTTTGCCAGCTCAGAGCCTGGGCAACCCATTCACTAAGCTTGACTTTGCTTCTCATGCTGGAGCAGTTAAGTTAAATGTGGGGATACAGCCAGGGCTTAAGGGTTATGAGCGCCACTGGGCTGGGTGCTGTCCAACAGCCTGCGACGTGCACCAAGGGCGAGACTCCTCACATCGTGTGGAACCTCTCTCTCAAACAGTCCTTGTGGCCCTCCGTCCCGCCCCGAGAGCAAAAGGCGCCTCCCGTCCTCAAGGGCCTTTGCTGCTGACAGTCCTCTCCCCGGGTTCTTACCTGTCTGGGGTGGACAAATACTTCTGCTTCTGGAACTTCTTCTCCAGGCCCATGAGCTGCAGCTCAGTGAAGATGGTACGGCTCCGGCGGGGCTTCTTCTGCCGAGGCGTAGGCTGCTCTGTCTCCGACTCGCTGCTGCCCAGAGCCTCGCCCCCTGGGGCCTCGGCGGACGAAGCCTCGGAGGCTGGGTGGCAGGACAAGGCCTGGGCAGCTCCTGGGGGGGCGGGGACCAGGTGGGAGATGACCGCGGGCTGCCGGGTGATCACGGAGAGGAGAGGGTATGCCCGAAGGGAAGCGGGGCCTGGAAGACAAACAGGGCGCCAGGTCATGAGAGGAACCAGGGTAGAAGGGAGCCAGGGTCCCCCAGAGGACCCCTCGCCCATGCCTGTCTGATGGGTGGGGCCTCCTGATCATAAGGAGGTAGAATGGAAGAAGGGGAAGAAGACCTAGAACTGCTCGGTGGACAGGTGAGCTTTGCTCAGCCCGAGGTGTGAGAACATTCGAGTTCCCCGCAGCCAAGAAGAGGCTCCTGCAACTTGTATGGTTTTGAGTGGGTCTGTCCCCGCCCCCTCTCTTTGAAACCCCTAAATTCTGGTTTCAGAGATATGGGTCATTGGTCGGAGCAGATGAAAAGAAGTCAGAAAAAGCTAGAAAAGTCAGAATAAAGCTAGAAACATTATCCTTCACATAATGAAGGATACAGAAGAGCTTTGTAAAAATGCATAGTTGCAACTATGAACTCCTCCTGAGAGGTCTCCAGACCTTGAATCATGACATTTTTCAGAGCTGGAAGGAAGCTTAAAGGTGATTTGATTCAACTTCTTCATTCCAGAGACAAGATTGAGTGAAAGGCTGAGTGACTTGCCCAAGATCACAGAGGCAGGAACAAGGATCCAAGAGTTAAACCAGGGTCTTCTGGCTTAACATCCAGAGCTCTCATCACATCAGGAATCACAAGGACACATCATTCACAGGAGGGGTGGGGGGCAAATGGAAATAGATTTTAACTCACATGAAAACTCAGATCCATTCCGACCTGCTGCCTCCAGCACTGTGTGAAGGAAGACTGCCGGGCTGGGTCAGGGCTTGGCTGAGGAAACGGACCTTGGGGGAGTTGACTGCCCACGTCTGCCGTGGGCACTTGCGGGGGTGTATGGTGGCATGTAGGCGTGTTACGTGCCACTCCTGCCTTAGGAATTTCTAGGCAGAAGTACTTTTCTGTCCAAGAAGCTGTTATGTCTTTAAAGTTCAAGTACAAGAGCTCTTCTTTTTCATTATTTAATAGAATCATGCTTAAAATGTCATGATCCATACCCATCTAAGTCATTTTTTTTATGTCTCTGGGCATCAGTCTTGCCATCCGTATAGAGAGTAAAAAAAGTAGGTAATTTTAAGGAATTCTTCAAACCCTAATATCCTGATGCTATAAAAGTGCCTCTCATCCCAAGCCCATCTTGATGAAAGATAGAGAAGACTCAGGGGTCATCTATCGGGATTCAGCCCAGCCCTGCTGTGAGCCCCAGCCAAAGATCCCACTAGCTCTGGGCTAAAACCAACCCGTGTCACAGAAACACCCGGGGGCTACTTGGGCTGTAGCACCTCCTCCTTTGTCTTCTTAGTCATTCCTGTACTTCTGTTTTGGGCCCCAGTCATAGTTATTACAACAGATAACTTCTCTTGTTCTTTGAGCCCTTCTCATAAGGCCCTGTACAAACCACAGACTTGTTAAATAGTAAATCACCAATGGCTATGTCTTCCATTAACTCTCCAGCCAGTGCTAACACTTGAGGCTTTGTGTTGTGGATTCTTTTTGAGGGGGGGAAAAATCATCCGGGAATGAATTACAGCAAGAAAATGAGGACACCTAGGCCTGTGGTTTCGGATCTCCCAGGAAGCATTATGAAATATGTCATTTCGTGAAAACAGTAAGCTTCTTTGCAGGTATGATGTTGTTCTCATCTCAATTTACTTTATTCCTTAAATTCTGACATTTCTTTTTAAAGGGAACTCTTTTTATGAAAACAGGCTAATTTAGAATCCAGAACCTATCTGGATTCTAGATATGGACAGTTATCTACCTGTCCACAAGGTTTTCAATCACCAGAGTTTCGGCTTTCTCTTATATAAGAGAGTAAAACTTTCTTCCCCCTATATTTGGGACATGGGATAATATCTGGTGTTGGCCAGGATATGGGGAAATGGGCCCTCATATATTGTTGATGAGACTGTAAATTGGTATAGTCTTTTTTTTTTTTTTTAATTTATTTGACAGAGAGAAACACAGCGAGAGAGGGAACACAAGCAGGGGGAGTGGTAGTGGGAGAAGCAGGCTTCCTGCCGAGCTAGGAGCCCGATGTGGGGCTCGATCCCAGGACCCTGGGATCATGACCTGGGCCGAAGGCAGACGCTTAACGACTGAGCCACCCAGGTGACCCGTAAATTGGTATAGTCTTTTGAAAGGACAAACTAAGCAGTACCTCTCAAAGTACTGACCAGGTGATTCTATAATTTGAGACCAATTTTCCCATATGCACGAAGATTTATGAACAAGTATATTCACTGCATCCTTGATTATAATAGTGAAACAGAGAAAACAACCCACATATCAACAGGAAAATTATTAAATAGTTGTACATCTAAAGTATGAACTACAATGTAAACACTAAAAAGACCTATATAAATACATAGATTACATGGAAAAAATAAGCTAAAATGGAAAAAATTCTAAAGAAAATTATTGAGTGGAAATAAAGGTATGGAACACTTTGCATTCCATTAAAAAAAAAACTGGATGTGTGTCTGCATTCATAAATGCATTGTTTTTAAGCCCAGGAAGTTAGTCACGAAACTATTAACAGTGATTACCTCCAGAGGAGGCATGGGAGTGAAGTAGGGCGAAAAGTAGTCTACACATAAGACTCTAATCCTGTATTCAATCCCATCATAAATGTTTATTGAGCATCTACTATGGGCTGTACTCTGTTTTAGAAGTTGGGATAGAGCTGTGACTAACATCAAATCCCACCTTCAGGAAGCTTAAATTTCAGTCGGGAAGATAGACAGCAAACAAACAAATATATGATGCCAGGTAGTGATAAATTTTGTGAAGGAAAACATAGACGATTGTGAAGATGGGGGAGGGAAGAAAGGGGGCAGGTATTTCCGAGGGGGGAGGCAAGGCAAGGAAGAGATAACAGTTCTAGCAGATGGGTGACTCAGTGGAGAGGAGAACGTTGGGAAGAGCACCCCGGGGGGCAGAGAACCAACTCAAGCAAAGCCCTGAGGTGGAAATGGGCTTGTGTTCAAAGAGTAGCAAAAAGGCAGAATGAGCAGCACGGGTTGGGGGGAGGGACGTCACAGGAAATAAAAATTTGGAGAAATAGGCTTTAGTCAGATCACGTAGGGTCTTGAAGGCCAAGGCAAAGAGTTTGGATTTTCTTCAAAATGTGATAAAAGCATTGGTGAGATCTGAGCTGGAGAATGATGTGATGTGCTTTCTGTCCTGAAGATCCATCCCTGTGGCTGCTGTAGGCGGTCTGACCCCATGGGTGAGTGTGGAAGCAGAGAAGTAAGCTGGGAGGCAAGGCCATTCTAGACCAGGCACCACCGTGGCAGGAGTCAGCGAGGGAGCAGCTGTGTAGAGAGGTGGTCCATTCAGCGTGTGCTTTACAGGGAGGGGTGGAAGAGCCTGAGGGATGTTCAATATCATGTCCGAGCTGCCGAGAGAGTTGCTTTGTAAGGTCTGGGATTCTGGCCACGAAGGGAAAGACAGGGCAAAGAGCAGACCAAGAGTTCTGTTTTATTTTTTATTTTTGTTTTTTTAAAGATTTTTTATTTATTTTGAGAGAGAGAGAGCATGAGAGCGAGAGAGCACAAGTAGGGGGAGCGGCAGAGGGAGAGGGAGAAGCAGGCTCCCGCTGAGCAAGGAGCCTGACAAGAGACTCGATTCCAGGACCTTGGGATTGTGACCTGAGCTGAAGACAGACTCTTGACCGAATGAGCCACCTGGGCGTCCCCAAGATTTCTGTGTTAGACAACCTGCTGTTACACACAATAGACAGCTACATGTACCAGTCTAAAGTTCAGAAAAGAGCTTAGGCTGGAGACACAACTTTGACCCCCAGGAACACATGTGGTGCATAGAACCACAGGATTAAATGACATCACCTAGAGAGCCAGTAGAATAAAGAAATAAGGAGATCCAAGGATGGAGCCCTGGGGTACACCAACATCTGAGGTCATAAAAAAGGAAGAGAAGCCCATCAAAGGGACCAAGGAAAGGGAATAGTGAAGCAGTAGGAAACCACTACCCCATGGTATCCCAATCCCTAGATGACCCTTTTGCAGTACAGCTGACCTCTGAGCAATGGGGGATTAAAGGGACTGACACAGCAGTTGAAAATCCATGTATAAATTCTGACTCCCCAAAAACATAACTGCTAGTAGCCTGCCACTGACCAGGAGCCTTACCGATAAATAGTTAACACATATTTTGTATGTTACATGTATTATATACTGTATTCTGACAGTGAAGTAAGCTAGAGAAAAGAAATGTTATTAAGAAAAGGGCAAGGAAAAGAAAATATATTGGCAGTACTGTACTCTATTTATTGAAAAAAATTTGCAGCTGTGGGGACCATGCAGCTGAAATTCATATTATTCGAGGGTTACCTGTATTTAGATTTTACAACAACACGTATTATTTTTCTAATTTAAAAAAGGAAGAGTTAGACTAAATGAACTTCAGTTTTGTTCTCATTGTAAAGTTTTAGTATATATCCAATTTGTCAAAAAAGAATTTTCATGCCCATAAATAGTTAAAATTTCTTCTAAAAAGCTGGGACAAACAAACAAACAAAAAACCTCAACAACCTAGAAATCTCAGCAATGGAGTATAAATTATGTTTGGTTTTTATGACACTGCTAGTAAAACAAATATTGTGTGTTCTGAGCAAAGGGGACTCTCTCTCAGCCACCCCGAGTCAGTGGGTCTAAGGAATTTTCTCCTTTCATGATAGAAGATGTTTGAGTTCTCGCCCTAGATAGAATCACATTCTTTTAAAATAAAAACTCTATAATGTGGAGAAATGATGGTCTTTAACAAGTGGTCCTGGAATGACTGGGTATCTATATGCAAAAAAAAAAAAATGGTAACCTAGAACTCATAACTTATTTTAAAAATCAACCGAAAATGGATCATAGATCCAAAAGTAAATACAAACTTATAAAACTTTTAGAAGAAAACATAGGAGAAAAATCTTTATGACTTTGGGTTAGGCAGGGAACTCTTAGCTATGACACCCAAAGAATGTCAGTCACATTAAGGAAAAAGGTGAAAAGCTGGTCTCCAATGAAAGTAACAACTTTTCCTTGGCAAAAGATACTAAGAAAATGGAAATATAAGCTACAGACAGGGAAGAAATATTTGTAAATCATACACCTGACAAATGATTTGTATCCAGAATATATGAAAAAAAAAACACCAAAAAACAAAGTTCAGCAATTTAAAAAATTACTCAATAAGAAAATGAAGGGTTTTTTGTTTTGTTTTTGTTTTTTTAAATTATTTATTTATTTGTCAGAGGGAGAAAGGGAAAGCACAAGCAGAGGGAGCAGCAGGCTCTCCACCAAGCAAGGAGCCCAATGTGGGGCTCGATCCTAGGACTCTGGGATCATGACCTGAGCCAAAGGCAGATGCTTAAGTGACTGGGCCACCCAAGCATCCCTGAACAAAAGTTTCAAGCAGATATTTTACTGAAGTGGATACATAGACAGTGTATAAGTACATGGAAAGATGCTCAGCATGATAAGCCATTAAGGGAATGTATATTAAAACTACAACAAGGGGCGCCTGGGTGGCTCAGTCAGTTAAGTGGCCGGCTCTTGATTTAGGCTCAGGTCATGATCTCAGGGTTCTGAGATCAAGCCCTGCATGGGGCTCCACGCTCAGTGTGGACTCTGCTCGCGATTCTCTCTCTCTCCGTCTTCCCCTCCCCTCACATAAAAACCTATGTGCAAATGCTTATAGTGGCATCATTAGTCATTATCAGAAACTAGAAACAATCCAAATAGCCCTCCACTGGGATGGAGGGACAAACTGTGGGATTTACATCCAATGGAATCATGGAATACTATTCAGAAATAATAAGGGAACAAATTATTTATACATGCAGCATCATGGATGAATTTCAAATGCATTATGCTAAGTGAACAAAGCGGACTCAAAAGCTATAGAATTCCATTTACAAGACATTCTGGAGAAGGCAAAGCTCGAGATGGAGAAGACACCTAGAAATCGGTGGATTCCAGAGATTAAGGGTGGAGGAAGAACTTGACTATAAAGAGGCAACACGAGATAATTGGGGTGACAAGCCTGGGTTCTTGATGATGATGATGATGATGATGATGATGATGGAAGTGCAGTTGACATACTACGTGACATGAGTTTCAGGTGTACAACAGAGTGATTGGACTATTTTTCACCTGACACTACTCCGCTCACCGCAAGTGTAGCTACCATCTGGTGACAAGACTGGTTTGTTATCTTGACTGTGGTTCTGGGTTAGACAATTTGATGCATCTGTCAGAACTCACAACCATACACTAAAATAGGGAACTTTTACTGAATATAGCATAAAAGTAAATTTAAAAACCCTAAAAAGGTAAATAAATACTTAGATTGCTATTTTGTTTTGGGGGGTTTAAATACATTTTTTTTTTAATTTGAGCATAGTTGAAACACGCTGTTATGTGAGTTTCAGGCATACAACATGGTGAACGGACACGTTTATACATTATGCTATGCTCGTAGTGTTGTCATCATACAATGCTATGACAATTCCATTGACTGTATTCCCTATCCTGTGCCTTTGAGTCCCGTGACTTATTCATCCCATAACTAGAAGCCTATACCTCCCACACTCTCCCCTCTGGCAACCAAAGGTTTGTTCTTTATATTTATGCATCTGATTCTGCACTTTGTTCATTTGCTTGCTCATTTGCTTTAGGGTTTTTTATTTTTTTGTTTTGGTTCAACATATAAGCACAACTACATGGTATGTCTCTTTCTCATTCTGACTTATTTCACTTAGTGTAATAACCTCTAGGTCCATCCATGTTGTCTCAAATGGCAAGATCTCACTCTTTTTTTTAAGGCTGAGTAATACTCCAGTGTGTGTGTGTGTGTGTGTGTGTCTGTATGTATATATACACACACCACATCTTCTTTCAACAGGGAAATGCTAGAATAAAAAAGACGAGACATAACAAGCAGTGGCAAGGATGTGGAAAAAGGGTATCCTCGTGCACTGTTGCTAGAGGTGTCGATCTATACAGCCACTCTGGAAAACAGTATGGAGGGTCCCTCCAAAATTAAAAATAGAGCTACCCATACACGACCCAATAATTCCACTACCGGGTATTTAACCAAAGAAAGTGAAAATGCTCTTTCACACAATCTGTTATAAAAGAAATTTAAAACAATTCAGAACTATATAAAGTCTAAGTCTCCTCTCATCACTGCCAACGCTAGGCCTTAGAGCTAAACTTCCATCGCTATCTCCATGTATTAGCACAAATGTACAGATGCTCCAAATCTGATCTACTGAGACCCATAGTTCCCAAGTGTTCATTTTGTACAGTATAAATACGTCACTTTGTTTTCTCTAAAGGGGTAGCCAACAATGTCAACACCACCTATTGACCAGTCTAGTGACTTCAAATACCACCTTTAAGATTCACGAAGTTCCCAGAGAAATGAGATTGGGAATTTTTGTTCATTCTGGGAATTTTGGGAGTCTGCTAGGGACTTCTAGTCATCCAGAGTTCTGAGAATCTCCTGCTCTCTAGAAAAGTGGCACTACCCTTCCCCCAAGGGCTGCCTTTTGGGGAGGTGATCGCCCACTGCTATGTGAAGGTAGTGGGTATGAGGGGAGGAGGGAAGATGGGGAGGTAAGAGTTAGGAAATCAGAGAAAGGTGTACATTTCTAGAGGCTGCTGTGAGTCTGCAACTTTGGGGAGAGGAATGGCTATTTATACGCCCTAAAAAACATTGAGGGCATATACTGCATATAATCCATGAATATACTCTTTCAGAAAAACTAAAGATCTTCATGTTCCAGGCTTCTGTGGCCAGATTTCTATTGTCTTTGAATATGATTCTGTACATACACTGGGCCATGTGGGGCCCTTAAAGTAATTAGATTATATGATGTACTGGATTCTTTTGACCTACTGAACTAATATACAAGCCGACTACTCCACTTAAATTATCATGGTTTTTTAAGGGAGTTTTGTTATCTTGGAGAACAAATTCCCCCTCTTCATTCTTTTTTTTTTTTTTCTTCTTCATTCTTTTTTTTACCAAATTTTCTTGGCTATTGTCATTAATTTATTTTTCCAGTTGAATTTTAGGACCAACTTGCTAGTCTCTAAAAAAGCAAATCCCACTAAAATGTTGGTTCAAATTACACTAACCTTATAGATTAATTCAGGGAAAACTTCTTTTGAGGAACCTATCCTCTGGTAGGTTGAAAGCAATTGATGTTATTTAAAAATGGCTTTTGGAGGAATACTCATACGCTACTGATGGGGTTGTAAATTGGCACAGTTGTTGTAGAAAGTAGTATGGAGGCTCCTCCAAAAATTAAACATAGAAATACCATATGACCTAGTAATTCCACTATTGGGTATAAAATGTCAATTCAAAAAGATACACACACCCCTATATTTACTGTAGTATTATTTAAAGCAGCCAAAATATGGAAGTAACCTAAGTGTCTATCAATAAATAAGTGGATAAGGAAGATGTGGGCTATATAAATACATATATATAATGGAATATTAGGCACCCATAAAAAGGATGAGATCATGCTTTTTGAGACAACACAGCTGGACCTAGAGAGGATTATGCTAAGTGAAATAAATCAGACTGAGGAAAAAAAACACATGACTACATTCATAAGTGAAATCTAAAAAAAATTTAATAAAAAGCAGAATCAGACCTATAAATACAGAGAACAAACTGAGGTGGCCAGGGGGTTGGGGGATGGACAGAATGGGTGCAGGAGAGTGGGAAGTACAGGCGTCTGGTTATGGAATGAATAAGTCATAGGAATCAAAGGCACAGTGTAGGGAAGAGAGTGAGTGATATCGTAATAGCTGTGTATGGGGACAGATGGTGGTTCTCCTTGTGGTGAACACAGTACAATGTGCAACCTTGTCACATCACAGTGTTGTACACCCGAAACCAACATAACATTGTGTGTTAACTATACTCAAACAACAGGTAAATGGCTTTTGAAGATTTATGGGATTTGGTTCTATGACGCTTAAACCCAGCAAAAAAAAAACCTTCATCAAAAACAAAGCAAATAGGGGCATCTGGCAGGCTGTCAGTAGAGCGCACGACTCTTGAGTTCAGGGTCATGAGTTCAAGCCCCATGTTGGGCATAGAGCTTACTTAAAGAGGAAAAACAAAGTTCTAACGAATGACAGTGATCTAAGGCACCGTCCTTCACCCAAGCTGACAGTTGCAGGAATCCTGACCCGAACTCTGAGGCAAGTTCAAGGACAAAACTGCACTCTACTCGCTGGCTGGGAGCAAGTGTGAGGTTGCAGGCACACACGCAAGGCTGCTGGGATGAGCATACATATTTGGGGGTTTGGGGAGGACCTCCCTTGTAAGTAATATGGCTACAGTTGGGCAATGTGTTGAGTTGCGGGTCCTTGGAAGGAAGGAGCCCGCCGCACCCCAAGTCAGGGTGGGTAACATGCGTGCTCCCAAGCACCAAGTCTCCTGAAAGGCAAACCCACGAGGAGCAGAGAAGTAAGACAAAGTTCACTTTAGCCAGCGGTTTGCTGTCTTTTCTTGTTTTACTGTATGACCCGATTCCCAACGAAACTACACTGGCCCCAAGGTTTAATCTCACAGAGCACTGGCAACTCCCACTTCATATTCCCCCAAAAGTACTGTGCGATCATCCAGCCACATTTTTGTATTTTGGCTAAAAATCCAATATAGGTTTTAAAAATAGCAGGGGAAAGTTTACAATGAACACATACGTTAGGGGGCACTGTGGTCACTGAGAAGGCGGACGGTGTATAGGGCTATGCATTAAGTAGGTCTTTCCCTTTCCCTGAGAATTATCACTATGTGCAAATGTTGACTGAAGACAGCTGCCCTGCTCGGCTGGATCATTTACATACACTTGTGAAATTCAAGTATGTTATCTGCCACTGAGGAATGATGGCCATAAACCAAGGCCATTGTTTAAACAAACACATTTTTTAGTTGATACATGCAGGGTAAACATGACCACAATGAATGGGTTTTCTAATCATTGTTTTCCTCCAACCAATCCCCCTAACCAATGTTTTGCTGCAGGATGGATATCACATAACTGTGTGTACTGTGCACCTACAAGTCGTTTCCTACCACATGACTGGCTGTTTTTGAGAATCGGGTTTTGGATTCGAAAATCTGAGTGCATTGGCGGTCGGTGCGCCCTGGGACGTCCCAGTGTGTTTGGGATGCTACAGAACATTCTGCAGGCTCAACAGGACATTTTCTGGCTGTGTTGATTCTGGGAAGTTTAACCTTGTGTGTGTGACTGTGTCTGGGCCAGCAAGATGCACAGTCCAGGCACATCTCCTCAGTCTAAATTCTCTTTCATGGCAGAATCCCCAAAGAACAGCATCTGTTCTGTGGGCTTCTCTTCCCTTCTTCCAACATACCAGTCCCCAAATTGACTCTCCACACCCACATTTCCGGTTGACACGGGCGAGGGCCAAAGGTCTGAGTGGATAAGAATCTCTAAGCTGCTTGCTTGACTGATTTATGTTCCAGGAATGTGTGACCTATATATCCGCTGAAAGCTTCAGAGGGTCGAAAGCAAGACACACAAAGACATGGAGCGGAAATACTCAGATAACCTGACATACTCAATGGGACAACTGGGCGGTTTTAGCCGAGTTTCCTGGGAAAAATCGTAAAATCACCCATGCCCAATGATTCCCGTAGGCTCACATTCCTGCCACTTGGCTGGTAATCTGAGGTAGGGGAAAGAAGAGGCTCTCTACCATTGACTTGTGGAGTGATCTCGCACAGGTTACCAACACTTTCTTCGCTTCAAATTTCTCTTCCATGAAGCAGGGCTGATAAGAGCTCACCGCCAAAGATTTCTGTGGGGATGAAGTGCTATATCATTTGTGGAATGCCCACTGGGTTTTCATTGCTGTTCCCTCCCTTTCCTTTTCTGCCTTCACTGGAGTTGCCTGATGCCCTGTGAGTGAGCCAAAGGAAAGCAGATACATTTTCTTAGGGAGAAAGCAGAAGGTACTCACAGGTACTCGCGAACTAGGCACATGGGTCTCCTCATCCTCTGTGCCTTCCTATGTAGAGCAAGACCGCCACACCAGAACCTGCCAGTTTCTCTTTGCCACATGGGGGTCTTCAAATGCCCTTAGAGCTGTGTAGTGAGACTCACCGCAGCAAGGGATCTAAAGGGGAGGGCTGACCTGGTGGGATGTGGAACATCGTCAAGACTCCAGAAATCATGGGCAGGTTTTGCAAACCTGTAAAAAAAACTTTGTAGAACACTTAAGAGGCCCAAAGCTCAGCTCTTCCCAAGGGGAAGAAGGATGGAGGCAAAGAGGGATGGAGCTGGGACAGACCAGAGTCAATTTCTGATAACTGCAGGGAACGGAGATGCAGGGGTCAGAATTCATTTGCCCTGTCTTGTGCTGAAAGAGGGAGGAGGAAAGGCTGAGCGGAGGGTAAGTGGTAAGCAGACTTGACGATTCAGTCACTGTGTGTCTAGATGGATAATCTGTAAGCATGAGGAAGAAGGGGGAGAGGAATGAAAGAAAATGTAAAGATGCTCTGAGGGGCCTTTTAACTTTGGCACACACCAAGTTTCTAGGATGGTTTCGTACAACTAAAGAAAGGAGAAAATATTTTAAGAGGCCAACTCAAAAGCTGACAAAAATGTCTTAGCCACTAACTAGTTCATTAAAAAAAAGGAGGGGGGCATTTTGATGGGTTAAGTGTAAATGAATAATTAAAAACACACATAATAAAGCTATTCCAAAATCCACACGAGACTGCCATATTGTTGACTCTGGAATAAACATCTAGCTGAATAAAAACTTCAGAAAGTTCACAAGGGTTGAAAAATAAAGGAAGTACAGAGAACACATGGGGGGGATTAAGAAAAACGTAGGAAGTTCAAAAAATAAGCAGAGGACATTGGATCAACCCGGGTAGGCTGACGGCATGGCACCATCTTCCCAGATTCTCGAGTTTTGCTCAGAGCCAAGCCCGTCTTCTCAGTTATCCTGCAATGTCGTCAAAGCTGCAGCCGCCCACAGGAACCCTAGGCTACACTGAGAGCTCGGTGAAATCAGTTAAGCCAGTTGGGGCTGATAGGTTTAGGGACCTTCCCCTCCTGCCTCGAATGCTGAACTACCCAAATGTGGTCACCATCCACCCTCAGCCTTCGCCACTCCCCGGTTCCTTCTGCCAAGGAACATACTGGAGACGGCACTGTCTCTCTCCTCCCGGCCATTCTGTTTTCTACAGACGCCCACACCTGCTTTTATCCACACCTCATAACCACTCACTGATGGAAAGCTTCTCAGAGCAGCTGTTGCTCAGTACAAAGACTGAATTAATCACTCCTACCTTCGTGCACCCACAGCACTGTGTTTGTGTCCTTATTCACCCTTAACTTAATGCAGACCTTGGAGTAAGAGTTAATTTGTTTACTCCTCTACTTCTCACGAAATCGCAAACTTACTTTAAGACAAGAGCAAGAAGCGCATCCCCCCGGAGTTTAACTCCGTGTCTTACCTGAGCTGATTTTTACCTGGAACCAGCAGATCGGGGCTGGAGATGTGCTTCTGACATCTTTGGGCTCTACGGGCTCAAGTCAAACCAGATTCCCAAGTTTCTGTTTTCTCTTCTATCAAATGGCAATACAATATGTCTCCACAACTTGCTGAAGGCTCACATCAGATAATGAGTAGGAAAAAAAATACTTTCCAACAATGAAGAACGATACCAAAAGAGGCACTGATTTCTTGCGATACTCAAAAGGAACTCACGTTCTATATTCTGGAGATGCCTCTATTCTTTGGAAGTCAGAACACTGCTGCTCTCTTGTGCTAACCTAATCCACCCCTCTGCTTCATATCTTATGCTTTGCCATTTCTAGTTAAGGTCCTGGCATCCCATGGGTGCAGTCTGCGCAAAGCTGACCATGAGGAGTCCTCTCGGTCACTGTCACTGTCATCAGTGAACTTGACCCACAGCTATGCAGCTCTTTGTCAACTGCTAGAGACAGGAAGACAAACAATTCCTCATCTCTGCCCTCAAGAAACTAATTAGCTCATTGGGAAAATGAGACATTAAAATTAAAAACAAACAAATAGGAAAACAAAGAAGCGTGTGGCAATGCTGGGTGCCATAAGAACCCTAGGAATTCAGGAAAGATGGCTGGGTTCTAGAGAGTACAGGGGCTCATTTCGAAAAGAGGAGGAGCTGGGTTGTAGGGAGAAAGGAAGGAATGGATGTCAGATTCACTGTCAAGGAAAAACCAACAGGATCTGGAAAACCACGAGGCTGGGGGAGGAGACAAGTGAAGACACATGCAAGGCACAGGGAGCCTCAAAGACTCCAGTGGTCCCTGCTGGAAGCGTGGCACTCCTGCCATGTGAGAATGTCCTGGTAGAAAAGATGGGGCTTACAGAGGCTTGTTTGTGGTGACAATTAGATACCCAAGTGATGATACCTAACAGGCAGGGATGGTCAAAGACGGTTCTGTCCAGAAGCACTCGGAGACGGATATGGATGTTGTCGCGAGAACCAGAGTTGAAGCGCTGGAAGTCAAATCCATCTCCCAGAAAGAAACACTTAGGAACAACAGAGGATCAAGGACTGGGTCCTGGGTACGACTTCGTCATTGGGGCTAGAAAAGGAAAAAGCAGCAACAAGCAAGACAGACTTGCCTAAGGAGGAAGTAGCACAAGGGCTCAATGGAAATGGCCAGAGACTTTCAAGAATGACAAACTTCCAGTAAGTTTACTCACTAGGAAATCTTCCGACTAGGAAATCTTCTGAAATCTAAGTTCTGAGACTTTCCCCCTTCTCTGCTACGTCCAGACCCATCTTCATAGCATCGGAATCTCTACCAGAGAGCTGGGAAAATGTGCCTCACGCCAGGGCACTGGGCTACATTTCTACAAAAAGCCACAGGAGGTTACCTATCTGCAAGTGGCCCCCTGAGCCCACAGGCAAGCTCCTGATCACCCAGAAGGAAAATCATCGGCCAAACTTAGAACCTGTCTCATGCCAAAATGTAATTTTCCAAATTCAAGTTCATTTCCTCCTTCTCCCTGTGCATTCTAATCCTGGCTTAAATGTATTCTCTCTAGCTTGCCTTTGGTTGCAAAGAATAGAAACCAAGTGGGATAAAAGAGAATAAAATTCAATTTAATTGAACAAATTATGGAATACCTCACATAGACGCTGTGCCAAGAACTGGGGATAAAACAATATGTAAGACAGACCAGGTCCTTGCCCAGCTTATGGTCTGGCCAGATGGCAGACACTTAAGAAAGCACTAATTCTGGGTGCTATAAAGAGCATTCAGCAAGAGGATTTAACCAAATATAGGTGGTCAGGATGCCCCCACAAGAGTGTCATTTAAATGGAGATGTGAGAGATGAGATTAGAGGAGATTCTAACCGGAGACCAGTAGAGAATAAAAAGAAACAGGTAAAAGTATACAAATTTGCCAAATTCTGACTGTAAAAAGAAAAAAGAAAAAATTTAAGAAAAACAAAAAACGCAGGATGGAAAGGCACCTGGGCCTTACTAGAGAAGACCTAAAGAGCTTCTAAAGTGGAAGCTGGTTCTGCTGAGTAGGGCCAGTGGGACGAGCTCTCTGAGGGAACCCAAAGGCAAGCTGCTACATTGGAGTGCTCTCAAAGAAGGCCCCCCCAAATATAGTCAGGGATTGGAAGATTTCCCTTTGCTGTAGCGATCAGCAACATACGGGCATTTTCTACCAGCTGCCCCCATGTGGTCACCCATCAGTCCTATCATTTCTGTGGTTGAGCTCCCTCTTCCTGGTAATCCCCTTGTTTTCTGATAAAAGTGCCTCCTTCAGGGTTATTCAGTGAATGACGTCAGGGAACACAGAACCACGTGGCAGAAGGGGCTCAAACTTTGGGGAGATGCAAAGCATTTCCTCCCCTTTGGGGAGGAAAGAGCAGCTCCATGTTTGGCGGAAGGATCTTGTTGGATAGAATGGATGAGTTCCTCTCCTTTTCTCTTCTACTCAAGCCATTAAGATCAAGTGGCAGACAGGGGCGCCTGGGTAGCTCAGTGGGTTAAAGCCTCTGCCTTCAGCTCAGGTCATGATCTCAGGGTCTGGGATATAGTCCCGCATTGGGCTCCCTGCTCAGCGGGGAGCCTGCTTCCTCCTCTTTCTCTGCCTGCTTCTCTGCCTACTTGTGATCTTTCTCTCTCTCAAATAAATAGATGAAATCTTTAAAAAAAAAAAAAAAGATAAAGTGGCAGACAAATAGCAGGTGGAAAATTATACAGCAGAAATATCAATATGTACTCATGCTTCAGTCTTGCTCTTGTAGGTAGTAAACAATAAGAGTAATAAGGGATCATTGTAGGACTAACGGCAGTAAGATTCTGCAAAACAGTGAATGTGAATCATGAGGACCATGGTTACCCAACTGGCCAACTGGGACCAAAGACAGTTGCTCCCTACAGCAAGAAGGTCTTCCCTTTCTCTGCACAGAGCCAAACCCTGTCTGTTAAGATGTGACTCTACCCTCAATAATGCCAAGATAGAGCTGACATAGCCTTTAGTTCATAATGACATCTTTGTCGGAATCTTCCTCATCTGGGGAGTTAGATAGTTTTAGGTATCGAGTTTTAGATAGTTTTTGGTACCAAGATGCAATGATTTCATCAGCAATTATCATGCTCAGAGCCAATGTGTCTCTCTTACATTTCTCAACCTGATGGTACAGTCTTTGCCTTATATTTCTATCTCCCATGCTGCACTTCCTGTACTTTGCCAGGGTACCAACTGAATACATATTAGCCGAATTAGAGAAGTGTGCTGAGAAGGAAGAGTATTACTGCATGCAGGTAAATGTCTCCAGCATAACTACATCTCTGTTCACAAGGAAGTGCACTGATAAACTGTGTACTCATTTGATATCCCCTTAAGTGATCCAGATCGCCACTACTCAAGGCCAAAGACTTCGCATTAAATCTAACCATGTATAATAAGACTTTGAGGCTATGTGATTTCTAGCTATTGACACAGTGAATAACACAACACAGACAGTACTTTTTCTAGCCTGGCCTTTGATGTATGAGGTAGATGGTATTTGACAAACCCACACAGAAAGTCAATGTCTGAACTAGGACCAGAGCTCACACCCCTAGAGGGAGGCACGACTGTTCTGTTTACTTCATGTATTGCCTTTCCAGGCAGGAATTACCAAAATGTTGAGTAGTGGTTGCCCCCAGACATTTCTTTTCTTCCTTCGTGTGGTCTTTTTTTTTTTTTTAATCATTATCTGACTCTGCAACCTAGTGTTACAAACACTGTGATTTGAATAATGGGTGGACATGGTAAATACCACTTTGGAAGTTTCCGGGCCTTTGTAATTCTCTTTCATGCACTGCCCTCCCTCCCCCCAGCAATCCAAAGCATAATTGAGAAATAAAAATTATATATATATAGTTGACAACGTGATGATTTGATATAGGTACACATTATGAAATAATTATCACAATCAACCTAATTAACATAGCCATCAACTTGTATAATTGCCTTTTTTGTGTGTGGCAAACACACTTGGCAAATTTCAAGGATATGATACATTATTATTAACTATGGTCACTGCCTGCTGTGGTTTAGCTCTCCAGAACATATCTGTCCCATAAATGGATGTTTGTCCTCTTTGACCAACATTTTCCCACTTTCCCTAACCACCAGCTCTCTGTAACTCTTTTCTTCTCTGCTTCTAGAAGTTTCTAGACTGCACAAATGAGTGAGACCACGTAGTATTTCTCTTCCTGTGTCTGGCTTATTTCACTCTGCATAATGTCTTCCAAGTTCATCCATATTGTCACAGACGGCAAGATTTTTTTCAGGCTGAATAATATCCCATTGTATGTATACACTACATTTTCTTTATCCACTCATCTGCCAATGGACATTTGGATTATTTCCATGTCACAACTACTGTGAATAATGGTGCAATGAACATGATAGTGCAGAAATCTTTTGTGAAAATGATTTTATTTCCTTTGGATGTAAACCGAGAAGTGGGACTGTTGGATTCTATGGCAGTCCTATTTTTCATTTCTTGAGGTACCCTCCATACTGTTTTCCACAGTGGCTATAATCATGCGGCCCATTTTTAAGGAAGCTTGAGTGTTTTAGAGATGAACAGCTAATAATCTGGTCACAAACCACTGAAAGACTTCTGCTTGGAAATTTCTCCTAAATCAGGCAAATACACATTTAGGAAGAGCAGAGGAACATAAGGGCAGACCTCTGATTTACATATTACTACTAGATGGCCTACAACATTGGCATTGATTTGCTCACTAAAAAAAAAAAAAAATAGGGGCGCCTGGGTGGCTCAGTCGTTAAGCGTCTGCCTTCGGCCCAGGTCAGATCCCAGGGCCCTGGGATCGAGCCCCGCATCGGGCTCTCTGCTCTGCAGGGGGCCTGCTTATCCCCCTACCATTCCCTCTGCTTGTGTTCCCTCTCTCGCAGTGTTTCTCTCTGTCAAATAAATAAAATCTTTAAAAAAAAAATAGTCACTCGCCCCATGTTAAGGACAGTAGCAAGGGTCTCTCTCTAAAAGAAGGGAGGCTCAACAAGACACTGAATTAGTCTAACACCTCTTAAATTCTACCCATATCCGAAGGCAATGGACAGACAGAGGGGACAAAAGAAGGAAAGCTTATCGAGCACAATCATGGGCTAGACTCTAGATAGGTGCATACCTATCTCTTAGTCTGAGCAAATATTATCAATGATGTGGACACATATCTGGAATCTGAACAGATTATCTGTCTGATTAATGGCCAGGCTCTTTTAATTATATCACACTACCTTCCAAAACTCGAAAATACTATTTACCAGGGAATTTTCCTTTCTGATATTTCTAGTGTTCCAGGTAATCAGTGTACATGCACACATAGCTAAAGCCTTCCGCTTCTTCCAGGGGTGCTAATGAGTTATGCACTGGTGTTAGCTCATATTGCCTAAGCAGAGTCCATCCTTATCTCAAGGCCTCCATAATTTTCATGACATTGTGCCCAACTCCCAAAAGAAACAGGCAGGCAAGGAGGTATTTTGGTTTCTTCTTAAATTGCACTAATTCTTTCCCAGTAGGAAGCAACATGTTTCAATGTATAAAATTTAAATCTACAGAAATATAGACACCAAAAAAAGTATATTCCCACGTACAGAAAAATCAGCAAAGTTCACAGATTTCTGAAAGATAAAGGAGATCCTATTCGGAGACATTCTGCTTAGAAGAAAGATGGCACCATGGTTTTAGCCCAGGCCAGAAAAGAGAACAAACAGTTGTGTTTCCTGGGGAACAGCTTGGGTTGAAACAACATATGACATTCTGAAATCCATCTAACACAGAAATAATGGCCCTATTACCAAGACCAAAGAAGTGAGCCAAGCCATACACATGGGCAAAGAACTCAGATCTGTAGCCAGATGCCCAGGTACTTTCTCATTTTCCATGAGCCTTTTCCCCATTGATCCTGTGAGAAGTAGAGAGGCATTTTTATAGAACTTGCAACCATTATTCACAGAGATGTGTATCAATATTACTTTGGGTTTCCCTTAATTATTCAAATACATTTCCCCCTGCAGGTAACAAGTCAGCAAATGCTGGAGAAAAGTAAGGGGAAAAACAAATGCTCCTTTTCTTCATTAGATTCAGAGCTCAGGATTATAGGCTCAAAAATGGTCATTCTATCACCAGAAAAAAAAAATAAGATCAGTAAATTGCAGTGTAAAATTGTGCCAAGATTTATGTCAAAGGGACAGATTTTTTAAAATAAGTACGTTTTTAAATTTTAGGATCTCTTTGGCCAACTAAATAAGATGGATGTCAGGACAAGGTTTTGAAATGTAATCAGAAATGTTAATGTCATGGTCAGCATATTTCACTTTCTAGGTACTATTATCAGCTGAAAGGGGCAATACAAATGTGAGCTATACTGATCCTACATCACGACTTCTGGGCTAGCACAGTCTTTCCTAGAATATCTCCCTTCTTGCTGTCAAGACTACAGAGCCTACTTCCCATGCCAAGTCTAACCACCAACGCAGACACAACTTGGTTCTGTCATGGGCCCCGGTCCCCCTAACACCTGCGATGCGTATTCCTCTCTGCTCTTCAAAGGCAGCACAGAAAAGAGGATTTTTAACAAGAGCAACTCGTAGGCCCCCAAAGAGAAGAGCTTCAAAATGCAATGTGCCCTCCCGGCTTGTGCTCCTTTAATTGGCCCATGACTCTCTTCCACTGGCCCTGCTCCACCAGCCCTCCATCCAGCTGCCCATTCAGGCCCTTTTGGGCCAGACCCTGCCTTCCCTCTCCCATCACGCAGCTGAGAGCATGAGATGAGAGCTACTCTGGGGCCAGTGCCTTCCCTGCCCTGGGGGACGGGGTGGAGAGTGAGTCAGAGCACAGCGGTGTTCATCTCTGATCCAGCTCTGTCTACGTTATGACCCCACAATTCAGTGAAGGACTGGCAGAAGGCAGGAGTGCCACATACAAATAAAACCGTTGGATAGACAGACTCCCAGGACGCTCCAAAAGTCTCCAAAAAATAGCCTCAGGCAGCAACCAAATTATACCATACCAACATCTCAGTAGAAACCATCCATTCACAGAGGAGAGGATGAAACCACCGTTGATTGTTTACATTTTTAGGCCTATAATGTAGTTAGGAGAGTCAGGCTCAAGTCATCACTTTTTTTATGCAGTAATTAAATGCAAACTAGTGGTGACAACTTGTTAGCACACTCACCTACTGATTAAGACTTCTGGCTGGTCACAGTTCAAGGGGGGAAATGATCGGTCCTGACATACCGACTCTGAGTACAGTTGATGGACTCTGCAATTTCTGCTTGTCCTTAACTAGCAAGGCTCTGCATGATCCTTAGCTTCACAATTCTTTGCACATTTTTCAAAGACAATCCATCAGAAACACTGAGCCAACTTATTTCCCCTAAGCCATCTCTGAGAAAGTTTCTGTAGGAAAAGAACGTCACTGCCAAATGTCTCCATTCCTCGGCACCGCTCCTCCGCCTTCTCAACACACTAACATTTGCTCCTCTTTCTTAATCGACATTCCCACCTCCACCCCTAGCCACACCCTATTCTCCCCACAACAACCACTGAGCATCACCCATCTGTCAAGGCTCGGTAAACAATCTAGGACCAAGACACTGGCCTGATTCCCAAACACTGAGAAATGAAGCAGCAGAACTCACAGGGACACAGAGTGAGGATTTAAAAATAAAAAGCACATTCAGCCTCATCTTCTGTGCCAGCCCCTGGCCCTTCACGCACCTGCAGACCGTGGGAAGGCCCCCATAGAGAACAGCCGGCCCATCTAATTCAATCTTTCCCATACAAGAGACAGATAAAGCAAAGGGCAGGAGATTCTTAAGAAATCCACAGCTCTGAAACTAGATGGGTCTTTCTGGACATGGACTCTGAAAAGCCTAAAAAGAGTGCTTTTAAGCCCAGGTGATCAGACCCCAAAAAATAAGTCTCAAGAAACAGAAGTTAAGCCATCCATTCACTTCAAAAAATACCCAGGGTCAACTTTTCTTCAGGAGGAAGGGTACAAGGGAAAGTTAGGGTAAGAGGGGAGGAGTTTGTTACACCAAATCTTTTTTATATTTTTAAAATTTATTTGAGAGAGAGATCACAAGTAGGCAGAGAGGCAGGCAGAGAGAGAGGGGGAAGCAGGCTCCCTGCTGAGCAGAGAGCCAGATGTGGGGCTCTATCCCAGGACCCTGAGATCATGACCTGAACCGAAGGCAGAGGCTTTAACCCACTGAGCCACCCAGGCATCCCCTAAATCTTGATAAATGTCTTAACATATCCTGTGCAGTGGATACTCTCATTCCTCAGCTTATGACTCTTAGAACGATTTAGTTCAAAGAGTCAAAAGGTCCCAGGTCAAAGAAAGAGTCAAGAACTTAGCTGGCCAAACTTTGGGGCGCCTGGGTGGCTCGGTCAGTTAAGCGTCTACCTTCAGTTCAGTGCATGGTCTCAAAGTGCAGGGATCAAGTCCCGCATTGGGCTCCCTGCTCAGTAGGGAGTTTGCTTCTCTCATCCTCTGCCCCTCCCCACTGCTTGTTCTCTCACTCTCTCTCTCAATATATAAATAAAATCTTTAAGAAAAGAAAAAAGAGGTCCCAAGATCCAACGCTCCATGATCTGGGAAATGGTTTGTAAACATCTGGTCTTCTTTGATGAAAAGAGAGAGGTGCTGAAGGTGATGGTTGATGCATTTAATATACATATTGTAATAAATGAGTTCAGCAGAGCAATCACTATGGCTTAGCCAAAATCTCCAGACAGACGTAGGAAGGAAAGCTTGCTGCACGGAATAGTTATGTGAAAGCATTTCCCATGATATCCTGCAGGCTTTGCAAAAAAAAAAAAAGTAATAAATAATAATAATAATAATAACAACAACAATGAGTTGAAAGGCTTCTCCTGATGCTTCTGGATCTAAAAGGGGAAAGGGGCCATGAGGAGAACAACTGCCCGGCCTAGCCCCACACAATGATGTCATGGAAAACATCAAAGAGTGTGTCTTCGTAGGCAACACTAGCACACTTAAAACACATCACTGTCGTGATTAATACCATCAAAATATTTATTAAGAGCCTAATTATGAGGCCTATCATAGGGAGTGAACTGAGATCACCAAGACCACACTTGCTTATAGGTTTATAATGGGGTTGAGGTAAGGGGAATCATCTAATTTTTAAATTAAGATCAGATATTAAATTATAAATAAAAGTAAAATCAATTAACATTAAACTGACCATTTTAAATAAAGGTAAAAATGAAGTACTACTTACCATGACTTAAAATGAAATACTTAATGCCCTAGAGCCAAGAAGAACAATGCGTCCATTCATTAATTGCTATCTCATTATTTGGGAGCTCTGTTGACAGCTCTTATTGTTCACCCTAATTATTTTTGGCCTAAACTCTCTAGCCCTTACGAAAATCATTAGTAATAATGCATTTGAATTTCTCACATCTAGCTCAGGTAGTATTTTCACATACCTAGGATACTTGCAATTGAGGTTCTGGGTCTTTCTTAAGCCAAAGCATGACAAGGATCACAAGAGAGCTACAAATTGATTCTAATTCATTCTCGTCTTCCTAGTGCTGGCATTCCCGCAGAGAGCTAACATAGGATTTGAACATGCAGGTATCAAGAGAGCATTACGGAGGCCTACAAAAAGGATCTCTGGAAGTTTCCCGTCCCAGAGCTAGAGATCTCATTCAGCAGAGAAAGGTCTCCGGTCGTTAAAGAACGATCTGTACCTAGTAGCCATAATTAATACTCAAGAGAAGAGAGCAGGGAAATGAGAAAGGAGGTTGATTGGCAGGCTGAGAAATATTGCCAGAGTCCTCCATTAGGATCAAAGATGGTACTTTATGTAATTCCTTTGTCTCAGAAGCTCTTTGAGAAGCCAGATAAAGTAGCTTAGTCACAGGGTCTAAATTAAATAACAGCCAGAACTGAACTGGATCAAAGGTCATATTATCCTTATAATCCTAGCACTCTTAGAGCTTAATTTCAGAAAAAATCACTCCTTGCCTTTCTCTTAATCTTCACTCAAAAATGTACACTCTTCACTCCAAAATCTCTCTACCTTACTCATGTAAGGAAATTCAAACTAACATCACACCGAAATTACCCCCGACGATCCCACGTGCCATGCCGCCTCTGGACAGAAGGAACGGCCATCCTTCTCGAAAACGCCCCACACTGTTCCCACACTTTCGCATCCCACTGACTGACTCTGTTTAGGCCTCCTGCCATGACCACAGACACATCTTTTTAACTGATGTCCCTGTCTTCAGGCTTGAAGGTTTTCCCGAAAATGACTTTTCATTATTGCACTCCCTTCCCCCAAAACCTTCAAGGAGTCCCCAGTGTCCAGAAGATAAACGTAAATTCCATGAAACGGCAATCAAAACCCGTGACGAATGGAACTGGCCCCCAGTTACCTTTGCAATAATCACACGGTTACTCAACCTAACCTGCTACTTAGTCAATGCACAAAAAATCCACTTTGTTCACTCTGGCCTCCCTCCTCTGCTCACACTGATCCTACAGATGGTGGTCACAAGCTCAGCTCAAGAGCCAACACCACCAGGGAAGTCACTACCCCGGAAAAAAAAAAGAGACAACACCACTTAATAACTTGTGTGACCTTGGACACATTTCTTTTGCCTCCATAAGCCTTGGCCTCCCCACCTGCAGCACAGAGAACTACGGCACATAGCTCCAAAGCACTCTTCGAGAATTTCACCCGTGTACAGTGCTCCATGGGGTGCCTGACTAGAAGTGTGTCCACATTGCTTGATTTATAAGTTATAAAATTAAATGAATTCTTGGCAACTCTTGAAGGTGACACTCAAAGTCCACCTGCAACTAGAAACTTGTCCCAAATACATCCGAGGCTACCTCTCGGAATTCCTAGTGTGCTTAAATTTCCAGGCATAGTGTAGCAGCAAATCACTTGGGTTTCTTCAGGCTTGTTGTTTTTGGGCTCCTGTACCCAAAACAGAAGTTGCTTGTGTGTTCGTCTCCTCTGTGTCTTTTTTTTTTTTTTTAAAGATTTTATTTATTTATTTGACAGAGAAAGAGAGATCACAAGTAGGCACAGAGAGAAGGGGAAGCAGGCTCCCTGCTTAGCAGAGAGCCTGATGTGGGGCTCGACCCCAGGACCCTGAGATCACGACCTGAGCCGAAGGCAGAGGCTTTAACCCACTGAGCCACCCAGGCGCCCTGTCTCCTCTGTGTCTTCAGCAGAACTTCCTTTGGGACCTGGTGCAGAACTGGCACTTAATTTAACAGTCCCTGGCTGTCCCCAAAACAAAAATAATCTCTCTATTCCAAACTCACCACCGCCTATTTTATCAACTACTTCTTTGGCACACCTTACATTATCATTTTTAAGTTTTCAGCTCTCTATTCCAAACTCACCACCGCCTATTTTATCAACTACTTCTTTGGCATACCTTACATTATCATTTTTAAGTTTTCAGCATTAAATTTCAAGCTCCAATCAAGCAGCTGAAGGACAGGAGCCCAGTTTTATACCTGATTATCTTCCACAGACTCCTTTCCTAGCAGTGTCAAGTCCAACTGCAACTTAAATTGGCCTTGGGAGCTTTTAAAAAAAAAAAGTACTAATTCCCAGGCCCTGTCCCCAGAGGTTCTGACTTAACTGGTCTGTCACTGGGCTTGGGGATTCTATGGTGCAGCCAGAGTTCGGAGTAACTCACAACCAAACACAAACTACAAGTCAACAGATTCTTGCTGCTTACTGATGGGCAGGCCTGCTAGACTCCAAGGAAGCCTCCCAGTCTTCCTGTCCTATAAGTTAATCAACCCATTTTCTGTGTTCTTTGCCCTACGTGAGCCTCACGCCAATTCCTACTGTTCTCCTGATTCCCCCCAGCCCGTTAGCCCAAAATTCAGTTACAGAATTTCCATCTAAGCCCAGCTCCCTGAAGATTTAAAGGCTAATGACTGAGCATAACTATATTGTGTCCTTAATATTCTCATTGATATCCACTCTCTGCCTTTCTTTAAAGTACTTTTTTTAAGATTTTATTTATTTATTTGACAGAGATCACAAGTAGGCAGAGAGGCAGGCAGAGAGAGAGGAGGAAGCAGGCTCCCCGCTGAGCAGAGAGCCCGATGTGGGGCTCGATCCCAGGACCCTGAGATCATGACCTGAGCCGAAGGCAGAGGCTTTAACCCACTAAGCCACTCAGGCACCCCTGCCTTTCTTTATAGACTCTCAGCTTCAGATGGAGGGTCACTATGGCACAGAGAGACAGTGAAATCAGCTGTATTATGGACCTATTTCAAGTCAGTCCAAGAATGTACTTGGAAGGAATCCTGTTCCAGTGCGGGCTTGTCTAATATGGCCATTACTCTGGATTCTGGATAGTGTATTAGACTCTGTATTAGACTCCCCTTTGATTAACTAAGGGCAGCAAAGGCCACTGCCTGTCTCTTAGGGTTCACGGTCAACCATACTTAAGTAGTATTCCCATAGAAACTTCTCTTTTAACAGTGCCTAGATATTAGGTTAACAGCGCCTAAGCTCCTGCAGTAGACAAAATAGACAGGGTCTCTCTCCTTGGAGAGTTTATAATCTAGAGAGAGAGCGGGCATAAATAATAATACAACACACAAGTAAACAAATAGATAACCCTAACTCGTGGTAAGTACTATGAAAGAAAGAAACAGGTTGAGTGATAGAGCATAGCTAGGTATGACTTGGGGGACCGAGGAGGTGGAGATCTTTTAGAAGGTATCTCAAGGTTAAGAACCAGCCGCAGAAAATGTTCCAGGTAGTGGAACAGCATAGGCAAGGGACCAGAAATAGAGAAGAGCTTCTCGTGTTCCAGGAACAGTGTAGAAGGTGTGGATGATGCACAGCAGGAGTTGGGAGGGCCAGGCCTGGCAGGTTGAAGGGCGCTTTGTTAGGCCTACGGACTGCCTGCTGACCGATCTGTTCAGCGTTCACAGCTCCTTTCCAAGGCAGGTTGAGGTGCTCAATTCTTCCTTTATTATCCCTTTTTGCTGCTTTTATCCAAAATTTGTCTAGAAGCAGAAAAGGTGTGCTTATCAATTCCTCTCGTGTCACAAAAAAAGTAACATGTTGCATGAAATAGACAGGACTTTTAACACTTGGTATGTGCTAAGATCAACAGGGATGAATCCATCCTTCAGTGACTTCCAGGTCAAAACCCAATCTCAGCAAGGAGTGCAAGCGACCCCCACATCCCCCCCCCCCCCCCCCCCCCCCCCCCCCCCCCCCCCCCCCCCCCCCCCCCCCCCCCCCCCCCCCCCCCCCCCCCCCCCCCCCCCCCCCCCGCCCCTGCAGCTTCCGCCCTCATCAGGGAGCCCATTGTTCAGCCAGTCCACAAAACACCCTCAGGCCTTTTCACGCGCCTGCCCCCTCGGTCTTTCAAAGTTTGCTCTCCCTCTGCCTGGTTCTCCTCCACCTGGTTAACTTTGATTTGTCTTCGCAGAGGTGACAGAGGTACCAGATACTCCAGGAATCCTTCTTTGGCCCTCTCCCCACACTCTTTCATTCCGACTGGGGTAGACAGCGTCCTTTGTGACTAGCACTCTGCATACACTCCTATCAGAGCACTTGGCCCATATTGGGAATTTCCATTTAATTATGTGTCTTTCCTACAAGACTGAGCTTGATGCCGGAACTGCATGGTGATTCAGAACTGCATCTGAGAAACAGTATCTAGTGGAGCCCCAAATAGTACTCAAAGTTTACTGAATGAATGAATAAATGAATTAAATAAATACAGCATGGAAACGAGCCGACTTAACAGTTGTTTGTGGAGTGCAGATGGGCGAAAAGTGGGATTTGAGTTGATCACAGTTCCAAGAGCCCGGCCAAGGTTTCACTAGTGGAAGTACAAAGCACAGACTGTGCAAAGAGCGTTGGGTCCCATTGCCGAAACCAGTCTTCAAATGCAACTTGGCTCTCCAGGATAGGGTGATGGAAACAATACCGTGTCTGGAATTTCTAGATGAACCAGACAATGAGCTCCTAGAGGGGGAAAAAGCTGTGTCTTATCATCTTTGTATCCCTGGCAAGCAGCATTACACGTGGAATAAGGGCTCCGTTTGGGCCTACTACATATATTAAGTGCAGGTGGAGAGCGTTTAGTCCAATGTGACTTAGCAGGACAATTAAGAAGCTGCCCTTAAATATCTGAGGGGCCTGCCTAGACAATTAGATTTCTACTGTGTGGCTCCAGAGTCTAAAATGGAGACTCTCGAGTTCATGAACACCCACAAAGGAATGGGCTGCCCAGCATAGCGGCAAGTGCCTCCCGCCCCACCGGACGTGCAGGCAGAGGTTTGGACAACCTGTGGGTTCTGCGGAGGAAGTGCCCTCCGGCACGTGGGAGGTGAACCAGGTGGCCTCTCGGGTCCCGTCCAACGGGCTCTAGGACGCGGAGAGACTCCACACTTGAACATGAGAGAGATGTGTCTGCTTCAAATATCCTTTTGGCAGACCACTGTCAGCATTTCTCATCAGATACCCACTCAGTACTTCCTGGGTTGTTCTCCGGTGTGGGTTCTTGAAAACAACACAAAATCACAGCTGCTTTTTTTTTTTAACTGATTTTTAAAGTTTTGGTTTTTTGGTTTTTTTTTTAAAGATTTTATTTATTTGACAGAGAGAAACACATCGAGAGAAGGAACACAAGCAGAGGGAATGGTAGAGGGAGAAGCAGGCTTCCTACCGAGCAGAGAGCCCGATGCGGGGCTCGATCCCAGGACTCTGGGATCATGACCTGGGCCAAAGGCAGATGCTTAACAACTGAGCCACCCAGGCGCCCCCCCCCTTTTTTTTTTTTACTAAACAACGTATTTTATTTTATTTTTTTATTGAAGTGCAGTTGACATACAATTTTGCATTAGTTTTCGGTGTACAACATACTGCTTCAACATTTGTATGTGAGGTGATACATCTCAGCCACCATCTGTTGCCATACAAAGTTGTTATGTATTATTAACTACATGTTAATCATATGCTGTATATCATATGCCCGCGTCTTCTTTGTTTTATAACTGCAGATCTGTACCTTTTAATCCCCTTTTCCTATTTTTGCCCATTTACCTGCTTTTTAAAACAAATTTCCATAGTCTCTCCAGTGGTCTCTCTCTTCATCTATTTTATCCATTGTATAGGTTTACCTGTTACCTCAGAAGCCATAAAAATCCAAAACCTCGCGGGTAAATGTCACTGTTTACCAGGAAATGCATGCCCAGCTGAACGGAAACCCTAAGGAACAGATTTACTCTCATGCCTTGCTGAGACTTGTTCTCCCAGCACAGAGAAAACCTGTATGTCCATCCTCCTCACAAGCCCCTCTCAGACACAGTCCACTGCTTCTTGTGTCCACAGGCGCCTCTCCTCCAGCAGACAGCGAGACCATGGCCTGCACCATTGTCTCCCCACCAGCCCGCCAGCCCTGGGCCAGCAACTGTGCTTTATGCACCTTGTCTCTACACAGGACACCTGAGGGACAACATGGCCCCGAAGCGTAAATGCAGGTTTGGGGAGTCAGACCTTAATCTGAGTTCAGACAAACAAGTTGGGTGGTCCCGATGGAACTCATTCATCACTCTGAGCTCCATTTTTCTAAACTGTGAAACAAGGACAAAAGTAATAATTATGCCATAGCATTGTTGTGGCAATTAAATGACATTGTTGTGAGTTTTATTAATGAAGCGTTCCTTAAACACTTGCTTAAAATAATGGACGCAAAGATAGAGAAAGACAAATACTGCCTGGTGTCTCATACACGGGCTCTTAAAAAAAGTCTGACTCATAGGAACAGAGTAAGAAAATGGTTGCCAGGGGCTAGAAGATGGGGGAAAATAAGACAGCTTGGTAAAAGGGTACCATCATTATGGACCATGAATAAGTTCTGAAGATTTAATGTATAAGATGGTGACTATAATGGATAATGCCATATTGTATAATTAAAATTTGCTGTGGGAATAGAACTTAAAAATGTTCTCTCACACAGAGAAAGAAAGAAAGAAAGAAAGAAAGAAAGAAAGAAAGAAAGAAAGAAAGAAAGAAAGAAAGAAAGAAAGAAAGAAAGAAAGAAAGAAAGAAAGAAAGAAAAAAGAAAGAAGGAAGGAAAGAAGGAAGGAAAATGGAGGGAGGGAAGGAGGGAGGAAGAAAGGAAAGTATGTGAGATGATGAGTGTGTTAATTAACTCCATGAAGAAAATCCTTTCACAGTGGATACATCAAATTATTATATATACTTGAAAAATCTTAAAATTGTATTTGTCAATCATACCTCAATAAAGCTGTAAACAAAGAATGGGCACTAGGGATATTAGGTGAATGTGTAGTTATCATGGCTTAGGAAGTTCCATTTATGTTTTAAAGTATTTATTTAGGAGTTAACCTTGGGCAATGGGCTATGCTTTGCTCTGTAGTAACAAATACATGAAAGGAAAAAAAAGAAGCCTTTTGTCCAGGAATTCATAATCTAGTATAGCAATAGATAAGTAATGTACGTAGATATTTATAAAGCAAGGCATTCAATTACATATAGAATAAAAAATACAAGGCCTATAGAAATTCGGTAGAGGGAGTGAAAACTTTTGCCTGCCATGTTCAGGAAAGGGAATGGCAGTGAGCTGCACTCAGAGTAACAGGATTTTGATCGACAGAAGGAACAAGTGCAAGCACTATAGGCAGAAGTAACATCATGACCGAGACAAAAAGACAAATACATGCAAGATGGGCTAAGGAGAAAAAGTCATGAAACAGAACCAGAAGGCCAGCATTCAGATGTGAAACAGAGTTTCTGGTTTTTTTTTCTTTAAAGATTTTATTTATTTATTTGACAGAGAGAGAGATCATAGGTAGGCAGAGAGGCAGGCGGAGAGAGAGTGGGAAGCAGGCTCCGTGCTAAGCAGAGAGCCTGATGTGGGACTCAAGCCCAGGACCCCAAGATCATGACCTGAGCCGAAGGCAGAGAGGCTTTAATCCATTGAGGCACCCAGGCACCTCCAGGGTTTCTGTACTTTGAACTTCTCTTGTCTTTTTTTTTTCCCCAAATACTTTTATTTTATTTTTCCAGTGTTACAAGATTAATTGTTCATGCACCACACCCACTGCTCCATGCAATATGTGCCCTCCTTAATACCCACCACTAGGCTCGCCCAAACCCCCACCCCCTCCCCTCCAAAACCCTCAGTTTGTTGCTCAGAGTCCACAGTCTTTCATGGTTCATTGCCCTCTCCGATTTTCCCCCCATTCACCCTTCCCTTCCTTCTCACAATGCCCTCCATGTTTTTCCTTATGCTCCACACCTAAGTGAGACCATATGATAATGGACCCTCTCCACTCCACTTATTTCACTCAACATAATCTCTTCTAGTCCCATCCATGTTGATACAAAAGTTGGGTATTCATCCTTTCTGATGGAGGCATAATATTCCATTGTACATATGGACCATATCTTCTTTATCCATTCGTCTGTTAAAGGGCATCTTGACCTCTTGAACCTGTCTGGTCTTTTGAAAGTCACTGTTTCTTCCAAGTTCTCCTGGGAGCCAACACGGTATGTCTGAGCTTTTCCTTCCACCATATGGATTACTAAAATGATTTTAATTTATCTTTAAATGAAGGGTAAATTATCAGTTAGGAAGTTGTTACATTAGTCCATGTAATAGTGGCCTGAACTATGAGTATCAGTGAAGAGAGAGGCATAAAAGAAAAACTCCACACTTTCTGGAGACGGATTAGAGGTGGGGGGCAAAGGAGAAATCAGGGAAACTCAGGCCCGAACTTGCTGCTTGGGACCAGGCAAGTGGTGATCCCATTAAATAACTGATGGATGTCAAAAGCAAGACCCCCTTGGTAGGAAGGGGCACAGGAAAGAAGATGAATTTGGTTTCAGACTTGCAAACTCTATTGTACGAGTGTAAATTCATCACCTCCATGAGAGAGTCCACTCGAATTACCTACCCTCTGGAGGGTGGGCGGCACAGAAAATTCCCTCAGTTTTATTATACTATTGCTGGAATGTCTCAGAACTGCCTCAGGTCCAGAGGAAAGAAATGCTTCTGCCCAAATGCTTGGAGGCCTTCAACCCCTCAGAGCATTAAGGGGCTGGATTTCACTGCATCCGATGGAAATCTCTCTCAGATCATGCGATGGTCACAAGGAAGCAAAACAGGGATCAAGAGGATATATGTATGAATGTATATATAACCCACATATTTTTTGCATACTTCCAAATTGCATTGTTTATGCAGCTGTTCACAAACTCAGCTTCTCTGTTTATTTTTGTCCTTAGAGGAAACAGAGCAGAAGGTTCTGCCTATTAGGCGAAGGGAGATCAAAGAGTACCCTTCCCGGCCAGAGAGGGTATTCCGCTAAAGCCTCCCATCTGAGCGGAGATCAAAACAAGCCTGCTGCCCTCCGAATGGCTCCTCCACCAGCAAGCTTACAATGGCACCTGTTCGAAGCCTCCTTTCGCTGCTCCCACCAAATGGGACAGGCTTTGTGTTTTCCTGGGAATGAAACGTGAAATAACAGCCAGGCTCTCCAAAAAGAACTCGAGCTGGTTTATTCAGACAAAATTCCTTTCCCAGAGCAGGTAGCAGGGCTGTTGTTTTAGGAACCACGGAGGGACAAGAGCCCGGAAAGGTCAACCGGCAATGGAAAGGTATCTAGCCATTGGAACACAGACTCGGGAAGCAGGCAGATGGCAGACATTTGCTTTCTGTCTTGGGAGAATGGGTGTGTGTGTGTATGCATGTGTGTGTAACCAACGCCCTCTGTGTTTTCTCTTCCCGTCTCTATGATGTGTCACTCTCTTAATTGGTTCTAATCACCTGCAGCAAGAGGACAGAGTGACATCTCTTCCCGGCACCATTTTGGTTGGCACAGGAGACAGGCCTGCCCTTGTAACCGGTGAATAGGGCATTGTTCACCATGTCAGCCTGCGGTCTCCCGTGAAGCCCTCTCCAATCTGACTGGGGTTTACTTCAGGATGTGCCAATTCCCATCAGAGCGGCAACGCGGAGGGCTGGGCGGCAGCACGCATGACTCTGGGCTCCAGTGCTTCTCCTTCTGGGAGATTCCAGAGCAGAATGGCCACTAGACAGACCATCTCTCACGGAAACTCAGATCAGATCATTATCTAGGATGGGACGTCCAGTTCCACACCCTAACTCCTGGTCTGGGGCTGCCTTTACCCCTACTGACCTTCCTGTGCCTTCAGAAAAACACAAATTGTTGTCCGATCCCAAATCCACTTGGGGTGGGAGCCATGAAGAACTAGCAGGAAACAGGGTGGGGACTTTGGTTACTGCTTTCGTGTCTAGGTACCTGCAATTCGCTATCAGGTCTGCAGCAAAAGATGCCAGTGGGTCGTATGACCAACATAAAGTGGACAGTCATGTGTGGTACAGGGATACACTTTGTGCAATCCCACTGGACCAGGGCCAAAGGTAGCAGGGCACAAGGGGATGGAGGCTGCCATTGGAAGGCTGAAGGTGGGGACACCAACAGGAGCCTCCTGGAAGAACTGTGCATAACATCTAGAGACAGATCCGGACTTCACTCCACCTTTAAATAGGACTCCTTCCAAGAAGGAGCACAAGGATCACCCAGTTTCTATGATAAAAATTACATTTGCCATACTGCTGGGCTATACCCACTTCTAGGCAAGGAGTGATGCAAAGGAAGAAAGAATTTACAAGTACATGGCTGACAGGGACAACCGCCCCAAACAGCTAACTGCTGACTGAGAACCCTTAAGGAGGCTCAGAAGAGCTTAAGGAGGCTCTAGAGCTCAGAGCTCTAGAAAGTCATGGAGCTGCCTGGCAGGCTGGTTCAACCCAAGGACTGCAACACTTCATTGCAAGGACACCATCTACATTCCACCACTGGTCCTGCTATGTGCCAGTTTCTCCAAATACTGCGCATGCGCGTAAAGAAGTGATTTGCAAATGCTCTCTTCCTCCTTGAAGCAACTTCTTCAGGTGCCCTGTTGGAGTGCCTCTTTTGGCCTGAACCACTTCCCTCTTTGACTGTCTTCTCTTTGGATAGACCTCATGCTCTGGTTTCTACTGCTGTCGTCTATTTGTTTTGGATCTCCCTCAGGGTCTAGAATGTTCTCTCACATACTTGAGACATTCAATTAGCAGTTGTTGCCTGATTTGTTAACCAACTAATTTCTCTATGAGATCATCTACTAGGAACCCATCACAAGAGGAGTCAACCAACCAGGTAATCCTCGGACCACTGAAGTTACAGCATTTACAAACATAGTGAAATGCTTCCTTTAGCTTCTGAAACGTTAACATTTCATGAAAGCGTTTCATAAATAGCTCATTTGTCTCTTTGTACAACCCTATACACAATGAAGGCGTTATTATTCACCCTTCTTCACAGATAAGGAAATTGCAACATCCCTGTCTTGAATAGCCTGCCTAGTCACGCACTGATTTTCACATCAGCGCACTGAACTCAATCATTCATTCAAGTAGTTGTCGAGTGCTTATCAAATCTATACCAGTAGGTGACACCTGAGAGTTTACATACATACTTTCTCATTTAATCACCATAAAAAAATCTTATGTCGTGGGTATCATTATGCTTTTTTTTTTTTTAAGATGAGGAAACATGCTCAGAGTGTCTAAATAATTTGCCCACATTTACACACCTGATGGGCATGGGCGGAGAATTCAAACTAAAGACTGTTCCTTAAAATGCTGTAGGCTATGATTCATACACAATGATGCTTCTCAACGAAACCTGGAAAAGCAGAGGCAGTGCTGAGAGCCAAGCCTCACCACTCCAGGGCACCAATCACCCCACTGCGTCCCACACCACAATGACTTACATTTGTTCAGATGCTTCTATGTAAGGGTATGTATGTCTTCAACATACTTGTTTTCATGTTACCCACCTTCCTTATCATAAACCGCAATCTTTCTACTTTCCTGTAAGCCAAACAGCAGGCACTCAAGTCTCTGCCATGCTAAAAACGTGGTTTCCTGACTTATCCCCATCTCTGACAATTTCTCCCTTTCCCATTTTAGCTGAGTTTCTCGCAAGACTGTATTATCTTCGCCTTCTCATTACACAGTCAGCCCCAAATTCACCGCGATGGTGGTTCTGTCCCAACCATCAGAATAAAAATGATATGCCAAGGTCATCGACAACCAAGTGTGGATCGTGACTCTGCATTTCCAATCAGCTCCTAGATATGGCCAGTGCCGTTGGCCCAGGGACCATGTTCGGTCTGGTGCTGCTCTGGATGCTTCTGTCTTGAGTTCACTGGACCTCTCAGCTACACTTAACACCCCGATCACTTACTCCTTTCTTAATTTTCTTCTTGACACTCTTTTCTGGTTTTTCTTTCATCTCTCTAATGGGAGAGGGGGGTTGCTCAGGCTCCTAGTTCTCTGCTGCTCGTTAAATGCTGGGATTCCCCAGGGCTCCCTCCTTGGCCCATTCCTACCACGGCCCTAGTTCATTGTCTTTTGCCTGGATGATGGCAAGAGCCTCCTAAATGGTTCTCCTGCCTTCAATCTTCTGCCTGTCAAAGCCATCCTCCAAAATGACTCTCCCCCCAAACCAGACCCAAGCGTTAGTCTCTTGCTTAGACCCATGATGTGATTCCCCAGGGCCTCCGGAATAAAAGCCTTACTGGCATGGGACCCTTCCTTGCCAACCTCACCTGCGACTCACAGCACCTTCATACTGACCTGCCTGCAGATCCCAGATGCGTCCCATGCCGTCTCAAGCCACATTATCCTTGGTTCTATTTTCCCTCTTCTCAGCATGCCCCTGGCTTCACCCCCAGGAGTTTCATTCCCCTGGCTAATTCCTGTTCATCCTTTAAGATTCAGTTTGGGCTTTCTCCTCCATAAAGCCTTCCCCAGCCTTTTCCTGCTGCCTCCTACACAGACTGAGCTAAATCCCTTCCTTTGTGTTCCCACGGTGCCGCCATGCTTACCTTTTCCAGAGTGCTCCACAGAGTACTTAATTGACTTATGTTTGTATCCTTTACCACTTAGTGAGCTCTGAGGGGATAATTCATCTTTGTAGCCTCTCCCTCAACCTAGCAAGGAGTAGGCGTTCAATGAATGTTTTCTGAGCTGACTTGAATCTCGATTGCTCCTGGGCCAAATGAAGGCGCTCAGCAGGTAAGCTGCCATGTAAGGCCTGTGGTTCTAATCAGAGGATCGTCCCTCTAGATTCAAGAGAAGCAGCCGCTGACTTCCAGCTAAATTTGTTCTCATGTTCTCCCAGTTTGCCCCCTCAGTCAATCTGAAGTCTTCCCATGAGAACAAGAATCCAAATGGGAAGCTGGCTACATCAGTGAACCCCTGGAAAGACAACAATGCTGACACACCGCACGTTAGCAAGGCAGTACTGATGGGCTAGTTCAGGGGGTGGATGGGAGCTGGTCCAGTGGCCATCACGTCGGCACGCAGACCATCATACAAGGAGCCTGCCATGAAGTTCCTTGAGCAGCTACTGACAAACGTCCTTATGCTGTTTCTCTTTCTGAAAATATCCCTACAGTTGAACGGCAATCCCCAAATGGTTAGCTTAAGTAGGCAAAGTAGTCTGGCACGATTTTCTCCGAGCCAGTCTGTCGCTGAGCCCCACCATTCTGAGAACAAGGAAACTCGGATCTACGCAGGCCCCTTCTCTCCCAAACCCCATCACAGCCACCCTGCTTCTCAAGTTTTTATAAGCCATGTTTTTAGAACCGGAATCAAACAGGGCTTTTGCCAGTAGTGCCCCACTGTGTTCTGAACAAGGTGAACTAACACATTTGCTGGGCTCCCATGCAGATTCTGATGAACTCAGTCAACCAAATTGATCAATAAACCAGGATCAAAATACTCACACATGAAGCTCTGAAATTCCAATGGGAACAGCAAAGATACACTTTTTTTTTTTTTTAAATTCACCTGTTGCGACTAAGATTCTCAGGCTTTGTAGTGAACTGTGAATGGTTAAACTCTCAGTTAAATTTACTTCTGCAAACAGTTATTGAGCATCTGCTTGGAACGGGGAAATGTGTACACCATATAATTATATTGTGCATTTTCCTAAGTTTCCTAGTTGATATCGAAGAAGCTCCAAGTATGCCACCAATGAATATGATATCTGTGTTCAGAAAAAAAGTCCGAAAGAAGTGAAACTACTTATTCTAGGAATGTAAGTCCCTCTAGGAGCTCATTACAAAATTAAAAGTAAACTCAGTAAATAAATGAGCCTCCGTTCCTGCCAAAACAAAGCCCTAATTTTGTCAAGAGACATGGATGCTATCCTGACCCTTTAAGACAGTAATGAGGAAAAGGGGGGATTTCTGAAGCAACAGTGACTCATGACTTGAAAACACACAACTTAACCCTAACGGTTTGCATTGTCCTTCTGCTACACAAGTGTTAGGTTGAGTTCATGTGGGTTTATTTTTATTTTCATTTATTTATTTTTAAAGATTTTATTTAGTTATTTGAGAGAGAGAGGGAGAGAGAGAGGGAGAGAGGCGGGGGTGGGGGGGGAAGTACAGAAGGAGGAGCAGACGGAGAAGGACTAGCAGACTCTACATTAAGCACAAAGCCCAACACAGGGCTCGATCCCAGGACCCTGAGATGGTGATCTGAGCCCAAATCAAGAGTCAGTCATTTAACCAACTGAGCCACCAGGTGCCCCTATGTAGGCTCATTTTTAAAGATTTTATTTTCATTTATTTGACAGACAGAGAGAAAGCATGAGCAGGGAGAGGGGCAGACGCAGAGAGAGAAGCAGACTCCCTGCTTAGCTGGGAGTCTGACGTCGGGCTTGATCCCAGGACCCGAGATCATGACCTGGGCCGAATGAAGGTGGACGCTTAACTGACTGAGCCACCCAGGCACCCCTGTGGGTTTATTTTTAAAACACAACTTCCAAGAGGCATTTCAGACAGTATTATAATTAATAGTCTTCTAATATTTTATACAACTACACTACATAAAGACTGGTGATAGAAATAATTGCCCCAAAGGTCACAAGATCTTCAACCGTCAAAATAATGTTCAATCCTATTCGCTAGAACATTCAGGAAAAGGAACTTGTTTTAACAACATCTACCTCTGCCTATTCATCCCAGAGACCTCAGCTTAGAGGCTGCCTTCCCTGGGCCCTCTGTCATTGCTGCCCCAAGGCCTTGTCTGGGTTAGGTGCCCCTCAGCACACCTACCTTTCCCCCTCATGGAATCTGTCGGTTGATATTGTACTGGTGACTTTGTATTTCCTCCGCTGCCTCCCCCATAAGAATGAGGGCAGAAATTTGGATTCTCTGTCATCATACCTGGGAGATATATGCTTGAGAGTTTTTTACTAATGAACTCTAGTTGAAACAGTAAGGGCTGTTTCCTAGGTTTTATTTTTTTTAAAGGTCTATTTATTTGGGAGAGAGAGAGTGTGTGCATGCATATGAGCAGGGGGAGGGGCAGAGGGAGAGGGAGAGAGTCACTCCTCAAGCAGACTCCCTGCTGGGCGTGGAGCCTGACTCAGGCTTGATCTCAGGACCCTGAGACCATGACTGGAGCCAAAATCAGGAGTCGGCCACTCGACTGACTAAGCCAGCCAGGCGCCCCACCTCTTCTTTGTTTTAATCAGAAAGTTCAGCGTGGATCACTCCATCATTTAAGAGTTAAATTGAATTCACTAGTTTTTTTTTTCTAATTCCAGTATAATGAACATATAGTGTTATATTAGTTTCAGGGATACAATATAATGATTCAACAATTCTATACATTACTCTGTGCTCATCGAAATAAAGGTTCTCTTAATTCCCTTCACCTATTTCATCCATCCCCCCACCCACCTGTCCTTTGGCAACTACTAGTTTATTCTCTGTATTTGAGTCTATTTTTCGTTTTCTCTTTTTTTAATTTGTTCACTGGTTTTGTTTCTTAAATTCCACATATGAGTGAAATCATACAGCACTTGTTTTTCTCTGGCTGACTTATTTCACTTGGCATTATACCCTCTAGATCCATCCATGTTTTTGCAAATGAGATTTCATTATTTTTATGGCTGAGTAATATTCCATTTTAAACACACACACACACACACACACACACACACACACAGGTGCGCCCCGCATCTTCTTTATCCGTTGATCTACTGATGGACCCTTGGGCTGCTTCCATAATTTAACTGTTGTAACTAATGCTGTAATAAACATAAGGGTGCATGTATCCCCCTGAATTAATACTTTTCTATACTCTCTAGATACATACCCAGTGGTGGGATTACTGGATCACATGGTAGTTCTATTTTTAATTTTTTGAGGAGTCTCCATAACTGTTTCCCACCGGGGCTGCAGCAGTTTACATTCCCACCAAAGGTGCACAAGGGTTCCTCTGTCTCCACATTCTCGCCAACATTTGCTGTTTCTTGTGTTTTTCATTTTAGCCATTCTGACAGGTGTGAGGTAATAGTGAGTAAAAACTCACTAAAGTTTCTAATGCAGACACTGTGAATTTTTGATAAATTTATTTAAAATCTGGGGCGTCTGAGTGGCTCCATCAGTTAAGCATCTGCCTTTGACTCAGGTCACGATTCCAGGGTCCTGGGATTGAGCCTCACGTCAGGCTCCCTGATCAGCAGGGAGTCTGCTTCTCCCTCACCTTGCTGCTCCCCCTGCTTGTGCTCTTTCTTTCTCTGTCTGACAAATAAATAAAATCTTAAAAAAAAAAAAAAGCTTGTTTAGAATCTGATTTGTATAAAATTTGAAAAAATCATGGCCATTTGTACAATTTCCTGTGCATGAAAAGAGGCAAGTGAGTCCATTAATAATTTTATTAATATTAATAATTTTACATATTTTAATAATTAAATATATTTTAATTAATTAATAATTTTATTTCCAAATGGATTACACTCTGAAATGATGCCATGAACTTTTAGGGCATCTTCTAGTAACTGCCAGCATTGGGATGGATTCTTTCATGCAAAGATGTTTAATACCAATTTTATATACCAGGTGACTTAATTCTTTCAATTTCTTTTTTTTTTTAATTTTATTTATTTATTTGACAGAGAGAGAGAGATCACAAGTAGGCAGAGAGAGAGAGGGAAGCAGGCTCCCTGCTGAGCAGAGAGTCTGATGCAGGGCTTGATCCCAGAACCCTGACATCTGAGCCAAAGGCAGAGGCTTTAACCCACTGAGCCACCCAGGCACCCCAATTCTTTGAATTTCTTAGTGCTTTTCATACCTCAAAGTCCTAAGAGGTTTTGCAATTATTCTGATCATCAACCTTATGGGACACAAAGGTGGCAAGAGTCTCAAAAAAAAAAAAAAAAAAAGCTCTATGTCTCTAACATACAGAAGGTTTTTTTAAGGTTTTATTTTATTTTTTATTTTTCCCCAAATATGTTTGTTTTATTTTTTCAGTGTTACAAGATTATTTTTTTTAAGATTTTATTTATTTATTTGTCAGAGAGAGAGAGAGAGAACACAAGCAGGCAAAGAGGCAGGCAGAGGCAGAGGGTGAAGCAGGTTCCCTGCCAGGCAAGGAGCCTGATGCGGGACTCGATCCCAGGACCCTGGGATCATGACCTGAGCCGAAGGCAGCTGCTTAACCAACTGAGTCACCCAGGCGTCCTGCAAGATTAATTTATTTGGCAGAGAGAGACACAGCGAGAGAGGGAACACAAGCAGGGGGAGTGGGAGAAGGAGATGGAGGCTCCCTGCTGAGCAGAGAGCCCGATGTGAGGCTCAATCCCAGGACCCTGGGATCATGACCTGAGCCACTCAGCCACCCCTATTATAGGGAAGTTTAACTAAGGAAGAAAGGAACGGATGTTGTGTGACAACAAAGTGTAAAGCTCCCTGAGCCACACTGGAACCTGGCTGATGATTCCACCAGGCTTTCTTCTGGGGCGTCGTGGGGCTAAGGGTTCAGGGGCTCTGGTCTTATGAGGCGTAGTCATCGTCTACAACTGCAAGTTCCAATCCTGTGTCCTCTAGCACGCAGTGTCCTCATCAAATTCCAGCATATTCTATTACTCCCATTCCCTTTTCATGTTTAAGCCGTTGTGAGGAGTTGCTATGCACTAACAGCTGCCATTGAGCTCCTACCCCCCACCCTAGTAGGTTACACTTTAGTCTTGTAGATTAACTTGAAATGAACCATCATCCCTCCTGGGGAAGTACAATCAGTATGAACTTGGAGAATTAAAACAACTGCAGACACTTTAATATAAATAATAAGGGCTTAATTTAAGGATTCGCACACAAGGGCGGACAATTCCACATAATAAAGTCTATCAGCCAAGTGTGATGACCTGCATATTATAAATTCTTAGACCAAAAAAAAAAAAAAAGTGGGTCCGGGGAAGAGCAGCAACATCTGAAAACTGGAGGTGTGGGATCAAGATGGTCCCTTGATAAGAGAAAGACTGATGGTGTGGAGAAAGCAGGGAGAAGGTGAGCAAGAGAAAAATATGTTGCTTAGAGTGAGAAGTGCTAGAAGAGGACACCAGACAGAGACAGATCTCAGCTGGGTCAGTAAGTTTTAGTAAAGTTCAAAACCACACTGTTTTCTGGACCTATTAAGCACCCAAAATATGCTAGGTGCTAGGAGCACAAGGATGACTGAGGCACAGTTCTTGCCCCACGGAAGCTCACAGCACCACAAGGGAGACGGTCAAATAAATACGAAATTTCAGTACAGTATGTTGGCTAAGCCAGGTGCCACCGGAGTGGAGTGCAGGGGAAGGGGGCAGCTGGTGTGTGACATGCTATGCATCTAGCCATGTCGGTGACCTCTAACTCCCTGCAGATGCACTCCCCTGGCTCTCTGATGCAGAAACCTAAGGACATGTGTAGGATATATATATGTGTATTTTAAATTTATTTCAGAGATGAATTCCTTTGTCCCCGTGAGATTCAGGAGATCTACTTCGGTCAGTCTCTATAGCAAACCCAGGGGCACCAGCACTATGACACACCCATTTCTCAGCCCAGGAGGAAGAGGCTGAGAAAAACCAAGGCAGCTTGCCGGGTCACCAACTCCATGTGCACACTCTGTCTCCAGGACCCATTGTGTTCCCGTGCCGTTCTTAAAACAGACTGTAAACTTTGAGAGATTGTCATTAAGGTGAACAAAGTAAAAAAAAGTCAAAACCCAATCCATCCCCTCCCCCCCGCCCCCACCCCCACTGGCCCATCCCCCTGGCAAATGCAGAGCTCACCAGCCCAGCGAGATTAGAGGAGCACTGAATATCTTCCATGCTGAACCGTGGCTATTTCAGGATGGGGGCAGAGGGAGAGGGCTGGAAGCAGCGCAGGAGGGGTGTGATGGTGGGAGGGCCCCTCCCCTGGTGGGAGGGGGAGATTCCAAGAACCCAAAGAGCCTCACACCCACCTCTAAATGCACAGACCTCACTGGCCCTTAACCCAGTCTAATCCAAATGACCTCATTAAGATCCCTCTTGCAAAGCTGCTGTTTCCTCCAGAGGGAAAGCCCCAGGCCAGCCTGCGGACAAGCTGAAGTCGAGGTGCCCCGAGCCTGTACTGTGCGATCCGGCCATGGGATTCTTCAAGCTCCGTGCTTCTCCTCGAAAGTGGGTGGTGGCAGCTGAGTCATGAGACAATGACAGAAGCCAGGCTCTGGGAACGAAGTACAATCTCTCTAGGGTCAGCACAGTCGACCAGGTGGGGAAAAGCAACTGGAAAAACCAAACCTTACACTGTCGTGATAGATTTCACTGACGATTCCATTTTTTAAATGATACTGAATAAGTTAAGATGCACTGAAGCAAAAAATAGCCTGATGACAAGACGCTGCTGGCTTCTAATTTACAAGCACAACTATAGGTTCGTATAACTATTTTAGAGAAGCTGTATTTAAAGGGCATAGTAAGGCCTTCCTGTGATCCTTGTTAAGTAACTTGGTTACTCTGGGCTTTGGTTCCCTTTCCCGTCAAAAACAGCACAGTGGACTATAGATTCTTACCTGCTCTAAACCTCTGTGCCTTTGTATTATTCTGTAGATTATTTCAGAAAGTTCTTAAAGACTATCTTTTTAAGTTGAAAAATGCCCAAATTAAACGTTTCTTTTCTAGTCTCCAAATAAACAGGGGATGGGGCAACGACATCTTACCTAATTGCACCATTTACTATTTGTTGCTCTGGACGACAAAAACTGATTTGACTTAATAGAAGAAAGTACTTTACATTCTGGTTAAAATTATTTAGTATTTTCAAACACCTATTTGATTAAAAAATACATAAAACCTCAGCTGTAAAATTGGACTTGTTTTCCAGTGATTTTTACAATAAATGCTTCAGTTTGTTTAGAAAATAAAACATACACATCGTTGTCAATTCTGGGAAAAAGTTAACCAAAAAATCAATTAAAAATGTATCAATTTAATATGCAATAGGTGTCCCCAAATAAAAATTACACCTACCTGTGCAAAATTTAGGTATGACCATTTTCATTAAACTGTAAGACTATCCTTTTCATCAGAAAACTATTTAAGTGAGTCCTCCTGATCACTGGTTTTAAGAAAAGGCATTTAACAAGAATGTTCAAAGCAACAATATCCCTGGGGCACATGGCTGGCTCGGAGGGTAAAGCACGCGACTCTTGATCTCAGCATTGAGTTTGAGCCCCATGTTGGATACAGAGATTATTTAAAAATGAAATCTTAAAGGGGCGCTTGGGTGGCTCAGTCGTTAAGCGGCTGCCTTCAGCTCAGGTCATGATCCCAGAGTCCTGGGTTCGAGCCCCGCATCGGGCTCCTAACTCAGCAGGAAGCCTGCTTCTCCCGCTACCATTCCCTCTGTGTGTGTTCCCTCTCTCGCTGTGTTTCTCTCTGTCAAATAAATAAAATCTTAAAAAAAAAAAAAAGAAATCTTTAAAAAAAAAAGGCAAAGCAACAATATCTCTAATGAGAACTGGACACAACCCAAAAGTCCACTGACAGATTGGGTAAATATGCACTATATTTATACTATATAATATACAACGTACAAGATATATATACTATATATATACTGGTATAAAATATACTATATTTATACACTGGGGAGCACACAGCCATGAAAAACTGAATAAATGGCAGCAACATAGAACATATGAAGCTTGGGAATGCAGTGCTATGTGCAAACACAAGTCACCAAAAGTACACACGGGATGCTTGCATTTCTAACAAGTTCGAAAATGAAGAAAGCTAAGCAATCTCTGATTTAGGGATACAAACATATGGTGAAATTACAGACAAGAGCAGGGCATGAAGAGAGAACTGAGACACTTGTTGCCTCTAGTGGAGGAAAAGAAGGGGGCAGCGTCAGGGAGGGGCACAGGGTAACCTCGGAAGAAATGTTCTTCCCTTCCACTGAGTGGCAGGTACATAGGTGTTCAGTTTTATCTACTTACACTTAATTTTTTCTGATATTAACAAGATAAAATTGAGTTAAATTATATCCATCCTGGAACAGTACCTAAGGCAGTAAAGCATACCTAGTAAAATACCAAACTGAGTCCATTTGTCAGCTCACTTGGCAAATATAGATACTAATAGATTTCCCTAAGACAGCAGCCATGGAAGAACTTCACTGTTCTTGGGGAGAAAATACGTCCTGATCATTCCAGGGACAGTTAGATAGCTTGGAAATAAAGAACTGTGTAAGGAAAATCAAATGTGTCATAATAAAAGAAAATCAGAAAAATTTTTAAAGCAATATTGCTTATGATCTATTTTGTACCCAGCACTGCTTTTAAACATATGAAATTCGGGGCATCTGGCTAGCTCCATCAGTCAAGTATGCGACTCTATTTTTAAAATTATTTGTTTATTTAAATAATCTCTACACCCAGTGTGAGGTTCAAACTTGCAACACTGAGATCAAAAGTCGCTCGCTCCTCCGACCGCACCAGCCAGGTGCCCCAAGCGTGTGACTCTTGATCTCAGGGTTGTAAGTTACAGCCCCATGCTTGGTGTAGCGGATTACTTAAAAATAAAATATTTAAAAAAATGTTTAAATTAAAAAAAGAAATAAAAATCAAAAGAAATTCTTCAGGAGTCTAAACTCCCTATTAAGCAACAGAGTTCCCCATATGTGACAAAGTTGGGATTTGTCTTCTGCTCCTCCAGCCATATTTTTTTGAGTATCACTATTTGTCACACTCTGTATGAGCACTGTGGAAATCAGAGATTACCTCCTACTGTACTTAATCTCTAACCACCTAAACTGTGATTTTCTTTCTTCTGCCACACTATGCCATCCAAGAGGAGGTCTGTCTCTCTACTTCCCTGTTTCCTCATTTTTAAGTGCAAGGAATAATAGTCTCTCATATGATTGTGGCAGGAATTAAATTCATTAATTCATGTAGGGCATTCAGAGTAGTGTCAGAGTTAAATAAGTGTTTGCTGGGGCACCTGGGTGGCTCAGTTGGTTAAGTGGCTGCCTTTAGCTCAGGTCATGATCCCAGGGTCCTGGGATTGAGCCTCACATCGGGCTTTCTGCTCAGCAGAGAGCCTCCTTCTCTCTCTCCCTCTGCCTCCTGCTCTTTTTACTTGTGCTCTCTATCTCTCTGTCAAATAAATAAAAAAATAAAAAATAAATAAGTGTTTGCTGTTCTATTTATTTTTTTATATTTATTTTGTTTTTCATTGTTATAATTGTCCTTTTTTCAAATTCACCTCCACTTGGAGTAAGAAATCAGAGGTAGCATTCCCCATGCATGCTTCTCTTTGAGGTCGGATTTTACCTACCAACATCTGTGATTGCTCCTTCTTGAGTTAACATACCTTGCGGGGACACACACCTCACCAAGTCCACTTTAGTGGTGGCTGGATGAACACAACGGGTAAGAAGTTATCACGAGTCAGCTCCATTTCACACATCCCACTTCCCAGTGGGCTTCATCAGCCCAAAGGCTGCCTGGGACAGGAGAAGCCTCATCCTAATCCCAAGTGCCTAAAACAAAATAAGAGTGCACTGAGGCACCAGGAGAATCATGCTTTGTCCTTCTTGAGAGGTCTGGGAGGCCCTGACCCCAAACGGTTGAAAATTCCAAAGGCACATAGAGATGGGCATACATTTCTGCAGCAGAATGTGAGCCCACAAACAAGTGCTTTACCCAGCTGTGCAAAGCCTCCCAGCTGGGGCTGCAGTGATGTCACTGCAGAACTTGTATTATTATTGCTATTATTTCCAGGGATGGGCAATAAGTTAAAGTCGAATAAGAAGCCTGTAAAATGTCACCCAAACCTCAAGCGGATAAATGTCAGTAATTCTGAGACTCCCAAGCTCTTGGAAGGTGTCATCCTCAGCTTTCCTCTGGGAAAACCAGTTGAGGGTTGGGACAGCAAAGAAAAGTCCCCAGAATTCAGCTGAATCTTGATCACTTTACTGTCAATGTTTCTAACCCTTTTCTTGGTGCAGAAAAATCTTGTGTTATTTCTAGAAAGGTTGAGAAATTCACCCCTAGTTCCAAGAGCCTTGTCTCAATTTAAGAGAATCCCCACAAAATTCCCCACGGAACTCCCACTTCCAGGGCCTTCAGAGATCACAGGATGACAAAAGAACCTTGGTCTATAATGAATCAAAGGAGGGGTTTTGTGGCCCAGAATAATTAGGATGATGTCATCTGTTGTGGATCAGAAGTAACTTTTTAGCCAACTGCGGAACCCAGCTTCCAGCAGTCTAGTTCAAGGACCTGCAAACCTCTCCTGTGTAGGGCCAGGCAGTAAAGAGTTTAGGTTTCGTAGGCCATACCCGTCTCTGCCGAAACCGCCCCCCCCCCCCCCCCCCCCCGCTGTTCCCCGTGAAAGCCACCAAACACAGTATGTATGTGGGTGTGGCTCTGCCCCCATCACACTTCAGGGACACCCATATCTGGACTTTGCGTAATTTTCACGGGTCACAAAATGTTCTTCTTTTGGTTTCTTTTCTTCCATTTACAAATGTAAACACCATGCTTAGCTCCTAGCAATAGAAAAACAGGCAGTAGGCCAAATCTGGCCCGCCTCTGGTCTCACTGTCTAAAAAAACCACGGTAACGTGTGTTATTACCCTGAAATGGAGGCAGTGAAGGGCCTAAGAGATTTTCTGACAGGCTTTGCACTGTGAACTCGCTCCCACATGGCCTCTTTACAGCAGGTGACACACGATTTCCTGCCTGGCACTGAATGCATACGATTACTGTATTATCACATGATAATAACGATCTTCTGTGACCCAGGATGATGAAACTCTTCAACGCATCATTACTATATATGCTAATGAGGCAACATGTGGGGCTGGGCGGGCCGTTGCCCAATCAGAGGTCATCAACTGCCCTCAGGGACGAGGAACGCCTCTGGTAATAAGCAGGTACTCACCCGGCAATTTCCAAAATGAAATATTCCATTCCCATTTTTTAAACTGTTTTCCTGCTGGGGACAGCATGTGGTGCACAAGTGTCGAAGGACCCATGCTCCAGGCTTCAGCAGTATAACTTGTTTCCTGACCCCTCACTCTTCTTTCCTCATTTCCCGACATTCCCTCTCACACCCCACCTCCCAACTCTCACCCATTTCTGTTTGCTTCCCCCCACCGGGTTACAAATGCAGGCACACTGCTTCTCTGAATTCACAGCTTTAACAGAATATTTCAATAGGCTGCCCCAAATCCCTACCTCCCACTGAGTCCTATTTCAACAACGGTCCTGAGGAACTTAGGGAACCCAGTGAGACCTCCCTACAGAAATCAGCCCCACTCCGTGGCGGCCATGACGACACACCAATGGGTCCTACTCCACCTGCTTCCACCTGCCCCTCCCCCCACCACTGAGCCTGGACGATGTCACTAGACATTGCTTATAGGAATCATCACGGTAAATGGTGGGACAGACGTCCCCCCTGTTCACTGGGGCTTCCCTCATGCCATAGAAAGGGAGAACTCATCAAGAGAATTTTTCTCACCCTATGAAGGGGAGTCATCAATTAAAGTATTTCATTAGCAGATACTGGACCTCCTGAGATACCACTGACTAGTCGAGAAACACAATTCCAGGAGAAATCTATGTCCAACCTTTGCCCAGGCAGCTCCTTCAATAGCCACCATTACCACTTAGAAATGCGATCTTAAACTAGACCCACGAGCAATTTAAAAGCTGTAAACCAGGACCTTTATTTGGAACTCCCTGTGAATCACAGACCCAATAATATACTGAGACAACAACTGTTTCCCAACCTGCTACCTTTTCCACATCAACAATTAAAAAAAAAAAAAAAAAACAACTGAATTTTTTTCTCTCTCTCAGCACTCTGAAAGAAGAGAATATTCGGGCTCTCTTGCGTAAGAAAAGACTATCCCTAACTGTACTCTTCAAAGAAGAAAATAATTCAAACTTGCTGGGAAATCCTGCCACTTTTCTGAAACAGTTCTTGAGATACACAGCTGTATGACGAAACATTTCCTACGGGTAATTAATCCTGAGCAACTCTTGTAAAAGAATAAAGGAACAAAGCACATTTTGTGACAATGTCGTGTTGACCTGTTTGTGCCAGTCATTTAGGAATTTATAAAATTCTGAATTCATTTTACAAAACAGGAAGCCAGGAGAATCAAATGTACCTGTTTGGGAAGACCTGACCTTGGCTCACAGACCACCCGGGTTGCAAGAGGCCTTAAGAGGCAGTTAGTGCTGTGACATAACTCACAAGAATGCCCTGGAGTGAAGGGCTTTATTTTTTTTTTAAGATATTTAGTTTTTCTTAAGTTTAATTCATCAAGAATAGCCATCTTTTTCTCAAGGGCTGTGCTTCAGTCAACCAAGATGCGGTTATGATTATAAGGTCATTATTTTTAACAGAAGCTATCAATTACTGCACACTTACATGCCAGGAACTACGCTAAGAGCTTTGTATGCATTATCTCATTTAACCTACATGACTAACCCTATTAGGCAGTTAATTTTATAGATGAAGAAATTGAGTGTCAGGGAGGTTAAATGACTTGCCAAAGGTCAAGCAAACAATAAAATGCACACAAACCCAATACCCTCTGACTCAAAATCCATCCACTAGGGTCATTCCTCTAAACATCTTCCTACATTTGAGTTGTGGGGTACAAATTATATCAATCTCACCATTAAGCTGATACTTACACTACAGTGGTTCCCAAACTTTACTCTTCATTATAATTTCTTTTTAAAAACAGAGACTCCCAGAACCCACCCTAAGCTCCACAACATATAATGTGAAATAAATTAGTCTCTTAACCTTTGAAGTGATGTCAAATAAGTGGCCAGATATTTTTTTTCCCCACTAAACTTAATAGCGAGTATTTCATGAAAAATATTCCAAGCCTTAACTCCCCGGCAATTGGCTGTCATCTAGTTGTTAAGTATATTCTCTCCATTCACAGTAATGAATGGATGATGGATGGATGGAGGGATGGATCCATCTAGACTCACTCAAAGACCCAAACAATCACAGGAAAGGAAAGGCTGACCGGCACACACTAATTCAATGTAAATATGTGTAAAGGAGTTAACAGGTGCAAAATAAATTCCTTCACGTTCATCGGACCTTGCTTTATATACGGTATGGACCCGCCTCACACCCCCACCATGGAAAGGAACAGGCTTGACTTCTAATTTGCATGCTTCCCTATAATTATACATAGCATGGAGCTTTATACCAAAAGAAATAGACCTGAGTTCCACCGGTGCCACCTACTCACGTGATCTTGTTGCCATTTCTTCGTCTCCCCGAGTTTCCCTTTTCCCATCCAAAAGCAGTGCTCGCAACAACTATTTCATTAACCTAAATGCCCTCATGTAGACAAACACTTTGTATCTGTCACACGGTTGCCATTTACACTTATTGTTATTGCTATTTTGCAGTTACCTAAAAAGTGAAACACACTCCGTTTGCGCCGCTAATTTGTTCCGACTGCCAAGGCCTGAGGTCCCAGTTTAAAAAACAAAAAACAAAAGACCCAAACCAGTACTCCAATAGAACATTCCTTTATGCTGCACTCGACACTGGGGATTGAAAACGTGCTTCCAAGTTACACAGCTGTCTAACGTGCTAAGAGCAATAATGAGTTGCCATGATATACAGGGATAACAAAATTAACAACACCCTCCCCAACAGTCTCCTCCAGGGCGACTGACCAATTATTTCAGTAAAATGTTCAGTCATGAGAAGAAAAGGACTTTGGTCGGAACCTAAGTCAAATACATTCCTACTTCTCTCCCTCAGCGAAAACTTGCTAAAAAGTGACGGTAACTATTCTAAGGCCTCGCCCGTTTTTTCCCAAGTAGTTCCAAACAGAAGATTCAAGGTAGCTCCATCCAACTTGTTGCCAGTTACGGACCCCGAGCACAAGTCCTCCCGCGTGTTATCTTACTTAGAGAGTCGCACGGCAGCTCTTTGGAACTTTTCTTTGTAATGTGTTCTCCATTCGCAGCCTGCAGCCTCCAGCCCAGCCCGTCCCTTTTATGAGAATAAGATTCCACGGAAAAGATCCAGAAGGTTGACCGAGCAGGACACAGTGAAAAATGCAGTCTGTCTGATTTCCTCCAGTCATGCATCTACGTGGGTCAGATGAATTGCAGACTTGCTCCTGCAAACCATGAAAGTCCGCTCATTGGCAACAAATCTGACAGATCCACCGTCCCTTTCGTCGTGTCCAATTTGGCCACAGTCCTCTAGATGTGGTCATTAATTCCTGTTGACTGGCTGCCACCGGTGCTTGGTGACACAGGCCACGGATGGTCTGGGTCGGATGAGGGCCCTAAAGTGCTTGGACTGATTTGCTTCCCTATATGTACAGTTGATTCCTGAATAATAAGGGGTTCAGAGTGTACTCAAAAAATCATCGTTGAACTTCTGACTCCCCCAAGACTGAACTACTAATAGCCTACTGCTGACCAGAAGCCTTAACGGTAACATCAATGGCTAACGTGTATTTTGCATTCTGCGAACAACTAAGCCAGAGGAAAGAAAATGTTATGGAGAAAATCGTAAGGAAGGAAAAAAATGCATCTACAGTGCTATACGGAATTTATAAAAAAAAAAAATTCACGTATAAGTGGACCCGTGCAGTTCAAACCAGTGTTGTGCAACAGTCCGCTGAATTTAGGCAGAGAGGGGTGGTCGTGGAAGGGGACCACGTTGGCCAACTCTTGACTGTACAAACTGTTTCACCCCCACTGAGCAGTATTTTCCCTCTGAAGGGGCGCAGAAGGATAAAGCCCCCAAAGGCCACCTTTTGGTCAAAATGTCTTAGAGTACTATTTCTAAATTGGAACTCTTTTGCAGAGAAAAGAAAAGGTCCCGGTTGTTAAGACAGACCGAGCAGATGTCACCGTGGAGAAACACGGTTTCGGTTACCCTCTCCCAACCATAGGCTGGCCATTTCTTACCCCTAACACACAGCTCTCTGCGGGATTTCCACAGTAATGGTTATCATCCCTTCCTAACAAGCCCCGCTACTACACATCAAAGCTTTCCTAGCAAATCGTCGTTCCAAAATATAAGGAGAACTCAGCCAGTTTATACACCAATACCAACATCATTGGTCCCTGCTAATAAGCTACACTTTAACGTTTCTAGATTCTTTGGTACTCACAGCTGTCCCCAGACAATTTTTTTTAAGTTAAATTGTCAATAGCAATGGACCACAGGTCAAAAGCCAAGGGTGGTATACCAGCCTAGCAAATAGATACAAAAGCAAGATGCAATAAAAGACAACTTATTGTGATTTTACACATTATTAAGAAGGGAAAACAACCTAATGACTCTTGCTTGCCTGATTACTGATGTAAACCTGAAATAAACACTTCACGGAACAATCTCCTCCTAGCCCTAGTGCTGGGCTCAGAGACGGTTTACTCATACGCCAAAGTCTTGGGGGAACAGAAGCTATCTTGGTGATAAATAGTATCCCCAGCCAGCCAGGGGAGATAAGTGAGTTCCAAAAAAATTACAGAAGCCACAGTGGTTGTTTTAGTGAGAGTTGTACACATGTGTCTAATTATAAAGTGTTCTTATTTTCCTACTGTGAGACTGTGTACAACAAGTTCTGCATTTAAAAGCTTCTGTTTGACGACAGAAAAACTATTAAGGAAGCCATTAAACATTCCACAAGATCAAGAGCTTTGTGAATATGTGAGGTCTCCTATACTATCATTTTTCAAAGTTTATATTACGAAAAATTACAAACATAGAGAAAAGTACAAAGAATGTAATGATAATGTATACTCAAGACCAGGCTTTGCTAAATCTTAATGCTTAGCCATATTTACATTAGGCCTTTTCTTTCCCTTAATAAATAATTACACAGGAAAATAAAAACCTGTGGGCAACCCTCCTCAACCCATACTCTTGCCTCCCTCAACAATTTAAACTATTAGCTTGCATATTTTCAAGCAGTATATAAATAGTATCAATCTACAGCTTGTTTTATTCTCAACACTATCCATATTCAGACATGTAGAATATAGTTCTGGTTCATTCATTTTCATAACATAGAATTTCACTGCATGAATAGACATACTTTTTTTCCTTTTTTCCTTCTGAAGAGTGGTTTTAGATTTGTCAGTACCATAAACAACACAGAAATGATCATTCTTACACATGTGTCCCTTCACACATGTATAGAGTTTTCTCAAGGCATCAGCCCAGAGGGGGAGCTGATGGGCTGCAGGGTATGGGTGGGTCTGCAGTTTTCTGGGTGTTGCCACACGGCTCTCCAATGGAATTGTACCAAAAAAATATTCCCATCATCAGTGTATGAGAATGTCTATCACTCTACATCGCTGTCATCAATCGACAGTGTCGGATTCTTTAATTTTTGCCTATCTGATCGGTGTGAAATGGTATCTCATTTTAATTTGTGTTTTCCTAATTCCCAGGGAGGCAGAACATCCTTTCATCTTTACTGTCTAGATATTCATTTCTAAGAATTGCAAATCTTTCTACTTGCCTTCTTATTGCGTTTTAAGTGATCTTTTTATGTCCTGTGACTTTGGGAAAGTTACTTAATTTCTTGGCTTCCCATTCGTGACAATAATAATACCTACTTCCTAGGGATAACCTCTAGCTGATCTAAAGCTCGTAGCCTGATGTCTATTATATGATAGGCACTCAAAAAGAAAATAGTCACCCTTCCTATTATGGTTACGAATGTGAAGAAGAGCATTCAGGGTATTTCTAGCATTTCTCCCAAGTTTGTAGCTGCCTTTGAGATAAATAAAACAGGACTCGAGAGGAGAAATCTCGGCAACTTTCTTTGCCCAGGCAGTTCCCCCACCACAGAAGACATAATATCAGGACTCTGTTGTTTGTAAACTATCACGAGGGAAATGGACAAAGGTGATTCTCCTAGCCATCGCTTAAACTAAACTTCCACGTTACACTTCCTTCAATATACAAGCGGCTGAGAGCTTGCCTGTGAAATCCTGAATTTCAACAAAGATTAAGTTACAGAGTGCAAGGAACTCTGAGAACAGGGAAGTGGGTGCTGGAGGCTGGCAGGTGAATCAGCCTTAGGGACCTGCTGGGCATTCCTGGGGTGGAAATATAGCTACGGCTTCCCAAGATTCCACCAAGCCCTACACCATTCCATTTTCCCACGTTGTAAGCGATCCTTGAATTAGAAAAGTGAAAAAAAAAAAAAGTCATCACATCGCTTATCGCACACATAAGTTGTTGTTGTTGTTTTTTTTTAAATAATGACACTGACATCACCAAGGCAGCAGGTAATCCTATGCGACGCACACCGTGAGAAGGCTTATCTATCCCCCATATCCAGAAGAATATGTTCCTCGGGACATGCCTGTAAGCTAGAGGGATGCAATAAAAAGGAGCCACGTAAGCTCGTCTGCTTGGACTCTTAGCATATTTAGTTTCATGTGGAGATCCTCCCAGATTGGCTTTTATTCAGTCATATCTTGACCTTTCCTTGGAGAAAGGCCATGTCCATCTCTACAAACTCTGCCAGCAGAGTCCGGGTCTTCCAAGCCTATCAAGTAGTCCTGACATTAGCTTCAACTGGTGACTGGCAAGGTCCCTTTTCAGATGTACTTGCACATCATCTAACGTTCAGAATTCTCTCCCTCCGTATTCGATTTCAACGGGCGCTGAAGAAACCAGAGACTTTCCTTCGCAGCTAAAGAAAGAGGCCCTCTAACCCCCTCTCTTCTCCAGGGCAATCATGTGTCAGAGTCGACTCCAGCCCAAACATAATTAGACCATCTTCTGATACCTATCTAGGAGCACTGCTTTCTTCCTTACACGTGTGCCAGGTTTCCACTTTCAAGAAGTTAAATTGCCATATAAAAATGCCCTGGTGATGATGAGTAATTAGACACTGTAATGGAAAATTAACTGTGTTTTTATTTAGAGCATTCATTTTAACAAGACTTTTTTTTTTTTTTCTTTCCTAACTGTTCTTAAGCCACAATGAAAATACATTAAATCCTGAGGGGTTGTGGAGGTTTTCTGGTTAAACACACACACACACACACACACACACAGACACACACACACACTTCTTTCTGGAACCACTTATTTTGTGAATATCAACAAGTTCATACAAGGTTCTGATGAGAACCGCATTATTAATACATTCTAATGCCAATTTTCACCCCGTCATCGCGCCATTCCAACCCCATAGGCCGCTAATATAGAGGCAGGCACCAGAGTGATGGCACACGGGGCTTATTACACATGGGGAGCCTCCCCCCGAATATACTGCAGTCCCCTCTTCCCCTCTCTGTTCACACTGCTGCCCAGGGAAGCGGGTCACTTGCACCCGGGGTTTCCTGATGGCTCCGTGAGCAGCCGTGGGCTCCGGGCAGCCCTCTGTGAGGAAGCTGTGAGACTGGGGTTCGGCTCTAGGGCCACACTAAAAACAACTCCATGACACGGCACATGCGACAGCCTTCCCCCAAGGAAGAAGGGCAAATGAGGCTGAAACCTGGAGATCTCATCCCAGTCCCCACAGCCCTCTAGTCCCACATCCCAGTGATGAGTTCACGAATGGGCTCGGCCTCAGGACCTGAGTGCACTTTGATCAGGAGCTGGATAAGGGGCCGGCAGGGCGGGGCGGCAACACCTATACAAGTTCACGGGCTTCATACCAACTCAGACCATGCGGCCTACCTAGCTTTCCATCTCTGTTCCTGCCGGACCTCAAAAATAAAGTGCAAATGACACCTAAAAATGCTTCTGGTCTGACATTTATTCAGTCCTCCACAGTGAACACTGAGTGCTAGGCAGGGCCCAAGTCCTGGATCTTTTGTTTCAAGGGGCTCCCTGTGTATCTAAGTAAAATCAACCTTTGCCATTGACTATCCATGCACTGACCAGAACTTCAGAAGCCCCCTTAGCTCACACGGAGGGACACTGGGCTTCAGGCAAGGCTCCCTCGAGCAGCTACAAAAGTTTCAGGGAAACCTGCTCTTTTTCTTTTTCCCTATTCCTTCCTTTTATGGGGTTTTTATTTTTTATTTTTCCAGTTTAATCTCTCCCTACAATTTAAACAACCTTTGATAATCATTACTGCTTTTCCTATAGATTCCTGGGACTTACGCGACCTACCAATCTTTTCACTTCGATTCCTGAGCTGAACAGTCCACGCTTATATCCAAATGCAGTTTCAATCTGGATGCACAACCCACAAGAACACTGGCAGACTGGCTTCAGCAAAGAGGTACCATAAATGCCGCTTCACTCTGGCTGTATTTACCGAGGTTAATATGACAAGTTGGCTGACGATGACACCCTTTAGGGGCAGTTCAAACAGAAAATGCCATCTGGTGAGCAAAAGTATTCATTCAATTGTCACAATGCTCCCTGATCCCAATTCCAAACCGCCCAGTATATTCTAGAGAATGACAAAGAAGAGCTTGGCAGTGGTTCTGCAGATAGTTTAGAGGAATCTGTAAAGTATCCCAACTCTGAGTCAAGATTTAGAGTAAACTGAAATGTAATGAATTCGTTAAGAGTGCCATCACCAAGCAAGAATGAAGATGTGCTGAATGAAATTGTTGAATTCAATGATACTAAAGACTGCAGACATTTGGAGAGGCATTTTAACTTGTGGACTAAATTTCTAATCACTTTCCCCTTGGGTATTACGGAAATCAGAACCGGAGAGGAAACTGCTGATGAGCTACATTCACCAGTTAAAACTGACTCCCCGAGGAGCCCCTCGGCCTCTGACTCACAAAGGAGTTATAAAATTGAAGAAGTAAATGAGACAACAGGTGAGGAGGCCCAAAGAGCTCAGGTCCAGATATATTCTGACCCCGGATGAGTCCCAGAGCCTGTGCATCCCTCAATTTATTTACCCTGAGAATGGGAACAGGAGAAGCAGTTACAAATAATCGCTAATAAAAGCCCATCTGCCTCTGGCAGAAATACAAATGCCTGTTGATAACGACCACCCTCCCAAACCCCAGTTTACATTTTTCTATTAACATTCCAGTCCCCAATCCTCAGGTTCCCCAGATCCGATGGGGTTTAGTCTCAGACTGAAAGACCACGCCGAGATTTGGGGAGTCCTGGGAGCCAACTCCATGAAGCAATGGCTGGCCGCTTAACTCCCAAAGAAGTCATTACACCTGTCCCCACCTCATTTCATTTTTCACTGGGATGACACCCAATCTTTGCGATAAAAATGAACCCAAGGACACCACCCCAAAGAACTCGTTTCTCTTGGACCCACCAAAGGATAAAATGTTCTCAAGGCCACCTCTTAAGATAAATGCCCTTCCCCAAGTGCCCCTTTTAATTGCCTGGCTGACTGTCCCTTGGGTGTGACTGCCCAGACTTATCCCGGGTGTGTAACCAGGTTGGAAAAGTCTTCCTGATTTCTGAGTACCCTAACAAGAAGGACAGCAGTGGAGAGTGTGGACTAAAACGGTGTATAAGCACTGGCGTGACCCTAGCGCGTCACAAAAAAAAAAAAAAAGGATATTGTGTTCAGGGAGATTGGTCCGTGATCTCTGTGACCCTTTCCAGCTCCATACCTCCTCAGTCGGTTCTACAAGGCCAGCCAGTGAAGGTCACCAGGAGACCCAACAGAACCATTCCGCCAGGGAAGGAGAAAGAAGTTCGCCTGTAGGTTTCAGTGGGTTAATTAAAAGCCATGTGCTAGTCCCAAGCAGCACAACATCCAAATATCTATATTCACCTTCCCCTGCAAAACACGCATGTGCAAGTCTAGGGTAAGGCTTCTTGGGATCCTCAAGAAAACTCACAGGATAGATTGTTACGTCTTTGTTTTCGTGAAGCAGGCTATTCATCTTTTCCAACCTCTGCCTGTCTCTAAGGATCACACTGAAACACAGAGCCTTCAAAAGTGACCTGCCGGCATCTCTGCACCGTACTTCACCCTGAGAAGCCAGATTTCTTCGAGCAATTGTTCCACCAAGAAATAGCAATCACGACCAGAAAAACGAAATTATGCACTCAAAAGAGTGCAGCGGTATTTATGGCAGCCTGAACTGCATCTCATTTTTAGCCTTTACTCACTGTCAAAGTTCTAACGTTTCTGAGAGATAGTTAACTGATTTCTAAATGGCAGGCAATCTATTTCCATTCCAAATGGGGAGAACTGTTACCAGATTTTAAAATAAAACCAACGCGTTATACACTAAATAAATCCCAAACATATATCACACCTCATCCGGGGTCCGAGTAACAAACTTCTTTTTTCAAATAGAGGCTCTCTTTGGGGGTGGTGTTTTACATTTTATTTTAACTCTAATGACAAATGTTCCTTCAGTTTGCCTTCAAAGGATAGGATCCCCTTTCTCACCGCCTAGTATGTGATGTAGAACATCTCTTAGGAAACTTAAATAAATTTAGAGACAGCCTTCAAAGCCTAAAATTACTGTATTTGTAATAAAAAGGGCTTGTTAAAACAAACAACATTTTTTTTTTTGGAGGTGAGTATTCCATCAAGATTAGAGTGTCTAATAATAAACTGCTGTCAGGTAATGAACTGCCTAATGAAAAATGTTTCCATTTCTCAATTTACTTGAATACATGCTCTTCTGCCTGAGGAGATTCAGTACCATAAATTGGCATTTGGATTACTAAATCTAAACAGTGTGAACTGCTTAATTATGTAGAGGCTTCTTAAATGCTGTAGCTTTTTTTTCCACCCTAATTTTTTTATATGCTTATTGTGCAGAGTGGTAACTTTTTTTTTTTTAACCTTATTTCATTATTTTACCTGGCAAAGTTCACTTTTGGTAGGTATTTAAACTTAAAAACAGCAAACCAATGGATGAGGGGAAGTTGAGTAATTTCAATTCCATTGTATGTCTTTCACTGGATTTGAACTTTTTATACAAATTGGTTCTACCAAAAGTGCTAAATATTTATCTCTATCCAGAAAAAAATACATACATATATGTACACATACATATATATAGTTGTATTGAATGAAGAAAGCCAGCAACTTAATGCCATTTTTTAATTAATAAATAAAGATTAAATTTATCCAGTCTAAGATTTTTGATCTTGAACATAACTGTTAAAAACAACAAAAATGCTTTGAAAGCGTGGTATTTGCAAAACCCTTGAGAAGTCACTAATGGGATTCCCATGATCTAATACATGTAAGGCTTTAACTGTAATTGTAAACCCGCTAAAGGCTTATGACCTGAAAGTATGGACTATTGTAGCTAGTTTTTATGGGTTTAATTCCACTGGTAAATCCCAGTTTCTATATTTTAAATCTCAACGAGCACAAAATCACCACATTTTTCAAAAGAACCATCTAAAGAAAGTAAACACTGGAATGACAGGACAAGAAAACCATTACCAAAAACCTCCCTTTCTCACAAACCATCAATGAACTTCAAAAGCACAAGACCAAGCAAAACTTTTAGTTCGTGATACATGTGCGATTCACCCTTAACATTCTCAAAACTATTTATGAATCATCTTATTTTCCTCTGACTTATTTCCATTCGAGGCTTCCATACAAGTGAAATATAGAATTTACTCAGCTCCTATTGATGACTGGATCACTGTTTTCTGAGGCTATTTATTACCTTTTTTTTTTTGAGTACATTTTTACTATGATCCCATTCTGTGACTGCTAAAAGCCAGGAAAATCTGCCTTCGGGTCAATGCAGAAGACAAAGTCACTAAAAGCTGTGCTGGCCACGAGCTATACCTCAATGTTCAGAATTATTCTGTTTCGTCCTTAGGTCCTGCAGGAATGCAATGTTGTAGCAGGGTGCACCAAAATTTGTGATTAAAATTTTTTTTTCCTCAAAGAGGTTTATAACAAGTGATGATTTATGCTCAACACAAGACTCAGCCTACTTCCCCTATCTAATATGCAGGTAAACTACTCATTCAAGTATGTATATATATATGCATGACAAGCATATAAATGTAAAAATATAAACATTAAGGATATCTACCTTATTTCCAAAGTTTCTTATTTGTTTCTTCTCTTATATACTTCTTGGTTCTTAAAATTTAATATTGTAAGTCCTGTTATGGGCTCTCAGGCCTAATTCTACCTTACAGATAAAATTTATTTTACAAAGGCATACCTGAATATTGTATTCATTTCATAACCAAATACATGTGGAAACAACTTGGTTTTCAAAGAAACTTGCTGTATTTACATACATTATTAACTGATTGTCCTACAGGGACAATCCATCAAATCAAAAGAAAATACAGGATTCTAAGCATTGTGCGCCAGAAGCTTCTGGCCTGGATGTTTAAAAAAAAAAAAAAAAAGTCTTTTAAAAACACTGCTAGCGCTTCACTTTTTCGGTGGAAGTATAATAAAATGTTTTATTTCAGGGCACCCATGCAACAAATATAACCTCAAAGTTTCTTTTAGTTGGGAAATACTAAATTTTACCTTTAGTTGAAAGCACAGGTCAATTTTTTTTTATAAAGATTGCTTGAGCTTCTCTCTCTTTTTAATTTTTTTTCTATACCTGCTTTTTGGTAGCCTAAATCCTTATAAAGCCAGGCACTTTGAAACTTGGAGCTTCTCATAATGCACTCAAAGTTTTCAAAATACCTTTGGATTTACTTTCGGCATAAACCTACGACTTTTTCAACGTACTCATTAAATTTTCCTTATCTTTTTTAGTGTTCTTAGGCTCTTGTGGATAGAGGAAACCAGACGTGAAGAATGTTTTTATTGTTATAACTGTTGTTTTTTCAGTCCCTTAAATCCAAAGGGGGTGACCTCCCCAGCTTACACCGCGGGCAGAACTACTGCCCCAGAGGGAGAGCCTCGTAAGTGAAGTTCAATGATTTGGTTGAGAACCTCGGGACACTGATTTACTTGTAAAACCCCAGTGGAGACAAGAGGAGGCTGGACAAGTGAACTCAAGGGGAGCAGCAACACCACCACCTCCTGAAACAGTGATTTAGGCGCTGAACCGGCAAGGATTTGCATTTTCTGACCGAAAACCACAGAGGCGTCCGGAAAGAGGGAGCTTTCCCCCGCGAGCAGAATCGCCGGCGTGGCAGGAGCCGACGCTGCTCGGCGGGGCCCGCTGCCTCCGTTCCACTGCCAGCCGGGCGATCGACACCTTGCCTGGCTCGTTCCAGATCGCCGACGCCTTTGCAATGCCCGCCGCGGACGAGTCTCGTTCCCCCCGGCACCGGGACGAGAGAACAATCCCCTCGCCCTCCGGTGGGAGGACGGAGGCAGGAAGGCGCCCGACGCCCGCGCGAGAGCCACGGCACCCCACTAATGCCCCCACCCCCGGCTGGGCGTCTTACCGGTACAGGAATGCAGGGGCTTGGGTCGCACGACCAGCGAAGGGCATACGGAGTAGAGGGAAAGTTTCTCAAAGTAGTCGCAGGTCTCCTTGGAAAGGATCTCGTCGATCATGAAAGTCTTGTAGCGCCGCCTGGCTGCTTTCAGTTGGCCGGGAGAGCTCAGCCGCAGCTCCGCGTGGCAGTGCATGGTGAGCCCGGGAAAGGGCCGGCCGGCCGGGGCCGCGGGGGCTGGCGTGCCGGCGGGGGCCTGGGCCCCGCTCCTCGGCCGCCGGGGAGGCGGCGGGCTCGGGAGGCGCGCGGAGGGCAGCGGGCAGCGGGCGCGCCGGCCGCGCGTCTAGACCCACCCGCGGAGCAGCATCTTCGCGGAGCCTTTTTGGGACAGCGCAGCTGTCAATCAGCGCGCGCTTCCTGCGGGGCCGGTTGTCGAGCCGCGCCGAGGGGCGTCGGCGCCCACCCCGCCCAGCCCGCCCTTGCAAGCCGGCCGCGGACCTGCACGCCTCGTGCCCGCCTCTCTCGCTCGCCTCCTCCCGCCTCGCGGTGTCTCGCGCTCCCCTGCCAGCCTCTCTATTTTAAGACACTCGCTTTGGCTCTCCTCCCCGCCCCCCTCCTGGGACGAGCTCCAGGTGTGTGTGCAGGGTGTGCGCGCTCGGGTGTGCGCGCGGTGCGGGGAGCGCGCGCCGCCCCTGCCTGCGGGCCGGGTGTGCCCGCGCACCTCCAGAGCTGGGTCTCGTGCGCGCAACCCGCAAACCCGGGGAGCAGGCGCGTCTAGGTGTCTTGCTAGAAAGAAGTCGAGACCTTGCTGAGGTTCCCGAGGCTGCAGGCCACAGAGCTGGCGCCCCAAGGACCCGCGGCCTCTCCTGCAGTTCACTACGCTCTGGGCCCGCGCGAAGCCGTACATTTGACCGCCCCCAGGAGACCCAAACCATAAATGTCCCTTGCCCTGACCGTTATCCCAATAATAGATTGTAAAAATGAGAGAGTAATTCCCCAAAAGCGTGCGTTCTTTTTTATGTTTTAACGTTTATGAATTGTTTTCGCTGCCGCAGCGCTGCCAACTCAGCGCGATCCCGGGCTGCCCGCGGGCCCTCGGGCGGTCAGCCCCACTCGAGGATTCCGGTTGCCCGATACTCCGGGCAGCGCTGCTTTGGTTCCCGGGTCGCCCACGACTCTTAGGGTTTGGAGAGCCCCCGAAGACACGCGCTTATTGGGTGGCCTGCCTCCCTCCTCCTGGGCTCCAAACCTCCGAGTCTGTACGAACTTATGAGTTCGATTGGAGTTGGTGGGCGAGGGGGATCCCCAACCAGTCTAGGCACCTGGGACGGCTCCCGCTGCCTGCCTCCTGCCACCCCGAGCAGCGGCTAGCCACAACCGCCCGTTGGCACCGCTTTCCCACCACTTTGTCTCCGAACTGGTGTGCGCCCGGCCGGAAGGAAAACGCACAAGAGGAGGCAGAATTATAGACGCGCATGGCCTTCTCCGAAACCGAGTTTGAGGCTCTTGACATCCCGCTGGAAACCTGGAAGCGGCCGGGAGTCGCGGCGGGCTCGCTGCTGAGCTGCTCACCCAGAAGCCCGAGTCGCTGCAGTAGCAAGCGGACGCACGCCCCTGGGCGAGGGGTTCAAGTCGGACGGAAGGGACACACTTGGAGGACTAGTAAGTAGGCGCTTAGAGAAAATAGTGATCAGCGGAATTAGAGCCTAGTATCAGACGCAGATCGCAATACGAATTTGAGGATCTTTATTCTCGTTGTGTTCACGTCTGCCGGGACTCCCTACTCCTCCCCTCCTCTCCGTTTAGAAATGTTTTCGTTCGTTCTCCTCCACGCGCCACGGCTCCAGGGCCCGCAAAGACTGCGGCCAGGTGTCCCGGCGGCGGCGCGCGTCCCGCCGTAGGTACGCGAGGTCCCCGCGATGGGCCCGGGAGTGCCCGGGGCTCTGATGACCAGCAGTCCCCACCGCTTGTGCGCTATCCCCGAGGGGTTCTCCAGGGCGCGGGCGCAGCAGGGACCAGCGGCGCCACGAGCTGGGGACGGGTCCCAAGGGCGCGATGCTCACTCAGAGGACAATCTTGGGGCAGGAGGGAGAGGTGTTATATTTTGCCCATTGCAAGGGCAGAGCGGTTGACAGGCGCCGAGAAACGGAGTGTTTGGTGGGATTGGAAAGCCCACGGCGTGGGGGCGACCCCACGGGCAGCGTGGACCGCGAGGTGTGCTCAAGGACTTGGGGCGCAGCACGTGAGCGACAGCCTTTCCTTTACACCTAGCGACCCTGGCGAGGGACTGAGCGTTACCGGTGTGGACTGTTTGCCCTGTTCTGCCCTGCCGGGCACTTACAGGACGCGCTTACTCCCAGTTACTCTTCCGGGCCCCGTCCTTGCCTGGCCTTTCCCCCTGCAACCTCATTTCTCCCTTTCCAGACTTATTCCATTCCCCAACCCCCGCCCCGCCCCGTCTCACCCTCTCTGTTCCTTTAACTGCCTTGACTCCTTCCCCCTCTTCCTCCCATTCCTCCCTTTCCCCCCACTTTTCCCAGCACTTCGGTCTCCCCTCCCCTGTGGGAAGTCCCCCTTCTTTTTTCTCTTCTGCCCACCCTTCTCTTCTTCACCCCATCTTCCGTCCTGGTTTCTCTTTTTCTTTCTGCCCTTCTCTTCCCTCCGTTGCCCCTTCTCCTCTTCCTTTCTTCCTTCCCTCTCTCCAAACCCGGATCTGCAGCGGCGCTCGCGGGTCCCTGAGTCGCGGCGCCGCCACGGGAAAGGCTGCCGGCTGCTCGCGGCAGCAGGGACAGCGCCGAAAGCCCGGGTCACCGTGTCTGGCCGGAATCGGCCTCGCCTCTGCTCCCCGCTCGGGCTCTCGACCACAGGCACAAAATTTGCTCACACTCTCCCGCAGACTGTCCTTTGATTCGAAATCTACAGTGTTTCAAATAGCTAAAGAATTCCGATTCAACTCCTTGGATTTTCCACCTTCTTGATTTTCTGCCACAGAGGCAAGACCTCTCAAAGGGGGTCAGAGGGCACACGTCCCAGGTGTAGGGGGAGAGAGATTCCAGATCGGGGCGTCTGGGGCCTCCAGCTCTCTGTCGCTTATAATCAAAGCTGAGCCTCAGTTTTTTCATTTATAAGTGGAAATCGTTATACCTACCTACTTCACAAGGTGGGCCTTTCATAATCCATACCTTTACACAAGCTGCTCCCTTTATGGGAACACCCTCCACAGCTCAGTTCCTCCCTCCTTCACTGCCTGAAAAACTAGTTCAAGACCCATCTCAGATGTCATCTCTGCTGAGGAACCTTTTCCCACTCCCCAAGGCTGTTGATTCCTTCCTGGGCGTGTTTATTTCAAGCACTGAACAAGGAACTCCTGGTGTGTTCTCCAGCATAGCACCTGGCATATAGTAGGTTTTCAGTAAGTGTGTCATAAATAAATGAATGAATGAGGGGAACCTGGATGGCGCAGTCCATTAAGCTTTGGACTGTTGGTTTCCGCACAGGTCATGATCTCAGGGGTGAGATCAAGCCCCGGGTGGGGCTCCACCCTCAGCTCCCAGTCCAATGGAGACTCTCTCTCATGCTCCCTCTGCCCCTTCCCCACCTCTAAATAAATAAATGAATGAAATCCTTTAAAAAGAAATGAATGCGTGAAAGCTGGGATCCTTATATAATGTGTGTGAAAGACCCGAGCACATGATGGGACTTCGAATCTTCATTTGTTGTGCTGAATTTGTCTCTTCTCCTCACGTGAGTCTCTGCCACTCTCTTTCCTCGATATTTTTGGGGTTTTAGCAATGGCGTCTAGCCCAATTCCCATTTTGCTCCCATCTCTCTCTTTTCGCTCCCTCTCTCCTTGTCTCAGTCTGTGAAGGGCTTCTGTGGGGGGAAGCACACCCTGGCTGTCAATCACGAAGTGGGGCTTGGGTCAGGAACAGTCAGGGGTTTAGTTTCCAACATTAATGAAGTGGCTGGAACAGCAAACATCTGCCAAAGAGACTCAAACCTTTTCCAGCTGCTGGAGACCCACAGACGCTTCTCAGTCTCCAATGACTCTACCCAGGCAGTGGCTGCTCCCCGTGCCCAGACATGGGAACACACACAGGGAGGGAAGGGCCTGTGTGCACTGAGCCAAACTTGGGTAGGCACAGATGGGGCTAACAGTGCATACCCTCCAAGAGGCTTCAGGAAATCAGCCCCCTGTTCCATCTGGCACCTGATTCTTGGGATAGAGCCCAGCCAGAAAGAAGGGGACAAGGCCATCTCCACCACGTTAGGAAGCTCTGACAATCAGAAACCAAGGAATCCCTCTTTTCTACTTCACCTTGTCCCTGGAATCTCCCCTCAACTAGAATTCATAAAAATGGTTTTTTTTTTAAATGTATTTATTTATTTTAGAGAGTGAGGGGAAGGGGCAGAGAGTGGGGAGAGACAGACTCTGAAGCAGACTCCATGCTGAGCATGGAGCCCCAGCTGGGGCGTGGAGCCCAACCCAGGCTGTGGAGCCCAATGTGGGGCTGAATCTCGCGACCCTGAGATCACTACCTGAGCCGAAACCAAAAGCCTGAAGCTTAACCCACTGAGCAACCCAGGAGTCCCTAAAACAAAACGGTTTTTAAAAATTCTAGGGCAGGGAGTTGCCTGGGTGGCTAGCCACTTAGGCATCCGTCTTTAGCTTAGGTCGTGATCCTAGAGTCCCAGGATCGAACCCCACATTGGCTCCCTGCTCAGCGAGGAGTCTGCTTTTCCCTCTGCCCCTCACCATGCTCGTGTTCTCTCTCTCAAATAAATAAAACCTTTAAAAAATTAAAATTAAAATAATAAAAATTAAAAAAATAAAAATCCTAGGGCAACATTTATTGCATGTAGGCTCTAACTGTAGCTGAACTCAGCTTGATGTCTAGTTTATTCCTTTTATGATCTTGGGCTATGTGTCAATGTGATATTCAGAAGAGCCCTGCCCAGAGTCTTACAAGTACATTACCAACCAGCTTTTCTCCAAAGAGGAGAAGGGGGATGAAAGAACTTTTTATAATCTAGCAAAGTGTATTTAATAACTTGTATTTCAGTCGTTAAGTTTTGAAATAGTTTCAGACACGTAAAAGCAAGCGAGGGATAGCCTTGTAAGTTAATATTCCCCTGAGCCCCAGGGCCAGGCCAAAACTGCTGTCTGTGGGGCCCAGCAAGGCCGCCTTGCACAGCAAGAAGCTAAAGGAGGTATACAAGGAGGCTAGCTTATTTGTAATGATGATATTAATTTACCAAAACTGCTCTCATACATTGTAAAGCATCTTTTAAAGAGCGGACACAAATGTAATCCACTTGACAAATGGGTTTGGGAAGGTCTGACTGAGTCCTTCTGTCCTTTCTCAAAACATCTTTCTGGAGGACAAGTTTAAACTGGAAAAAAAAAAAACTAAAAAAAAAATGCCAATCAACTAAGACAATAGTTGTATCTATAGCATGGAAAGTTTTCGTGCAGAGTGGAAATACCATTGGTCCACCAAATGTTTCCAAAAATCTTAGAAGTTTGGTGTACAGATTAAAATTATTTCTTTTGCTAATTCTTTCCCTTCCTCAGCACCCCCCCCTTTTTTTAACTGGTGCTATCCCAGCCTCAAACAGCCCTATTTCTGCCAATAGCCTGTGTGCCTCAACTATCTCAGCTGACTGACAGAGCCAGGAACATGGAATGTAACCTCTCCTTTCTTTCTCATAACGTGGTGAAAATAAACATGGAAATTGAGAGCATCCCTGGCTTGGACATTAATTTTTAGCCCTTCACTAAGGAGAAAGCTACAACCAGAGAGAAAGGGCACTTCTCAATATGCAGTGGAATGGTGCCCTCGCTGCCTGGGGTATATGGAAAGGACTTGTGAGCCAGGCAAATCTGGGTGCCATCCCTGCCCAATTACGCAGTAACTTCCCTGACCTCTGGTCTCCAACAGTAACACGTAAGTGATACAGTCAACTGTGAGGTTTGCTGGAGGGTTTCGTGGAAGAACGTGTGCCCAGCACTCACACAAAGCCAGTCTGCCCTCCACTTTCACCTTGAGTCCAATGCAATAAGTCACTGGCTACCAACAACCATCAAAGGAACGCCTGGGTGGCTCAGTCAGTTAAGTGTCTGCCTTCAGCTCAGGTCATGATCCCAAGGTCCTGGGATCGAGTCCTTCACTGGGCTCCCTACTCAGCAGGGAGCCTGCTTTTTCCTCTGCCTGCTGCTCTCTCTCTCTGACAACAAATAAATAAAAACTTTTTAAAAAGATTGTTATTAATTTATTTTACAGAGAGAGAGCACAAGTAGGCAGAGTGGCAGGCAGTGGGAGAGGGAGAAGCAGGCTCTCCGCGGAGCAGGGAGCCCTATGCGGGGCTCGATCCCAGAACCCTGGGATCATGACCCAAGCTGAAGGCAGCCACTTAATAGACTGACCCACCCAGGCACCCCATAAATAAAATATTTAAAAAAAATTACAAAATAAAACTGCATTTTCAAAAGCATCAGAGCCTTTGCTGTTTTACATGTGTTTGGGGATGGTGTTGGCTCAATGTTCCAAAGCCAGGATCAATGGAGAAATAAAGATCGGGAGGAGGAGGCATTGGAGTACGGGACTGTCATTAACCATCAGGGAAACAGCCTGGCCACCAAGAGTCCCCGAAGTGCTATTTAACATCTGGTACCTCGAGCCACAGACCCAGTGCATCTGCAGGAGTCAATCATTCTAACCAGCACTTCACAAGGGACTGGCTCATTTCTCATTGTTAAATTGTTTTGTCTGCCATAAAAAAAAAAAAAAGAAAAAGAAAAAAGAAAAGAAAAGAAAAGAAAAAGAAAAAAGAAAAAGAAAAAGAAAAAAAAAACCATTATTTGCACCCACTGGGTGATGTCCCACTCAAAATCTCATAAAATATTTTTATTCTCCGTTTTGCCTCCAGCAGGGCTTGGCTAGGTTTCTCGTGAATTCTTGGTAATCTTTCCTAATATGGGGCCAGTCGGTGACCCAGCAAGGCAGGATTTTGGAGAACAAGCAGTTAGCAGTTGGACACTCACATTGCGTGTTATCCAGGACAAGAAGGTTCCTGTGTCCACCAGCACAGGGAAAGCCTCACGGGGCCAGTCAGCCTTCTGAACACATGAAGGTAAAACAATGCTTATGAGAGCTTTGGATGGCTCAAGAAATCTGCTGACCTGATTGTTATTAGCTAATACAGAACAGCATTTACTAAGAACATGGGGTGCCGCTTACCTATCAGAGAATGTAATGTTCTCGGGTGCTCCAGGTTCTTAAGAAAGGATGATTGTAGAAACTCCATACATGGGCACTAAGCGCCTACCTCGGTCTAAGCCTAGAGAGTGTGCAGTTTGCTCACGCACCTGCCTGGGCCCAGAGTCTGTAAACTTTCTTCTTTTAAGAGAATGAAGAGATGGAAAGGAAAGAGGAATTTTTAAGATGGTTAAGGAAAACAGTGTGGAGATTCCTGAAGAAATTAAAAATAGAGCTACCCTATGACCCTGCAACTGCACTACTGGGTACTTACCCCAAAGAAGCAGATGCAGTACAAAGAAGGGCCACATGTACCCCAATGTTCATAGCAGCAATGGCCACAATCTCCAAACTGTGGAAAGAGCCAAGATGCCCTTCAACAGACAAATGGATAAAGAAGATATGGTCCCTATATACAATGGAATATTATGCCTCCATCAGAAAGGATGAATACCCAACTTTTGTATCAACATGGATGGGACTGGAGGAGATTATGCTGAGTGAATTAAGTCAAGCAGAGTCAATTATCTTATGGTGTCACTTACGTGCGGAGCATAAGGAAAAACATGGAGGACATTGGGAGAAGGAAGGGAAGGGCGAATTGGGGGAAATCAGAGTGGGAGATGAACCAAGAGAGACTTCGGACTCTGAGCAACAAACTGAGGGTTTTGGAGGGGAGGGGGTGGAGGGCTGGGTGAGCCTGGTGGTGGGTATTGAGGAGGTGGGTATTGAGCCAGGTACTACATGGAGTGCTGGGTGTGGTACATGAATGATGAATCTTGGAACATTGAAAAAATAAACTAAATTGAAAAAAAAAAGAAAGGTTAAGGAGACACATTTCAAAACCTTGTTGGTCAGGACACATAGGTGGCTTAGTCGGTTAAGCGTCTGCCTTCAGCTCTGGTCACGATCCCAGAGTCCTGGGATCAAGTCCCACATTGGGCTCCTTGCTTAGGAGGGAGCCTGCTTCTCCCTTTGCCTGCCACTCCCCCTGCTTGTGCTCGTACTCTATCTCTCCCTGATAAATAAATAAATAAATAAAATCTTAAAAAAACAAACAACAAACCTTCTTGACTAAATAATTTCAAGAGAAAGCCTTAATTTCAGGGGGAAAAGGCAAATGGAGCTGAGTTGCCCAGCCAAAGGTTCATATTTGTAGTGTCCTGTCCTGGGCTCAGCCAAGGTTAGCAGGCTTTGGGGCAGGGAACGGTATGGAGATAGTTTCCTTTTTTCTTTTCTTTTCTTTTCTTTTTTCTTCTCTTCCCTTCCCTTCCCTTCCCTTCCCTTCCCTTCCCTTCCCTTCCTTTCCCTTCCCTTCCCTTCCTTCTTTCTTTTATCCATGCACACCTTTTTTTTTAAAGATTTATTTATTTATTTGAGGTGGGGGAGGGGCAGAGGGCGAGGGAGAGAAATCCCTAAGCAGACGCCATGTTCAGCATCCAGCTGGGTGCGAGGCTTGATCCCAGGACCCCGAGATCCTGACTTGAGTGGAAACCAAGAATCTGATGCTTAACTAACTGAGCCACCTAGGCGCCCCATGACCATTTCCTTTTCTAAGAAATAAACTCCAATTTTAAATATTCCTTTCAATGATTGGCTTTTAAGAGAAAATTGACTTCTGTGAGCTACTCATAGTGAGTGTTTTTATTATCAGTAGAGATTACAATGCAGCAAATGTGCCCAAGCAAAATGGAGCATCAAAAGATAATGTGGAAAGTTCTGGTATTAAACACTCTCATCTAAAACATCCAGAAACTAAGAAAAATGCAAACATATCATGTTTTAGATAATCTAAGTCAAATGAAATTTTGCTTCAATTTTTTCATCTGGAGACTTTTATGCAGAGAAGTATTTTGTTTCACTCTGAGCAGACAGCCTGAAGGACAATCTTTATAGATCTCTAATGCTTTTCCTTGCTTACTTTCAAAAGTTAATAGGGATGCTCAGATCTAAATAGGCTATAAATTACCAAAGCATATGAATGAGGGGGGACCAGTCTCTGTGCCTTTCAATTACACAAGCAGCCTGCATTTTTAAAAGGGATTTGAAGTCATCACAGAATAGGGAATCCCTGATACTATTGCCAATCCACATCCTGATACGTTTACTTAAGTCAATTATTGAGTCTCTTAGATTATGTCTACATAAGCTGCCAAAACATCTGGTCATTTCAATCAGTTCAATAAAAGGTTCTGCCAAGCCAGGGGAAAAAATTAGTCAAATTAGTCCTTTGTATACGCAGAACAATGGATTGTTTTCTCAAGGAAGACAGTAAGTGGATACAGCTCAAAAGGTTTTGGTTTTCTCTTCTGAAACCAAAATACAGTCCATAGTTCCTGAGGGAGGTTGTGATTTTTATCAAGTTAATGTTTGGGATGTGTTCTGCCAGAATTTCAGTCCGAAATGTTACGGGTATGAAGATGAGTTACCACGTTTCTGAGACAATTCTGGGCTCATCTGAATTCTATGTTCTCAAGTTTGGGACCATGCCAGAATTAAGCCAGACTTAATTACTTAAATACTCTGGTATTTGCTAAATGTTGAGAAATAAAAGTAGCAAAACTAGAAATCACAGAATAGTATTTATTCCCCCTGAACCTTACTAGCGTTCCTGTGAGTATGTGACGTCACTTTGAGGAAATCTGACACATGATTTAAATTTCCAAACGTAGGTGCATATAGCTTTCATTTAAATCACTATTGCACAAAGTGTTTCTCTGTAAAACAGAAATAATGCACTTCTTTTATTTATTTTTTCAGATTTTTATGTGATATCTTCAATGGATATTTGGAATTTCAAATCATTATCTTTATGGCACGTAGAGACAGCTCCAAGAAGAAATACTCCAAGAAGAAATAACTACTGAGAGGAGAGTTTTCGGATCCCAGCCCAACTTTCCACTCATATTAACCCATTTTCCTTTCATATTAAGGTTCTCACTCAGGGACTAAAAAATCCTCTGATCCAAAATGTTCTATGGAATGATTTGGTTGAAAAATCTGTATTAGAATGCAAGCTCCTGCTCGAATAAATGCACTTGAAAGAAAACATTTTCATATTCATTTCGGGCAACATGAAGTACAGCTAATCTACCCATGTTCAATTTTATATGGCTTTTTTTCTGAGCACTTATTTGAAGTTTCTTTAAAGCCATAGACAATTAGAAATAATTATTGTTATAACTGAATAATGTAAACTTTATATTGTCTGAGATGACTCACCCTCCCACTGAATATTCCAGAGTACATGACCTCTTAGGCTGATGTCTGCATGTAACTTGTTAAATTTCTATAGCTTAACTGTTAAGGGTTGTCAGTGAATTAGTAATAAGAAGAAGAGAAGAAGGAAGAGGAGGAGGAGGAAGAAGGAGGAGAGGAAGGAAGGAAGGAAGGAAGGAAGTTGATCTGTCTCCCCTGGGTGAGAAAATAGCCCTTTACTTCAAGGACAAAAAAATTAAAAGAAATTCAGTTTCCAGGTAGGAGGAAGATAATTTTTGAAAAAGAGAAAAATAGTTGTATTTAGAACTTCAATCTGAGCAAAATCTAGCTTTATAAAATCTGGGGTCCAGTTAAGGAATAATGCTCATGTGGCCAAGGGGGAGGATTTTAGGGTCAAGACTTTTTGGAGAATTAGGCAGAAAGATTCTGGAACTAAGAACAGGATGAATGAAGATTCAAGGGGTAGAGGATAGACTGTAGTCGACTTCTTGTGGAAAGAACCAGAATTTGTTTTCCATCTGTAAAGACTAATTATGCAGAGTTTATGGCCTTCATGTATCCAGTATAATTTTGGAAAAGTAGGTTTTACTGCCCTGTAGACGATGGCTTGGAGACCAGCCAAGGAGCAGGGCATAAGGGAGGGTGCAGAAGTGATGACAGACAGACTGGGTATCTTGAACAGAATATGCAGATAGGGTCCCAAGAACCACAAAATAATTAACGAGTGCTTGAAGGAAAGTGCTCGACCTTGACTTCCAACTTTACAATACACATGCGCCCGCGCGTGCACACACACACAAAGTAGCCTACAAATAGGTTACAGTCCTGATGACAAACTAAGAAGTAATTTACAAGGTAATATTGTAGAAAACAAGAGAGACCCAAACAAAAGAGACCAAATTAGTCACACACTGTTTGTGGGAATGTAAACTGGTATGACATTTCTGGAAGGCAGTTTGGCATGGTGTCTCAAATTCAAAATCAATCCAGTAAGCCCAACCTAGGAATTTAAACCAAGGTTGTCGTTCTCAGACATGACTATACATGTAATGACCTAGTAGGAGAGCTTGTTTAAAAATTCCCAACTCCTGGGTCTCTCTCCCCGGAGATCTGTAGGTATGACAACTGATATTTTTAAACAAGTGGCCTTCTTAATTTTGCTACTGTCTAACAAACAGGTGCTAAAGAGAGAATAATAAAAGTGGGAAAAGCTGTAAGCAGAAGCAAATATGTTAACTGTAAAATTCCAGAAAATCGCAGGAATGGGAAAAATCTCTTTCATATCTCTGAACCTTGGTTCCCTGCCTTTACAATAAAAATGTATACTCAGTGCCATTGCTGGGAGATTAAGTAAGGATTCCATGTAAAAGCCTTGGACAATCCTTGACACGTTGTTAAAGATCAACAAATGCTAGCTACACTATACAATGATAAGTGGGGAAAGGCATTTAAGTAATAGAATGTATAATTCAATTTAATTTTTGAAAAACTGTTTATATATGTATGCATATAGAGATGCCTGAAGGCTTGTTCAGATATTAATGGCAATAAGTTCTTGATAGTGGAATTTCAAGGGACTTTCTTTCCTTTCTGAAGTTTTGAGTATCATTTGAACTGTTTTACAATTAACATTTATCATTTCCTCCTCCAAAAAATTCTATTAAGTTCAAATAAATAAATTGTACTGCAGTAATATTTTATATTTGTATAACACTTCCATTTACAGAAAATTTCCAAATATGTGTCTTCACGTGAGCCTCACACAGTCCTGTGAATGAAAAAGGACTTCTTATTTCCATTTTACGGATGAGGAAAGGGAAGGGAGGTGGTTTATTTGATGCTCACACACTGCTAACGTTGCAGATCCTGGAGTCTGAGAAAACCCAAGTCTTTTGAGCCTAACAGCACACCTTCTACTGGACATTGCTTCCTCGTTGATCCTGTTTAATATCGTTTTAAAAAGGGGAGGAGGATTCCAGTTTTATGGATGTGTATTTTTCTTATCCTCTGCATTAAAAAAAATGCTAATCATTTGATAAAACTGAGATAAACTGAATACTAACAAGCCTGCTATGGAAACATCAAAGTCAGGTGTTTCCTGCCAACCTTCACCATTCATTTGCCAGGCAGCTTTGAGGGGCGCAAGTAGTCCCCCAAATACAGCCCCAATCGCTTCTCAAAAGTTAACAGAAACTTCAGGAGCAAAGCAAATGAGTTGACAGTGATGTAGAATGTGGCCTGTCGGTGGGGTTTTTCTGAGTTCTCACCGGTTTGTTCAGCTCCTAGCTGTCAGGCCCGGCGTCCGACAGAGCTTTAGGGCCAAGCAGTTTGAATTTGCTTGGTGCCTGGAACCGGGCGGGAGAGGATTCTAAGGGAAACAGCCGTCTCGGGCTGCAGTGTGGACGACACTGCCCTCCACCGGATGAAGAGAAAGTGCAGCGTCTAGGCTGTGGATTCCCGTCTCCCTCTACTGGCAGAAAAAATAACTACATGGAAGACCCGCTTTAGTGATGGGGAGTCGGGGCTCATCATTGTCCCTCCTCTCAACCTTGTCTCTGCACAGAGAAGCTCACGTTGTCTTCAGCAGATATCGTTCTATGGGTGTTTGGGCCAGACATTTAGGTAATTATGCCAATAGCTGACAGGTTCTCTTCTTCTCCACTCTGGGGGCTCCTTAACCCAATTCCGTGGTGGAAGTGCCAAGAGTTGCTGTTCTTTCCTAAAATAGTGAAGGGGATCAAGGGACACTTTTTATCTTTGCTGATCCTAAACTCTAGTCTTAGTCCTAACACTCTCATTCTCAAAGATTTAAATTCTCCATCTAAAATGGTTTTATACAATTTAATTCTACTTCTGTTTAATAAGGGCATTTAACAAAGGAGGCTATGAAAAGAGTACATGATACAAGTAGAAAGTCTGTGGCATGCAATTACAAGATCCTGGACTGTGCACCCATACCACCGATTAAGAGAGAATGCAGCTCTAGTCCCACGCAGGTTTGGGGGTCTCAAAAAAAAAAAGAAAAAAGGAAAAAAAGAGGTGAAGGTCCGACAAGGGAAAATGTAGGATAAAATGTAAAATATCAAAAAATGTAAAATATCAATAACGAGATGAATATAAAAGAAGAGAAACAGAAAGAACTCAATGTTTCCTATGGAGAGAAAGCCCTGACCCTATAAACTGTAAATTCAAAGCTGCCAGTGACTTTGTTATTTTTCTCATAAAAACAAAAAACAAAATAAAAACAAAAAAACCCCCCTAGTTTCTTAGCCTCTCTCTTTTTGCAATGGGTCATCCCGAGCAAATCAGTCTTGCCAGCTATGAAAAACAAGTTTGTACATAGCTACAGCAACCCCCCCCACCCCGCCCTGCCACAAAGTTTTCCAAACAAAACTTCAATTCACGTGACTGACTAACTAACAGCACCAGGACTCCATGGGCAGTGATTAAGAAGCTAGCTGAGGTGCTACAATCTTAACGATTGTTCAGCCAATCAAATGACAGAGTTTGGGGACAGCATATTGTGATATTTCAATATATTTAATACCACATTCTTCTTTGCATTGCGTTGTATTGTCTTAATGGTGGCTGTGCTTTGTGATTTTGTTATATATCTCATGTATGCAAATTGAACAAAGAGTTCATCTATCCTATGAATGTTTATTAAGCATCCACTTTGCCCCAGGCACCATGTTTGTTCAAAGAAATACACACTGCCGATCCTCAGAGTAATAGGCCCATAACAGACAGACTGGTACCCAAGATTACGTACTGGGAACTATGGGAGCATGAAAGAGATGTACCCAGTGTCAAGAGGGATAGGGGAGGGATTTCAAGAGGAGTTGTTATCCTAGCTAAGACCCAAAGGTCGAGCAGTAGTTAGCAAGGGGTAAAGGAATTGGGGACAGCATTCAAGGCAGATAGGAAAGTCATCTAAGACCTAGAGCCAAGTGAAAGGGTTCTGTTGGCCAGGCATCTGCAGTACTAAGTGTGGCTGAAGCATAGGTTTAGAGGGGAGAGTGTTAAGAGGAAGTGAGAGGAGAAAAGAAAGGCCAGATCTTAAAGCATCTCTAAAGCTATGGGGTTGTTTTTTTTTTAAAGATTTTATTTATTTATTTGACAGAGAGAGACACAGTGAGAGAGGGAACACAAGGAGAGGGAGTAGGAGAGGGGCATTCAAGCTTTCCCTGAGCAGGGAGCAGGGAGCCTGATGCAGGGCTCCATCCCGGGACCCTGAAATCGTGACCTGAGCTGAAGGCAGCTGCTTAACGACTGAGCCACCCAGGCGCCCCTTAAGGTATGTTTTTGATTTACATTTTTATTCTGAAACAATGATAGGCATCTGAAGGGTCAGTAGCAGGACAAAGATAACCCCAGTTGTGCTTCGGAAAATTCTGGCCACAACACTTGCAGAGTACAGACCAGAGCAAGAACATCCACCTGGCGGCAGGAAAAGCAGTTCGGAAGTGACTGCATTGACCCACATGAGAGCCAGTGGTCTTCGGAAGTAGAGGGGATGAGAAAAAAGGAGAGACTGAAGTGGTTTTCAGAAAATAGAATCTGAGACTGGAGAATGATTTTGATGTGGGAAAATAAGGAAGTCAAAGTAAAGAATGAGATCCATTTAATAGCCAGAATAAAAAGAACTCCCACAACAAGAACACAAATGACCCAATTAAAAAGTAGGCAAGGGACATGAATAGATATTTCTCCAAAGAAGAGATGCAAGAGGCTAATAAGCACATGAGAAAATGTTTACCGTCATCAGTCGCTAGGCAAATGTAAATCAAAACCACTCTGAGTTGTCACTTTACACCTACTTGGATGGCAATAACCAAAGACCGCAGAAAATAGCAAGTGTTGGCAGGGAGGTGGAGAAATCAGATTGTCCATTGCTGGTGGGAATATACGATGGTACAGCTGCTGTGGAAAACAATGCCTCTCAAGCTTAATACAGCGTTTCCACATGGCCCAGTAGCCCCGATTCTAGGGACATACCATAAATAACTCAAATCAGGGATTTAAACAGAGTCTATTCCCAAGAGAATTGAAAATATACAATCGGGGCTCCTAGGTGGCTCAGTCAGTTAAGCATCTGACTCTTGGGTTTGGTTCAGATCATGATCTTAGGGTCCTAGGATTGAGTCCCCCGTTGGGCTTTGTGCTTAGTGAGAGTCTGCTTGAGGATTCAATCTTTCTCTCTTTTCTGTCCTCTGCCCCTCGTCCCACCTGTGCCTGAACTCTCTCTCTCTCTCTGTCTCTCAAATAAATAAATAAATCTTTTTAAAAAAAGCATATTTGGGTGCCTGGGTGGCTCAGTCATTAAGCGTCTGCCTTCGGCTCAGGTCCTGATCCCAGGGTCCTGGGATTGAGCCCCGCATCGTGCTCTCTGCTCAGCAGGAGGCCTGCTTCTCCTCACCCCCTCCCTCTGCTTGTGTTCCCTCTCTTGCTGTCTCTCTCTCTGTCAAATAAATAAATAAAATATTTTTTTAAATAAATAAAAATAAAAAGAGCATATTATCCCTAAACATCTACCTTAAAAAATATGTATATACAATCATACAAAATTGTATATACAAATGTTCATAGAGCTAACATTTGTAATAGTTAAAAATTGGAAACAACCCAAATGTTCATCAACCAGAGATTGGATGAGTAGTGTTACATTCATACAATGGAATACTACACAGCAATCACAAATAAATTACAATTGCTAGACCCACAAGGTGCATGAATTCCATAAACAAAACTGAGTGTTAGAGGCTAGCTACACAATAGATTAATAAAATATGATTCCATTATTATCATCATTATTATTATTTCTTCTCTGTGCCAAGCACAGTTCTTTTCTAAAATTCAATTAATGAACATATAGTATATTATTAGTTCCAGAGGTAGAGTTCAGTGATTCACAGTTGCATATAACGGCCGGTGCTCATTCCATCAAGTTCCCTCCATTTTTATTTATTTATTTTAAAATTATACTTCTTTCCTAAAGGGGTATGTGAATTTTTAAACAATGTTTTATTTATGTACTTAGAGAGAGCAAGAGGGGGAGAGCATGAGCAAGGGGAAGGACAAAGGGAAAGGGAGACACTGAGCAGCAAGCCCGACTCGGGGCTCAATCCAAGGACCCCAGGATCATAACCTGAACCAAGGGCAGATGCTCAGATGACTGAGCCACCCAAGTGTGCTCCCCATTTTTGTTATTTTTAAGAGCAGGCCAAACTAATCTGCAGTGAAATAAGCCAGAACGGGGTCTACCCTTGGCAGATGGTGGTTCCCTGGGCAGTGCATGAGGGAGCCTTCAGAGGGGCTGGAAATGTTTATGCCCTGACCTGGGTGCCAGTTACATAGATGTGTAATTTTATTAAAAAAAATAGGGGCGCCTGGGTGGCTCAGTCGTTAAGCGTCTGCCTTCGGCCCAGGTCAGATCCCAGGGGCCTGGGATCGAGCCCCACATCGGGCTCTCTGCTCTGCAGGAAGCCTGCTTCTCCCGCTACCATTCCCTCTGCTTGTGTTCCCTCTCTCGCTGTGTTTCTCTGTCAAATAAATAAAAAAAATCTTTAAAAAAATAAAAAATAAAAAATAAAAATTCCTGGAGGGACTCCTGGGTGGCTCAGTCAGTTAAGTATCTGACTCTGGTTTTCATTCAGATCATGATCTCAGGGATGTGGGATTGAGCCCTGCATGGAGCTCCACGCTCAGTAAGGAGTCTGCTGGAGAAGCTCTCTCCCTCTGCCCCTCCCTCACTCACATGCTCACTCTCTCTCCTTCTCTCTAAAAAATAAATAAATAAACCTTTAAAAAAAAAATCCTGAAGCTATAGATGTAAGAGCTATGTCCTTTATGTTTTATCTCAATTTTTAAAAATGTTTTTAAATGCCCTTAAAAGTTAATGGAGCACCTGAGTGGCTCAGTGGGTTGGGCCTCTGCCTTCAGCTCAGGTCATGGTCTCAGGGTCCTGGGATTGAGCCCCGCATCGGCCTCTCTGGTTGGCGGGGAGCCTGCTTCCCCCTCTCTCTCTGCCTGCCTCTCTCCCTACTTGTGATCTCTCTCTCTGTCAAATAAATGAATAAAATCTTAAAAAAAAAAAAGTTAATGAACGGCTTATTTAGACAAATACAGAATGAGCAAACTATCCTGGAAAGGGAAGTCAGCTCCAGTTTTGTACCACTGTTGACCTTGCTGATGCTCACTGTGTTGTTGTCTCAGCTCAGGCTGCCATCACAAAACCCTGTAGTAGACTGGGTCACTTAAACAACAGGAATTTATTTCTCGCAGTTTTAGAGTCTGGAAGTGCAACATTGTGGTATCAGCAGGGGCTGTGCAGGAGGTGAGAGCACTGGCCTTTGGTTCTGGAGGCTGCCTGCACCCTATGTCCTCACATGGCCCTTCCTCGATGTGTGTCCCATGGAGAGGTAGAGGAAGCAGGCTGTCTCTTATAAGCTGTCAAGCTGTCACCTTATAAGCAAGGTGCCTCTTCTTATAAGGACACTAATTCATCACGAGGGCCCCACCCATATGACCCCATCCAAAACTAATTTCCCTTCTCCAAATGCCAACACATTGGGTGTTAGGGCTCCAACAGATGAATTTGGAGGGCATACGGTTTAGTCCTTGGCAGTGGTGCTAGATTCCCAATTTAGAGAACTCTAAAAACAGCCTGAAGAAAAATGAAAGAACCAAATGATCCATTTCAGATACATTCAGGGATATTGATGAGATGACATAAACAAGTAAAATAAGCCTTAGCAGGTGTGAGAGACTTCAGAGATGTCCCCAAGATCCCTGTCCTGTGGTATACACGATCTGCATAGTGCCTGGCACTGTGATTATGACAGTATCAGTGCTGAGAGTATACAGCAAAAGAGCTTTTGCAGAGGAGATAGTGGGGGTGGGTCTGGCTTAGTCACGTGAGCTTTTAGATTGGGACATAGAGGTCAGACACATATCTAAAGCACAAAAGGGATTCAGTGCACCATGGCTGGTTTGAAGATGGAAAGGACCACGTGGTGAGAAATGGGGGCAGGCCCTGCAGACTGAGAGGAGCCCCTGTCCAAGGCCCAGAGAGGAGTCGGGGATTCCAACTAAACCTGTCAATTCTGGCAATGACAAGATTGAGCGTGGAAGCAAGTTTCTCCAGAACTTCCAGGTAAGAATTCAGTTGCCACCTTGATTTCAGCCTTGAGTAGGATCATCCATCCTTGGCACGGTGGAACTATGAGCTGACCCCCGGAACCAGGAGCCACTAACATGTGTGAATGCTGTTTGTGGTAATTTGTTTCACATCACAAGACAGCTAATTAGCCGAGCTGTCACAGGTTTAGAAATTATAGACATAAAATGTCAATACAGTGAAGGTACCCCACCAATCGTGGCTATTATAACCGTGTCAACTAACAATTACATGATAATGACTATAATGAAGATGTTTCTACCAGGTGTGCTGCAAGAAGGGAATCCTAAATCTTTCTGAGGGATTCGAGCAAAGTTCCCCTGAGAAGGTAGACTCTGATTTTGAGATTGATGAATGAGTGAGTTTGTAAATTACCTCAGCCTGAGCTGTCAATGAGAAACAGAGAACTGCCAGTACCTTATTCACGGAGCATCAAGTGAAAAGAGCGTCAAGTGAAGAGAAAGTAGTAGATAAAGATGATCAAACCTTCAGGGTCCAGTTCTTTCCTGCTTACAGCCCTCTGTATTGGGGGTTGGGGGGGTTGCTCCTGGCTGGCTCAGTCAGTAAAGCATACAACTCTTGATCATGGGATCAAGAGTTCTAGACCCACGTTGGGTGTAGAGATTACCCTAAAAAAAAATTTTTTTTAAATGATGGCAAGCTACCACTGTTGGCCACAAGACAATGACAGTATGGGTCACCTGGAGACAGTGGTATCTCATTAGAACACTGTTAGCATTATGTACTGAAAGCCACCTTCTTTGTGTTTTTGTGCTTGTTTATATTTTCCAGATTCTTTGCAATAAGTATATTTATTACTATATAAAAATTATATATTACAGGTTATATATGTAACATATTTTTATTTATGTAACTGGAAAAAAATGTTATTTGGAAAGAGTAACATAAAACACAAGAATCTAATCCTCAAAAAAATTTTAAGGTAAACTGAGGCATATTAAAAATTTTTTAAAACGCTTTATATGGAATAAAATTCAAATTCCTTAGGAATGACAAGAACTGGTTTGGGGGTGCCTGGGTGGCTCAGTGGGTTAAAGCCTCTGCCTTCGGCTCAGGTCATGATCTCAGAGTCCTGGGATGGAGCCCCACATCAGGCTCTCTGCTCAGCAGGGAGCCTGCTTCCTCCTCTCTCTCTACCTGCCTCTGCCTACCTGTGATCTCTCTCTCTCTGTCAAATAAATAAATAAAATCTTAAAAAAATTTTTTTAAAAAGAGCAGGTTTGTACTTATATCTCTCCCCTCACATTTGATCACTACTCTTCAAGTGCTGTTGTAAATTGCATTATTTACCCCAATTCTTCACCTTTCCCTGTATCCATCCATTTGTCATGCAACTTTTCAGCACCTTTTTCCACAGCGATATGACTCGTTTGGCCAATGGAACGCAGCAGAGGTGATGGGTCTGTCTGGACTCAAAACCCTTTTCCATTCCTACCTGAACTCTCTCACTTCTGAAGTCACCATGAGAACAATATACCTGACTAGGTCACTGCCCCCAGGAGGCAGAGGAGAGACATGTAGAGGAGAATCAAATTAACCTCGCCAGGTTCAACCCCAATCAGTCAGCCCTCAACCAACCTGCCAATCCGAGTGCAGAAACATTGCTGGTTTGAGCTTCAGAGGTTGGTTTGTTTGTTTGTTTGTTTGTTTTTTAAGCTAACTGTGACAATAGCTGATGATAAAAAACAAAACAAAACATGGGAATCTGAGACACCTGTTCATATAATTTACATCCTGGAGTGGCCACAATTCTTTGCTGTTTCTCTCTTCAGGAAGTAGAGTCTATTTCCTTTCTCCCATGAGTCCGACACCGCCTTCCAACTGACTTTGACCAACAGAATGCAGCGGCAGGGACACCGTTCTGGGCCGGGTACTGAGAAGAACTGTCAGTCCCACTGCTCTCTTGGGAGTTAGCTGCCATGTAAGAAGTCCAGCTACCCTGACAGACCACGGTGCTGTGAGGAAACCAAACCAGCTGTGTGGTGAGACAGTCATGGTGGAGGGGAGTCCCACGAAGCCAGGCATGTGAGTGAGACCCTCTTGGATTATCCAGCCCAAACAAGTTGGTGACCTCACTACATGGCACACAAGTTGGGGCGGATGAGCTGCCTGGCCAAGTCCTTCCTGAATTCCTGACCCATAGAGTCATCAGAAATGATAAGTCATTGTTTTGACCCACTAAGTACTGGGGTGGTGCTTTGCACAGTGACACATAACTAACTAAAATACTCATGCCTTCCGGACATCTTCAGGCTTACAATGACATACTGTTCTGTGGCTAAATGTTATAGTTTAGTCAAGTAGTTAACATTCTGTTCAAGGAGAGTGATTCAGGTGGCATAATTACTTGGTGTCCCAGAGTCAGACATTCCATCTCTGCTAGGGTCTAGTAGCAAGCAGGCAAATCAAAAATAGTTGTCCACAGAAGAGGGAGTGGCCCTGCCCTGGGGTCTCTTATTGGAGCTTGCCAGAAGTTTCATAGCATCTCTGTCTGCCTTATAATAATTTTATGTCTGCTGGGTTTTATAGTGCAATTGGTGGGGCAGTTGGAAATAAAGCCTGGACCCCTGCTGAGATTTCTTGTACTGGGCCCCACCCAGAATATGTAACCTTCTGGGTTCCCCAATGCATGAGTTAAACCAGCAGAGCCAAATGTCATACAGGATACTCTGAAATCCAAAGGCCTACAGACTATGCCCTTCCTTTGTTGTGGGCAATGCAAGGTGCAGCAACTTGTATGATTTAGAAGCCAATATCCCAATATCCATGCCTCAGCCCACAGACCCTAGTAATTTCATTGATGTAGCAAGCATGTTGGAGCTCCCACCCTCTAGCATATATGTGTCATATCAAGGCACCCAGAGTGCTTTCTAATGCCTTCGTCCAGATACAAACAGAGAAACAACACCAATGTCAGAGCCAGCAGGATGTTCTGTAGGATAGTAGAATGATCAAGCTCATTCAGACTATGTTATGCCAGAGAGCAGGGGACAGGACATAGCTCTGAGACAAGAAAGTCAAGTTAATACTGTTATTCCTGCCATGTGAAGGCAAACTGCTTCTGATTATCTTTTCTGATAGGAGTGGCAGGCAGAAAAATGTGTTTGGCCAAGAGTTGCATACCAGGAGCCAAAGGCCATGTTGATAAGCTCCAATAAAGATGTTTTCTCCAGAAATGCAGCCGGGATTAGTATCACTACCTGATTAAGTTGACCCTACTCTATAATCACTTAGAACTATTCATCTGACTCTTGCACAAACTAAATAGGAAAATTTGAAAAAGATACAGAAACATGAAAAAGATTATGGAATGATGGCATAATTTTTTACTCTTTCCAATAGAATAAAGTAACTAACAAAACACCCCAAAACCCATGTATAATATTTACAAGAAAAACTAAAGGACAAGGTATCCCCATGAACTGTAAAAAGCAAGCAGCGAGGGCAACCCACCAATAGCACAAGACCAGCAGGGCACTATTACATGTGTGAGAGAATGCAGATGGAAGCAATGGGTTATCTGAGAAGTCAACAACAGGTGAACCCCAAAATAGCAACTGGTATTCCCTGGAAAGTGTGATGTTCCCACTTAAGAACAGCAGCTGAAACTGAGAAGTTTTGCCTAACCCAATGGTAAGAGGGCGCAAGGTCCAAGGTAAAGACAGAAAGTTCTGGAGTGCCTTGTTTCTGTAACTCTCAAAACTGACCTTCCAAGACTCCCTTCCAGAATAGGACCCACACTGAGGAGAAAGTCCCAATAATGAAATCAAAATTTCACAGGACAAGGATAATAAAGAGAAAGGAAGAAAAGGCCCAGATAAAGTAGGGGGAAAGGAAATCTCTGAAAGAAAGCCACTGTATATTTTTAACCCCACTCTGAATTATGCTTCTGTCTAAAATTTCAGGAAAACTAATTTCACATAAAAAATTAGCAATAAGAAAACATCAAGGTCAGATCTCATGAAAATTCTTACAAGAAAAGAAAGAATAGGGAGCAAAATTACATCCTTCCTGAACCATAAACATGTCAAAATCTTATTCACGGAAGAGAAATGAACTTCTGTTTCAAAATAAGTTAAGAGACATTTTTAAAATAATATAAGCTTTCTTGCTTTTGAAATACTTCTGTCAAAGAGCTATTAGGCAGGCCCAAGTCAAGAGGAAGATTGAGCAGAAAGGTAGCCTGTCAGGAGGTTATAGACAAAGGGAGAGAGGTGCCAAGTGAGATCCAGGGAGGGGGTCAAAAGATTGGTTACATAATGTGAGTGAGTAAATACATAAAAATATTAAAGACAGGAGGAACGAGGTTTTTCACTGTCAGAGAAGGGAATCATAAATTTGAAAAGAGGGTAAACTATAAGGAACAGTCTGTGGTTGGAAGAGAATTAGAGATATTAGTATGAACTTATGGTCTTTCACATAAAAAGAATAATTAAATATAGATGCATATGTGTGTGTGTGTACTAGTCTGTTCAAGCTACTATAACAAAATACCATAGACTAAGTGTCTCAATCAGCACACATTTATTTTTCATAGTTCTGAAACTGGACGTCCAAGATGAATGCTGGCCAATTCATTTCCTT
>CM053613.1:70582683-70617655 GCA_028646535.1 Procyon lotor
ACCACTTCATAGCCACCAGGAGGGCTCCCTGTCAGAAGTGCTTCTGGGAATTCTAACAAGGTCTCACAGGTGCTCCCCAGTGCACTGGTCACTTTAATTCTCTCCATAGAACTGGGCAGGCAAGAAATCCAATCCAAATGACAGGCATTCTTTCAATCATTTTTCCCTTCAGGAGGGTAAGTGGGACTCTCTTGGGGGGTCAAGGGCATGTGGTGGTTTTCTTTTGACCTAAGATGACTTCTTTTCTAGAACTCCTCATAAGTCCCCTGCATGTTTTCCCTGGAGTAATGAATCTCTGCTGGGCCTTCCAACCCTTCACAAGCTACTCTCAGCATGTGTAAACCCCAGCATTGGCCATAGCTCTTGTTCCCTCCAGGGCATTTCCTAAACCCACGTACAAATTACTTTCTGGCTTTCCTATTGTGTTCGATCAAACATATTTCAATCCTAGATAGACAATATAGACACAAACTAAAACCCCCCGACTCATATCATATGACTTGTGTTTGTGGAACTGACTAATTTTATTCCTGTCTTTTCTAGAGCTGCATTATGATTATAGTGGGTCCGAGGCAATTTTGCCTTCTTGGACTTCTTTCTCTATAAAAATGATAAAAATTATATTTTAAAAATAGTAAAATTGTATTTAAAACTTGCATTGGCATAAAGATGAATATATTAATATTACCTGATAACATATTTTCTTCCACCTAAAAGTTTATTTTTATTTCTGATATTAAAATAATTTAAAACATTTTCCTGGGTCCCTAAAAATATTGCAGACTCCAAACCTGGGCCTTCTGTACCCAGTGGATTTAGTGATCCCTGGTCTTTCCATCTATGTACCCCTATTGATTGCGGTTGGTATTCTACACTAGCCTACTCCAAAAAGTTGAGATTCAAATGAGAGAGTAGTTTCAGAAGCAATTTCTAGATCACCTGGGTGGCTCGGTTGGTTAAGCGTCTGCCTTCCGCTCATGTCATGATCCCCGAGTCCTGGGATCGAGTCCTGCATTGGGCTCCCTGGTCAGCGGGGAGTCTGCTTCTCCCTCTGCCCCCCATCCCACTCTCAGGCTCGCTCTCTCTCTTTCAAATAAATAAATACAATCTTTACCAAAAAAAAAAAAAAAAGCAATTTCTAAACTGTGACTTCTATGCAAATAAAGGGATTTGGGAGAGGAAGAAAGATGTCAGTTTGGTGAATGGAATTCAAGATCTCATCCAGAAGAGAGGGAATCCAGGCAGCTAGCATCGTTGGAAGGCAAAACAGGAGAAAATCAAAGACATTTTTTGCCTCCTGCAATATTTTGCTAAGACCTGGGCCTGTGTAGTTCTCGCCCCTGAATTTGGACAGCTGTCAAGAAAACCAGCAGGAAATGGGGAAAAACATATGTCAAGACACAGGCAACATCAGACTGTGAAAGCCAAACCACAGGCCCCACTCCACCAGATGGCAGTATGTCAATGGGGAGCCAGAGGGAGCATTTCTAAGAGGCCCCAATTAAATGGACTTGGGTGGATGCCAAAGCAGGGGCACTGTTTGTTTGGATTGTTGCTGATAATTTTTCTTCTCATCTGATGAGGATGTTTTTCATCAACAGCAAAGATTACAAATGAGGGCATTATTATTGTCATTGCCCACAGTAAGACTACAGTCACGATAGTAATGACATGCAAATAAACCAGCCCTATTTATTGAATGTCACTCTGTACAAATTAAATTATCATCACCATCATCATTATTACCAATTACAAAATACCACTGGAATCAACTTTTCATTGAGTTCACATTGGTGAAAGACTTTTGAGTCTTGTGGGTGGAAATCAGTTCTTTGGGTGAGGTTGCAAATTGTGTAGACACAGCCTGGGTCAATGTTCCGTCCAAGAGGAAGGAGAGGGCTGGAGCAGCGCTGTGGTGTCAGCGGCCTCTCCCTGTGCCAGGCACAAGCCCCAACCTCCCATCAGCAGCTGAGAACTTGCAGAAAACTTCCTCTTACTAACCTGTGGCATAGGCATCCCAGCCTCCTCTTACTAACCTGTGGCGGCAGTTATGAGAGCATGGGTCTTGCAGTTAGGACATCTGTAATCGTTTGCTAGGGCTACCTTAACAACCTACCACAGACTGGGTGACTTCAACAACACAAATGTATTTTCTCACAATTCTGGAGATGAAAAGTCCAAGATCAAGGTGTTAACAGGTTGATTTCTTCTGCGACCTTTCAGCTTGGCCTATAGACAGCCATCTTCTCCCTGTATGTTCACATGGTCTTCCCTCTGCAGCGATCTGTATCCAATCTCCCTTCTTATGAGCCCATTCCTCAGACTGGATGAGCCCCCCCCCCCAGTGACCTCATTTTAATTTAATTGCCTCCCTCCTTAACGACTCTGTCTCCAAATGTGGGTCACATTCTGAGGTACTGGGGGTTAGGACTTCAATATGTGAGTTTTGGGGGCGCACAGCTCAGACTGTTACACACCCAAATTCTTTTTCTTTTCTCTTTTTTTAATCAGAAAGAGAGAGCACAAGCAGGGGGAGTGGCAGGCAGAGGAGGAAACAGGCTCCCCGCTAAACAAGGAGCCCAATGTGGTACCTTATTAGGTACCACATTGGTACCTTATACCAAAGGACCTTATTAGGATCATGACCTGAGCTAAAGGCAGCCGGTTAACCAGCTGAGCCACCCAAGCATTCCCCAAATTCTAATCTTGGTTTTCCCACTAACTGGGTGATGTAGTAACACTAAGCAAGTCACTCTCTGGGCCTCAGGCTTATTGGTTATAAAATAAGGTTGTTAGATTATGTCATCTCTGCGGTCTAGAAGTCTATGATCACCATAACCAATACAAGGTTGGATTTTGCAAGACCAAGTACAGGATGATTTCCAAACCAGCCACAAAAGACAATTGTGTCTGCACTTGGAAATCAACATGTGTACACACACAGGTGTGTCTATTTACTCTTGTGTGTATGAAAACCGATTTCATTAACTAATGGAGGCCACCTTCCACACAGGCACATGTTCTCGGTGCTTTCAGGACGTCACAGAACAAAACACAGTGAAAATATATTTTCTCTAAGTTAGTTGGAAATTTCCCCTTTATTGCATCTTTAAGAGGGAAAAAAAATGTATTTAAGGGCCCCACAAGTAATCAATCTACTGTTAGTTTTCCATTCATCCCATCCTCTTTCAAGAGTCCTCGTCCATACATGTGATATTCTCCATGTGTGGATTACACTCTCTTGGACTGATCCTTACTCTATTTCTCCTGGGCAAACAACTATATCAAAGCTCAACTCAGGGGTACCTGAGTCGGTTGGGCATCCAACACTTGGTTTCAGTTCAGGTCATGGTCTCAGGGTCATGGGATCAAGCTCCGAATTGGACTTTGTGCTCAGCATGGAGTCTGCTCGAGATCCTCTTTCCCTCTTTCTCTGCCCCCACCTCTGTTCTCAATCTCTCTCTTTCAAATAAATAAAACCTTAAAAAAAAGCACCTGAACTCAAATGTCCCCTCCTTGTCCTGACCCTCCCAGAGAGAGTCATCTGTTCCTTTCTCTGTGCCATGTAGCACCCGGTATAATTTTCTGTAATAATAAATAGTTGCCAACATGTACATAGCACTTATTTTTGTGCCAGGCAGAGGCCTACGTGCTTTATGTACAACATCTCATTCAGTCTTCACACCTACGCTATGAGAGAAAAATATACTATTATTAGCCCCATTGAACAGATGAAGAAACTGAGGTGTAAAAGTTCAGTTAACATGTCCGAGTTTAGAAAGTGACAGAACAAGGATGCAAAGCCACAGAGGTTCAGCCAGCCATTACACAGCAGATTCTATACTATGTTCTTTCATAATTAATATTTGTTTATATTTCTGTATCTTACTAGACCGTAAACTTCTTGGTGACAAGGACCATTTCTTATCCATCTTATCTCTTGTGGCCTAACACAGGACCTGGCCCACAATAAATGTATTTGTCATTCAACCACTCTCTCATTGATCAAGCATATTATCCCTGGTACCTTCCCTTCTAGCAATGTCTCCCCCTTCCCGTTCCTCTCTTCACCATTATACCCACCATGGCATCCCTGGAGACCAGCCTATAGTCCTCAAGCACAAACCAACTACCAAGGTCATCTATCTATGGTTGGGGTTCCCTATGGGATTCTACACAGGATAAGAGATTGATCCAGATGACTTCTAACAATTACAGTAGCTAACATGCATATCTCAGCTTCAAGGTTAGAAGTGCCCCTCCTCCCATGTTCTCCTTGGTCCTCGATCCATTCCATTTCAGGAAATAGAAGAGGCAAACAGACAGATAACCAGGGACCATTCCACCAAAAGAACCCCACACAAAGGGAAGGTCTTGTCCTATAGTCCTAAAAACACACATTTGAAACATGTGGATTTGTTAAGAATTACAACAAATGTTAGTGTCCCACATGTTGATGACCCACATGTTGTTCTAATCTTTATTCACACAGAATAAGACATGGCTTTGATACTACATACTGTGTTTCTTTTACTAGAAATCAGGACCTGACCCCAAGTAAGTAGCTACCATTAACTCATGTCCAACCGCTGTATTAAGGCCTTCACTTGCAGTATTTTCTTTAATTTTCACAAAAACTAATGAGGCAGGCTTCCTTTTTGTCTTCATCTGACCGATGAAAAGCCATAAGCTGAAAGAATTTACATAATTTGCTTAGGATTCCACAGGTAATAAAGGTCAAGACCAGGATTTGAGCCTCAGTCCAGAGCTAGAGTACTTAGTCCTCCACTCTATGGCTTTCTATAACACTCTGACTTTGCTCCTAATTTTTCTGCCTGTATCTCACCTAAAACAAAAAGAAGCAGAAAAAGAGGAATAGGATAAATAGAATCAAAGAAAGAGTAGCAGATTTAGATGGAAGGAAAGAATGGGACATGGGGAAAGGACTTGGTGAGGAAAGAGGAGACAGAAAGTGGGTAATGGACTTGGCTATTGCTGTACCCCATATTTGTAGTAAAGTTCAATGTCAAATATAAAACCACCAGGCAAGTCTTTTCTCATTTATTTTAAATAACAAAATTCTGGGGGTGCCTGGCTGGCTCAGTTGGAAGTAAGCAACTCTTGATCTCAGGGTCATGAGTTCAAGCCCCGTGTTGGGTACAAACCTTACTTAGATAAATAAAAACATTTTAAAAAGAAATAACAAGATTCTGTAAATGCACCCTGTAAGACTGTGTCCAAGATGAGCCAGAGGTGTCCATCCAGACATATCCTGTGGGAAGGTGAAAGACCTTAGACTCTCAGAGTAACAGATGGACATACTAACCAGCAATGTCAATTTAGTTGTCTCTCCTAGATCTCCAGTATTCATTCACATGGTGGGACCACAACAGCCACTATAATGGACCTCAGGATGTCTAAGCCAATGTAATATAACCAATCAGGACCTGACCCCAATAACAGAGAACTCTAAATTATCACTCAGGGATGCATGCTTCCATTCTGACCCAGAAGCTAGCCTTGTTTTACTTCAGAATGTGCCAAGGGGGTACTTTGAAGGCAGGGAAATACTCCCAAATGCCCATTCTCCAAAGAACACTGGTGGGTATATGGGACCATACTACATTCGTTATCAATGATGCAGAGGTCAAATTAAAAATGCAATGGTCTCATTCACCTTCTCTCAGCTCTCCCCTATCCCTGCACATACATCACAGATGCTCCTAGAGAATAAGCAGACGCACAAAGCATAGCCAGTTGCAAACCAGGCTATCCTCTACTCATCTGGTATTTTTCTCTTGAACGTCCTCCACACCAGTATCCCTCACCTGATTTAGATAATGTGTTAGAAATAGGTCGTTATGTCTGTGGTTTGTGGAGTCTTCACTTTTCTCAGGAAGGAGGCAGAGCGGCTCTTCATTCAAAGTGTGGACGTTTGTTATAATTAAGGAGGGAACACTGGAACTCTGGAAAGAAGGACTGAGTTCTGGCCACAAAGAAAAATTACACAAACTGCAACCCTGGAAGTCTGAAAAATGGCAGAACATTCTCAAAGGAAACAGCCACAGTTGGCCAGCAACCATAAGCAAATCAGCAACCTCTCTTGTTCTTTCACCTGCAATAAAATAAGGATTGAATTCCATGATCTCCAAGATACTCATCTAGTTTGGGAACTCGATTCTGCTAATCCATCCCAGGGAGGTTTTTCTGAAGAAAGAGAAATTTTCAAGAGAGAGGAAAAGAAAGAATGTTAGGTAGGGAATTACAGCCTAACTACTTTCTCTTGATGAAAAGATCAAACTCACAGCAAATTATCCTACCAAGTGACTAAGAAAAGAAATACAAATGTGAAACGATTATTTATATTTCAGCTTTTTACTAGTGGAAATTCTTGTCTATTTTAATTAAACTGAAGACTGAATTTGCTTAAGCACTGAATTTGTTTAATAGGCTGGCATTAGAATAAAAAATCTATCATGTAGCTCTATAATTTCTCATTTTTTATTCTGAATTTAATCATACATTTTGTATAAGTGCAAATGTAAAACATTCTGATGCAAAATTCATAGAACAGAATCATATTAAAATGAAATTTAAAAGGAATAATTTCTCTTTGACAGCTGCATTCAGTAACTTCAGTCTTAGATTTGGTTCAGAAGCTGCCATTCCAAAGAATTTGTAAGCACTGCATCACAGGTCAACTGAAGAATTGTGAGCTAGGGTAAGGTTATCTTCCGCACCTTCTCCCATCCCTTCCACATTCTATGCCTTTCCTCTCAGTCACCTGATGACTGAGGTGCCTTTCCAGGCACCCCTGCTCTCCTTCTGTCCCTCGGCCCTTCGGGATCCCCTCCCTTTCCTCATTTCTCCGCCTGCTATAATTCCCAACTTGACTCTGCCTTTCGCCCAAGCCTCCAATTCCCCAGATATTTCTCCATGCTGCTCTCATCAAAACTAGGCTGTTTTGTCCTCCATTTGCCCAGGCTACATTCCTGAGTATCTGTAGTCTGTTGGCCTCCTAAAAATCCAAGTGCTCCATGGTGTATCAAGAGAAAAAGAAGGCAGGTAGCAAAGGAGGAAATTGCCCTGGGCTCAACTGTCTGAGGGAGACTGTCACAAAGGCTTGGAGGGCAGTTCCTGGAGCTCACCTTCAAAGCGTCATTAATAAACAAGAGTGGCTTCAGGGCAGAGTACTCTGACATATGCTCATTAATATGAACAAATATTTAAAGAGAGTCACCAGGGCAATGAGCATTAATAAAACTGTCATCTAAGAGAAAATTCAGGGAATTAGAAATGTTTATCGTAGAAAAGAAGAGACTTAAGAAACCAAATATCACACAAGAAAAGGTATTTGATGTGTAGCTTTGACCCGACGGAGTGAAGTAGGAAGAGTATTTGAGTTACAGAAAGGGAGATTTCAACTTCAGGTAACAGAAATCTTCCTAAAAAGTCAGATGTGTGTATTACTGGGAAGGACTAGTCTGTGAGATCAGAAGTTTGGGTTTTGCTGAAGATAAGCAAGTAGAGGGGAACTAGTCCCACTGAGGAATTATTCTTGAAGAGGAAAATCTGATCAATGACTATCCAACGAACACTTTGCTTTTTTTTAAAGTAAGCCCTACGTTCAGCATGGAGCCCAATGTGGGGCTTGAGCTTATGACCCTGAGATCAAAACTTGAGCTGAGATTAAAAGTTGGACACCCAGTGGTGCCTGAATGGTATAGTTGGTTGAGCTCTTGGTTTGGGCTGGGGCTGTGATCTTTGGGTTGTGGAATTGAGCCTGGGTCTAGCTCTGTGCTCATGCAGAGTCTGCTTGGGATTCTCTCTCCCTCTACCCCTCCCCATTCCCAAATAAATAAATAACTCTTTAAAGTGTCTGTCCAGTTATTTCTCAGGCTCCTAGGATAAAGCCTTCTTAGGAAATAGGAGAGGCTTAAGGACAGAGAACCATGGTGGTCATTACAGAGTGGGCTACAGAATTATGATCTTAATGGGGGCAGGAAAACTATTTTAGAATTTGGTTTAGGGTTGGAGGCTACTGGGTGAAACCAATCAGGAGACTCAGAGGTTGGAAAAAGATTCAGATTTTAGTGGCTGAATAGATGCAGTTGCTAACCTTAAAATAAAACACCAGTTATTTTACCAAGAAAGTAGGTTTATTTGGGAACTCCAGAAGAATTACAATCTGGGAAATGCAAGCTTGGTGAAATCATTGGCAAGTCAGGAAAACACAGGAGGGGAAAATTACTTTACAGAGAAAAAGGAGGAAGCTGCGAGGCCTCGCTTTGAATGAAAGTCTATTGGGGGAAAATGAGAGTCCAGGATTGTGATGGTCCCCGCTGGCTGAGTTGTGTCAGTTTCTCATTGGTTGGGCCAATGGGACAAAATCTTCTTTTTCCTGCTGAGATAGTAAGGTTAAGTGTTTTCTTTTTCTTTCTTTCTTTTTTTTTTTTTTTTTTAAGATTTTATTTATTTATTTGACAGAGAGAGAGATCACAAGTAGGCAGAGAGGCAGGCAGAGAGCGGGGGGAAGGAGGCTCCCTGCTGAGCAGAAAGTCTTATGTGGGGCTCGATCCCAGGACCCTGAGATCATGACCTGAGCCAAAGGCAGAGGCTTTAACCCACTGAGCCACTGAGGTGCCCCTTGGTTAAGTGTTTTCTTATTGGAAAAATGCAAGCTATGCTTCTTCTGTCGGGGTCTGCAATTGACAAGTTGGTAGGGACTGAGGATTCCCCCTTCTGGCCTCCTGACTCCCTATAAATGAGATTTCCTTCCATCAGCTTCACAGAGTTTTCACCTGGATCTGGGCACACTACCTATCTCCCAACCCTAAAGGGCAAGGTTTGCCCAGAAAACTGGGCCAAGAATGTTGGAATCATAGGGGAGAAGTTTGGAAGTGGTAAGGACACCTGTAAGCTATGGACAGCAGGCTGTTTCCAAACCAAGGACCATCACTGGTCTCTCTGTTTAACCTTCACATTCCTCCTTTGTGTTCTTCTCAATGGTCAACTGAGGAGAAACTGACTCCAGTCTAGTAAGGATGGTTGCAGAAAGAGAGGAAGGGAACAGACCATGTCTGAAGGCCCAAGATAATGACCAAACTCTGACGGCACCAGAGCTGATCAGAGACCAGGGGAGTCCACTGTTTGAGGTGGTTCCTGGTGGCTCTGTGTCTGTGTTAACAGCTAAAATGTCAGGAGAATCTTCTGGAAGCCTTTCTGGATGCATGAGAGAGACCTGAGGAGACTTCAAGAAGAGGGACCAGCCTGTGCTACCCATTCCAAGTTCATGAAACTCAGAGGTTAACTCAATCCCATTACCCCTGCCTTCCTCCATATGGCTCTTATTGGCATTTACCCACATTCCCAGCTCAGACAAGAGCCACAAAGGTCAACATCACCTCTGCTAGTCCAATTTCCTTTCCAGTCCCAGCATGTTTCCTGGGTCAAGATGCTGACCCAGTACAGATGGGATTCCTTCGGCAGAAGTGACCCTGAGGCTCCTGACTGATCCTGAGGTAAAATTTTATTTTACTGTTTACAGTGCAAACAGGATGCCACATACTTCAAGCACAGCAGAATTAATAAACCTCACGGAAATGCCAAAAAGTCCTTGAGGGGGAAAGATGGCCTTGATTCCAGAGAAAAGGAAAAATTGTAATAATGATACTCCCCCAAAGAAACCACTTAAAGGAGTCAGATGATTTTCTAACACAGAGAGACTAAAGTAAAACACCAGGAACTAGAGAGAATGCCAAAAGAAGGTCCCTTGAAATAGTCAATATTGTAACATTACTATCCAGATGGCTCTCTGAGGCAGGCCGACTCTATCTGAGAAGGAAGTGGGTAGGAGGGAGGGTGAGAGAGGCAACATTCACACCAGGCAAGGAAAGGGAAATGTGCATTTAATTTTAAACTGTCCTCCTGGGCTCCCCATGGCTTAAGCCCACCAGAGTACCAGGAAAGGAAAATAGGAACATTGTGGTGTGTGTGTGTGTGTGTGTGTGTGTGTGTGTGTGTGTGTGTGTTTTCTCCATAGCACTGTTTATTCAGTTCCCACGTGTCACCTCAGGGCAGTGTTTTCCAAAGGGGGTCCTACCCAACACTAGTTCTTGCTCCCTGAGATATTAATGTGTATTACTGCTGAGGGACAAGGGGGAGGGATGTCTTGTGATCAGACTATTTCACAAATACTGGGTTTGTCAACATTTCAAATGTTTGCTTACTGCAGAATTTCTAGACTGCTTTAACCTGCTGACAGACGCTGTAACTTGCCCAGCAGGGAACTAGATGGCATTGCTCAAATTTAGATGAATGGATACTTCTCATGGAGAACCTTCTAGACCTAGAAAATGCTGCCTGGAAGATATCTCCTACCCCGTATCTTGTCTGCCATTCAGTCTTGAGCTCCATCTCAGATTTGTCTTCATTCTACTCAAACCCCCAGTGCCCTAATCCGAGCAGCGAGATTCTATACCTCGAATTCTATTCCGCACACTACCCACAGGCTTATCTTTACCAAACCTGGCCTAACTCTTCCATTTGCTTTTGAGATCCCCAAATGTGCACCAATATGTCTTACCTGTACTTTTACCCAAAGGAATGAACATTCCTTGGGCATTAGCTACATGTGTAGAACTCTTCCAAGCTCTTATATTATTAGCTCCTCCAATACCTCTCCAGGGCCTCAGGAAGCAGGTGCATTCTTTTGCAATTTGTCAAATGGGACAAGCAAGATACAGAGAAGTTCAGTAACTAGCCCGTGGTCTCATGGCACATAGGCAGCTGAGCCACAGGACGAAGTTCCGACATCTGATTGCAGAACCAGAGCTCGTGACCACCAGTCTGCACGCCTCTGCAATCCACCTGCCCTACTTCTACTTTCTCATGGAGCTTCCCATCCTGCAATGCCCTCTCTTGCCTTCCTTCTTCCACTGCACAAGAGCAAGGACACCATCAGAACTTGGGGCTCTGGAAGCCCAGTTAAGAAGTGAGGACTTTGTTCTGAAGGCAATAGGGAGCCATTAGAGGATTTAGGAAGGTGTGTGCTAAGAAGTGAGGACTTTGTTCTGAAGGCAATAGGGAACCATTAGAGGATTTAGGAAGGTGTGTGCAGCATTAGATTTGTGCTGTCGATAGCTCTCTCCAAAGACAGAGTGCAACATAGATTGGGTTAAATTTGACAAAATCAGAGAAGGATAATACACAGGGCATGTAAATGGATAAATTATTTTAACCCCCCTAACTTGTGAGGTCAGTGAATTGCTCTCATTGTCCCCACCTTAGAAAGGAGGAAACTCAGGTACTGAGAGATCAAGGAACCTGCCCAATGTTACCTAGCTAGAAAGTGGTAGGACCAGGATTCAAGCAGAAACTGCTTATTTTCTTCAAGATTTTATTTTTTAGTAATCCCTGCATCCAATGTGGGGCTCGAAATCACAACCCCAAGATCAAGAGTCACATGCTCTACTAATGGAGCCAGCCAGAGGCCCCTGAAACTGTTTTCTTCTTCCTTTTTTTAAAAAGATTATTTATTTACTTATTTATTTATTTCGGTGGGGAGGGGCAGAGGAAGAGGAAGAGAGAGAGAATCCGAAGGAGACTCCACACGCTGAGCACAGAGCCTGACTCGGGGCTTGATCCCATGATCCCGAGATTATGACCAGAGCTGAAATCAAGAGTCAGACGCCCAACCAACCTATCCACCCAGGTGCCCCTGAAACCATCCTATTTCTAAAGGGACACTCTCTTAATACTTCAAAAGAAGCCTTCCTGCCTCTCCTGAGCATATTTATACTATTTTTATACTATTTTCTCACCTTTTCTCTGTGCTCAAAATAGCCCATTCTTGTTTTAAAATGGACTGGGAAGGGGCCGATTGGATGCAGAAAGCCTGTGAGGAGCCTGTGGCAGGTCAGCCACCTTGAGCGGGGAGTGCCTTTATGGCATCCGGAACTAAGGCAGAGGCAGGGACAATGCAGACAAGAGGGCAGATTTGAGAGCGATCCAGGAGGGCGAGCCCTCCCAGGATGGGTGCCCATAAAGGAGGAGTGAGAAATAAGGGAGAAAGAAGACCCAAGAGTCAGTCTCAGCATTCAGGTTGGAAGACTGGGTGCCACTCCCAGTTCTCATTGCCTGATGCGGGGGTCTGTCCAGCCATCCTCTGGCTGGACTGCCTGGCTCCCAGCTCTTCAACTTCAGCCCTGTTATCAACACACTGATGGCCTCACCTTGACCAAACGAAGAGACAACTAGGGATATTTACAAAGCATCCTATGATTATTTTTCCTTTCAGTGGAGACCTGAGTTACTAGGATGCATGCATTGTGTGCCAGGCATGGGGCAGGACATTGGACTCAGTGGATGGAGACATGGATTAAGGTACATCGAAACACATATCTCAAAATAAATAAATAAATAAAAAGCCGCTCCACTGACAGCTTGGAAAGTCAAGGGGACACATGGTTGCCTACTTATGATTTAACAGGGAAAGGAGTTCTATCCGCCTCTGAATCTCCCCGTGGATGTCACAATTCACCATTTGAGAGTCCACGGACTGACCTCCAAACGATCTTGCTCACGTAATCAAACACCTTGATTTTTCATAGGTGGAAAGTGAGCCCAGAGAAATTCTGCGATTTGTTCAACATCACACAGCTTGTTACCAGACCCAGACTGACAGTCCCTGAATTCCCCTGATGTCTTACTCTCTCTAGAATCTTCTTTGATAACAGAAATACTGGAGAGAAGGAGATGCAATACTTGGAACATTTGCAGACCCTTCAAGTGAATTCCTGAGAGGCCTTCATTGGTTCCCCATAGGAGGATCTTACAGGATGCTCTACTTAGAGAAGGCACTGATCGATCCCTCACCGTGAGAATGCCTTTCTCCCCAGCAAGCACCCAGGACAGTGCTCCTGGTACTTCTCCAGGTTGCAAAGGGACATTGTCCTCAGGGACACCAGTGATGCCTCTGCTCACCAATTGGGGAATAGTCTGCAGACCTCTTTTAAACATCCAAGGGACCATCTATGCCTCTGTCCAAACTGACAGGCCCCAAGTCATTGAGTCCTAAATCTTTAACAAGATGGATCTCTTATCTAGTCCAGCTCTTAAGATTTATTATCCCATCCCAATAAAACAGATAAGGGCCTGAGTCCCAGAGACGTTAACCGACTTGCCCAAGGTCATATCACTAGTAATTAGAACAGTCACTTAAGGCTATTACCTACTTAGAACCCTAGTGGCATAGAATGTCAGTGCTGGAAGGGATCTTATAAATACAGTGACCATATTTTCAGAACCCAAAACTGGGACATTCAGACTGAGAAACCCAAGTGCCCTTACAGGGAGAGTGAACGGATTATTCGAATTTGTGCTGCCCCAGAAAAAGGGATTTATGGTTGTGGTTCTTAGAGATCAAGTCCGATCTTCCTCATTTCATCGTTGGTTGAGGCAACTGAAGGCCAGAGAGGCTGACTGACTCGCCGGAGGTCGTAGGCAGAAATGTTTTCTGTTTTCTCAACTCTGAAGGTTGAGTCAACAGGGCGTGGGTGGGGGGTGGACAAAAAGGGTCCATTGTTCCAGGCTGCTTTTCCTCAAGTGGACTGCTGTAATCCCGCAGTGCCTGCTCGAGTCCAGAGTGGGTGGGGCAGTCCCCTAAAAGGCAGAGGGGTGACCCTGAAGCCAGAGAAAGCTCGGGGTCATGTGCTCTTGCAGACAGTGGGGAGGGGGGGTTAGCCAGGCAAAGGGAATCTGGAAAACTAAAAATATTTCTCCTTCAGGAAGGTCACATTCTGTAGAAAGTACACATTATTTTCTAGGCTTCTTTTTTTTTCCCCCTCCCAGAAACAGGACTTTCAAATGACAAGATATAAACTAATAACCCCTCTGGCTTCCTAAATGCTGGTGTAAATCAAAGAAACAAGTCTAACTGTCAAGCATTTAATAAGGATCTACATAAGCCCTGTAATGAGCTAGGCCCTATAAATATTTATTAATAAATCTTCAATTTGCCCTTAACCCCTCCTTCGTGCACTGTTTGACCTCATTTTATATTTAGTAAGAGAAAAGAGGAGAAACTAAAAGAATTAGCTCAAGGGCTCCGGGTGAGTCCCTTTCCAGCCAGTGCCTTTGGCCTGGAGGCCCCGATCGCTAGATCAACACTCCTTCCCATATTAAAAAGTGCATTTCATAGTGTCCTTTTAACACTGCAGCCATCCAAATTAGGACTCCAAGTAGTAGATGGAATCCTTCCAACTGTCAGCCTAACCTCTCCTCTATGCAAATGCAGAACCACTCTGCTGATAGAGAAATTGCTTCCCGGAAAACCAATTTCCTCCTTATTGTCCTGCAGGCTACTGAGAAACACCCTGCTGAGTGGGGTGGGCTCCAGGCCTGCTCATTCCACCCAGAGAGTGACATTGCATGGAACATGTTGCTGAGGCCGGGGGATTTGGAAGCTGTGTTTGAATGGGAGTTGTGTTCCCAAGTCCCCTGTTTAGAGATTGTTTTCCTGATGCTGATTTTCCATTGGTCTGGTTGCCTTGCACCCTCCAAGGCCCTGGACCTAGTGTTCTCAAAGCCTCAGTGCCCACGATACACCCGCTATTGTCCCAGCTCAACAATTATTTCATTCATTACTTCGTTCATTCATTTCCTCTAAATTTGTTTTCAAAGAACCATAAAACCCGCCATTCAAGCCCACCCTTCGCTCCATTGGCAGAGAATCAAGATGGGAGATGAATGGCCAACTCTACAACACGTTCCCAACACTCTGTCCAAATTAGGGCACTTTTCTAGGTTCATTCACCCCAACCTTCAATCCTGCCTTGGATGAAAGCAAGTGACAGTGAACTCAAGAAGAGCTAATAAAAACCTGATCTTGTCTGATAGCATCTTCTTTAATTATTTAAAGAAAGGGACAGCCTGTTTAAAAACCCTTCCTGTTCCAGTTCTTTTGTTAAAACTCTCTTCAAGTCAGTGACAGGTTGTGGAATGAGAGGAGGAAGGGGCTGGTCCTCCAAAGGGGGTATGGCAGGATTTCTGGATGTAAAAAGCAGGGTAACGTGAAAGACGCGTTGTTTAGGAGTAAGTTATGCCCACATTTTCTTGCCAGTCCAAAATGGCAAATGTCAGAAAAGACACCTCATACATTTTGCTTTTTAAACTGGGAACTCTCGATCTGGGAGAGGGTCTAACCTTACAGATTTTTATTCTTTTAGGTAAGCTCCACACCCAACGTGGGGCTTGAACTCGCAACCCCGAGATCGAGAGTTACAAGCTCTCTCCACTGAGCCAGCCAGGGGAGGGAGGGGGGTCGCCTAACCTTATAGATTTTTTTTTTTAAAGATTTTATTTATTTATTTGTCAGAGAGAGAGAGAACACAAGCAGGCAGAGAGACAGAGGGTGAAGCAGGCTCCCTGCTGAGCAAGGAGCCCGATATGGGAGTCGATCCCAGGACCCTGGGATCATGACCTGAGCCAAAGGCAGCTGCTTAACCAACTGAGCCACCCAGGTGCCCCAACCTTATAGATTTTTAAAGAGCCGATCTGAGAAGGCCAAGAAAATAGTCAAGGTAAATTTCTACGGAAACTTGCTGATGCCTGTGAACACAATCAGCGAGGGTGAGCCTCAGAGCTTAAGGACTGGCCCTGCCACTTGCTAGTGATGTGACCTGGGATGAGTTACTAGTTATCTTCTCTAATCTTTAATTTCCTCATCAGTAAAACAGACATCATAGCATCTACCCTGCAGAGGTGATTTGAGGATGAAATGGGAACAGGGGACGCCCGTATGAGTTTAGGGGGAGACCTGATACAGAGTAAATACACAATCAATGTTATCTTAGAAATGAATCAGGCACTCAACAAACTGAGAAGAAATAAAGTCAATAGGGTGACTAACTGGACTTTCTCACATCATTTCTGGTAAATTTATTTCCTTGTTGCACTTCATACTCTGGAATATGCATTTGAATTCCTCACATAAATTTAATAGATGTGTACTTAATTAGGATTAGACCCCCACATTCCATGGAACTTCTGGGTCTTTGAATTAGAGGCCACAAAAGATAGAAAATTTGGATAGAAGGTGGTAGGAGGGAGAATGGAAGGTGTGGGCAGAACTGTGGGGTCTGCTCACCTCTTAGCATACACAGGGCATTTGGGAATTAGTTGCTTTCTCCTTGAGTGGGGAAGGAACTAGATGGAGAGAACACAAAAGAGGCTGATGGAGAGAGGGGCTCAGACTCAGGAATCAGTGATGGAAGAATAAATAAGGAGGAGGAGAAGACAGAAGCATGCTACCCACTGTCATCAACTACCACCCTTGGGCATTTCCTCTCTCATCCTTTTCCCAACCCCCATGTGTGCATTAGACAAATGTCAGCAATATTTACAGAAGCACCTACCTGGGAAAGGCAACGTCCAGATATTGTGGAAAATAACAGGATGATTAATTTTATTTAATAACCCTTGGACAGAGCTGACCATGAATGTATGCAGCACTTTTCTAAGATCTTTATAAATATTAACTCGGCTGATCTTTAGAACAACTCAGTGAGATGTGTATTTTATTATCCTTGTTTTACAGCTGAAGAAACTGAAGCCTGATCATAATAACTACTTTTTACCAGTGTCTCTGATGTGGTAGAATCTTGATAGATCTTAAACACAGTCCTCAGAACACTATTAAACAGAGTTATTATTATTTGTCCCACAGAAGAAGAACCTGCAGTTCATGGAGCTTGAGTGACTTGCTTGCAGTGCACAGACAGTGAGAGGTCAGATTCCAGCTCATGGAACCGCACCACCTCCTGGGTCTTCAAGACTCAGGCTTTACCCTCAGGAAGCTTAGCGGAGGTGAGGGATAACCATGCCATATAAGACAGATTCAAGTGTCATAGGTTCTTTCCTTTCCCATCATCACCACCTTATAGGATTGAAGCTCCCATGCTGCTGGAAATAATCAGACTTATAGAAAAACTTGAAGTCAGACCCTTTCCCTCCACTCAAAAAGTACCCTGAGGGGGCACCTGGATGGCTCAGAGGGTTAAGCATCTACCTTCGGCTCAGGTCATGATCCTGGGGTCCTGGGATCGAGCCCCATGTCAGGCTCCCTGCTCAGAGGTGAGTCTGCTTCTCCTTCTCCCTCTGCTTCTTTCCCTGCTTGTGCACTCTCTCCCTCTCTCTCTTCCTGTCTCTCTTTCAAATGAATAAATAAAATCTAAAAAAAAAAAAAATGTACGCTGAGTCCTAGAGGTTTAATGACAGACTCTGACATCCCATTCCATGGCTGCCCCCATTGGACTCCTGCCCCATCACTCTCTGATCCCCAGACTCTTTCTGCCTGTACTCTTCCTTTGTCTCCGAGTCCATTTGGTTAAAACATAATCATCTCTGGTAAGGGAAGGGATCTCAAAGCCATCTCAGCAAGACAAGGGAGACAGAAGAAGAGGGATGGCTGGACGGGGTGAGAAGAGAAGGGGAGCCAGGGACCCCGAGGGTGGGGTTCAGAGGCCTCATTCCCTGGGAAACTCTGAGTTCGGCCCCTGCTGCTTTGAAGACTTGCCCTTTGTCCATTCTGAATGGGTCAGGCAAACCTGGCTGAGCAGGTTAGCACTAGGGCGGAGCCCTGAGACTGCCCTAATCCAGGGCCTTTGCCACCTGGAAGAGCCAGAGTGCACCTGTAAATCACACGTGCCCGGCAGTCCATGTTCCCCTCCTCCAACAGAGGAGTTTGGGTTATTCTGGGCGGGACTATGAGAGGGAGCCTCTTAGCCAGTGCTTGGGGAGGATGAATTCAGATTCTGGGAAAAAAGACAGCACAGAGCAGCAGGTGGGGAGTAAGCAGGGAGTAACCAGTCTGGGACAATTGCCTAGAATAAACGCTATTGTCTGCCACAGGCGTTTCTGTGCCAGCCTGGGCCTGCTGAGCTGACCGCATTTAAAGGGCCAGTCGCTGGGCTGACAGAGGCAAGCTGAGATTAGTCCGGGAGGAGTAGGTCATAGCAATGAACCTGAGGCTCATCACAGGGTGGAAGACAGAAGCCAGGAGCTTGTGGGAACAGGCAAGGGTCAAAAGATGGGAAGTAAGACAGAAGGTAGAAAATGGTCCAGGAAAAAGGCTGGGAATAAGGCTGGGTGACAGTTCATTCCAACCAAAGGCTGGCTGGCTGGTGTCATCACGGATTGTTGGGTTTAAAAAAGCAGGACCTAAACAAAAACATAGCAACCTCTCAACCTCTCTCTAGATTTTTGGAGATGAATCCACTCTACATCCATGGCTTTCTCATATCCTGAAGGGCTTACCAGCACCCTGCTCAGCTTGTCCTTGTGATCTCTTCCATTGTTACCCACCTTCCATGCGCTATTCCTCTTTGTCACAGGAAACTCACATCCTTCTATGATCTTCACTCCTTTGAAACCCAAACCTCGGAGACAGAAAGGTTTAAGCATCTTAAACTCCACACTTTACCTTCATTTTACCCATAGTGATGTAATCCATCTCCTGCTTCCAGGGGGAAGATATATGGCCTCCTTCTCCCTTTGGACATTGAGTGTTGGGGAACTTTTACCTGGATTGAAGCCCACTGACAAGAGTGCTGTGGTTACCTAGAAACAGACCTGTAGGAAAGGTGCCTTCCAGATCAGAGTGGGACTGACTGGTCTCCTGGGAAACTGGTCCCACCCATCTCCACCCCCAGGATATTTTAATTTAGGAGTGGTAAATTGGGATCTCCTCTAGCAAAATCCTTTCTGGGCCACAGTCAGAGTTATGTGGGAATCCATCTGGAAAAAAGGTTTTCCATCTAAAGGAAAACTAAGGAGATCTATTTGTATTGAGAGAAAGAGGAAGGAAGGAAGGAAGGAAGGAAGGAAGGAAGGAAGGAAGGAAGGAAGGAAGGAAGGAAGGAAGGGAGGAAGGAAGAAGGAAGGAAGGAGGGAGAGGTGGAGGGAGGGAAGGAAGGAAGGAATGAAGGAGGGAAGGGTGAAAGAAAGGAGAGAAAAAGAGAAAGGAAGACAGACATGTGATGGGGAAGAATAAGAAATAATAATAAAGCAACAGTAATGGCTGTGCCCAGTGAGAACAACTTGTTTACCTTTTCCCAAGCTGCTTCTTCTCCTTGAGAGTCAGTTATAGATGAATAGGAACTAAATAGGGCGGAAGAAAAGCATGGGGGAAGCAGTGTGGGTGGGATGAGTTCGAAGCAGTGGGGCTATATCCTTTGATGAATTTCCCGGCCAAAGACCAATTGGTAAAACACTTTATGAATCCTTGTCACAGATTAGGAAATGCGGATGACTTGCCCTGCGGTCCTACTGTTGCAGCCACTTCCCTAACATTGCTTTGAGTGACATCAGTACCTCCTGGGAAAGGCACCCAGAATGTATGTTTGTGTGTTCCTTGAAGGCAATGGCCCACCCGCCTCACTTAATACGTCGCATACAAGTGATGAATAAACTTTTCTAACTCAAAGACTTTCCCTTGCTCCCTGGGCTCCTTTAATTTGGTCTCATGGTAGCCTCGGTGATGACATTCCTTGGCTGGTGCTCCAAATCTCCATTGCCATGTCTAATCTGGAAGCTAGTGGTGGGAGGAGTAAACCTGTCTTTGCAGTTTCCAGTCTGCTAAGGTAGGGCCCTGCCAGTGTCGAGGCTGGGCACGAAGATAGGCAGAGCAACTTCGGAGTTTTTGCCAGAAGTTTGCACAGAAGCATCTTTCGTAAAGGACCCACATGCCGGTTCTTGTGCTCATGCATTGCATGGAAGGGAGAAACTAAATCTGGCATCTGGTGCCCAAAGACGTTTGGGGAAAAGTTTTTGCAGCCAGAACCAGGACTTTCCTTGAGGTTGGACTCAGCCAATCAGAGTTTTGCCTGATGATGTAATGCTTTGCAAACAAGTTTTATTGGTGGGAAGCTCTTAGGTGTTGTGAGGGTGTAGAGTTTCCACTGCAGCTCAGGGAAAATTGTCTGCGGCTTCATTTAGGGTTGTCCTGAATTCCATCGTGCTTGTATTTCCAACCAAGCTGAGCTTATATTTGGCACTCGTTAAAAACTGGGAAATCCAGAAACTCTTTTCTTCTGATGTCAAAAGCTGCTGATTCCTCCGTGTCTGCTATTTTGCCGTGGGTATCTTGGACAAGGGGCCTTAGGAAGCTGACCAGCAGAGCACCGGTACACAACAGTGGGCAGGAAACGATGCCACCACAGGTCAGGTCGTAGAAAGGACTCTCGGGGGTGGGGGGGGATTTGGAAAAGGACGTTATGCAGGCATATGTTTCCATCTGATGAATTCGCAGGCACACACATGCCTTAAGTCCGCTCTTCACAGAGATGCAGCACTAAAAATAGCCCAGAGCTGATTTCCCCTCCTTTCCAATGTATCGTCCCCAGCTCTAGTGCCTTTCCTCCCCCAGACAGAGCCCCTGCTGTCTGCCAGTCTGGGCTGGAATTAGCACACCAGTGTCTGAGAGACTCGGCATCCCTGCTGGGGGAGGCCGATGTGGGTACTACAGCCGATTTCTAGCTGCAGTTGTGTAGCCCTTGGTTACCTGCGTCCAAGAGGCTGGGAGCATCCACCCCTAACCACATATTAAAGGGATGTCATCGACTGACTCACTCTCTCTGTAGTTTCGACTGCAGGCTGTTCCTGCCCTCGCTGCCTCTCCAGCACACTGGACCCTTTCCCTCTGGATCATCCGCCCCACCCTCACCTCTTCAGGAAACCTCAGAAGAGCTTGCCTTGCTTCAGTCCTTCTAACCACTTCGACCGATTCCTTTTCCACAGCTTTTATCTTTGCCACCCCTCTTCCCAAATATGTGACACCTAATTACGGCCGTCTCAAACTGTGCTAGTGACTCATGAATATGTTTGTGTATTTCAGCTCTTTGAGCTTCTGTGTGCTAACTATATTTACTTTTCCCCTCATAACAGTAGAAACAGCACTGGGCTTGGACTTGAATGCCCTGGGAATAAAAATTGGGATCAGGATGCCTGAGTGGCTCAGTCAGTTAAGCGTCCGACTCCTGATGTCGGTTCAGGTCATGATCTCAGGGTCCTGGGATCCAGCTCCCTGCTCAATGGGGAGTTTGCATCAGATTCTCTCTCTCCCTCTTCCTCTGCCCCTCTCCCCACTCACATGCTAGCTCGCTCTCTTGAATAAATAAATAAATGTTTTTTAAAAATTGGGGTCATAATGCTTATATTATGGGGGTTTTATAAGATTAAATGAGATTATGTGTACCTGGCACAGAGTAGGAACTTGGTAAATATTAGTTGAATCTGAGGAGTGCTTCTGTGGCTCAGTCAGTTAAGCATCTGCCTTGAGCTCAGGTCATGATCTCTCAAGGTCCTGGGATGGAGCCCCACATCGGACTCCTTGCTCAGCGAGGAGTCTACTTCTCCCTCTGCTCTTTCGTCTTCTCTCTCTGTCAAATAAATAGATTAAAAAAATTAAGTTGAATCTGAATCCTAGAATGTAAACTCCAGGCATCTCCCTTCTCCTATAAACATTGTTCTATTTTCCCCAGTGCCTAGTCCTTTCAGGACACAGACATTTAATAAATGTCAACTGACGTCCCTTGATTTTTAGGATACCTCTTCAAATCTGGCATCCTTAGCAAATGGGTAATTTGGGGCATCAACAAACAAACGGCCGTGACAATGGGGTGGTGCTATTGATAATGAAGCTTCTGCAGCCTGGGACCCCCGCAGGTCAGGAGGGGGAAAGCAAATGACTTTCAGGGCCAAGGCAAGCAAAACCACAGTGAGTACATTGAGAAGATCCTCCTTGTCACTGGGAAGGACCTTTCTCCAACTCCTTCCTCTTTCTCTTCCCATCTGCTCTTACTCTCAGCAGACTTCCGGCTGATTAATTCCTATGGAGGTGTTAACGGATGCGGCATCGCTGATAAGGCGGTAGCTGATAAGGGCGTCCAGACCCAGCCCAACTTGTCTGGCCAGCCGTGTCCACCACATCCACAAAGCAGCTTCCAAACAGGGAAATGCTTTGCAGCCCCAAAGGAGATGCTGATCCTCCTTGGAAGCCCAGCTCATATGCAGAGGGAGGTTTCCTGGGCAGGACCTGGGGTAGCTGACACCTTACCTCCTCACTCACTCTGCCCCTTCTGGTCCTTACTGACTACTGATGTCACTTCATCTGTTGCCAGGAAGCCAAACCGCACAAACTCAGTCTACTGGGCTTCTCTCATCTTCTAAAACCAGGCACTTCTCACCAGCTTCCTGGCAGGGTAACCCTCAGAAGTCTGGCCAGTCCAGATAACCCTGCCCACTTATCCTCTTAGTCCCTGAGTACCAGGCAGGAATACCTCTTCCTGAAAGGTTCCTTGTTCTCTTGTACAAACTTTTCATTCTTTATTTTTTTTCAAAGATTTTATTTTTTATTTGAGAGAGAGAGTGAGAGAGAGAGCAGGAGGGACAGGAGGGGCAGAAGGAGAGGGAGAAGCAGACACTCCACTAAGCAGGGAGCTGGTCGTGGGGCTCCATCCTGGGACTCTGGGATCATGACCCAAGCCGAAGGCAGAAGCTTAATCGACTGAGCCACCCAGAGGCCCCCAAACTTCTCATTCTTGTTAACAGGGTACTTGCACAAACCTGAGCAAGTGCACCTTTACATCTTATGCTCTGACACCTTATTTGTGTCACCCTAATCCCAGGTATGAGAGTTGCTAGATGGGCAGACATACACACGCTCCTTGCTTTTCAACTACTTGGGGGCATTTCAAACACTTCCCTGACCACACGGCTTTATTTGGTCCGTATTAGAACCATATTAGAATTTGGGCTCTTGGGGTGCCTGGGTGGCTCAGTGGGTTAAAGCCTCTGCCTTCAGCTCAGGTCATGATCTCAGCATCCTGGGATCGAGCCCTGCATCGGGCTCTCTAGTCAGCAGGGAGCCTGCTTCCCTCTCTTCTCTCTCTCTGCCTGGTTATGATCTGTGTGTGTGTGTGTGTGTGTGTGAAATAAATAAATAAAATCTTTAAAAAAAAGAATTTGGGTTCTTTGGGGGCATCTGGGTGGCTCAGTTGGTTAAGTGGCAGCCTTTGGCTCGGGTCATGATCCCAGAGTCCTGGCATCAAGCCTCACATAAGGCTCCCTGCTCAGCGGGGAGTCTGCTTCTCCCTCTCCCTCTGCAACTCTCCTTGCTTGTGCTTTCAAATATGTAAAATCTTAAATAAATAAATAGGTAAAAAATTCAAACTTTTCTTAAAAGCGTTCTTTGTGTCTGGCGGTGTCTGGGTGGCTCAGTTAGTCGAGCATCTGACTCTTGGTTTCTGTTTAGGTCATGATCTTAGGTCTGTTTAGGTCATGAGATTGAGCCCCACGTCCGGCTCCATGCTTAGGTCAGAATCTGCTTCAGATTTTTTCTCCCTCCCCCTCTGCCTCTCCCTGCTTGTGCACTCACACTCTCTCTTTCTTTCAAATAAATAAATAAAATCTTTTTTTTTAAGTGTTGTTTGGGGGTGCCTGAGTGGCTCAGTTGGTTGAGCAGCTGCCTTTCACTCAGATCATGATCCCAGAGTTCTGGGATCGAGACCCACGTTGGTCTCCCTGCTTAGCAGGGAGCCTGCTTCTCCCTTTCCCCCTGCTGCTTCCCTTGCTTGTGTGCTCCTGCTCTCTCTCTGTCAAACAAATAAATAAAATCTTTAAAAAAAAAAAAAGGCGTTCTCTGTATTTTAAAATATCTTTCAAGGAGACAAACATGGGGGTTTGGGTTTTCACCCATGGTACTCAATTAAACCAGTGACAGTTTCTTTCTTTTTTTCTTTTTTTTAAGATTTTATTTATTTATTTACTTGACAGAGAGAGAGAGAGCAGAAGCACACAAGCAAGGGGAGCAGCAGGAGGAGAGGGAGAAGCAGGCTCTCGATGTGGGGCTCGATCCCAGGACTCTGATATCATGACCTGAACTGAAAGCAGAGGCTTTGACCCACTGAGCCACCCAGGCGCCCCCAGTAACAGTTTCTTGGTAAATAAGGATGACTTGGCCAGTCTAGGTGTTTTCTCCCACCTTACTTCTTCATGTCAGCAACTGATCTACCCTCCTAAACATGGCTATGCCCGGTAGGAAAGGGTGGGTGGAAGATTCATTTAGCTATTTAAAGGCTGTCTTGGAAAAGCCTTTCTGAGCTGATGTACCAGTTCTGTTAGGAGCTGTGGTCCCATCTCACCAAAGCTGCTTTGCTTCGAGCACTGATGCCTTGCCTCCCTAGGTCAACTACCTCATTCTCAAGCCAGTGCAGACCAAGGTAGGCCAGAGAGAAACCGGCTCATCCGTAGATCTTGTGCTTCTAAACCTGGTATTTATTTTCTCAGAGGTGAGGCACTAGGTAACCATCTGCCCCCAGAGAAGCCATCTCCCTTCCTCTTTTATCCTTGCCTACAGTGACTGGGTTATTTTCCTTGTTTTCCTCACATGTATTCCAGACCTCCTTCTGGGGTGACCCTTGTTGTAAAGCCCTGTCCCTCTGTAGGACCCTAGCACTATGTCGGACTATTTGCTGGGGTCCTGACCCAGCCATTCAGATCACCTGGAATGACTGCAGCCTCCTTGATGTCAAGCATTGAGCCCCACCATGTCTCCGGAGTCTGCCCAGGTCTACGACAGAGACGGTGCCTGGTGCAGCCTTAACACAGCACTGGTTCCTCATCTAGACTGTGGGCTCTTCTCATGGGCCAAGGGACTGGTAAGTACAATTCTGCTGACTGTCTTATCCGTGGCCATTTAAATGCAAGAGACTACATGTTATAACTGCTATGTCTTAAGAGTAATAAGACTCAAATAGTAGCACACATTTGAAGCAAGTTGCTCAAATCCCACTTCCATCCCCACTCCTTGGCTTTCTATTCTGACATTAATTTCTGTCTTTGGCACTGCCCTAATCTGGCAGCCTCCCTAACTTTTTCATCCTATTTGGACCTGGCTTTCTTCACTAGTTTCTAGCCAGCTCACCCGTCTCCCTGGTATTTCCACTGTCTCGGGGAGAGATCCGTGGTGTGCCTCGTAGTCCCTCTAAAACCCACATTCCTTGTCCTGGCCAGACATGTTGGGTCTCAGCCCTCAGTTTTCTGTCCCTTCCAACCATGGCTGAGACTTGTCTTTATGCTTTAAAGAGCTAGAGAGAGAACAGGACTCTTTTAGTTTAGTTTAGTTTCATTTATTAAATATGTATTTATTTATTTGAGAGACAGTTCGTGTGGGGAAGGGACAAAGGAAGAGGGAGAGACTTTCAAGCAGACTCCCTGAGGTGTGTGGAACCCAACTTGGAGCTCAATCCCACGACCCCGAGATCATGACCTGAGCTGAAACCAAGAGTCAGATGTCCAACCGACTGAGCCCCACAGGAGCCCCAAAACAGGACTCGTTTAGACTTGGCCTCTTCCCTTCCCAGTGTCGTCCCCAACACCCCTCTCCAACCCCCACTCCACCAGAGCCAAATCCATTGTGGACTCTTTTAAAAACCATAGCAAGCATACAACCACATATCCTGGTGTGTGTGTGTGTGTGTGTGTTTAAAAATCAGTCCTAAAGTCAGTTATTTACTTGTCATACTGTAGATTTTGATTTTTGGATGAGGAAGCATGCTCACCAGAAGTAAATGTGGCTCACCAGATATCCCAGAGAGTCCCCCACATTTCCCAGCCTCTCTTGCAGCTAGAAGAGGGCTGTGTGAAGTTCTTACCCATAAACTGTGAATGGGAGTGTTTCTCCTATCTCTCTTTCCCCCTGCATTTACCTTGATAGAATGTTGAGATGGATCTCTGAGCTCTCTGATAGAGAGATGGCCCTACTCACCCACACTGGATTTTATGTGAATAAGAAGTATGCCTTTGGTATGTTACATCATTGAGATTTTAGGATTTTGTCTGTCATCACAGCATTGCTTAACATTACTCTCACTAATGCAATATAGAAACCCTAACCAAATGTGGGGTTTGTTTCTGCTTCTACCATCACCCAAGAATTGCCTTTTAAATCACTTAAAATTTATACAAACCATATATGCTTATTATGGGAAATTATAAAATACAAATAAACTAAAAAGAAGAAAGTAAAAATCATCTATAACCTGTTAGCTAAAAATAAATACTGTTAAAATTTTGCTGTCTACATTTTGTATTTTTTTCTAAGTATATATAAATCCATATTTGCATATTATTCCGGAATCTACTTTTAATTTGACAAAATATTCTGTATATTTTCCCACAGCAATAAAGATTATTCTAGAACACAGTCCTTAATCATTGCATAGCTTTGCATTATGGTTATATCATTTATCTCTTGTTGAAGAGTCTACTATCTTTCTCTGCCCAAATCGCTTCAGTAACATTTCTGCTACTTTTCTACATATTTTATCCCTTACTTTTCCTCCCACTCACAGACTGGCTCTTCATCATCTACATTCATAAAATGCAAATGAGACAATCCAAAAATAATTAAAGTGGCCATGAAATTCACAAGGTGATATTTTTGGATGGGGAAGGAAGAAGCAAAGTATTTGCAATGTATTCATCTTCTTAATTATTATTATTTCCATTCTTATTCTTATTTTTTTGGGAAATTTTGGTTTTTACTGTCTGAGTAGTAACAACTGTCTCAGAGGGAGCCAAGGAGATGTCAGGATGTAAAGTGAAAGGAAGCTGTTTAAATTAAGATTAGGTTTGGCTGCAAGAAATGAAAAACACAACAAACTCTAATTAACAGTAGCTGAAACAAGCAGAAGTGTATTATTTCACTCTAGTACTAAAGTCGGGAGGTGGGCACTCCATATGGCACTCCACAGAGTATCAAAGATCCAGACTTCTATTAGTTCTCCTGAGCCCTTTTCCCCCCATTCTCAAGGTCACCTCACAAGGTCCAAATGGTTGCTTTAACTCTAGCCATCACATCTATGTCCCATCCAGAGTAGAGAATATGAAGGAAGGAAAAGAAAATGTCACTCTTTTTGGAAATTGAACATACCTTGTCTGCTTAGTCACCTGGCCACCTTTAGATGCAGGAGAGGCTGGGAAATGTAGTGTTTATCCTCAGCGTCCACATAAGCAGATGAAAATCAAGGATGCTATTACTGTAGAAGAAGGGGAAAATGGATATCAGATATTGGGACACAACCAGATATCTCTGCTGTAAGAACTACCGGGTGATTAGTAAATATAAAAAAAATTTTTTTTAAAGCAAATAATCCAATCATGGGCAGTTTAATTGAATGTAACTATAAAACTATTTCAGTCCCTGGTAGAGGAGGATCCAAGTCAAGGAAAATATCGATTACAGCAACAATCGGTGTAATCAAACTCTCACCGCAAACAGATGGGCTAAGTAAACACATATTTGGTGTTTTAATCCTCCTGGATTTCTGAAATCAGCCAACTCCTTCTGGATGAACATGTGCTAAAGCAAAGAGCAACTGATAGCCCCTTGAGCATCTTAATTAGCACCTGGTCTCATCAGGCTGGTGCTATATAATACAGCAGGAACTAAGAGCTACAAATTCCCGGGCACACCTAGGTCTCCTTCCCAAATTCCTCAGATAAAGTGAGAAGAGTAAGCTATATATATAGCATAAGAAAGGCAGTCACCTTCACATGCCTGTGTCTTGGTTTTTGTGGCTTCAACTGCCTAAAATCCTTTGTCCCTTCTCTATGTGAGGAAATTCCACTCTCCTTGCTCAGTTTTGTTCTTTTTTCTCATTTTTAAAGATACTATTCAAATATTTATTTCTCAGGATGCCTCTTCCTTGATGTTTTAGTTTGGTGGCCAATTTATCCGTCTGTTCAGCACATGCCAGGCACTATACCAGGCACGGGGTGAGCGAAGTTGCTAGTAAACAGGACAAGTCTGAGCCCTCAAACCACATAAAACACTGATTAGCAAGTGTTGCACTTGCCCCATTGTGCAGGGCTGCCTGTCTGAACAAAAGACAGAGAGCTTCTGAGGGCAGAAACTTGATATTTTAATTAACAAATACTTGTATAGCTCTCCCTGTGTACCAGCACCATTCCACCCTACATGCATTAGGTAGAGTGACTCTTGCAAGTCTTAGAATCATCCCACGAGTTATATTTTCATTATTATCTTGTTTTACGGATGATGAAACTGAAGCACAGAGAGGGTAAGTGACTTGCCTAAGGTCGCACAGCTAGTCAGTAGGGAAGCTAAAACGGGATCAAGGGAGTCTGGCTCTAGTGTGTGTGCTCAACCACTATGCCATGCTTTCTTATTCTTCACCCCATCCGCATTCCTAGCATTTAATAGGATGCTTGGAATGTAGTAGATATTCAATAAATTTTGTGTTGAATAGAATTGAGCTAGCTGCTCTGCACTGGGCATGCTATCTTCTGAGACATAATTTCTACAAAGATAAAGAGAAAAAATTGGACTGTAAGATGTCTAGATAATCTTTTAATTTAGGTCTGGAAGAGATCTGGAGGGTCCAGCTGATGGAGCCCTGGATTTCAGCCAAGCTTCAACTGTAGAAGATAGGTGACCATTCTTTAATTTATCAGGTCTTTTACAGTGCCCCATGTCTTGAGTCTAAGGAGTGGATGACTCACAGATTTTATGAATAATGTACCACAGTACAATAGATAGGATATCTCAAAAGTTCCTTCAAAGGGTGGAAAGGTAAAGTACTTTCTCCTCACTTGGACAACAGTTTTATAGCAAAGAATATTCTGGTCACATTTCACTTCAGTTTCAAGAGGCCTCGGATTACTTCTGAAGTGCTTATTTTCTTGTAATTGACTATTATAAAGCTCCTCAGATCTCTACTCTTTGTAAACTTGGCGACAAACAATACCCTACCCCAACAGATCGCTCTAAATTACTCTTTCAGATTACCCTACGACATGACATTGCTCCCCAAAGACCTAAGGGTACAGTGCCAGACCTTTGACCAACAGCCAGCAAAATCCCTGTCATCTGACCAAATGCCAGTTTAGGTCATTATCCTTTGGCCAGTCTTCTCTTCCCTGCAGTGTGAGTTGGCGACATTCACCTCCACCACCCAGCTCATGCTGCCTGCTAATCACAGACTTGGCAGGACTGCCTTCTCTGGTGTAATGGTTAGAAGTCAGCACTGAGTTGGGCTAAATCTGACTACATCGAGAATATTGGTGGTGGTGAGTTTCCCTAAGCTTAAATCAGTGGCAGTATTCTTTTCTCTATAGGGCTGAAGTCAACAGGGAGCAGGACTGTATACTGTTGTGTTTAAGGATGAAATGTACTTGACATGGTTTCGACTCTTTGTTTGACTCTGAGAGTCTGTGACATAATGCTTTCTCATTTTGCTGAGGCAGGAATTGAACTCAAGTCTCGTGAGGTTTGTATAAAGTTCCTGGTGAGTCTCCTCACCAGCTAGTGAGTCTGACCAGCCACTTGATGTCTGGGTCTGGCTCATTTGGGCATCAAAAAGAGGATCTTTAATTTTCTTGACAATCCAATGAGGTACTTCTTTCTATTCCAAGTTTACATACAAGAGAGACTTATATGTTCTGGTGCTATTCACACATTTTTAAAATATTTGAAAGTCTAAGAATATGTCTTTTCTCTAAGGTTTATTTTGTGGGGAGGAGAGCTGGGGATAACTATAGGTGCAAAGATGTGAGTTCATGGCACATGCCATCAGAAGCAGCCAAAAACTTCTCTTTATTTATTTTTAAATTTATTTTATTTTAGAGAGAGTGAGCACATGTGCATAAGGATCCCAACGTGGGGCTCAATCCCACGACCCTGAGATCATTACCAGAGGCGAAATCAAGAGTCAGACACTTAATTGACTGAGCCACCCAAGCACCCCAAAAGTCTCCTCTTTTAATTGCTGGATTAATTTCTTCCTTACCCTCACCTAGTCTCTGCTTTCATTCCCTTCCTCCACGAATTCTTGTAAACGATACCATATTCTATGCATATGTGTCTTGAATTTACATACGTGGCGTTGGGCTTACATCTCATTCTCGCCCTTACTTTTTAAACTCCAAACTCTGTTTTAATATCCATCCATGTTACTAAATGTATATCTAGGTCAGGGCTTCAAGCTGCAGCGTATTATTCCATAGTATACATTCTTAGCATTTTACTTACCCATTCCCCCAGCTGTGGACACTAAGGTGATTCTAGATGTATATATACTATATGTCTCATCTCTCTATATGTGGAATTGATGTGTCATAGCCCATATGTAAACCTCACTTCACTAAATACCGCCAGATGGCTTTGCAAGTAGTGGTACCTATCTCCACGCCCACTAGCGGTGCATATCACATTCTCAATGTCATTCACCAAGGTTTTATTTGAATGGATTTTCTGCTTTTCTTAAGTGTTTGTGTGGTTGGGCAATTAATTGGAAATATTAACCTCCCCCCCCCAAAAAAAGAGAGAGAGAGAGCAGTTGGGTGAGTTGTGGGCCTCCAGGCTCCTCCCCAATGATTGACCTCTCCCCTCCCTCTATCCTCCCTGATGTTCCTATTCCTTTCAGATTGTTCCAGAACCTGTTTGAGGAAAATTTCCCTCTGAACCTTCACCCTGAAATGCCTCCTTCCTTTTCATTAGAGTTTTCATCACACCTCAACAGAAATTTCTCCCTGTTCTTGGCTCTAAATATCCAAATTCTTCCCATTTTGTGAGGTCCCATTGAAGATCTATTTTCTCCACAAAACCCTGTCTCACCACACACTAGCCTGTGGTGTGCCTCTTTTCATTTTGACTGTACGTCTCTCATTTGGGGGACTTGTTTATATTCGATTTAACCCTCTGTTATGTTCTCCATTGTTCCCAAAAAGACATATCAAATGCATGAAGCTGGAACATTCGACCAGCTCCATCCTTCCGGGAGGCCACCGGTTTCTGACCACAGCCTTCGTTTGACTTACACTCTCCCATTATCTGTGGGAAAAGCAGATCTTCCCAGGCAGTCATATCTACCCTTCAAGTCAATCTTCTTTGGATTATAAAACGATTTCACTAATAGAAGAAATATATATCAAGCATTACTTCTGCAATATATGAACCCAGGCAGTCTTGCAAAATCCCTCTCTCATCAGTTACATATAGCCCTGCTGACTCAGACTGTGTGGGGTTAGAGTACGAGGTGGATCCCAGGTGCGTCTGCTCCCATTAGGTGCTGTCACCACTGATCTTCCAACAACCACCTGCTCCTTCCCTGAATAACCAGGGTTCCAAGCAGAAAATGATCTCCTCTCTCTCTCCCCAAGTTAGGTGAATTGAGAGACATACCCTCTCATGCCACTGTTACAGTCCTATTTTCCATTCTTACTTTTCATATAGAAACCCCACATTGTAACAAAATGTACTAGTTTCATAACCAAAACTGACTCTCTTTTTTCTTACAATTGGAACGTTGACATTTGCCAGGATGGCTTAGATGTAGCTATAAAACTACATTTCCCAGTCTCTATGGTAGCTAGAATTTCATGTGACAGTTAGTGCTAGTAAAATGAAAGCCAAACGCACCGGCTAAGACTTCCAGTAATATTCTTTTTTTTTTTTTTTTAAGATTTTTATTTATTTACTTGACAGAGAAAGACATAGCAAGAGAGGGAACACAAGCAGGAGGAGTAAGAGAGGGAGAAGCGGGCTCCCCGTGGAGCAGGGAGCCCAATGTGGGGCTCAATCCCAGGACCCTGGGATCATGACCTGAGCCGAAGGCAGATGCTTAATGACTAAGACACCCAGTCGGCCTTCCAGTAATATTCTTTAAAGAGAAGTCACTCAGCTAGCACTCACCATTGCCTCCTGTCCTTGCTTTTTCTTCCTGCCTAGAAAGTAGTCATAATGCCTCGGGATGGGGGTGAAGCAGGTGCCGTTTTGGTATCATGAAGATGAAAATAGCCTACTAAAGGATAATTAAGAAAAAAGATAAAAGGAATCTGGGTCTCCAGTGACATCATGGAGCTACCAGACCCGCCCTGGACTATCTTCCTCTAGGCGCATTACTATTTTAGGTGCGTAATAATTACATTATTAATGTAAAATAGTAATAATAATAATAATAATAACAATACCTCTAACTTGTTCCAACACTATATTTTGGTGTTTCCAGTACATGCAGTCTGACTCAAATCCTGAGTGTCATTTGTCTGTCTTTGATGAACCTCTTCTTTCTAAGAATCTTGCAGTTTCAAAGGCAACCTAGTAGGAAAAAAATCTGATTATCTTTAAGGAGAGCCTAGCAGCTCTCCAGGCCAGAGCATATATCAAGTGAGTGGACTCTTCGTCTCTTTCATCTCGTGAACTGTCTGTACTGTCTGTGGGTGATATGAGATATCATCACCCAGTGGCTTAAAGGTGTGTGTCTCCACCCTTGCTAGTGGAGAATTCCTCCAATGATAAAGGCTGAAAATGTCACATACTTGCTTTCCCAGTTTTTCTTGCAGCAAGGGTACGTGCATGTGGACTACTTTTGGCTACAATGAACTGGGAATAGACGGGGACCTGGGAAGTTTCTCTATTAAAAAGGGATACATGGAAATGAATGCCCCTTCTTCTTCAGTGGAAATGTTGCCTAGAAATGCTGAGTCATCTTTTGATCAGTGACATAGTGAAGATGGCAAAGACATCGAAGAGAAGCACTTGAGTCCTTGACCTATTTCCAAGTCACACTATCAATCCTGTATATTAACTGTCTTTGGACATCTGGCTATTGTTTACTTCACTTTTGAGTGTATTATGCTATTAGCACTTAAAAGACCTCTAAGTGATACAGGGGTGTCAGAATAGGGCTGGCTCCTCTTCAGTTTCTAGTCTCTTTCTTTCTTTCTTTTTTAAGATTTCTTATTTATTTGAGGGGCACCTGGGTGGCTCAGTCATTAAGCGTCTGCCCTCGGCTCAGGTCATGATCCCAAGGTCCTGGGATCGAGCCCCGCATCAGGCTCCCTGCTCGGCTGGAAGCCTGCTTCTCCCACTACCATTCCCTCTGCTTGTGTTCCCTCTCTTGCTGTGTTTCTCTTTGTCAAATAAATAAAATCTTAAAAAAAAAAAAGATTTCTTATTTATTTGAGAAAGAAAGCTGGGGGAGGGAGAGAATCTCAAGCAGACTCCCTCTCACCCCCACCCCCCAGGGCAGAGTCCAAAGACGATGTTGGGCTCGATCTCAAGACCCTGAGATCATGACCAGAGCCGAAACCAAGAGTCAGGCACTCAACTGACTGAGCCACCCAGAGGCCCCTCTAGTCTCTTTCTTTAAATCAAGCTCCTCGATTCCTTCACCATATAGACCTCTGGACAACCCGCATGGCTCGTAATCAAGCCCAGACATGTCTGAATCTGCAAGGAGTATATAGTTCAGCCTTTGTATTGGAACTCTGCTTTTTTTTTTTTTTTTTTTTTAAGATTTTATTTATTTATTTGACAGAGAGAGAGAGAGAGATCACAAGTAGGCAGAGAGGCAGGCAGAGAGATAGAGGAAGCAGGCTCTCTGCTGAGTAGAGAGCCCAATGTGGGGCTCCATCCCAGGACCCAGAGATCATGACCTGAGCCGAAGGCAGAGGCTTTAACCCACTGAGCCATCCAGGTGCCCTGGAACACTGCTTTAAACGCTCAGTGTTATCCCCATTCTAATTCTTGACTTTTAGTATTGCAAATTTTAACACAATAACCACTGCACAGCATGCTTTTATTTTTTTTAAGTAAAACAACTAGATGCTTGATGCAGAGTATTTACAAGAGAATTAGGAGTTATAAAAAGTCAGAATTATAGAAAGGACCTAAAAACATGAATTAATACGCATAAGGTCAGACATAGTCCTAAACTTTAATCACCTAAGTGAAATATTTGAAAAGAGTTTACAAGTTTTTAGGAACAATTAATAGCATTCAAACAAGAAACTGAAAGATAAATATTGTATTTACTACAAGTAAGAATCATCTTATTATTGGCACATCTCAATATATCTCCAGATGAGGTATTGGCTTCTGGTTAATCTGGTGGTATTAGTTTATGTTCTAAATTGGGTAGGGACTGCGGGATAGTTAGTGAATATTTAATATTTCCATCCAAACCCTCACGCTACATATAAATTTTAAACTGGTCTCAGATCTCTTTTCACATGATGGCAGCAATGCTGCTTAGGTGGTGAGTTCTAAACTGAACAACTCCAGGTTCTGTCTACTGCACAAAATACTTATTTCTCTCTCTCTCTCTCTTTTAGATTTAAATTCAGTTCACCTGCAGAAAATACTTAACTGAAGAGTGAAAATTGCAATCATCTGACCAGTTTCAGACTTGTAGGTAGAGTGTTGGAATGACTGAACTTTTTACTTCACGGGCAAGGTAGAGATATAGTCTTTGTTTTTTTTCCTGAAGAAGATACCAAATGACGAAGAGGAAGGCTCTGATTTGTTATAATTAGGGGAAATAAACTTATATCTCTGTGTAGTACAACTACACATTGTTACCAAGAATGTTAAGCTTCCTGAATGTTGGAGCAGTATTCCAAGAGGAAAGACTGCTAACTAGAGATTTGGGGATTATCTTTTAGAAGAGATTTTTTTTTTTTAAGATTTTATTTATTTATTCGACAGAGAGAAAGAGATCACAAGGAGGCAGAGAGGCAGGCAGAGGGAGAGGAGGAAGCAGGCTCCCCGATGAGCAGCGAGCCCAATGTGGGACTTGATCCCAGGACCCTGAGATCATGACATGAGCCAAAGGCAGAGGCCCAACCCACTGAGCCACCCAAACGCCCCATCTTTCAGAAGAGATTCATTGAGTAAGAACATCATGGATTAGAGTAGGATTTTGGACCAGTCAGAAATCAACCCTGGTCTAAATATGAATTAGGTAAATTCTCAGGTAGCTGTTATAAGGGAATTTTGATACCATTCAGATCATCCTTTGACTTTTATTCTAATAGCAAGCCCCCTAGGGAGTAGGTGAGTGACTGGTACCCCTCCCCCCCCCCCCACCTAACCCCCAGTAGTGACCCT
>CM053613.1:70617755-70635082 GCA_028646535.1 Procyon lotor
TGTTCTGGATGACATCTCAGATTCCTTGACTCATTCAGTTCCGTCTTCTTTCAGTTCACCAAAAGGCCCTTAAGGGAGTAAAGATGGGGGCACCTGGATGGCTCAGAGAGTTAAGTGTCTGTCTTGGGCTCAGCTCATGATACCGGGCTTCTGGGATCGAGACCCACATCAGGCTCCCTGCCCAGCAAGGAGCCAGCTTCTCCTTCTCCCTCTGCCTGCCGCGCCCCCAGCCTGTGCGCTCTCTCTCTCTCTCTCTCTCTCTGTGTGTGTGTGTGTATGTGTGTGTGTGTCAAATAAATAAGTAAATAGATAAAATCTTTCAAAAAAAAAAAGAGAGAATTAACATAAAAAAAGATGCTACAACTTTGTGGATCAATAACATATATGAATATACTCCCAAGAACACAAGAAAATAAAAAGGACTTTGCTACAGGTTTCTAAATCTAAGAAAAAGCTTCACCGAAAATGCAAAAATAACCTCCAAAGTAATAGTCTCCCCTGGGTGGGACAGACCAGTATAAATGTCATGGTCACTGTAAGAGATGTTGATCCCTCCTCTCCACCTTCGGATTCTGGCCAATAGCGTATAACAACAAAAAGCTGGGCTGTGAATCAGAGCATAGGCGTTATTAGGATTTTAGTGACGGCTGCACTGGAAAGGCAGGGCTGGGTATAGGGAAGTGGGCAGAGGGGAGAGTCTGTGTACTGGATGGCGGCAGTCCTGAGGGGGAGAGAGAGAGAGAGCGAGAGCGAGAGAGAGAGAGAATAAGAGAGATAGCAACGCACAAGCAAGCATGCATTGCCCAAGTTTCAAAGGGACAGGTGGTGAAAATAGATGTGAGAGTCTCACTAATCTCACCAAGGGAAGATCCTCTCCTGTTTATTAGACAGCTTATTTTAAGAGGTAAGGCAAACGACCTTTCCCTTGTTTTTGTTTTGTTTTGTTTTTCAACAATTAGTTACCTTCAAGTTTATTCTTTCAATGACCTTTAGAGTTTTTATCAAAATCATCCCAACCCTCAAAATTGGGCAAGAGTGGGCAGCACACCTTTTTATGTCATACCAACTTCGGTTTGTATGAAAATAAACTTGGTTCATTCTTTTCTGCGGATGAAGTTTTCAGACATGGTGAAATTCCTTGCGAAGTTGTAGATTTTTGTCTGGTAGAGATCCAAATAATTTTTGTCTTGTGAAATAGGTCATCTCTGAGGTCTATGGCCCGTTGGGAATAACTCGGTTTTTTAAAAAATCAAACTTGACATTAATGCTTTAACATTAACATTTTTTAAATTTAATTGTATATATACACTGAAATTTTCAAATGCTCTCTGCATCAATCATAACATCTTGGGGCGCCTGAGTGGCTCAGTGGGTAAGCCTTGGGTTCAGGTCATGATCCTGGGGTCCTGGGATCGAGCCCCACATTGGGCCCCCTGCTCAGTGGGAAGCCTGCTTCTCCCTCTCCCACTCCCCCTGCTTGTGCTTTCTCTCTTGCTGTCAAATAAATAAATAAAATTTTAAAAAAAATATCATAGCATCTTACTGGTTTCCTCATGAATGATCTCTGTTCATTTTATATTTGCTAGATAGTTACGATGGTATCTTTTTGTAAATTAACCTTTAACAGAATAAATTTTTTCTTAGTATCCCTCCAAAAAGTATCTTGTTGAGATTTTGATTGGAACTTCTTTTATTTATAGATTCTTTTGGGGAGAATTGACATCCTTACAATACTGATATTTACTAGTCAGGAACTAGTCTTTTTAAAACTTTCCATCGGGGTGCCTGGGTGGCTCAGATGGTTAAATGTCAGCTCAGGTCATGATCCTGGGGTCCTGGGATCGGGCCCCACATTGAGTCCCACATCGAGCCCCACATCAGGCTCTTGTCTCAGTAGGGAGCCTGCTTCTCCCTCTCCCTTTGCCTCTCCCCTGCCCATTCTCTCTCTCTCTCTTTCTCTCTCTCAAATGAATAAATAACATCTTTAAAACCTTTCCAGAGTGTTATGGTTTCCTTCATTTAGATGCTGTACAGTTTTTATTCAGTTTATTCTTGGGTAACTTTTATTTTGTTGTTGTCAGTGAGAATTCTTATCATTTTTATTTTCAGAATATCAGAAAGTTTGTGTGTGTGTGTGTGTGTATTTTTCTATAATCTGCCACCTTACTGAATTTTTACAATATTTTTAAGAGTTTTTTTGGTTTTGCAGATATACAATAATATTATAATCTAATGAAAAATTTCCTGCTCCTTTGTCAGTATTTGTAATTCTTACTTTATTCTCATAGAGCACATTTAGAATAGCACTGAATAATAGAACAGTAGGCATCTTTGTTTTGCATGACATTATCATGCTTATTTTGAGGAGCAATTTTCTTTTTTTTTTTTTAAGATTTTATTTATATATTTGACAGAGAGAGACACACAGAGAAAGAGAGGGAACACAAGCAAGGGAAGTGGGAGAGGGAGACGCAGGCCTCCCGCAGAGCAGGGACCCCCAATGCAGGGCTCGATTCCAGGACCCTAGGATCATGACCCGACTCCAAGAAGGCAGACACGTAACAACTGAGCCACCCAGGCGCCTGAGGTCCAATTTTCAAAAAACACGAGAGAGAAAGCCTATTTTTGTAAATTGACAAAAGGAAAGGTATTTTCACCTAGCTCAACTCTATTTTCACCCAGATCGCCTCTTAATATATCTCAAGCATTGGGTCATCTGTATATCGAAGACAGGTAGAGTGGGGAGCCTGGCTGGCTCAGTCAGTGGAGCGTGTGACAATTGATCTCAGGGTCATAGGTTCAAGCCCCACGTTGGGTGTAGAGATTACTAAAAAAATAAAATAAAATCTTAAAATAAAGACAGGTAGAGAGCTCTGTTTAATACTGTTGAGTGCCAATAGACCAGCTAATTATTATTGTCTTAATCTCCTCCATATAGAGCTCTTGTTAATGTTCTCTAAGTGTACCTGGCATCTCCAAAAGAAAGGCATGCCTGGGAGGTAAAAGGAGGTTTTAAAATTTATTTTATTTATCTATCTATCTATCTATTTTTTATATTATTTATTTATTTTTTTAAGAAATGACAAGTGTGTTTATTGAGCATATAATACGTTCTGAGTGAACAGTGAAAAATTCAAACTCAGTTATTATTCTTGTAAATTTTTTTATTTTTTTTATTTTTTATTAACATATAATGTATCATTTGCCCCAGGGTACATGTCTGTGAATCGTCAGGCTTACACATTTCACAGCACATACCCTCCCCAATGTCTACAACCCAGCCACCCTATCCCTACTCCCCCGCATCCCAGCCACCCTTAGTTCATTTCATGAGTTATCTTTTTTTTTTAAAGATTTTATTTATTTATTTGACAGAGAGGAGAGAGATCACAATAGGCAGAGGCAGGCAGAGAGAGAGGGGGAAGCAGGCTCCCCGCTGAGCAGAGAGCCCGATGCGGGGCTCGATCCCAGGACCCTGAGATCATGACCTGAGCTGAAGGCAGAGGCTTTAACCCACTGAGCCACCCAGGCACCCCAGTTATTTTATTTTTTTAAAGGAGGTTTTTTTAAAGTGGGAAGCATAGTTAGAGGAAGTGGTTGGGACAGGGCTCGCCATTCTGCTTCTCTCGCTCCCACGATGCCCTGTTCAGGCGAAGGGAAGGGCCAAACAAATAGCATTCCCATCTCTGCCAAATGGCCCTAGTCGCTGCTCTGGCTCTGCCAGGGGCCTGGCCCCCGCTATAGAGTCTGTGGAGCTGAAAGCTGAATACAGAATACTTTTCTGTGCCTCTTGCCTGTGGAGCAGACTTGTCTGGCCCAGATCACACTTGAATAGATGAAAAGAATCCGTTTTTGCCTTGGCCAGAGGCCTGCCTGCTGTGGGGGCCACAAAGGCGCTTACAGGCACACTGGAGTGGAAGGGCAGCAAAGACGGAGGAGGGAAGACGTAGGAGATTTTAAGAAGAAATGAGCAAATCCTCCACAACATTTCCAGCTGATGTCGATTATGAGATATGCCAACGGTCCCTTTGCTCTCATTTGGAAAAATGAAAATTGCGAGGAAACTAGTGACAGCCTCTTGTGGTTTCACTCCAATCTTGTCTCCCAACCTCTTTAAGGAAATCTAGGGAAAAAGAAAGTTACAGCCTCTCAAGGTGGGACCCTGGGAGCTGAGAAAACATATGGTGAACGAGATGGATTTCTCCCCTGAAGCTTGATCCAGGAATTCAAGGGTTTAATGAAGTCACAGAAATGCCAGCTCCTGCATGCTAATGATGTTGGGAAACCTAGCAGTGATTTTTATCAATGCGCTCTGTTTGGTGGGTAATTGTGGGAACTAGGCCCTTTGTTTCAAAGCTGTCTTTGGGATAGCTGGAGAGGCAAGTCCTTGAGCGCCTCATACTCTGCTTCGGATCCATGAAATGGGATTCTCATATCTGAGAAATGACCGTGTCTCACGTTCCTGCCCGGAGAGCTTTGTAGAATCCAGTCGCAGGGATGTTTAGGGGAGAGCTCTCTGTAGCCCTAACCTGTGATTGAACAAGGACTTAAGCTAGTGGGGAAGCTCCATCCTCGTAGTTACCAGATTGATTACGCTTGGCTATTTCCAGATGAGAGGAAACACGTTTTAGGAGAAAAAGTACCAGACTCTCAAGACTATCCTAAACTATCAAGTGGAGCCTCTTCTACGTTTTTTCCCTCCAATTTATTTCCACCTTTGTTTCCTAAATGCTTGTTCCTGGGGTAGTGTGTCTGTTAGGGAGAGGCGAACCCCCATGTCAGCAACACTTGGGGTGCATGTTAAAATGCAGACTTCCAGGTCCCACCCCAGAAGCGCTGAATCAGAATATCTGGGAGGGAGGAGGAATGTGCATATTTAATTATCTCACGGTTGAGAAGAACTGGGGCTCTGAGGACGCGGAGACCTGACTCCAAACCACAGCGTTGCTGGTTATTATGTGATCTTAGCCAAATTACTTAACCTCTGTCTCAGTTCTCTGGGAGGCGAAGCGGGGACAATTATACCTACTTGATATTGTTGTTGCAGATATCAAGTGCGACATTTCTAATTAGTGTTCACAGCTTAGCAGGGAGCAGAGTAAGCATTCAATATATGTTAGTGATTCTTAGGCTATCATCTCGATAAATGGTGAAGTTCACAGCCCCCTGAGTGTCTGCAGATCAACTGCTTTAACCTTACAGGACTCTCCCCCTTCGCCCTTCAATAGCCTGGCCTCCCACACGAGCTGCCTTACTCAGCAAAAAAGAGCCAGCTGGTGTAAACTCTCGTCCCAAGTGTTTGCCCAGGATAGCCTTCTGTGTCGCTCTTGACCCCACTACTTCCTGCCTTGGTCTTCTTATCTCTCAGCCACCTGGCTCTGTTCTCTGGCTTCCATATGTGTTGCTTTGCTCAACTTGGTGGCTTCTTCAGGCTCCTGGACTTTCATCTGCATGCTGTCTTTATTTTGGCATTATTCACAGTTTTCTGCAAAAGACTCCCTCATCCATTCTCCTGCCTGTGGCTCTCCCAGGGGTGCGACTAAGGTTCCCCATCCCTTGTCAGAGGAAGGGAATGCAGACAAACGACACTGTCTTTGAGAACAGACACACACAGAACAGTAGAAAACAATTGGAGTATTTGCTTTAAAATACTGGCCTCCTGGAGTTAAAGCCTTTGGTCCGTACTCCATTTTATGAAAGCTTTTGTATGTATCTTTTTAAACTCCATTCCACTCTTTTGCCTTTCAAAGCTGAAAAGTGGGTTTGTGCTGAGCCTTTTCAGGAAGGAAGGTGCGCTTGGTAGGGTTTGTGAGAACAATAAAACAGCATTTTGAACTTGACAGCTTCCAACTCAAGGAGCTGGTTATTAACTGTTCAAAGCTTGAAATGCCAAATATATGTGAGTGGGTGCTTATGATTCCTTTCTCTCCCTCTCTTCCTCTCTTCCTCTCATCTTTCGTCCCTCTCCCTGCAACTCAGTTCTTAAACTTGTTAGCTTTGGCCACTGGGTACTCTTCCCAGGAGGGCAGTACAGAAAATAAATATGTCTAACATTGTTGTCCTTCTTCAACAGTTGAGTGAAAATACAAGCGGTATAAAAGGCGTGTGAAGTCGTAGTGTTCCCCTCGAATCTCAAAACAGCACCTGCAAACTAATTCATTTTTTAAAAAGATTTTATTTATTTATTCATTTGAGAGACAGAGCAAGAGAGCACAGGGGGGAGCAGCAGAGGGAGGAGCTGGTTCCCAATGGAGTAGGGAGCCCCAAGTGGGGCTCCATCCCAGGACCCTGAGATCATGACCTGAGCCAAAGGTGGATGCTTAACCCACTGAGCCACCCAGACGCCCCTAAACTAATTCATTCTTATGCTTTGGTAATGGCAGGAGTCGGAAAATATTACTGTCCTTGGTGTTTAGGTGTGTGATGGGAGGACTGGAAGCATTCAGTCATTTCCCGAAGGTTGCTCTGTGAGTCTCTGTGGAAACTAAACTTTAGTAACAGCAGCAATTAGCACGTCTTAAATACCTGGCAGCCCTTGACATTGCTGACCTTCTGTCTCTAGAGATGGATCTGTCTCTCTTCCTCTCTCATGCACACGCGTGCTCACACACAATTGCACAGAAACAGGAATCTTTGGCTCTGTCTTTTACAGAGTAACCAGTAAAGTTTGATAACACACCACAGAGACCCACTTATTGGGATTAAGAAAGTCCTGGATATGTGAATAAAAAAACAAAACAAAACTATATCATCCTCTTGGGATTAGAGGGAACCACACCTGAATTCTGGAGACCACTGATCATAGTTAGATTGCTTGGAAGTGATATAAAAATTGAGGTCTTAGTAAGATTAATTCAGTAACTACACAGTAATCAAGATAGGTTATAAGACAGATTTATATTTATAGGATTCAAACAAATATAAAATACAAGAAACGTGAGAATAAAGTTAATGAGTATCTGGGTCAGGTATTGAGGGAATAAGCTAAGGCTGAGTGTGTTTCCTCTAATAAACTAAATTTAGGCAGTAATTAGTATCAGACAGCATTACCTGTGTTTCCAATTGCTCAAGGATTTTGGTCAATTATAAAAGTATAACCATTCTACCAGAATATGCATGAACTTTGGAACTTTTCTGGTTTGATCAGTCAAGGCCTGAATGTAGAACCAGTCTTTGAGACCCTGTCAGGACTTCCTAAGGAAAAATGGAAAATCTCTGTCAGATAGTGTTTAAGGAACACCCCTGCTCGGGGTTCTCACTTTTTAACTAAACAAAACCCTTAAGCCAAAGTGTTGAGGCATTGAGCATGGAATTCTAGGTATTAGCTGGTAGGTGAAGAAAGACTTCTGATTTTCCTAAGTCCCTGATGTGCACACTTGTTTAGCAAGGGTGACTCACCAGCTATCACTAATTAGAGAAAAAAAAACCTCACAGCACCAGAACTGTCCAACAGGAGGAGAATTATTAAAAGTAATATGGCACGGACATAGGATCATATGAAAATGATGAAGATAAATAGACATGAAAAATGAAAAGCCTTATTAAGGGAAAAAGCAGATTGCATACATTATTTTCAATATGATGCCGTTTCTGTTAAAATTATATATTAGAATATAATATAAAGTATAGGATACAAAAAATATATATTAGAAATATATAAATATATTAGATTATATTTAATTATATTAGTATATTGTATTTAAATTATATATTATAGTTAATATAATATAATTAATCATAATATACTATATAATTATAACATAACATATTATATATAAATATATTATTAGAAAAATATGTAGGAGATATATACCAGAATATTAACAGTAATTATTTCCAAATTGTAGGATTATGGATTTTTCCATTTTACTGCCATTTCTGATTTTTAAGCAATGAGCTTGGATTATTTTATCTGTTTTGAAATTTTTATTTTTTCAGATGTAGAACACTACACATAATATTCTTAAAAAAAAAACAAAATCTATTTTTATTGAAAAGAAGCACCACGGGCCATGCTGCTTTTTGCGTGGAGATTCGTGAGCAGCTTAGGAATTCATCAATCATTCATATCTCCCATGTTCCAGGTGTCGGGTATAGGAATCCAGGCTAAATAAAGCTGTGTTGCCTCCCGGAGTTCCTCCACTAAGACAGGAAATTTCCATGGTGCCAGGCTAGCACGCAGAGTTTCCAATGGCGTGAGGCTACGGTAGATGCTTTCATTTCACCCTGGACACAGGTAGCATAGCAAGATATTCTTTGAGGTAGGACAGTTCTCATTTCGTCTCTCAGGTTAGCTCATTGGGCTCCTGCTGTTGCCGGCCACTTGGACACTTTAAAATTAGTTACTGACACAGTTTCCTAAAAACATAGTCTGCTGTATAAAAGTAATTTCTGAGAAACAAAGTCACTTCGGCCCAAGGACCAAGTTTAGAGGTCACGCCTCAGCAGACAACAGTTTATGTAACAGTTTGTCTTTGTTCCTCTAGCCATATGTGACCTCTCCTCTCCTTCCTGCTGACATCGTTCCCAACAGAAAAATACAATCTGTTTAGCCTGATATACCTTCTTCCCTCCTGAGCTTCAGCAGAGAGTAATAACAGCAGCCGCAAGACTTTTGCTGAGTGTAAATACTTTATTTACCTTTGTATTTAATTTATGCATCTGTCCAATGTTTGCACAGCTGTTTGATGTCTGTGGACCTGTAGATTAGCCTTTGCTAATTTGATATCTCTTAAACTCTAAGCATTGAGAAATGGAGGGGACTCCCAGTTCACTCTTCTTTGTCCAGCTTCCAACCTGGTACCATATAGATGAGGACTTAATTAAAAAGGATGCTTTTGACTGAGAGCTAAGTCATCTCCTTAACGTGATCTTTCTCCCTTGGTAAAAGAAAGGGTCCAAATTTCCCGATCTGTTCAGGAGAAACATGAGAGTTGGATTGGTTTTTCTTGTGAAGGGATGCATGGTAGTACCAAAGTGATGGCAAGGAGGTTGGTCTCTTCCCACAAAATGGCACCAGAGGATTCGGGCAAGTGTAGGGTATGAGAACTAGCCCAGAAGCAGAGCTGGGACTTGCGGAATGGGTTGGGATGGAACAATTGCTCTCTTACTGAGGCTTATTTGCCCGTCAAAAAATACTGAGTAAGGACTGGGTATGTGAAATCCCAATGGTAGCTTGAGACAGAGTGCCCGAATGTGGATTTGTTTTTGATGCTGTCTTTTTGAGGGCGTGGGGAGAGTCATGGCCACCTGGACCAGGTATGGATAATGGAGGCAGTGGGGGAAAATGCAAGTGCACAGACCACTGGTCTACCCTCCAGTAGTAGAGAGGAACAATGTGGGTGAAATGCTGCTTTTCTGTTTGGATGTGCTTTCTCCAGCAATGTACAGATAATATATTCTTAAAGAACATTCTTGTCCAATTTCATATGACCTAGCCATCAACATACATTTATTGAAAAAGGGATGCCTTTCATGAAAAAAAAAGATAATAAAGTACAGGTTGGATTTTAGTCAGAATCTGAATCTCTGTGCCTCAGTTTCTCTGAGAGAATCTGAATCTGAATCTCTGTGCCTCAGTTTCTCTGAGAGTTAATACTGCCCCATACTTGTGGATAAAGCCTTGGGTCTGCTATTGAAAGTTATTTCACAAAGCATGGAAAATGCTGAATTACCTAAATTATAATTTTCTCAGCTGCTTGACCTTTTCCTCTCCCTACTGTAGTCCTCTTTAGCAAAGTATTCTGTAGTCATGAGTAAAACGGTTTCTGTTGCTTTTTGGTTAAAATCCATCAGGAACTAAAGAGAAATACTTTTTAAATTAGATCATGACCCAGAAAAAGAGTGAACTAGTAAATTTGAATCTGTTATCAGCTCTGCTTGAGACTGGCCTTTTATACCACTCTGAGGAGTGCTGTTGTTTGTTTTCATCATGAAATACATAAGAGAAAAAATTGAGTGGGGAGCAGGGGACTAATATTTTGATAGGGTAGTTTTATTGTTTTGTCTGACATATTATGACCCCAAAATATACCCCCTCCCAATATCCAGGGATTGTCCCTATTTAAGGTTAAATACAAAATAACTTCCAAGGCCAAGTGCAAGCGATTAAAAAAATAATAATAATAAAATGGCACATTGGATTATCTACTACAGTTCTTCTTAAGTTGCCCAGGAAACCCAGCATCTAAGTTTCAGAATCATAGGTAAATTCTCAGCCAACATGTATTTTGAATACAGCAGGAAAACACAGATGTTTTGGACCTTCTGAGATGCATTAATTTCTGGAAACTGGAAGCGGCAAAAGGCAAAGTCGTGGGAGGCGAATTGCAGGGAGCACCCTGGGAAGGCAGCAGCCCTGAAGTTGAATGACCTCTCTTTGATCTCCCGCTTTCCCAAGTCACTTTCCCATGCACTTCCTCAACACTGGTTCCAGCTCTTTAGATCTAATAAAAGGCTCTGGGGTTGGGAGCATCACCCAGCCACTGAGTAGAGTGCTGATTCAGGCAGAGCTCTGAGGGAGGGATAGAGCACTCGGTGTGTTTACAGTGAAGTGTGTGTGTGAGTGTGTGTGTGTGTGTTCTCATGAGGAACAGCAGCATCTCGCCACCCTCACTGCTGGCCCAGCCACCAAGAGGAGATTTAGCTTCCTCCAAGCCACCTCAATTAAACATATGCTTTAAATAAAGCAGCCTGTTTGCTGGGAAAACACAGCTTCCAAGTTCTCTAGACCCGATTTCCCTTCCAAACATTTTGCTGCCCCTTAAGGATCCTGCATATAGAAATGGTGTAGCTGCCTTGTTAATTCTTTCATGAGCCTCTACGTAATTTTGCTGGCTAAAAAGCAGAATGAATACTTTATTCAACAGCTTACATTTCGTTGTGATTCCTTTCATTTCCTGATTTCAGCTCACTTCTGACTATGAAATGGAATCTCAGTGGCTCAGGATGGTGCCAAGTGTAGATCTCAGGGAGTGGGTTGCTTTGGTACCTCAGAATACGTTTTTCTGATCATTTTAGAAATGCTGAGTGATTTTTGTAAGTCTTCAGTTGTATTTCAAGATTGGACTGATTTCTGCCCCATTTTCAAAATATTATGCAAAGAACTTTGGGAGGCCTATCAGTCACTGTCAATTTCCAAATGTCCTTTTTCCTCCAAAATATTTTCAAAATAGTCAAACTATTCTGCTTCTAAGACCCAACTAAAGAACAAAGTGAGCAGGCCCATTTCACAGATGGAAACAAGGAGATGTCATTAACTTGCTCAAAGTTACAGAGTGGACAAGACAGAAAAATGACAGCAAGAAGCAGTGTCTGCTAACATTTACCCACATTTCTTTCCAAGATGGGGCTTATTTTAGCTGGGAATGAGAAGACATTTCATATAACTTGGCTTTAATTTTCTGTTTCTTTAACATATCAAAACCTAATTACAAGGTTAGAGTATGATTTTGCTTTATAGGCATTAAATTGCTCACTTACTATGTACCCCTCACTGCCGAATCTTGATGTTTTCTTAGATTTCCGATATAATTTGTTTTGATTTGATTTGCAGTAAATTGGAAATTATACAATTTTATAATTTGCAGTTGTTCCCATGTGTAATAAGTATAAAGATACGTCCATAGCAATAAGGAAAGCAGACAATCAGTGAGCACCCAGATCCTGTACTCCGTACAGAATTTATTCATTTGTTTGGCGACGTGGATACAATCCTGAATAAACGAAGTACCTGACCTCTTGGAGCTTTCATTCTGGTAAGATAGGCAAATAAATAATCAATTATAAAACATAATCATGTAGGTGAACTGTTTTACAAAAAAAAAAAGCTCAGAGTGAGAGGATAGAGAAGGATCTATCTAGAAAGATAGATCCTTTCTATCTAGAAAGATAAGAGGATAGATGGTAGTGGAAAGGTTATTTTAAAAGAAGGGAAGTGGCAATTGCTATTTCAAGAACAGCTGGAGGCTGGCCTCCTAGGGGGCAAAGTGAATGTTAAGAAGGCAAGACTAGTGGGACACCTGGCTGGTAGAGAATGTGGCTCTTGATCTGGGGGTGTGAGTTTGAGCCCAACATTAGGTGTAGAGGTTACTTTAAAAAAAAATAAAAGACAAGACTAGAGGGGTACATGGTCACTAAATGGACCTACAAGGTGAGGGAAGGGCTTTGGATTTGGTTGTAATGTGATTAGAAGAGAGCACCGGAGAGTTTCCAGTAAGGAATCTGATATTATCCTACAAAGATGTGAAAAGAAATACTCTGGTTGCTAAATTGACACTAGACCATGGAGGGGAAAGAATGAAAACAGGAGACCCAGGAGAGAGATTATGGGGGGCGGGGGGCAGATGTGGGTGTTCAACAGGGAGGAAAGAGATTGAATTAAGTATATGTTTTGAAGGTAGAACTTGGATTTGCTGCTAAAATGAAAGCAGTGTGTGAGAGAAAGAGATGTTTTTGTCATGAGACTGGAAAGACTCGAAGGAAGCAATTTTGAAGGGTTTTTTTGTTTGTTTTTGGTAGGCTCAGTGTCCAACATGGGGCTCACACTCACGATTCTGAGATCAAGAGTGGTTTGCTTTACCAACTGAATTGACCAGGCGCCCCAAGTTTTGTTTTTAATATGGAAAATAAAGAGTTCTGTTTTGGACACATTAAGTTTGAGCTATCCAAATGGAGATGACAAGCAGGCAGCTGGATATATGAGCCTGGAGTGCTGGGGAGAGGTCAGTGTTAAAGATATACATCCGTGTATGGAGGCTATTTAAAGCCGAAGGCTGGAGGAGAATGCCCTGGGAAGGAGTATAGAAAGGGAAGAGAAAAGCCCAAGGTCAGAGCCCTCGGGCAGCCAACATTTAAAATCCTGGAAGAGGAGAAGGACTCAATGGAAGAGACAGCAAAGGAGCTACCAGCAGGCTGAATGATTCAAAGCAGACATGTAGAGATACAGCTGGTGTTAAGGTTCAAAGACTGAAAAACACAATCTTTGTGGGAGAACAACCAGAAGTCCTAAATGATTGCGATAGAGGCGAATGTGAACCAAAAAGTGACCAGTAGAGGACAGGAGATGCAAAGTTTATCATTTCAATGCATGCCCCCACGGATGTGTCACGTCCCTTGGAATAGGACTGCTGACTGCTTTCTAAGATGTTGCTCAATTGTAGCTTTTTGTTGCAAAGGGCTCTACCGTTTAAGAGAAGCTACTCCAGGGGCATCCGGGCATCTGTGCATCCGCATCCGCTAGGAGAAAGCAACCCAGAGAACACATCTTTTCAAAAATCTATTTTGTGGTCCTTTTTTATGGGGACACTTTATGGAGCTGGCCCCTGGGCCAGGACCAGAAACAAACAAACAAACAAATAAACAGGGTAATGTTAAAATGTCACTTTAGGAAAATTCTTTATTAAACCGTGCCCACTTTCAGCAACTCCTATTTCTCAAGGCAGCTATTGAGCATTTCAATTTGGAGATGAATAAGCTTCCCCACTTTCCCTTGCTCCATTCCTAGGCTCTGTCAAAACTTTAAAATCAAGGTTAGGTGAGCGTTGCAGTTGTCCGTGTGGCTGCCCTCCTCGCTGGCTCTGTTTGTCTGCGCCATGACGCTGCTTCAGTGCCTGGAGGGGACTGCAGGGCAACAGATCAGAGATGCCAGGAGTGAGCCCAGATGCTCCTGCCTGGAAGATGACAGTGCCAGGCTGAGGCCTCCAACAGCTTCAGAGGAAGGGCAGATTTGCCTTGCTTTTTCCCTCTTTTGCCCCTCACCTTGGGATTATTCACTCAAACCATCACAAATGCAGCTACTTAACATTATATAACAATATTAACATATTTTACATGGAGACAGGCTTTTGCTCTTCTAGGGGATGTTGCAATTTTGGGGCATATATGTATTGAATCACTAAGGGTGTTATTAAGACAGAGGTAATTGGCACAAACATGTGAAACACCAAGTTCAGACGGCTGCAGAGTGGCCCAGAAAATCACAACCTTCAGTTTATCTGCAGGTTTAGCAATAATAACTGTTATTCCTAGGATATTTGGATGCTTCTTTCCAAGGAGAGGGAGTGCTGACTCAGAATGAGAGTAAGGAGCATCAGCACCCTTGAGCTTGCTCAAACATCTCTGACATTTGGAATACACATATGGAATCCATTTGTTCTTTCTCTGAGATTGATATAATAGCAACAGGGGGAAAGTTACCAAAATGTTTTGAGACTCTAAAGAAAAATATCTGTGTCATCCAGTGCACGCATAAATCCTAGCTCCTTTCTGTATTATTCACCTTCTCCACTGTTTGAGCATAAACCACTTAACACTCAGCCATTGCAGCTCAATTTTGGGGTGTGATGGCAAAACTGTGGGACATGAAGGCTTTCAAAATGAATGCAGGATGTCATTATTGTGGTTGAGGGTAGGCAAGAGACTGGAGTCTTGGGCAAAACTTGCTTCCCATGCTGACTTGGTTTAATGTCCTGTACTAGCTTCCTCTTGACATCACAGGAAGTTTTGCCTTTAATGCTCACCAATCCCGGGAACAACACAAGTTACTGAATCCCTCTCCCCAGAAGTGGCTCCCTGTGGCCAAAAGACAAACCCCTGGAACTGTTGCAATTTGGAGAAAGAGTAATTTTTAAACTATGGGTTTGTGTTGAAATTAAGGTCTCCAGTTTCCTCGCTGTTTCTCCAGCACTTAGGAAGTATCCATTAAGACTGTAAGGATCCTAAGTGTACCTGTTTCCAGCAGGTGGCTAGGATACTAGGATATAATTTATTTGAAGTAGGCTTTTTTAAATGTTCCCATCCCAGTTTTTCCCTCTATGCAAATCTTCTCATTCTATCCCTTGCCCTGTTCTCTGCTAGAAGATATCCAGAATCTTGAAAGAAATTTTGGTTCTTTTTTAAAAAAGGTTTTATTTACTTATTTAAGGAAAGAGAGAGAAAGAGAGCACTAGCAGGGGGAAGGGCAGAGGGAGAGGGAGAAGGACAAGCAGACTCCCTGCTGAGCTGGGAGTCAGACCCTGGGCCTCGGACTCCATCTCAGGACCCCAAGATCATGACCAAAGCCCAAGTCAGACACTTAATGGACTGAGCCACCCAGGTGCCCCTAAGGAAACTTTGGTTACACTGAAGCTGGCAAGAGTAGGATTATTCAGCATGTTCACTCCCTAATTTCTCCCCAGGATGTGTTGAAATCCTGTTTCGTGGACATGCCCTTGAAATTCTGCTAAGTGTGGTCAAGGCCACATTTTATATTCAATGACACCCACTGAAATGACTGAATGCTGAGTGGACCCAAATCACTGCAGTGACATTAGATGATGCGGTATCTGGCATCTGTAGGTTTGAAGACTGAGAGTTAAATTATGTAGGTTTACCGCCCCCCCACCCCAACATTTAGATACTAAATGAATCAGAAGTGAAAGGTACATATATAAAAGAAAACAACGAAAATAGAACGGTAGAATGTCAAGATATATTCTGTTACACAGATGGTTATTGCAGGTGGATGTACTACTCAATCTCTGGAGGCTGAACAAAAGGAACGGGGTGGGGGGGGAGGGAACCAAGGGCAGGGCCATCCACAGGCAGGGGTGTTCCCTGTGAGCTCCTTCACTTTCTCCAAAATCGCTTTTCAGTCTAGCCACACACCTTCGGGTTTGCTACTCTCTCACCCTTGCTTGTCCTTCCTCTCCCCTGCCATGACACTTACAGTCTTCCGGTCCATAACTCTGAATGAAGAAACCAACTGAAGGAACTTTTAGGCCTCTGATTCCCAATAATAACCGATGCGAGCTGGTTTTAGAGCAAATGCGCCAGAGCTGGAGCCGCGAAGATCTTCCTGACTTGCGGCAACGCCCCCCCACCCCCCCAACCCCGCGCGCGGTGACAGTATTCTGGGGTCAGTTGGGAGTGGAGAGGAGCCACTGCCGTAGTCTCGGAGGATGTCTCTCTTCCTGGTGTTCCTGCTGCTGCGGCAGGTTTTTTTATTTTCGCACCGCAGCACAATGCTGAAGCCCAGGCAACAGACTACGCCCGAATCCCCAAGGCAGCAAGCATCTCAGCCCTCTTCCAGCTCCCGGCCGGCCCTCGCGCCTGGGGGTAAAACGAGCACCCCCCCGCCCCCCCCCCCCCACAATGCACGTGCGCTCCCGGGACAACAGCAGGCGAGGCCTGGGCGCGCCCCCGCCGCCCTCGGCCGCGCGCGCGCTCCGCCCGCCCTCCTCGCGCGTGCTCGTGCCCGCGGGCGCGGCGGCGCGCCTCTTCTCCCCGCTGCGGGCGTCGCGGGTGCAGGAGGAGGCGGAGCGGAGGAGGCGGAGGCTGGGCCGGCGGCGGGCTCCGGCTGGGCGCGCGCTGGCGAGCGGGGCGGGGGCTGCCCGAAGGCGTCGGGGTGGGGGTCTCGGGCACCGCAGGACCGCGTCCCCGGGGCCGACTCCGCCGTGGGAGGGCGAGCGCGGTTCGTGTCGGAGGTGGGGACTCTGAGGCCGCGGCCCGGAGCCCGGCGTCCCCGCCCCCGAGCCTGACGGGGCGGCGAGGCGGGATGAGGCGCTGGCGCGGGGGGCTCCCGGCCGAGCCCCCGCGGCTGCCCTCGGCGGCCAGGCGCTAGGTTCGGCGGCGCGGGCGGTGCTCGGCGGCGGCGAGGAGGAGGAGGGCGTCGGGCCCGGCGCCCGTGGAGGGCAGACACGGAGCGGCGAGCGGGGCGCAGCGACGCCGCGGCGGCGCGGCGGGGCCGCGGGGCTCGGTAAGGCGGGGGCCGCGGGAGGGCCAGGGGCTCCGGTGACGTGGGCAGGCGCCGCAGGGAAGGCTGCGGGGGCCTTGCTTTCCTTTTTAGAAGAAATTCTTTTTAAAGTAAAGGTTCCGGATCGAATGTTCTTAGAAGACCATCTCGGGTTTCCCCCGTACACCCCCCCCTACCCCCCCGCCGGACTCATTTCTCCAGCCTCCTGGGGTGGACCGCGCTCCCGGCCGACCGCCTCCCGCGCTCGCATCTCCTGTTTCCCCACGGCCTCGGCTGACCAGGGGTTCGGACGGATTTCTGGCCTGCTGCAGTGCTTCGCGCCTGAGGCTCAAGTCAGGCAAGAGCCGTGACTCCCAGGGAATGGCCGAGTGGGGACTCTGGGGACACGGGCGCTCCCAGAGGAGCCGCCGCTTGAACGTTACCCTCCGCTGCCCACGGGCGACTTCGCGGTGCCCGCCCCCTGGTGAGCGTGGGGCTGGCCGGGTGAACCGTCTCTGCTCGCAGGGACTCCCTTGGAGTTTTCCCTCTCGTCTTTTCAATTGGCTGAAGTTGCCGTTACATATTGGACGGTACCGGTGACTTTAATCTACCCTCC
>CM053613.1:70635582-70653068 GCA_028646535.1 Procyon lotor
CTTGAACGTTACCCTCCGCTGCCCACGGGCGACTTCGCGGTGCCCGCCCCCTGGTGAGCGTGGGGCTGGCCGGGTGAACCGTCTCTGCTCGCAGGGACTCCCTTGGAGTTTTCCCTCTCGTCTTTTCAATTGGCTGAAGTTGCCGTTACATATTGGACGGTACCGGTGACTTTAATCTACCCTCCCCCCCCCCCCCCCCCCCCCCCCCCCGCTCGGAACTCACCCGCTACCCTCGTATCGTGCCATTCTCGTTTTGACTTGAGTAAATATTTATGTTAAAGATTTTCGCAAATAAGATCACAAGAAGGGCGAGAAAGTCAAACCTGATTTCTTAGCTTTAGTCTACTTTTGGACCCTTTATAACTTCACCTTTTGTTGCTGGAGCTTTAAGAAGGTGGGTGGGAGAAGACTCACAGCAGGATGCTTGGGATGCAGTTTAATAGTTATCTTTTATGAAATAGAATTTGGATAATTATAATTTTGATCTGTGTGCAGAATTGCAATCTGCTTTTAAAGTGCTTTGGGCACTGCGTGACGCTACATGGATAGCTGGCAGCTGGGCCACATCGCATTGTTGTCAGCATCTCTTTTATTTTTCATTCTTTCAGAGTTTTATTTGGCACAGATTTAGACTTTTAAAGTCAGTCTGAATGAAAATAACTTCTGATACACTGGTTGCTTTTGTAAACATTGTCTATATTCATATTTCTGTTGGAAGAAGAAAAAGCATATGGTACTAGAGTACAGTGGCTATGAGAGTCTAGAAAATGTGCTAGTTTGATTCAGTAAAAGGAGTTGTAATATTTTGGGGTAGTGATGGTTATGATTCATTAATGTATTTTTTCTTATTGGTCAAATTGAAGTCCAACTCAGAATCATGATATTTGCTCTTTGGACTTGAGAGTGAAGGAAATAGTTGCTTAATTGCTGCTTCTACATGACCTCAAAGTTTTTCAAGTACTCATTGGTATAAATCTTTTTAAATAGGGCTATTCGTGAAGATGAGGGATTATGGTGTTCTGATTTCCATTTTCAGGAATATCTGGAGTCTACTTCATTCCTAAAATTGGATATGTGGTGATGCTTTATAGAACAAGTGTCTAGAATGGTATGAGTTTGGAACTGTGCTCAAACTAGTCATCTTCATACCAAAGTCCTTATAGCAGTCCGTGGAATAAAGCAGCACTTTGGACAGAGACTTGTCCAGCTATAGCTGGTGTGGAGGCCCAGTTTACTGCATGGTCGTGCACATTGAGGTGGGCGATAAAGTGTAAGTGGGCCAGAGAGGAAATGTTAGTTGGAAGAACCTTCCCTGGTTATATAACTGTTTTGTTTTCTAGGAGTCACTAGGAAGCAGTCAGGCAGGTTCAGCTGTCATTAGACTCTTTGATGTTGGTTTAAATTCCAGTAGTTCTGTTTCTTTTATTTTCTTTTACCAACCCCCACATCATTTTCCAGTCATCAGCTTGAATGGCAATACATTCCTCTCTACCTCCTATTCTCTTTCTCTTATTTTCTCTTTAGATGTCTTATTCAGCAGTGTTTTCCTTTTCCAAGCTGGGCCAGGGTGTATTGTCTTCACAGTATATATAGATTCACTGTTGACTGTAAATGTATTTAGCAAATGTCAAGGAGTAACACCTGTTTTCTTCAGAAGACTGTGGTAGCAGAAGAAAAATGGAAAACATGAACTAAACATTGTATTTTAAAGATTGTGTTATGTTGTATTTATAGATAATGGCTAATGTTCTTGAGAGTTTTCATGATTTAAGCTGTTATAATACATGTAATCTGATGTCCATGGAAGTAGTTAAGAGGCAAGAGGACTTGAAACCAGGTCATGGTTGCAGTTCTGCCATTTAGTAGCTGTGTGGCATGGTTCCCTCTTTGGGCAACTTATTTACATTTCTGAGCTTGTTTTCCTTATGTACAAAATGAAGATGAGAAAGCTTGCATTGTCTTTCTTAACAGAGTTGTGAAGGATGAGATGAGAGAAAGAATGTGAAAATGCTTTATAAAATTTTTTATATATGTAAGGTATTAATGGTATTGCATAATTGTTTAAAATACCTTAACATCAATTTTTTAAAATGTGCATAGGCATGAGAATGTATTAGATCTTTTCCCCTTTCATTTTTTTTTTCCTACTTGGAAGATTTTGTGATTTTTTTCTTAGGAAATCCATATGTAGTACCTATAGTTTTGGCTTTTCTTCTTTTTTTTTTTTTTAAAGATTTTATTTATTTGATAAATAAACTACTGGAGAGAGAGAGTGAGAGAGCACACAAACAAGCGGGGGGCGGGGGGAGTGACAGGGAGTGGGAGAAGCAGGCTCCCCACCCCAGTGGAGAGCCTGTCCATGTGGGGCTAAATCCCAGGACCTTGGGATAATGACCTGAGCCGAAGGCAGGCACCCAACCAACTGAGCCATCCAGGCGCTCCTATAGTTTTGGATTCTTTGGAATTTTTGGTTATTCTGGGACAGATGTCAAGCTTATTGAGACTTTGAGCTTCTTTAAAGTATCATTTCAAAATATCAAAAGAGGGGCATCTGGGTGGCTCAGGGAGTTAGGTGCCTGGCTCTTAATTTTGGCTCAGGTCATGATCTCAGGGTCCTGGATTGAGCCCTGGGTTGGGCTCTGCAGGGAGTCTGCTTGAGGATTCTCTTTCTCTTTCTCCCCCTGTCTCTCTCCCTCCTGGTAGCACTCTTGTCTCTCTAAAATAAATAAGTAAGTAAATCTTAAAAAAAAGACTCACAATGTCAAAGGAGGTTACAAGTTAGGGTTTGTGAAAAGAACTGTTTAGTAAAAAAAATATATTTGTCTGCATTATTTAGTGTAGAAGTTGGCAGAATTCACTCGGTAGGCCAAATGTGGCCCACAGCTTTTTGATGTGGCCTTATGAACTAGGAAGGATTTTAAAAAAAATTGTATTTATTTGAGAGAAAGAGAGTGAGAGAGAGAGTTAGAGAGAGAGAGATCATGAGCAGTGGGGAAGGGTAGAGAGGGAAGCAGACTCTCTGCTGAGCAGGGAACCCAATGCAGGACTCAATCCCAGGACCCTAGGACCATGACCAGAGCTGAAGGCAGATGCTTAACTGACTGAGCCACCCAGGCACCCTTGAACTAAGTATGATTCAAACATATTTATTTATTTGTTTGTTTGTTTGTTTGTTTATATATTTATTTATCTATCTCTCTATTTATTTTAAAAAATATTTTATTTATTTATTTGACAGAGGAGAGATCACAAGTAGGCAGAGAGGCAGGCAGAGAGAGAAGGGGAAGCAGGCTCCCTGCTGAGCAGAGAGCCCAATGTGGGGCTTGATCCCAGGACACTGAGATCATGACCTGAGCCAAAGGCAGAGGCTTTAACCACTGAGCCACCCAGGTGCCCCTTATTTTATTTTTTTAACAAACAATAAATATTTATTGAGCACCTATGATTTAAACATTTTAAATGGAAAAAAATCAAAGAAGAACATTTCATAGCATGTACAAGTTATATGAGAGTCAAATATCTGTGTCTGTAAGTAAAGTCTGACTGGAACACAGTCAGGCTCCCTTGTTTGTGTATAGTCTGTGGCTCCATCGGCAATACAACAGCAGAGTTTTTGCCACAGAGACATTATGGCCTGCCAAGCCTGAAATATTTATGATCTGGGCCTTTATAGGAAGAGTTTGCCAACCCCTGTTTTAAGACTTAAAATCTTTTGCTTTACTCAGCACAAGCCATATTTCCTATCAGAGCATTACAGGGGTTAAGACCCCTATAAAGGTGCTTATTTCTGCTTTGGAGTCACAAAGACTTAGGTTTGTCTGCCAGCTGTGATATTTACAAACTTTGGTCCTGGACAAATTGATTAACATCTTGGTTTTACCTCCTTGGTAACCAGGTACCTCCTTGATTGAGAATAATAGTAGAATAATAGTAGAATCTGTCTTAGAAGTTATGTAGTGATGATTAAATGATACTTGTCAATGCTTAACACAATATAAGCATATAGTAGGCACTCAGTGAGTCATAGATGATGATAGTAATGATGATGATTAAATATGCCTAAAATATTGTAGGTCACCTTTGCCCTTATATTAGAGTTATTTTCCTGAGTACTCTGCTACTTGTTACTGAATTTTCTCCTTTACTGAAACTGTTAACAACTGATAATTGGGATAATTTGAGAAATTTCCCATAAATTATACTGTATTTTTATTAATCACTTGCTTATTTAGATGGTTAAAGTGATTGAAAAGATTTTGTTCTATTTTTTGGAGATCCTGGTTCTTAACCATTCCCTGGTACTGTTCTGTGTTTGCATACAATTTAAATACCACTTCTAATTTGGAACTGGCATTTTTTTTATTCCCTTTTTTTTTCTTAAGAAAGATATGTGAGAAAAACCTATTTTAATGAGGCCAGCTTGTTAGATAACTTTCCTTACATGTGTTTGACACTCTGAGTTTCTCTTAGGATTTGCATTAGCGTCTTTACAACATCTTCAGAGTTGAAATAATAAAACAATATTTTTTCCTAAAGGTGGACCTAGTTTACTCTCTAGAGGCTTTGATACTAAGCTGCTTTTTGAAGTATTTGGTTTAAATTATCTTAAAACTGAGAAATTGGATGTGCTTCTCATCTTCAAGTGCTGGTTTATTTAACATGAATACCAAATTAAGAGTGAGCAAATAAAGGTCATTGTTCTAACAGAGTTAAACAAAACAGAATTGGGGTCATTGTGGCTCTTGCGTTCCTGCAAATCGAGCAGTTTCTGCCTTGGATGATGCTTAAGTACAGTCGGATGATCCAAGGGAGATAACAGAGGACATTGATGTTCCCACACTGTCCTTGGTAGAATGGGGATAGAAGCAGAAGGGCCCTCTGATAAAACCACAGAGCAGCAGTATCTGGGAAACTGAAGTGCAGGCTTCTAGTTGTGGCACCTAAAAAAAAGCAGCCTAATGAAGACCCAGTGTCATGAGGAGACAATTTGCTCTTGAGGTTAAAACAAACAAAAAAACCAACCAGAGGTTATCTAGAGAGATGAAGTTTGAGAGTGAATATTCCCCCAAGTAAGTAAATTGTAGAGGTTTGGTAAAATAGATGTTTAAAGTTTCACAGTATACCTTGACAAGGGGGTCTTCCCTGGTACTGAAGGGAGATTGTTTTAGGACAGGTTAAAAGGAAATGAGAAAATGAGGGGTTTGGTTTAATTTCTCATAACAAATACATGAACTGGAATGCTCAGAGTGGAAGTAGAATTCTGGTTTTTCAGAGAGATCCTATTATTTGGCTTTCCGTCATATATTCATTTACTACTTTATTTTATACTATGGATTATAATGTACATTAATATTGGAGGTTGCGGAGATGGAAAGCATTAAGAGGAAAAGCATGCATGACCTATGTATTATGAAGTGTTATGGTATGTTTACATTGTCTCTATTAGGGAAAAAAAGCCCTACTCTGGGTAAGAATTCTAAAGTAGTTATTCCATTTCTTTATCTTTAAGTAGTAAAAGCTTTATTATCTGGGGTTCAGTCTTATAATCTCGGATGAGGCTTGATCTTGACGTCATTGTTTTAATTCCCTTGTGTGTAGGATGGCGAACCTGACGGTCCTTAGTAGTTGTTTTATATACAGTGGCCTTCCCAGATTCAATAACCATGCTGGCTCCAGTAGGATGAGGGAAACCAAATCTCTTCTATCAGTGAACTGAAAAGTATCCATTGAGTACATACTATCTATTTTGCACCATGCTAGATGCAGTGGAGAACAGATATTTAAAAAGGTGATATTGACTCTTTACTCTCAGGAAGTGTTCATTTCATTGGGAAGATAACTCTATTATGAAAAAGAGTATTATAAAGGAGCAGGCAAGAGGATAGGGGGATGATCCTTGATGTGGCAGTTTGAGGACTTGTGATGTACTGTTGGAAAGGATACTTTGTGGCCTTGAACATTTTTAAAATGAGCCTAGTATACTCCCTTCAGCTCTGAAATTTCCTCATATTTTCCTTAACAGAGCAGGAGCTATCTGAAGCAGCTCTCAGGAGACAATCCATGTGAACTGTTTAGTCCAGGCCAGATTTTTACACTCATTCTGTGTAATGGCTTGATTTACTAGAAGATGGGAAAGGGTTACTTAAATTTCCTGAAAATGCATTCAAAGGACAACCTTTTCTCATGAAAAGTCAAGCATTTGAGAAGTGGCAAGACACAAGTCCCTGCTTCTGAGGCAGTAAATTTGTGTCTTGGATCTCAATCATTTTTGCTTTCTTAAGGTTTCACTTCTGTGTTATTTTCTTCTCTAAATTATTCTCTTCTCTTATTGGATCACCTCTTTTTCTATACTGACATGCCTTATATTACTTGGAGCAGTGATGATTAATCATTCACCAAGTGACATTCTCTGCACCTTCCTTTTAGTAATAGGACCCTCAGGGCTTATCTGGGCACATGGCTACCCAATTAGACTACATTTTCTCGACCTTCTCTTACAGCTAGGTGTGGCCATGAAATGAAATTTTGGCTAAATGGATGTGACTGGAAGTGATGTGTGTGATCTGGGTCATGGCTTTAGAAAAGAAGCTAGTTGCTTTCTATTCCTTTTCTCCCCTTTTGGCTGAGGATGGTGTACTGCTGGTGCATATTATTCAGACTTACAGGTGAGAGCAACATTTTAGTGGGAGAAGGATCCTTGGATGATCTTGTGAAGCAGAGCCACCTACTAGCAAATGAACTGGTCATTTAACTTCAGATGGTTAAGTGAGAGAGGAATAAAATTCTATCTTGTTTGAACCACTAATATTTTAACTGAATGAATGATTTCTCTCAAACTACCTTTTCCTCTACCTTATGATTTCCTTTAGCTGTTTGTTGACCAATTTATTTGATCTCTGTGCGGTAACAGTTGTTTATATTTGCCGTGTCCTCTTCCTCACCACTCTTCCCTTCTTTAGCCTGATCCGTTTGAGCTCTTGTTCCAGTACTCTACTGAAATTGGTTTTTCCCCAGTTTTATTGAGAAATAGTTCAAAACTATTGAAATAAATAAACTATATAAGTTTAAGCTTAAACATATAGTATGATATTTTGATTTATGTATCCTGTGAAATGATTGTCATAAGAGGTTCAGCTAACATTCATCTTCTCTTACAGATACAATAAAAAGAAAATAAGAAAAGTTCTTGTAATGAGAATTCTTAGGAATTACTCTCTTAACACCTTTCCTATATATCCTACAGCAGTGTTAGCTATCTTCCTCATGTTGTACATGACATCCCTAGTACTTATTTATGTTATAACTGGAAGTTAATACCTTTTAACCACCTTCCTCCAATTTCCCCTTCTCCCCATTCCCACCTCTGGTAACCAAAAATCTTTTTCTGTGAGTTAAATATAATTTAATATTTCTAAGATTTTTGCATGTAAGTGAGATCATAGAGTATTTGTCTTTCTCTGACTTATTTCACTTAGCATAATGCCTTCGAGGTCCATCCATGTTGTTGCCACTGGTAGATTTTCTTGTTGTTGTTTAATGGCTGAGTAATACTGCATTGTATATATACCACAGCTTTTTTATCCATTCCATCTATTGATAGAAACTTAAGCTGTTTCCATGTCTTAGCTCTTGTAAATAATGCTGCAGTGAATGTAGGGGTACAGATATCTTTTCCAGCCAGTGTTTTTGTTACCTTTGGATCTGTTCCCAGAAATGGAATTGCTGGATCATATGATCCAGCATATAGTAGTGCTATTTTTATTTTTTTGAGGATCCTCTGTACTGATTTTCATAATGGCTGTACCATTAGTCCTAGGAGTGCACCAGGATTCCCTTTTTTCCATACCTATGCCAGCATTTGTTATCTCTTGCCTTTTTGGTGATGGCTGTTCAAACAGGTGTGAGGTGAGATCTCATGTGTGTGTGGTTTAAATTTGCATTTCCCTAATGACTACTGATTTTGAACTTTTGTTCATGTACTTGTTGGCCTTTTGTACAAATTCTTTGGAGAATTTTGTAGAAATTTCTTTGGAGAAATGTCTGTTCAGAGACTTTGCCCATTTTTTAACTGCGTTGGTTATTTATTTGCTGTTGAGTTGTAGGAGTTCTTTATATGTTTTGGATATTATCTCATCATATATGTGATTTGTAAATACATTTTTACCTTCTGTACATTGTCTTCACTTTGATGGCTTCTTTTGCTGTGCAGAGGCTTTTAATTTTATTGTAGTCCCACTTGTTTATTTTTATTTATTTATTTTTAAAGATTTTATTTATTTATATGACAGAGAGAGATCACAAGTAGGCAGAGAGGCAGGCAGAGAGAGAAGGGGAAGCAGGCTCCCTGCTGAGCAGAGAGCCCAATGTGGGGCTCGATCCTAGGACCTTGCAATCCCTGAGATCATGACCTGAGCTGAAGGCAGAGGCTTTAACCCACTGAGCCACCCAGGTGCCCCCCACTTGTTTATTTTTGATTTTGTTGCTTGTGCTTTAGGTGACTGTGGTGGCTATAGCTTTATAGTACAGCTTGAAATCAGGAAGTATGATGCCTCCTTTTTTGATCTTCTTTTGTAGGATTTCTTTGGCTATTTGGGATCTTTTGTGGTTTTGTATAGATTTCAGGAGTGTTCTGTCTACTGCTTTAAAACATGCCTTTGGAATCTTGATAAGGATTGTATTGAATCTGAAAATGGATTTGGAGGTATTGATATTTTAACAGTCTTAATTCTTCTGGTCCATGGACATGGGCTACCTTCCCATTTACTTGTGTCTTTAATTTCTTTCATCAGTGTCTTTTAAGTTTTCAATGTAGAGATCTCATCTTCTTAGTTAAATTTATGTGTAAATATTTTATTGTTTTTGGCGTTATTGTAAGTGGAATTGATTTCTTTATTTCTCTGTCAGAGATTTTGTTGTTAGTGTATAGAAACACACTGATTTTTGTATAATGATTTTGTACCCTGCAGCTTTACTGAATTCAATGATTAGATTTCACAGTTTTTGATTAAGTCTTTAGGATTTTCAAAATATAAAATCATGTCATCTGCGGGTAATGACAAATTTATTTCTTTTCTAATTCTGATATCTTGTTTTCTTTTTCTTGCCTAATTGCTCTAACTAGGACTTCCGGTACTGTGTTGAGTAGGAGTGGTGAGAGTGGACACCCTTGTCTTGTTCCTGATCTTAGAGAAAAAGCTTTCATCCTTTCACCATTGAGTATGATGTTAACTGTGGCCTTGTCATATATAGCCTTTATTATGTTGAGGTATGCTCCTTCTGTGTCTAATTTTTTAATAGTTTTTTTTTTATCATGAATGGATGTTGAATTTTGTCATATTTTTTTTCTGTGTTTATTAAGATGGTCATATTCTTTTTTTTTTCATTCTTTTAACGTGATGTATCTCATTGATTGATTTGTGTATGTTGAACCATCTTTGCATCGCAGGGATAAATCCCACTTGATCATTGTGAATGATCCTTTTAATGCTCTGCTGAATTCAGTTTGCTGACATTATATTAAGAATTTTTGCATCTTTATTCATCCAGGGGTATTGGCCTGTAGTTTTCTTTTTTTTTTTTTAACTTTATTTTTTCAGTGTTCCAAGATTCATTGTTTATGCACCACACCCAGTGTTCCATGCAATATGTGTCCTCCTTAATACCCACCACCAGGCTCACCCATCCCCTCACTCCCTCCCCTCCAAAACCCTCAGTTTGTTTTCTACTAGTGTCCTTTTCTGGTTTTGGTTTCAGGATAATGCTGACCTTGTAGAATGAGTGTTCCCTTCTCTTCAGTTTTGTAGAATAATTTGAAAAGGATTAGTGTTAAGTCTTCTTTAAATATCTAGTAAAATTCACCAGTGAAGCCATTTGCTCCTGGGCCTTTCTTCGTCAGGAGATTTTTGATTCAGTCTCCTTACCATTAATTGGTCTGTTCAGATTTTCTGATTCAGTCTTGGTAAGCTGTATGTTTCTAAGAATTTTTCCATTTCTTCTAAGTAGTTCAGTTTGTTGCTATATAATTGTTCATATGAAATTGTTTTTAATCAAGGCTGCAGCGACCTGTTTCACCAAAGTAATTGGTTCGTTGTCTACATATTATTGACCTCTCACCAACATTTCCCATTGGTCAACTAACTTTTCTGACCTACTTGCTACTCATTCTTTGTGTCTTTTTGCCAGCTTATCTCTATCTCACTGCTGCTTCCCTAAAATTTGGAGTGTCCTTGGGCTCTCCTCAGGTGATTTTATCCATTTTCATGGTTCCAAATACCACTTTTATGCTGATGAGGCTCAAGTTCCCATCTCTACTACTGATATTTCTTCTCCTGACCTCAGGGTTCCTCTAATTCCATTCTTCCACTTGGATGTCTAATAGACACCTCAGATGTACCATGAACAGAGCAGGCAGAACGATGCATTATTCTTTTTTTCATTTACTCCTTTCACCACCTCTTCCAAGTCTTTGCTATCTCAAGAAGTGGCACCGCCATCTGCCTAGTGTTGCAGGCCCATGGTGTCATACTCCATTTTTTCTCTTCTCATCTCATGTTAAGTCCTGGCAGCTCCATGCTAGGAGTACTAGACCTGACTACATCTCAGTTTTTTCCCTGTTAAAAACCGAAGCAGTAGCCTTTCTCCTCTGGAAAATGGCAGCAGACTCCTCTGGCTCTTCTTTGTTTCTGCCTACTCACTACCTCATACACAGGAGCCAGAAGTTAAGTGTGAATCCGATCATATCACCTCCTTACTGACTTTCTAATACAACTAACACTAAAACTAAAGCTCGAAAGTTTATCATGGAAACAAAACCTACATCGATGACATTTATGAAACCCTGTATTGGTGGTTCTCAACTGGGGAAGATTTTGCCCTTTGGGGACACTTGGCAGTACCTGAAGACATTTTTGATTGTTATTCTCAGGGTGAGGTAGCATGGTGGGGTAGCAGTGTGCTACTGGCATCTAGTGGGTAGAGGCTGGGGGTGCTGCTGAACATGTAAGAGTAGACAGGACAGCCCCCACCAACAAAGAATAATGTGGTGCAAAATTTCTGTAGTGCATGATCTGGCTCCTGGCTTTCTCTTCAACCTCATCTTCCTTTATTCTCTTCTTTGTTCACTGGGCTGTAGTCACAGTGATGTTCTTACTTCTCTTTTTTTTCACCCCTTCCTTAGTAGACTTTATTTTTCAGAGCAGTTTTAGGTTCATGGCAAAACTGAGTGGAAGGTACAGAGATTTCTCCTATACTGCCTGCCTGTGCACAGGGCCAGCCTCCCTTATTATCAATATTCCCTGCCAGAATAATCCATTTGATTTATAATTCCTTTCTCCACAAAGTATTCAAGGGGTAGGGACTCTTGTCTAGATACATACTGTATCCCTAACATTTTTACTTAATAAATGTTTGTTGATGGCAGAGGGGCTAACATTTTTACTTAATAAATGTTTGTTGATGTCATCTCATGATGACATCATGAGAATGGAAGACAGGTTTTCAGTGATAATGATAAATGAGAGGATCCAATTGGGAACAATAGGGAAGATTATGATTTTCCAGAGGATTGGGGCAAAAATCCCTGAGGCAAGTCAGCTTTACCCTTTATTTTGTAGTTAATTTTATAGAATAGAGGAATTTACCTCCATTTTTTGTAAGGAGGCATATGACAAGAGTAAGCTGACAGCACAAACTTTTTAAGAAAGAAAGGTTCTCAGGTTAAACTTTCATTTTGCCTTGTGTTTCATACCAATTATCTCTGTATGTTTGTAAAGCTACATGTACATAAGATCATTGAATATTGCAATTATGTCAGCTTCTAGGGAATACGTGGTCTTAGCTTTCTCCAAAATCAGAATTCCTTCTGCATTATCCTTGGAACATAATTGTCTGCCCACTACTTTTGTATTTGCAACACCTGATGTCTAATTCAGTTACATGACTGCCCAACTCTTTTTAAAAAGAATTCTTATTTTTTAAAAATTACTCATTAAAGTGCAGAATGTACTTCCCTGCACTTCCAGTACAACAGAGATCTGCTTTATTTTTCATATGATAGCTTTTTAGCTGTCATGTGAAAAATGGCTGATTTTTTTTTTTAATCTTCCCATTAGCCTTTTTTCTCTTTCTAGGCTAAATGTACTCCTTTTTAAAAAATTTTTCTCATATGACAAGGGATTTAGATCCTTTTCCTGGCCCATCCCTAACATTTTTGGGACTCAGGGCAGGAATTCAAATTAAAGTCTATATGCCATATGTCTGAAAATGTACCAGTTACAAATCAAGCTTACTGATAAAGCTGTTCCATTGCCTACCTTTATGCATAAAACTTCATAATGACCTAAAATCAAAGGGGGAATTCTCAGACTCTGTGTTTCACGTTAGAACATAGTGTAGTGCAAAGAACCAGCCTCCAACCTGACATCTTCTTCTCACTCCAGGTTCCTTGCACGAGGGACTTTGTCCTTGCACATAGGGGAATATGCATCCCCACATACCTTTCACACAGTAATTTTTTTTTTAAGTTTATTTATTTTAGTAATCTCTACATCTAATGTGGGCTCAAACTCATAACCTCAAGATCAAGAGTTGCATGTTTTTCCGACTGTGCTAGCCAGGCACCCTTGCACAGCAACTTTTTGACCATCCCTTGGGTGTAGGGTTGTAAATACTGATGGTAGAATCATCTCACCTTGGGAGGATCAACTCAGGGAAGAGCCTTGAGCAGACCTGTAAATCAGAGATTCTGGGGTCCTTGGTAAGAGGAGGGCTGGGGTGTAAGCTGCAGTTGAGTACACTTTTAGGCCCTGAGAACAGCTGGTCAGGGGTGTGGCCAGCAGGAAGCCAGTGCATGACCCCTCCCCACCCCTCCAAGGCTCCAGGCCTGGGATGGGGGTTCCAGCTGCCTAGGTCCAAGACAGTACTGTTCTGTCGCAGTCAGACTTTGGTCTTCATTCTGTTTGCCACAGCTGGTTATTGTGGAAAGTGTTACATTCCCTCTTCCAGTGCTCCACATTACACATGTTGTTTTAATTAGAGCTGCTAACCAGTGTGCCAGACAATGCTTTGAATGTGTTACAGATGGGCCAGACATACTGATTTCCTGAGTCCTAAAAGAGGATGGTCAGTGATGGGTGGTAAGAGCTTCAGGGCTGATCACTACTGGCTGCCAATAGCCTGGCTTACTTACCTCAGTGTGTCTGTACCAGTACTATCATTTTCTATATGTGTCATAAGTGAAAAAGATTGGGGAACCCTGCTCTCGACTGATGTACGGTCACTGTGTATAAAGTGTTTTGCATACAACCTTAATAGCACTTCTTATCACATTATTTGGTTTGCCTGACAGTGTTGGAGGTGTCAAAGTAGGTTTGTGCCCTTATTAATGAGGATATAGATGTAGGTTAGGTGGCTTAATGTAGCTACATATTCACAGTCAAGTAGGGCAGTTGAAACTAGAACTCTATTCTTCTGACTCTTATTTTGGTATATTCTCTCTACTAGCCCAAATTGGCTTTCACGTATTTTTTTTGGACAACCTATTACTTCTGGTTCATTTAGGGCATGCAGGGAATTACATTTTTGTAGTTTTTCTATCCCAACTTCTGTAATGTCATTTGCCTTTGTTGATGCTTTTTAATCTAATGACTCCTTTTTTTTTTCTTTTAAAGATATTATTGGGGCGCCTGGGTGGCTCAGTCGTTAAGCGTCTGCCTTCGGCCCAGGTCAGATCCCGGAGTCCTGGGATCGAGCCCCGCATCGGGCTCTCTGCTCTGCGGGAAGCCTGCTTCTCCCGCTACCATTCCCTCTGCTTGTGTTCCCTCTCTCGCTGTGTTTCTCTCTGTCAAATAAATAAAATTAAAAAAAAAAAAGATATTATTCATTTATTTGACAGAGAGAGAGAGATCACAAGTAGGCAGAGAGGCAGGCAGAGAAAGAAGGGGAAGCAGGCTCCCCGCTGAGCAGAGAGCCCCATGCGGGGCTCTATCCCAGGACCCTGAGATCATGACCTGAGCCGAAGGCAGAGGCTTTAACCCTCTGAGCCACCCAGGCGCCCCTCTAATGACTCCTTTTTATATTTGATTCCTATTAAAAGGTTTTTCTTTTCTTTTTTTCTTTTTTGCTGTTTAATTGAGCCATCGTTTTGAAACTTGATTCTCTGTATTACTCATTTTGATAGCTCTTGTCCCTAGATTACTGTCATACTTAACTCTTGAATGACATGGGTTTGAACTGCACAGGTCCACTTATATGCAGATTTTTAAAAAGAAATACAGTACCATACTGTAAATATATTTTTCTTATGCTTTTCTTAATAACTTTTTTTTCTCTAGCTTTATTGGAAGAATATAGCATGTTATATATACATATATATATTGATTGATTATCTTATTGGTAAGGTGTCTGGTCAAAATAATAGGCCATTAGCAGTTAAGTTTTTTGGGAGTCAAAAATTATATCTGACTGTGCAGGGGTTGAGCCCTTAACTTCTGCATTGCTTACAGGTCAGCAATGATGTTAGTTCAGAACGGTTACCTCTGAGTTGTTTATAAATGGTTAGGTTATATTAAGGCAGGAGAATATATATATTTTAGAAATATTTTTTTCGGAAAGCAGTTATGATAAAAAAGTTCTATCACTTAAAGCTAAATTTATTCTTTTTATTTAGTATCCATTATGTATTGCTCTTTACAAATATTTTATTTAAAACTTGGAAAAATGTGGTCATTTGCTCAGGTTACCTAACTAAATGGTGGATTGATTTAGAATTCAAATCTAGGTGTGTTTGACCTCAAAATTTTTCTCAGTGTTACTCTTTTAAGTATTGTGAAATGACTTCTAAACATTAAACTTGGGCTGGAAAGGGATGTTTTCCAGGTTTATATTCTTTTTTTTTTTTAACATTCTATTTTTAAAGTAACTTCTTCATCCAAAGTGGGACCTGAACTTAAAACCCTGAGGTCAAGAGTAGCATGTATGATGGAGCCAGCCAGGCGCTCCCCAGAATGTTACTCATGCATGTTCCCTACTCCCCCCAGGAATTATCTGGTCTAAATGTCAATAGTGGTGAGGTTAAAAAATCCTGTTATAAGGGCTGTAAGTAGTCAAGGTTTTACTTTGAATGTGTGGGTGCTTTTATGTTTTGCTGTTTATGTTTATCATGATGATAGTCCTTGTGCGGCCATAGTCTATATTCTTAATTTGTCTGCCTCCTTACTTGGGAGCAGGTGGTCAGTGAGAGGAGAGCATGGTGTTTATCCATTTCAATTCTGTGTTTCTTCTAGAGAATCTGGGATTTGATACTAAAGGCTTTTTGAGTGTCAAAGATTGGGGTTTTTATGCTTAAATGCTTATTTTTATTAGAACTTTTGATGGGGAAAAAAACTTGTGAAGCATAAGCAACTAATCTTGGCTTTTGTGTATCAGCTTACTAATCTTGGCTTTTGTGTATCAGCTTACTAGCCAAGATAATTTTTATGAGGAGTTGTATTTGTTAAAGCACAGATTTGAAGGAATGGTTGCTTAGCATTCTAATATAAGTTCTGTCTCTTTTCTTTTGTTCTTGAGTTTCAAGGTATGACCAGAATGTCATGGTAGCATTTTTCTGAATTTCTTCACTGTAGCTTTCCCAGACTTAGATTTTGTGTTCTTTTGATCTAGAGTGGTGTACCCACCTCCTTAAACTTAAGTTTCATGGTGTCACTCTAATCAACCAAGAATTATAGTCCTACTATACTTATTAAATACTCCGGCTTGTTTTTCAAGGAAATCTTTATAATCCCCACTTCAGGATTTGGCTTCACTAAATGCTAAATATCTGTCTTATTAATATTGTTAACTGCCAGCATTATTTGATTATTATTGAAATACCAGGAACTATTCTTAAGCCCTTTGCATCTATTATTAGCTTAATCATCACAGTTGCTCTATGAAGTAGTTACTCGTTCTAATTTTTTTTATTGTGGTAAAATTTACATAACAAAATTTGCCATCTTAACAAATTATATATAGAATATATGTAGCATATATATATAGTATATAGTTGAGTAGTGTTAAGTATATTTGCATTGTTGTGAAACAGATCTCCACGGCTTTTACATCTTACAAAACTAACACTCTACCCATTGAACAACTTCTCATTTCTCCTTCCCTACTGCCCTTCGTAACCTCCATTCTTTGTTTCTATGAATTTGACTATGTTAGATGCCTCATATAAATAGAATCATACAGCGTTTTTCTTTTCATGGCTGACTTATTTCCCTTAGCATAAGGTCTTCAAGGTTCATCTGTGTTGTACCATGTGACAATATTTCCTTTCTTTTTAAGGCCGACTAATACTACATTGTATGTATCTACCACATTTTGTTTATACATTCATTCATTGATGGATACTTGGGTTGCTTCCACCTCATGGTTATTGTGACTAGTGCTTAGTGCTGCTGTGAGCATGAATGTGCAAATATCTCTGAGATACTACTTTCAGTTCTTTTATTTACTTATTTTTTATTTTATTTTATTTTTTAAAGATTTATTTTTTTTGACAGAGAGAGATCACAAGTAGACAAAGAGGCAGGCAGAAAGACAGAGGGAAGCAGGCTCCCTGCTGAGCAGAGAACCTCATGGGGGGCTCGATCCCAGGACCCTGAGATCATGACCTGAGCTGAAGGCAGAGGCTTTAACCCACTGAGCCACCCAGGTGGCTCTACTTTCAGTTCTTTTAGATATATACCCAGAAGTAGAATTGCTGGTTCATATGGTAGTTCTGTTTTTAATTTTTTAAGGAACTGCCATACTGCTATACTGTTTTCCACAGTAGCTTTGCCATTTTGCATTCCCACCAGCAGTGTACAGGGGTTCCAATTTTTCCAGTTTTTCCCACATCTTCATCAACCTTGTTCTTTTCTTTTCTTTCTTTCTTTTTTTTATTGTGTTATGTTAGTCACTATAAAATACATCATTAGTTTTTGATGCAGTGTTCCAAGATTCATTGTTTATGTACAATACCCAGTGCTCCATGCAATACATGCCCTCCTTAATACTCCCCACCAGGCTCACCCAACCTTGTTATTTTCTATTATTTTATTTTTTAGTTTTTTTGCTTGTAGCCATCTTACTGGATGTGAAGTGTTATCTCATTGTGGTTTTTATTTACATTTGCCTAATGATAGTGATATTGTGCATTTTTTATATGCTTCTTGCCTATTTGAATATCATCTTTGGGGAAATATCCAAGTTCATTGCCTACTTTTTAATTGGGTTTTTGTTGTTGTTGAGTTATTGGGAGTTTTTTTTTTTTTTTTTTTTTTTTAAAGATTTTTTTTATTTATTTGACAGAGAGAAACACAGCGAGAGAGGGAACACAAGCAGAGGGAATGGTAGCGGGAGAAGCAGGCTCCCCGCCGCGCAGAGAGCCCGATGCGGGGCTCGATCCCAGGACCCTGGGATCTGACCTGGGCCGAAGGCAGACGCTTAACGACTGAGCCACCCAG
>CM053613.1:70653568-70691076 GCA_028646535.1 Procyon lotor
TTTTTTTTTTTAAAGATTTTTTTTATTTATTTGACAGAGAGAAACACAGCGAGAGAGGGAACACAAGCAGAGGGAATGGTAGCGGGAGAAGCAGGCTCCCCGCCGCGCAGAGAGCCCGATGCGGGGCTCGATCCCAGGACCCTGGGATCTGACCTGGGCCGAAGGCAGACGCTTAACGACTGAGCCACCCAGGCGCCCCGAGTTATTGGGAGTTTTTTTTGTATTCTGGATATCAATCTCTTACCAGATATATGATTTCAGATATTTTATACCATTCTGTGGGTTTCCTTTTCACTCTTGTTAATACAGTCTCTTGATGCACAGAAGTTTTTAATTTTGATGAAATCCCTTTTATCTATTTTTTTTTTTTTTTTTTTTTTTTTAAAGATTTTACTTATTTATTTGACAGAGAGGAGAGAGATCACAAGTAGGCAGAGAGGAAGGCAGAGAGAGAGGGGGAAGCAGGCTCCCTGCTGAGCAGAGAGCCCGATGCGGGGCTCGATCCCAGGACCCCGAGATCACGACCTGAGCCGAAGGCAGAGGCCTTAACCCACTGAGCCACCCAGGTGCCCCTATCTATTTTGTTTTTTGTTGCCTGTCCTATTGGTGTCCTACCCAAGAAGTCATTGACAAGTCAATGTCATGAAGTTTTTCTTTATGTTTTCTTCTAGGGGTTTTTTAATCTTAGCTCTTTTGTTTGGACCTTTGATCCTGTTTGAGTTAATTTTTCTGGATAGTGTAAGATACGGGTCCAATTTCATTTTTCTGCATATGGACATCCAGTTTTCCCAAATATCACTGTTGAAAAGACTGTCCTTTCTCAACTGAATGGTCTTGGTACCCTTGTTGAAGACCATTTGACTATATATCAGTATTATACTGATTTTATAGATAAGGTGATTGACATTGAGGTGTGACTGATAGAGCAGTAACACATTTTTTTTTAAAAAGAATTAACCTCAAAATAATCTGCATTTGGTACAGTAAGAGGAAAGAGGTTTTTAGGGTTCTGACATTTTTTTTTTTTAAGGTTTTATTTATTTATTTGACACAAAGAGAAATCACAAGTAGGCAGAGAGGCAGGCAGAGAGAGAGGTGGGGGAGCAGGCTACCTGCTGAGCAGAGAGCCTGATGTGGGGCTCGATCCCAGGACCCCGAGATCATGACCTGAGCTGAAGGCAGAGGCTTTAACCCACTGAACCACCCAGGCACCCCGGGTTCTGACATCTTTTCTTGTGGTAGTCTTTTCCCAGGAGGTAAGTGTTGGGAACTTTGCACCCCAGTTCTGATAGGTTGCCACCTCTTTGCACTAAGCTGGTGATTTTCAAACTCTTAGCAACAAAACCCCTATTTTTCCCAAGCAGAATCTTAGGTGGACCTTCAATGTTTCTACTGATGATTAGTATTTTGTTAGTATATATTCACCTTTAAAATAAGTGTATATTTACCCATTTTTGCTAATGAATGATGACACAAGTTCATGCATTTCTGGTTTCCAGTGTGTTGAATACGTGTGTGTTATGGTTTTAAAATTTGTGCCTGTTACAGTTTTAAAAACAGGTAATCATGTACTTACAGGAACACCTTCAGATCAGATGTTTGCAGAACACCTGATGCTTTGCCACCGATGTCAGTGTGAAAACCAGTAGCTTATTTGGATATTTGAGATTCAGCTTGTGATTACAGAGAATGATTTTTCTCTATGCAGAGTTAGAGTGTTAAATATGAGAAAGTCTTGACTTCCTTAGTGCTGAGATGTGAGGCCAATTGAAAGCCTAACAACTGGCCCATTTCTCTACTGATGATATGTGTCAAAAGACAGTAATTTTTCTGTGTGTCCTACAGTGGTTTAAACTTACAGTCAATTCACATCTTGTGTTTTAAGGTACTGACTTTGATAAAGGTATCAGAATTTTTGTAGTTAGCTCTAAGAATTTTATTCTTTAGATAAGTATGTCAGCAGCATTTGTTAATTTTGGAAGATAGTATTTTGGGCTTCTTTTTTTCTTCCAACAATAATAGAAGAAGGAATTTGTATATATGCATATTAATTTAAATTAATTATTAATTAAAATTTAACATTTGTTCAGGAAACAAATCATTCTGATGTAAAACGTTATTTTTCCTAATGGAGTGTCTCCCACAAATTTACCATATTTATAATAAAATGGACTGTTTTTTTTTAAAGCTGTAATCATTACCTAATTACTGGCATTACTGTGTACTGGCATTATGTAATTTTTCAAAGCCCAGGATGCTTGAAAATTGGTGTAGCTGGCTGATACTTTAAGTTTAGCAACAATAAGAGATATTGACTTCTATTTAGGATATGGTGTAAGAGTGTTTAAAAAGGAAGAGTTTAAAGGATTTGTTTGATTTCTTTTATGCTTTTTTTTTTTAAAAGATTTATTTATTTATTTGAGAGAGGTCGAGAGTGTGTGAGCAAGTGAGGGGGAGGGGCAGAGGGAGCGTGAGTGAGAGTCTCAAGTAGACTCTGTGTGGAGCCTGATGTGGGGCTCAATCCCATGACCCTGAGATCACTACCAGAGCCAAAATCAAGAGTCAGATGTTCAACCGACTGTGCCACCCTGGATTTCCTTTCTTTTTTATGGCTGGTATTCCAGTGTGTGTGTGTATGTGTTTGTCTATGTGTATATATGGGTGTATACCAAATTTTCTTTGTCCATTCATCTGTGGATGAACACTTAGGTTTTTTCTGTTTCAGCTATCTATGGTGAATAATGCTGCAGTGAATATGAACATGAGGTAGTGGTTTCATTTCCTTTGAGTATACATCCAGAAGTGGGGATTGTTAGATCATATGGTAGTTTTATTTTTAATTTTCTGAGAAATCTTTGTACTGTTTTCCATAGTGGCTGTATCAAATGATGTTCCCACCAACAGTGCCCAAGTGTTCCCTGTAGCCTCACCAACACTTTTTGCCTTTTTGATGACAGCCATTCTAACAGGAATGATCTGCTATCTCATTGTGGTTTTGATTTGAATTCCCTGATGATTAGTGATGTTGAACATCTTTTTGTGTATCTGTTTTCTATTTGTAGAGCTTCTCTGGAAAAATGTCTCTTCAGGTCTTCTGCCCATTTTTGAATCAGATTTTTCGAAAATGCTATTTCTTTTTTTAGGAAAAAAGAAATACACTTAGTATATTATGTATTTATATTTTTTCTTTTCTTTCTAGATTTTTTTATTTGAGAGAAAGTGAGAGAGAGAGAGAGAATAAGCCAGATGAGGGGGTAAAGGGAGAAGCAGGCTCTCTGCTGAGCAGGGAGCCTGATAAGGAACTTCATCTCAGGGGATCATGACCTGAGCCCAAGGCAGATGCTTAACCGACTGAGCCATCCAGGCTCCCTATATTTTCTTTTTTGGTATGTTTATTTTTAGTGTACAGTAAGTGACTTTGTTGTTGACTCATTTGGTAAAACAAATAGGTTCTTACATGTGTGTTCAGCTATTTTCTCTTGGGATACATTTATAGCTAACATTTTAAAGACTTACCAAAGTATATAAAATCATATTTTGAAATAATTTTAAAACAGTAACATTAGCTAGCTTTGTAAGTTGGGTTAAACTAATGACACTAATTTAGTAGATATTTACTACCTATATATTAGAAATACATATGTAAGGGATAAAGGAGGGCCTTTATGTTCTTTATGTTGTCAGAAATTAAAAAAAATAATAGAGCTTTTTAGCTATAATATAGTACAAACTTTTTAGAAGTTGAAAAATTCAAAGCTCAAGAGTTATATTTTAATTCTATTATAGTTTATGTCTAGCATGCCTGATTTATTCTTTCATAAGTAAATATTACTTATGAACACTTTGCCCAATTTCCATATTTTCTCTTAATTGTGTATGAGGGGCAGACATTATTTTTCCATTTATATAAAGCTCCATCTTCATTTATCATATGGTGATACAGTTAGTTACAAAAAAATATGATTCTAATATATAGTTGACCCTTAAGCAACATAGGTTTGAACTGTGTGGGTCCAGTTAGACATGGATTTTTTTTTTGGAGTTGATAGCAAAGCCACTAGGTGTTAACTTACAGCTGCCCACCCCCATCACCACAGGATGGAATTGAAGGTGACTGGCCTGAATATACAGAGAGGCCCTCCAAGGCCTTAGCAGTTCCTAGGCCCTGCACCAGGCAGGGTGGTAGGTCTCCCCATGTGCTTATGGGGTGGCTGGGTGGAGCACCCTGAGCTGACAGGTAGGGGGCAGGGCTGAAGTGGAGGAAGGTGCCCGGAGAGCAAGGGTGGCACTGTGCAGGGAGCTCTATGTCCCCAGTTGTTCCTGTCCCTCAAGTGTGGCTGGAGCTGCACCTGGGCTCAGGCCGGTGGTATACCTCCAGGCATGTCTCCATGGATGGCTCCATGCCTCCAGAATGTCGTTGCTGCCAGCACACACACCAGGTGTCTGCCACTGACCGGGGCCGCCAGGCTGCAGAACATCTCCATCCCAGGGCCAGGTCTTGCTGTTGCTACAGCATGCCTGGCCCTGCCTGGCCCTGCCTGGCCCACCTCTATGCAGATTTTATCCACTAAAAATACTGACAGTACTGTGAATGTATTTTCTCTCCCTTTTGGTTTTCTTAATAATATTTTCTTTTCTCTAGCTTACTTCATTGTAAGAATACAGTATGCGATACATATGGCATACACAGTATGTGTTAATCAACTATTTATGTTATAGGTAAGGCTTTTGGGCAACAGTAGAATTAGGTTTTTGGGGAATCAAAGGTTATATGTAGATTTTTAACTGGGGAGGTTTGGGAAGTGGGCACCCCAACTCTTATTATTCAGGGGTCAACACTGTAGCATTAATACTGTAGGAATCATTTAGTGAGATGTTTAAAGTCTGAATTACTTTGATTACTAGAACGAATTGCTTTAACAACAGTTTGCTCCTGGTAGGAAGTGCTTTTCATACATTTATTTGCTTAAGTGTATCCTGAAAACTATTTGGTGAATTCCTCATCCCTGCTTGCTTAGAATAGGAGAGTTTGTTTTTTACTGGCTTTTTCTTTTAGCATGAATGTCTATTCAACTAATAAAGTCATGTAGCTGGGCTGTTCTGTTTCAGGGTGCAGGTAGAAGGTAGAATGGGAAGTTCTGAAGCAGGAAAAAAGGGTTTAGAAAACTTTTCAGATTAGATTTAGCTGGATTAGTGATATGAAAAATATAACATTCTAAGTGTTTCAGGGTTATGGCCTTTATTTTAAAGATTTTATTTATTATTTGACAGAGAGAGTAGGCAGAGAGGCAGGCAGAGAGAGAGGGAAGCATGCTTCCTGCCTAGCAGAGAGCCCAATATGGGGCTTGATCCCAGAACCCTGAGATCATGACCTGAGACTAAGGCAGAGGCTTTAACCCACTGAGCCCTCAGGCGCCCCAGGGTATGGCCTTTAGAAGTAGAAAAAGAAACTCTTGGTTAAGTCAGCCTATAAAGGCACTAGTAGTTTAGAAATGTTTCTGAGTTAATTTTATGCAAAATCTGGAATGACTTTTTCTTTACTTTAAAGACTTTTTCTTCTGTTTAACTCTGTTCAGAGCTACCTTATACTAAATTTTTTTTTTTTAAGATTTTATTTATTTATTTGACAGAGAGGAGAGAGATCAGAAGCAGCAGAGAGGCAGGCAGAGGGGGAAGCAGGCTCCCTGCTGAGCAGAGAGCCTGATGTGGGGCTTGATCCCAGGACCCTGAGATCATGACCTGAGCCGAAGGCAGAGGCTTTAAGCCACTTAGCCACCCAGGTGCCCCACTAAATTTTAACAATATTTCTGTATTCCTGTAATATTTGCTGTGTGATATATTCTTTTTGCTTCTTTCAGCTGTCTTCCTTTGTATTTTGTGCTCATGAAAATAAAAAATCTGAGATTGGACCTGTTTTCTCTGGGGAGAATCATGTTTAGTACAGTATTGGGGCTCAGTAAATTTTAAGTAGTATTGCCAACCTTCTGGAAGCATTTGCCTTAGTTAGAAACAATTATGGAAAGTTTTCTGTGTGGAGGATGCTCTCTTATCTTGGTATCAGCCCAGTCCTTTCAGCATCTTGCCTTAGTTTGTGTCTAGTTCTCAGCTCTGCTGCTAGAAAAATTTCTTTCAAAGATGCTCATGCAGTTCCTTTTTGGTTACTTATTGGATAATTTTTTTGGGGGTAATTACTATTTTTTAAAGATTTTTTTTTTTTTATTTATTTGAGAGAGAGAGACAGAGAGCAATAGAGATAGTGTGGGAGAGCACAAGCAGGGAGGAGAGGGATAAGCAGGCTCCCTGCTGAGCAGGGAGCCCAACGTGGAGCTCAGTCCTAGGACCCTGGGATCATGACCTGAGCCAAAGGCCGAAGCTTAATCAGCCAAGCCACCCAGGTACCCCTGGGGGGTGGTAATTATTTTTGATTATTCAGCTAAACAATATTTTATTGTACTAGAATAGATTTTGGAGATTGTTATTAGCACATGCAAGTAGTAAGAATTTATTTAAAAATTGGTGGTTTAAATGGACAGTTTTAACAATTAATGTATTACTTTTATGCTTAGAATTATTAAAATGTATAAAGGTAAAATTACTTGTATTTTAAATTATTATGCATTTGTATTTATCCTTTAGGCTCTTTTGTATTTTAGTAAACTTTAGAACTTTGAGAGCTCTCATTTAAGCATATTTATTGCCAGATTTTAAGAAAGAACTTTTAGATTTATAACTTTGTTTAAATCCCATAATATATTTCTTTACTTTTTATCATGTATGATTTAAAATAGAGAAGGACAAGGATGAAAGAAATCCTGAAAAACAAAGTCAATGAAAGCTTTATACAATCATAAGTATGACAAGAAATCATGAGACCATTACTGCCAGTGATGCTCTTTGTGTTTTACTAGAATCAACATTCATTTATGCCCAGGTAAATAAATTATTTTATTTCACAAAAGAGATTTAATAATTTATGGTTGAAGCGTAAATGAAAAACTGTGGCCCTTCAGTTAAGTAATGCACATGCAGGCCTCAGATATAAAAGTTCAGTCAGTGTCGTTGTTGCAGTTCTTGTCATTGAAGGAATGGGGACAAAAGTTTGTTTGTAACTACCATGGAACTGAGTACAAAGACGCCAGTGACCTTTGAACTTCTGTGGCTGTGCATCTGAACAAAGAATTGTTTGAGGATGGGAAAAGCTGCCAGTAGACTTGGGATATGCTTTCTCCTTTCTTTCTACAGAACTGTTGAATGACCCTACTCCAGAAAAACTAAAATGTAAAAACAAAAAAAAAACCCCATAAAACAAAACCAAAAAAAGCACCCCAAAAACTAAAGTGTAAAAACAAAAAAAACCCCATAAAACAAAACCAAAAAAAGCACCCCAAAAACCCAGAAAGCCCCCCAAAACAACCCCCTCCCCCAGCAAACACTTAATTAGAAGAAATTCTTATTTGTCTCAGAAGAATCCTAGGTCCACACAGCTAAATCTAATTAGGGACTCATATCTCAAAGTGATAGTTTCTATAAAAATGTTATCTTCACTTACAAAAATGGTAACATTAATTACTGCCATTTTCTGCATGGACAAAGGCTGGTAGAGGCTTGTGGGTTCCTTCCTCTGCAGTTGTTATCTTTTTAAAACCTCTCCTCCAGCTCTCGGTTGAAAAGTCTTTCTGTATCTGGGTCACACTAATTCCTTAGTTTTCTGTTACGTTTAAAAGTTGGGCATTATTCAGACAGTGGAACCTATAAATATTTGTCAAGTGAATGAGTGAATTATACACAGGAAAAATGTTTTTTGTGTGAAAAAGTAGGAATAATGGCATTTGCACTACTTTTTTTTTTTTCTCCCAAGGTAGTTAATAAAAAGCTGGTAACATCTCTCAATAAAAGAATACCATAAATACGGTATCTCTTTTGCAGATAAAGAGTCCCTCAGGCTCTGAGTTTACTTCTCTTGGTTGCACTAGCCAGTGTTCAAACTGGGGCTCAGATAACAAGGTTTTATTTCAAAGCTGTTATTTTTGAAAACAATACTGCTATTACCATTTTGGAGAAAAGCTGTCTCTGGCTTATATGGTTGCATATCTCTTTTACATATGATTAATAAAGCAGGATGTTTGTATTTGAAATCAGTATAGCGGTGCGCAATTAAATAGTGCATGCACTTTGATGTAGTTCCTCCTTGCCATCAATTATGCCTGCGTACATTTCTTTTTGTATACTTTTAGGTAGTTCTCTTTATGATCAGTGATCAGCACCATGAATTGGTTTATAGGTTATGATACATTGCAGAGATCTGTGATCATATTACTTTTTTTTTTTTTTAAGATTTTATTTATTTATTTGACACAGAGAGAGATCACAAGTAGGCAGAGAGGCAGGCAGAGAGAGAGGGGGAGGCAGGCTCCCCACTGAGCAGAGAGCCCGATATGGGGCTCGATCCCAGGACCCTGAGATCATGACCTGGGCCGAAGGCAGAGGCTTTAACCCACTGAGCCACCCAGGCGCCCCTGTGATCATATTACTTAACTGGAGCCATGGAGATTGAGTCTCATTCACAAAGACAAAGCAACTTTGTCTTTGTGAATGAGAAGGGGTAAGGTGTAAAAAATTAGTGTAGTAGATATCATAAGAAAAATGACTTTTAAAAATAATATTCATTTTAGCAAGAGAGAAAATGAGCAGGGTGGGGGAGTCGTAGATGGAGAGAAGAGAGGGAATCCTAAGCAGATCCCATGCTGAGCACAGAGTGTGACGTGGGGCTTGATCTCACAACTCTGAGATCATGACCTGAGCCAAAACCGAGAGTCAGATGCTTAACTGATGGAGCCACGTAGGCACCCCAGAAAAATGAATTTTAAGTAATTTTTTAGTAACTTTTCTAATGTGTTATGTATTAAAATAGATTTATAACAACTTTAACAGATTCTTAACTTATTGATACTTGGAGAATTTTATTTGTTATATTCTATATGAAAAAATTACTTAGGAAGTTTAGCCTTGTGTCTTGATTTATTAGCTACTCTTAGGAAATAGAACAATATACTGGCCAAAAAATGCCTGGGATGACTATGGCCTCCAGGTGTTCGTTGTCTTAGAGATCAGCTGCTCTGTGGAGGATGGAGGGGACTGTGGCTGTGAAGGGAAAGTTTGGCTGTCAGGGAAGATGGCTGAAAGAGAATGGGACCTGGGAGCTAGGAGTGGGATCAGGATGAAAAGAGGGACATAGAAGGTACGAATAGCTACAAAGGAGCTGTCTTTCAGATCCCAGTCAGAAGGAAACCAGAGAATGGAATCATAACAGTCAACTGCAGGTATTAGATGATCTTTATCTGCTAGAACAGACAATACTTAAATGTTTCAATGATTAAAAAAAAATTAAACTTCCTTATGTTAACTGATAAATATATATCTTTTTTTTTTTTTTTAATTTATTTGACAGAGAGAGACACAGCAAGAGAGGGAATACAAGCAAGGGGAGTGGGAGAGGGAGAAGCAGGCTCTCCGCTGAGCAGGGAGCCTGATGTGGGGCTCGATCCCAGGACCCTGGTATCATGACCTGAGCTGAAGGCAGGCACTTAGTGACTGAGCCATCCAGGTGCCCCCCCTTTTTAATTTTTTAATTTTTATTTTTTTATTTTAAGATTTTATTTATTTGACAGAGAGAAACACAGTGAGAGAAGGAACACAAGCAGAGGGAATGGTAGTGGGAGAAGCAGGCTTCCTGCCGAGCAGGGAGCCCGATGCGGAGCTCCAACCCAGGACCCTGGGATCATGACCTGAGCCGAAGGCAGACGCTTAACGACTGAGCCACCCAGGAGCCCCTTTTATTTGATATATATATCTTTTATTCAGTTTTAGCTTTGGTTTATTTTAATTAAACTCTATATGATATGTACTGAACTTTGTTTAGTTTATTTATTTTATTTTTAAAAATAAAATATTTTTATTTTTAAAAGATTAAAAATTTTATATATTTATTTGTCAGAGAGAGAGAACTTGTGTGTGCACAAACAGGAGGAGCAGCAGGCAGAGGGAACCTGGGATCATGACCTGAGCCAAAGGCAGATGCTTTACTGACTGAGCCACTCTATTTAGACTATACTGTATAGTTTTTTTTTTTTTTTTTAAGATTTTATTTATTTGAGAGAGAGATCACAAGTATGCAGAGAGGCAGGCAGAAAGAGAGGGGAAGCAGGCTCCCTGCTGAGCAGAGAGCCGGATGGATGCGGGGCTGGATCCCAGGACCCTGAGATCATGACCTGAGCCGAAGGCAGAAGCTTTAACCTACTGAGCCAGCCAGGCACCCCTATTGTATAGTTTTTTGAGAACAAGTAAACCTTAGCACAAAACAGATAATATGGTATTTGACAAAATGCTGTAGAATTGTCATGCAACATTTAGTGAATTGAACAGTCCTTTTTAAAAATCTTGAGTGAAATGTGTGAAGTTATTCTTTTAGACAAAAGTAAGAATTTCTTTGAATAGTCCACCATTTCATTAAATTGATACTTTATGTAGAGAAAAGATAAAAAGGAGGGCTGAAGAATATGAGGAATACTGGCAACATATAACAGTATTCACATGTACTACATCGAGAGGCAGTTTGTGTTCTGATAACTGGATGTCAGCAGAAAAGTGCCTCATTACTTGAGTTTATGAAATGGCAAATGCTAGTAGCTAAGTTAATTTGATTGAGTGGTAGATAATGCTTTAGATTAGAAAAGGACAGACTGAGAATTCATTGTTTATTATGAAAAAATTTGTCAGGAAATAAATACTCTCTCCAGGATTTAAGACTTTCTGTTTTTTTTTTTTTTTTTTTTTTTAGTTCATTAATAACATTACATCCAAGTACTATTTTAGAAAACTTTGTTCATCTTTTTGGCAATTTTTAAAAAAAGACTAAAATTGAAATATGAAAGGAAAACAATCTGGACATCTTGTAAACTGCTAGATAAAAAATATACACTGTATTCAATATTGGTAAGCATATTAAGTGCTCCTCATAGCAGTGACAGATTTCTGATTGCCTCACTAATATCCATTTTCTCCCCTTTCCCTTTCTAATAGGACATAAGTTTTGTTACAAGCAGAAGTATGTCTTGCTAAAAAATTTGTCTTTCATTTAGCTGAAGTAGCCATGTGATATAGGCCTGGTCAGTGAGGTGTAGGCAGAAATGTTTGGATGTTTTTGGGAAGGACTTTTACTCATTACTTTTTCTTCTTGCCTGGAAGTTATACATGATTCCTTGGAGCTGATCCAGAACTGTAGAGACTTTGAGAGAAAAGCCGAGAGATTTACAGAGATCTTAGCCCATATATTCTTCAGCTGCCAGACCGTCGTTGGTAAGTGCTTCTTTCAGAACTTCCATTTCATTAGAAGAGTAAGCCCCTATCTTCTTTAAGCCACTGTAATTTCGACTTCTGTTAACACACATCAGAACATTATTCCTAACTGATAAAATAATTTATATGTCCATTATGACATACTTTCAGGAGATTTGGAATCTTTTTTTTTTTTTAAGATTTTATTTATTTATTTGACAGAGAGAGAGATCACAAGTAGGCAGAGAGACAAGCAGAGAGGGGGGAAGCAGGCTCCCTGCTGAGCAGAAAGCCTTATATGGGGCTCAATCCCAGGACCCTGAGATCATGACCTGAGCTGAAGGAGATTTGGAATCTTTTGGTAATAATTTAACAAGGGGTTTATCTAACTTCAGATCCAGAAGATCCTAGGATTTTGGGGATTATTTCTGTCTTTTAGACTTGATTGCACCAGCTGGATAATCAGCTGGATGATGGATAATGGTTACTGCTGAAGGTTTGAAGGAAATGCAAGGAAGTATTCAAACTAGTCTAGCATTTCCCCCTGTCATTTTATCCTCTTTCATTTTACATTCCTGGCTTCATCTGGTTGCATAATCTATGTTGAAACTGTTAGAGCTCCTTCTGAATGGAGGGGATTCAGGAAGATATAGCACACTTAGGGTCTTCTGCATTGGTTAACAATAGAATCTGACTAATGACCTGATCTCACCGTATATTAAGATTAATTGTAGAGATTGTCCTCTTCACCCTCTTTTATAAAACTTACATGTAATATACATGTAGTTTTCATATGTGTATAGCTCTGTGACTTTTCACGAACAGCATACGTCTGTGTAACCAACATCTGATCAAGAAACAAAGAAATTCCTCTGTTGGCTCACTATTTATTTATTTATTTATTAAAGATTTTATTTATTTATTTGACAGAGAGAGACACAGTGAGAGAGGGAACATAAGCACGGGGAGTGGGTGAGGGAGAAGCAGGCTTCCTGCTGAGCACGGAGCCTGATGCAGGGCTCAATCCCAGGACTCTGAGATCATGACCTGAGCTGAAGGCAGATGCCTAACGACTGAGCCACTCAGGTGCCCCTCTTGAGGATTATTACTATCCAGGCTTCTAACAGTATGGATTAGTTTTTTCCTGTAATTGTATTTCATATATATGGAATCATTGTTTCTGGTCCCTTTTGTTCGGCATTCTCTGTGAGACTTATCCATACTGTTATGTATAATTATAGATCATTCTTATGCTTTTAGCATTCCATTGTGTGACTGTGTTCCAACTTATCTACTGTTGCTAAGCATTTGGGTTGTTTCTAGTTTTGACTATTATGAATACTGCTGCTAAGAACATTCTAGAACATTCTAGAATATATCTTTTGGTAAACATATGTAAGTGTTCTGTTGGGTATATACCTTGGAATGGAATTGTTGGATCATAGGATATCAGCAGTGTATGAGCATTTAGCTTCTTTGCATTTTTACCCGCACTGGATGTTGTCATTTTTTTTTTTTTAAATATTTTATTTCTTTGACAGAGAGAGAGATCACCAGTAGGTAGAGAGGCAGGCAGAGAGAGAGGGGGGAGTAGGCTCCCCGCTGAGCAAAGAGCCCGATGCGGGGCTCCATCCCAGGACCCCGAGATCACGACCCGAGCCGAAGGCAGAGGCTTTAACCACTGAGCCACCCAGGCGCCCCTATTGTCATTGTTTTTAACCTAGTCATTGTGGTGGGTCTATATTTTGTGAAGCACCTGTTTAAGTCTTTTGCTCATTTTTTTGCTGAGTTGTAGGTCTTTTTATTACTGTCTGTGGGAGTCCTTGTTTATATCCTGGATATTAATCCTTTGTTTTACTTGTATTGTGAATATCTTATCCTATTCTCTGAGTTACTCTTACACTCTTTAAGTCTCTTTTGACGTATAGATCTTAATATAATCCAATTTGTCATCTTTTCCTTTATGGTTAGTGCTTTTTGGCTACTATTAAAAAATATCTTCACCTACTGTGGTATCACAAAGGTGATGATCTGTGTTTTTTTCTATAAAGGCTTTATTACTTTACCTTTTATAAGTGGATCTGCCCTGATTTTTGTGTAGGATTATGGGGGGGGGGGGTCCACAATACATTTTTTTTCCATGCAGGTATGTAGTTGAGTCAGCACTGTTGATTAAAATGATCATTTTTCTCCCCATACTGCATTGTCACCTTTGTCATAAATCAGGTAATCAAATGTGTGTAGATTGTTTCTGAACTTTTGTATTCTGTTCTATTTGTTTTTCTTCCCTTTTGTGAATATCATACTGTCTTAATTACTATAATTTTATAGCAGGACTTGTTAACTTTCGTGTTAAGTTCTCCAGTTTCATTCTTCTTTTAAGATGGCTTTAGCTGAAAAAAAAAAAAAAAGATGGCCTTAGCTGATGTTGTGATTGTCAGCTGGTTAGGTAGAGCTTATATTCATTTTGTATGCCTTCTGACTTCTACCGTGTACATCGTCAACGAATTGACTGAAATACTGGCTTAATCTACTTAGCTATCAAGAAACCTAGTTAGGACCTCTAACCTCTTAATGGATTTTCAGATTTGTTGAGTAAACAGAAAATAATTTCTTGGTGCACACATAATACATCACATTTACAGTCAGTGCTCACGTTTACCATAAATCATTGCAGTGGGCAGTAATCAAATATTTAGTTCAAATGTGTGTATTTAATTGCACTGATGCTTAATTTTCTCATTTGTAAGTAATCAGCTGTTTCATTTATCATGACCAGCTCTGTAGATACCATGTTTAGGAATTAGTTTGCTTCAAAAAGATGAAACAGGAATAGTGAAATAAAAATAAGATGATCCATCTGGAAGAATGAATCATCTGTGCGTGACATTTAAAGGCAATGATCTTTGTTAGTAATATGATATTGTCAGTTGGAAGAAATTTCTCCTCAGTGACCTGCCTTCTTTCCCTCTTCCATTTCATGTTGATTCAATTAGGAGAAATAAGGTTTTAAAGTAAAATAGTAACTACTTTTCTTCAAAGTTGATCATTGATAATTTTACTTTTTTCCTTTGGGAAGTGGAGACTGGGAAGGAGAAAGGGAAGTTGGGAGCATTCTGGATACAGTAACTGTGTGTTCCAAATTCCCATATGATATGATACATGTCATCATGCAGAATGCACTACTTAAAACTGAGATTATGTTGGGAAATTGAAAATATATGATCATTACAATAACTTTGGGAACCTTTTTTCTAGTTTTTAAAATAGAGGCCAGATGATCAGAGATCTATGTGCATGTGGGCTGTGTGAGTTTCTTTTCTCCTTTTAATTAATAAGTAGTGAGTTATTAGAGTTGAGTTTGATTCAGAAATTGGAACTGAATATGAGGTGTATAAAGCTCTTATCACACCTATTTTAGTTACAAATAAATAATATACTATTTCCTTTATAATTAATTTTAATAGAATTAGACTTGAACAGTTAAATATTGTATAATCACATCCTGTTTGAGTTAGAATTACTAACCAACCCAAATTTGCTTTGATACCTGGCAGCAAGCAGCCCATTTATACAGTCATATGGTGTGAAGAAGTTCTGTGTTAGTGGGTCAGGCACATATTTTTGCCTCAAGATCTCAGTGGCAACATTTATTGAACAGGTATTTATTGAGTGTATATTGATTATCAAATAGTTTATAAGCACTGGGAATATAAACATGAGCAAAACAGATGTGATTCCTGCCATCACTGAACTTTCCAACTAGAGGTGCATGCCTTAGGCTTATAACTTGGTATATTTGCACACTGGTAACAATAAACTTTTTCTCCAGCTTTATTAAGATAGAGTTGACATAATATTGTGTAAGTTTAAATTGTCTAAGGTGATGACATATGTATTGTGAAATGTTTATCAGATAAGGTTGGTTAATACATCCTTCATCTTTCATAATTACAAGTATTAGCTGTTATAATGGTGAAAATATTTAAGATCTACTCTCAGAAACTTTCAAGTATACAATACAATATTGTTAACTATAGTCACTATATTGTACATTAGATATTTGGAACTTACTAGTCTTATAATGGAAATATGTACCCATTGACCAACATCTCTTTTCCCCCACTCTTCAGTCCCTGGTAACCACGTCAACTCTCTGTTTCTGTGAGTAAGTAATTTTTGATTGTCGTTCAAGGATTCAGGGTTTCTTTACCAGTTAATTGTAAAATTCTAGTGCAATGTGTTAGTATCAGATTTTCATGTATCGTGGACTCTTCTTCCTTAACATACAATTAGTTAATAATTTGTAACCTGGCTGGATTTAGCCTTTCACACTATGTAGTACATACTCTCTCTGAAGATATTATGGCTTTGTTTTTAAGTGCTCAAGGAAATGGGCATCCAAAATGAATGTGCACTGTATGTCCTTATATATCACATTTCCTTATGTCATAGTCTTTTTGCTTGGATTAGAAAATAATGAGAATATATGCCTACTTATCCATAAATTACAGCCATACATACATAAAGAATATATACCTGCTTATCCATAAATTACAGAGTATGTCCTCATTAGTAGATAGGATCTGTTTACGTATATCACGAAGTTCCTGTTTAAGAAGCAAAGCAAGGTAATGAACAGGGAGAGGAATGGATCATTTTCAGAAAAGTTTAGATGATTACTCCTTAGGCATCTAGGAGTAGAAGCATTTGGTAGGTTTGGTGCCCCATCCCTTCTTGTTCTCCTTGTTCCCGTCTCTGCTAACTTCCAGGATCTTCCCTCTGCCTTCTTAACTTACTCTCTTACCTACCAGTCTTCCTCAGAGCACATCTGGGCTTATTTTTATCTAGATAGTTCTACTTTTACACCTTTTGATTTGTCTGCCTCTCTCCATCTCCACAGCTACTACTCTAGTTCTGAGAGATTCTCTTTTCCAGTTACTGCAGCAGCCTCCTTATTACTCTCTCTACCTAAACCTTTTCCATTCCAGTTCATTTTTCCTCCATTTTGAAGCCAGAATAATTTTACTGTGATGCTCATGTGGAAATTCAGGGAGCTTCCCTAGTTGATATTCCCTAGTTGGGTTTAGAGTTTGGCTAGAGAGAGGCTAAAGCATGATGGGTGGAGGCAGTAGCATTTACAAAGGCTATGATGTTTTAAACCATGGCAACATTGTTATATCAAGGAGACAGCCTCCAAGAAAGACGGCAGTTAAGACGGCAGTTCTTTTAAACCTAATAGTCATTTACCTCCAGGCATGCTGGCAAAGTCAGTCATATTACTTTGTGGTGGTGTTTAGCTTTAATTCAAATATAAATATGCCTTTTTTTTTTTTTTTTTTTTTAAGTAGGCTCCATGTCCAGCATGGAGCCCAGCGTGAGGCTTTAACTCATGACCCTGAGATGAAGACCTGAGCTGAGATCTAGAGTCAGATGCTTAACTGACTGAGCCACCTAGGTGTCCCCAAATACAAATACGCTTGAATCTTGTTTCTCTTACACAGTTGAATTTGGAAGAGCTCTTCTGCCATTTGTATCTAATGACTGGTTCCTATTTACACTTTCCTGGAGTATTTCACTTACTCTGTTGTGGTTTTTTTTTGGTTAATAGAAATAACTAGTTTGTAATAGTGATCAGTATTTTGTATAGTTCAGCAAATAACTTTGATGAGTTGGAATCTCTTGTTGAGGACAGAAATTGCCTCAACTTTCAGTAAACTAACAGTAAACTGTTAATTGAAAGCAGTGTATTAACATAGGCAGCATCCAGAAAACAGTACAGTTAGTACAGGTACCATCTGCTGATTAGCTGACCATTGTTGCCTCTCAAAGACTAGATACAGCTATGGCTAAGAGTAAAATTGTTAAGGTCGAAATAGACTGAGTAGTGTAAGGGATGGTAAAGATGTTAAAGATGGTAAAAGTATACCATGGATGTTAAAGTTAATATAAGCTTAGCACTGATTCTATACTATAAATTGGCTCCTTTTTTCAGATCATGAACTGGGCTGAAGGCAGACACTTAATGAGTGAGCCATCAGGGACCCCAAGATTTATTTGTTTGAGAGAGAGAGAGGGAGAAAGAGAGAGAGAGAGTGCATGTGTGGGCATGCACCTGTTAATGGGGGGAGGGGCAGAGGGGAGTGGGATAGAGTATGTCAAGGGGACTCCATGCTGAGTGCAGAGCCCAATGTGGGGCTCGATCTCAGAACCTTGAGATCATGACCTGAACTGAAACCAAGAGTCAGTTGCTCAGCCAACTAAGACACTCAGGCATTTCAAGATTATTAGACATATTTCTGTTAAATATGTAACAAATACATAATCTTAAAATGTAGTTGCATTTATATATTGAGCTTAAGCAAATTAGATATCATTTGTGCTTTCCTGAATATATTTTCATGTGTTCATATATTCCACTTATTTTTAAAAGTTTACTGTTTTATACCATGTGGTTTTTACATTCAGAGGCACATTTTCTTCCCAGTGAAACTGTTCCAAGATTTTTTGATGTAGGCTGATGGAAAAATGACTCATTTAACAGAATTGTATTCGACAGTCAGGACTATTAGAGCACATCATATTTCATTAAGGGAGAGATGCTTGAGAAAAGGAGTCTGTTAACCAGATAAAAGTATTGGTGTCTTTGCTAACTTCATTATCTCATCACCACCATCAGCTTTGGAGTTACTTAGTAGTGGGTGCCTCATCAAGATAGGGTCAACTTACTTTCTTGTCTACTGTTGTAGAGTATCTAAGAAATCACAACTTGCTAGTTTAAATAATAATGTATTTTCTGGATCTAAGCCAAATTTGAGGTTAGATTTTAGCATTTAATATAACTTCTTAACATCTGTTTCTTGAATAAATGACTCTTTAAAAGGTGAAACTAATGTAATGGATTTCAGACACTGCTCTGGGTATGTTAAATGGTGTGATTTTTCTGAGGGGCATTTTAGGAATGATTGTGCATCAAGTCTTGAAATGTTACTTTTGACCTAGTAATTCCACTTTTAGGATCTTGTAATATAACGTGTACTTGTACTTGTAATATAACATGTACTAAAAGATTTAACTAGGGTGCCTGGGTGGCTCAGTGGGTTAAGCATCTGCCTTCGGCTCAGGTCATTATCCTGGGTTTCTGGGATCAAGCCCCACATTGGGTTCCCTGCTCAGTGGGGAGTCTCCCTCTCCTTCTCACTCTCCCTCTATGCACTCTCTCTCTCAAATAAATAAAATCTTTAAAGAAAAAAAAAATTTAGCCAAAGATACTCAGTATACTATTATGTCTAATGGTGAAGATTTGGTAAATCGTAATGTCCAACAAAGAAATAGGTGATTGTGATGTATTCATATAAGGGAATGTTACCCATTTATAAATAAATTTATTTCTGAAGATTATTTAATAACAAAGGAAAACCATGATACAGATGTGAGAGTTATGAAGAATTCGATAAGTTGAGCTTTATTAGATAATAGCAATTAAAAACATAAATCAGACCTGTATATACAGACCTGGAAAGATAATCAAACCATATTAAGTGCAAAAAAGCAAGTTGTAGAATAATGTGCGCGCACGCGCACACACACACACACACACACACACACACAGAGGAAAGTAAGGTATTTATAAAAATGCATTAATGAATTGTATTTATATTCAAATATAGGCAGGTGGAGGCATAGAAAAAACTGTGGTCAGTGAAATTATTAATAGTAGTGATTGCAGTTGGAGATAGGAAAAGGCACACTTTTGACTCCTTGAATTTTAACAATGAGTATATTTGTATATTAATTTGTAATTTAAAGTAAAGAATTAAAAAAAGCCCTGAAACTTAAGATTCTATTCTGTAAAGACAAAATTCTCTAAGTTATAAGCAAAGGTTATCTCTGGAAGGTAGTTCCCACAGTTCTTAACCCTTTTTGCATTTTTCTGTACTTGTTAGGATTTTGGCAATGAATAGATATTATTTTTATCATCAGAAAAAGCAGTTAAGATTTTTAAAAAAGCTGAAATCGTAGGTAGTAGCAGCACAGGCTGGAGTACAAATTGCCTTGATTCAGATTCTGCCTCTGCCATTGACCAGCTCTGTGACTTTGGCAGGGGTGGTGGTGGGGGGACTGGTGTATGTTTTTCACAGGATTATTTTTGAAGATTATTATTTTCTATTATTTACTTATTATTTTTGAAGGTTAAATGAGATATAAGCCATATAGGTAGTTTTATAGTGTCTAGCATACATTTGGTGCCCACACGGTTTGATTTCCTTGTTTTTCTCTTTATGATGTAATAGTTACAACTCTGCAAAAACAGTTGAAAGATACCATTAAACTTTTGACAAAAGCACAAATGTATCCAAGAATTGGATAGTTGAAGAGCTTATGACATGATGGTTTTGGAAATAGCTCTGCTACAGGATACAAAGTGTGAATATTCATTAGAGTAAAATAAAGTTTTGGTATTTTCACTTCTCATGGTAAGAAGCGGTGGGGTATGAGGCGTGGTGTTCTGTATGAACCAGTTGTTAGTCAGCAATAACATGGTTTTCTCTGTACAGCTTATATAATTCCCCACAGGTTCAACCTGATTAGTGTTTTAAATCTGTGTTGTAGATAAGTTTTTATTCTTCATGGCTATTGGTATTAAGAAATAAAAGTATTCAGGATTTCAGGATAATAAATCTTCTAGTAGTAATTCAGTATGTAAAATGAGATATTTTCATTGATTTCAGAGGTTATATTTTGCATAAGGTAATTAGGGAAAACAGACACCAACATAAAATTCTTAAAGCAGTTAATAATTCTTTTTACGCATGTTTATTAGAAGTACAATTGAAATACAGACATATCAGACTCCCCCCCCCCCCCCCCCGGTTTTGCAGAGGAGGTATCACAGGCTTGAAAGGGGAAGACTAATTGAAATGAAGTGGCGTAGCAGGGATCTAATCCTAGAGACACACTGGACTTCCGAAGCACCAACATGGCTGCCTCTAGATGTTTTCGTAAAAAGAAACATTTTTTAAAGGACTAAGAGGTTTGGTGGACATCAAGTATTTCTATTATTCCTTTTGTTTCCCTTTTTAGTCACATTTCTTAAATGAATACATTTGATATCATTTATGGCTGTATTTCTTTTTCCAGTGTTTCTCTTGAATTGCAGCCCTTCAAAAATGCCACATATTGTAAAACAGTTTGGGATAGATTTTCATGTGGTAGAAAATGAGCGTACTTGGGAAACCACTTTGTGTGACTCTGAGTCAGCAGCGGGGTCTCAGCTAATAGTCTGTAGTCTTTGACCTGGCTGTGAGCACCTCTTTTTCTTGAGTATTTTTAGTAATAAAAAAATCTCAATATTAATGCCAATTCAGTGTTTTTCATAAATAAGTGAAATTCTTTAGAATCCATCCCTCTGAATTTATTTCCGCTTTGGTATATATGTTTTCTTTTATGTGGCTTCTTTTTCCTATAAAGCTAGAAATGTCCTGGAATATGCTGTCTTTTCAGTGAAACCTTAACCTCTTTAGCTTGTAGGTTGATCAGTGGTCAGTGTTGTTGTTGTTGTTGTTGTTTTGTCTCAATTGTGTTCTTATATTTTTAACTTGCCATATAGTAAGTAGCTTGACTCATTACAAGTGATCTTGGAATTTTGTGCTGTTCTTAATGAATTCAAGAATAGTGGTTTTTTTTTTTTTTTTGACTGTCTCTTATCTTATGGACACCTATTAATCTCTTTATTTAATTCAATATATTATTGTCATCTTTGCATTACATCATTTGTTATAAGAGCTAACCTGAGTGGTATTGTGTTGTCCTTTTCTTTTGTTTTGCTAAAAGATCATGTAAGAGAGAAAGTGGACTCCTAGCTCCTGGAGGCAGAGATTAGGTCAGCTTTACCCACTATACTCTTGTGTTGCACAGTATCTGGTACAAAGTAGATACTCAGTAAAACTGAGGTAGGAGGGTATGGCTGAGCAAGGATATAGCAGAACAAACCATGGGGTTATAGTTAAACTCCAGCCAAAGTCATCAAAGCTATTGTTTGGACAGGGGCTTGGGGTTGGGGAGATTTAAGAAAATGAGGAGAAGGAAAATTTGGAAGTATGTGGAAAAACAATAGTGGTAACGATATGTGGAAGACTCACATTCCAGGTACTGTGCTATGAGCTTTATATGCAGCATTTGATTTAAACTGTACAGAATACAAACAACAGCTATACAACAAAAGAAATAATAAGGCAGGAAAATGTTCTGGTTAGCCTAGGTAAAAGGATGTGAGGGCTGATTTAGGTTTATTTACCTAGTACCATTTATTAAAATGTTTTATATAGGAGCTGTTGAGATATTGGTGGAATATAGTAGACTGATTTTCTTTTTTTTCCTTTATCTTCTTTTTAAATAATCTCTACACCTGATGTGGAGCTCAAACTCAAGATCCCGAGATCTTGAGAGTCGCATGCTCTACTGACTGAGCCAGCCAGGCACCCCAGTAGAATGATTTTCGATTAGACTTATTAGAGTTTGGTTAGGGGTAAATTAAATTTTCAAATAATATTGTAATCAAAATAATTAGATCCAAGAAAATAAAAGTGCTCTTTGAACTTCATCCCAGGAAGTCATTCTTGGTGTAAAATTCTGTGAGGCAGATATTATGGAATGTTAGGCTAATACAGACTCCAGAAGAAAATAGGTTTTCCCTAGATGGTCAGATAGGCTGGCTGAGATAAGCTTTCAAAGTGCCTGTTTGATCAGATTGGATGTAAATAATTTTGAAGGAAGATGTTTGGTTTCTTCATTTGCCTTTTATTAAACACATTTAAGGTTAAAGTGAAGGTAGAATAAATGATTAAAAGGAAAATTTCCATTGACTCAGTTTAATTTTAGGAGCTATAGGAGTAGCTAGTCCTTTGTATTCTTTTCTTATAGAGTTTTCTCAGTTATTCATAGGAAATACTTTTTTTTTTTAAAAGATTTTATTTATTTATTTGACAGAGAGAGAGACCACAAGTAGGTAGAGAGGCAGGCAGAGAGAGAGGGGGAAGCAGGCTCCCTGCTGAGCAGAGAGCCTGATATGGGGCTCCATCCCAGGACCCTGAGATCATGACCTGAGCTGAACGCAGAGGCTTTAACCCACTGAGCCCCCATAGGAAATAGTTTTAAAAAATGTAATTTTCTTCTTGTTTTACTCTTTTTAAAAATTTAAACATTATATTTGTTTATTCACAAGAGACAGAGAGGCAGAGGCAGAGGGAGAAACAGGCTTCCCACTGAGCAGGAAGCCTGATGTGGAGCTCCATCCCAGGATCCTGGGATCATGACCTGAGCTGAAAGCAGATGCTTAAGCATCTGAGCCTCCCAGACACCCTTTCCTGTTTTAATTTACTCTTGCAAAAGTTTTTATCTTCCTGAAAGCATGTTCACTAGAATGCAAAGATGGTGCTTATAAATTTTGTAGTGTTGTAATGTGTTAAAAGTGACCCTTAAAAGATAGATGGAAATTTGCTATATCATATCTTTGTATGTTGTAGAAGAAAGTCTTTTTCTTCCCTTAATGTAGAACCGGAAGATGAAATAAATTGATTTTTATAGATTTTTTTTGAAGACAGATTAGTAAAATTTGTATGACTTTCTTCTGGAAGAAATATTGTCAGAATAGTTGTTTTTTTCTCTTCCTTTATTGTATGTTGTTTGTGAGGTCTGTTTAAAGTTTTTTAAAAAGTCTCATAGATTATTTTGAAGTCATCAAACAGGAAGTGTGAATGCATGTGAAGACAAACCTATGGATGAATTTGATTAGTCAGTTTAAAATCTTATGACTGCTCATAGCCAGCTTTGAATGATGAATAGAACTAGGTCTGCACAATATTTAAATTTAAAAAAATTTTTAATTCAATTCTTTAGGTGAAAAAAAAATTCACCCATTTTTTTCTACCCCACAGCCCTCCCCTCTTGCAGCCTATCCGTTCTATGAGCTTGTTTTCTAAAAATTTATTTTTATTTTTATTAAGATATGAGAGGTCGTATGGTATTTACCTTTGTCTTATTTCACTTAGTATAATGCCCTCAAAGTCCATCCATTTTGTCACAAATGGCAAGATTTCATTCTTTTTGATAGCTGAATGATATTACATTGTATGTGTATCACAATTTCTGTATCCATTCGTCCATTAATGGATGTGTCTGTTATTTCCATATCTTAGTTATTGTAAATAGTGCTACAATGAATATGGGGTATATATATCTTTTTGAGTTAGTGTTTGTATTTTCTTTGGATAACTACCCTGAGTAGAATTGCTAGATCATATGGTAGTTCTATTTTTAATGTTTTGAGGAACCCCCATACTGTTTTTATAGTGGTTGCACCAATTTACATTCCCACCAGGAGTGCATGAGGCTTCCCTTTTCTCCACATCCTTGCCAACACTTGTTATTTCTTGTCTTTTTGGTATGGGGTATACTTCATTGTGGTTTTGATTTGCATCTCCCTTATGATTAATGATACTAAACATCTTTTCATGTACCAGTTGGCTATTAGTATGTCTTTGGAAAAATGTCTACTCAGGTCTTCTGCCCATTTTTTAATTGGATTGTTTGTGTTTTTTGCTGTTGAGTTGTATTAGTTCTTTGTATATTTTGGATTTTAGCTTTTTATCAGATATGTGATTTGCAGTTATTTTTTCCCATTCAGTAGGTTGCCTTTTCATTTTGTTGATGGTTTCCTTTGCTGTGCAGAAGTGAATTTTTTTTTTTATAATTTTTTTTTAAAAGATTTTATTTATTTATTTGAGAGAGAGAGAGAGAGAGAGAGAACATGAGAGGGGGGAGAAGGTCAGAGGGAGAAGCAGGCTCCCTGCAGAGCTGGGACCCTGATATGGGACTTGATCCCAGGACTCCAGGATCATGACCTGAGCTGAAGGCAGTCGCTTAACCAACTGAGCCACCCAGGTGCCCCCAGAAGTGAATTTTTAGTTTGACTTAGTCCCACTTGTTTATTTTTGATTTTGCAGCTTTTGCTTTTGGTGTTAGATTAAAAAAGTTATCACCAAGACCTGTGTCAGGGAACTTACTGCCGAGGTTTGCTTCTAGGAGTTTTATGGCTTCAGATCTCAGGTTTCATGTTTCTAATCCATTTTGAGTTAATTTTTGTGTATGGTATAAGAAGGTGGTTCAGTTTCATTAACTTTTGCACATGGCTGTTCCAATTTTTCCAACACCATTTATTAAAGAGGCTTTCCTTTTACCACTGTGTATACTTGGTACCTTTGTTGTAAATTAATTGGCCATATATGCATAGGGCTATTTCTGGGCTGTCTATTCTGCTCCATTGATCCATGTGTCTGTTTTAATTGCTATTGCTTTGTGATGTAGTTAGAAATCAGAAAGTGTAATGCCTCCAGTTTTGTTCTTCTTTTTTCAAGATTACTTTGCCTATTTGGGGTCTCCTGTGGTTCCAGACAGCTTTAGGATTATTTATTTGTTCTATATCTGTGAAGAGTGCTAGGATTGCATTGAATCTGTATGTTGCCTTGAGTGGTATGGATATTTTAACAATATTAAACAATATTAAATATTAGACTTTTGCATGTTGATTTTATATCCTCTAATTTTACTAAATTCATTTATTCTAACCATTTTTTTTAATGGCGACTTTAGGGTTTTCCATTTATAGTATTACACCATCTGTAAATAGTGACAGTTTTCTTTCTTTCCATTTTGGGTGTCTTTAATATCTTCTTCCCCGTCCCATTGCCACAGTCCCGTGGGATGTAGGGATGGAAACCTATTGGGCCACCAGAGCCAAGTGATTAAGGGATGTACCTTGGGCATCAGTTGCAAAAACTGGGCACCAGGCATATGTATAATTCCCCTCCAGGAGACATCAGAGCTCTGGAGCCTGGTAGAGGGTGAGTGTGGAGATAGAGCCCACCTTCCAAGGCCTTTGGAAAGGATTACAGTAAACCTCTAGATGTGTATTTAACCCTGAGGCCACAGTTATGATGATTAGCTAATAGGCTTATAATATAATAATAGGCCTATAATAAGAAAGACAGAGCTTCTGGATTTGTTGCCTCTTGCATTGCCCTTGGGGTGGTAGCCCTTTAAGAACTCTGTTGGTTATAGTCCTGTGGGACCCATGAAAGTAAGCTCCACTTCCCACCAGAGCCAGGCAATGTTGAGGTGATTCCTAAAAGTAGGAGCAAAGATCAGAGTGCTAGACAGGGGTATGAGCTCCTTTTTGGGTGATACCAATTATTATAGTCCCTCGTGACCAGGAATGCAGGCCCCCCAGGTCTCTAGAGCCAGGTGATCAAGAGGCATCCGCTGGGCAGCAGCCACAGAAATCAGGGCACCGGATGCATGAAAAGGCTCCCTCTGGAGATACTGGTGCTATGGAACATGGCACATTTCTTTGTGGAAATGGGGCTCACTGGTTTGCACCCTAGAGAGTGTTCCAGCAAGCTCCTAGATGTGTGCTAAATTAAATGCCTGCCCCTCAGGCTGAACTTTTTAATGTAAGCAGGTGAGCTTCCTTCACTTTCAGTCAGGACGCAGACATACTCGGGACACAGACACAGACACAGTGAGCTGCCTCTGAGCTGGGCCCTGGGGTGGGGGAGTCTATACCTACGAGTTCTTTAAGAATAGTTTCTCAGATCACTACTGTGTTGTAGTCTCAGGATGTGGGCCCTATTGGTTTTCAAAATTAGATATTTTGGTGGCTTGTCAAGTGCAGGTCTAAAATGTTGGGGTGTTTGATACGGAGTTTGAACTTTTCATTCTTGGCTGTGAATTGCAGCTGTGAAGGTGGAGTTTATAGTGAGATTGTTTCCCAGCCTCTCATAGCTGCTTTGATGTGGTTTTCTTCTCAGTTGCCTGATGTGTAGTCATCACTCAATCAGACTTCAGGTTTTTTTAGGAGGAAATTGTTCCATGTGTAGCTGTGGACACACTGTTTATGGGGATAAGTTCAGGATCTTCTTACATTCTGGAACTAGAACCTTCCTCTGGTGTGCAGCAGAAGGCAGAGAAGTGTTCTTCAAGCTTTAGGCCCCAAGAAGGGTGGGGTGATCCTCTCATTATTTACATTTTTAAAAAGGATCTATTTACGAGAGAAAGAGAGAGAGTGCACATGAGTAATGGGGGGAGGGGCAAAGAGAGAGGGAGAAGCAGACTCCCCGCTGAGCGGGGAGCCCACGCAGCAGCCGGATCCCAAGACCCTGAGTCATGACCCGAGCCGAAGGCAGTTGGTCAACCACTCAACCACTCAACTGCTCAACTGACTGAGCCACCCAAGTGGCCCTGATCATTTACATTTTTAATGTATAAACATCTTGGTTTTTAGCCATGGGAGTGTGATAATTTTCTGCTCACTTCTGAGAATTGTGGAGTAAGCATTTTATTGCTGTTTTAAAATCTGTTTCATATAGCTTATTCACTATTTGCTAGATGCAAAGCACTGCTGGGCCCGCAGGGAAATGGTGAATAAAAATCAGCTCTAGCATATCCATGTATTTTTTTTTTTTTTAAGGTTTTATTTATTTATTTATTTGACAGAGAGAGATAGAGTGAGAGAGGGAACACAAGCAGGGGAAGTGGGAGGGGGAGAGGCAGGCTCCCCACTGAGCAGGGAGCATGATGTGGGGCTCGATCCCAGAAGCCTGGGATCACCACCTGAGCTGAAGCAGATGCTTAACTGACTGAGCCAACCAGGCGCCCCATATCAGTTTATTTTTGATAGAAGGTAGACCTGGGTGAGAAGACAAAGTGGGCACTCAGTGGGAGAAATGCTGCCTCTGAACTGAAAATGAAGTTAGCCATTATCAAGTTCCAGATCCAGACTTTGATGTCATATGTTTCCTTGTAAAAGGCCCATTTTAGTAGCATGGTGATGGTAGAGATGAGTTTGAGAAGTGGACAGGCTGAACAAAGGATAGGCCCATTTAAAAATCCATTCCAGTGTTATGATTGATCACCCTGAAAAATTAGTTTGAAATGTCCACAGAGCCAGAGGGTTGAATTAGAAATTGCTAGAATGGATCAGAAGGTTTAATCTCAGTATTTGATTGCCACTAGTAAGTGATTTACAGTTAAAAATAGTTTTCCTGCTGTGGTAGAGCATGGCTTTCATTTCTGATAGTACCTTACAGGGTAAGTATTGTCCTATTTCTTTGAGCAGTGAGTGATTTATAGCTTTGTCTCAGTTTTTCCACCAGACCCTTTGGGTTCCTGTTATACTTCTATTTATTGTATTTTGAGATACTGGTTTTCATAATTTTATTTCATTCTGTGGGGAGTAGAAGTTTCACCTTTTTCCTATTTATTTTACTCATCATCAAAGATTCCTGCTGATTTGATGGCTTTAGATTTCATGTACCATCCATGCTTTTATAGATTGTTTTGTCCCAGCCATTACTTTTTTTAACTGAAGACTTATTTTTGGACTCTCTTTATTTGATGACGCTTTAGTTTAACTTCTTTGACCTTTTTTAGTTCTGTCATATTTGGGTGTTTCTCTGTTTGAAATTCAAACACTGTCGGTTAGAATCAGTACTATAACTGACTTCAGAGTGACCCCTCTTTAAGTCAGTTTCTGATCTATGAACCATCTCATCAAAGCTTAAGTTGACTCTATGTTTAAAAAACTGTGATCCCTTTGAAGGCAGGGATTGTATTTTATTGATTTATGTCCAGGCACTAGTATAGTACCTGATCCTGGTAGGCTGTCAATAAGGTTTGTTGAATAAATGAATGAATGGAATATTGTCAAGGTTTAGTGAATAATTGAGTAGAGTAAGTGCTTGATTTCCTTATCTAGTAAATACTATGAAGTAACTCCCAATAAGTTATTCAGGCATAGTGTCTCTTAAAACATCATTTATGACAGTGGCAATAACTAACCCCCAGATACTGGTCATAAACCTTAAGAAGTACAGTTATTTAAGGGGAACCTGGCTGGCTCAGCTGGTGGCTCTTGGTCTTGGGGTCGTGAGTTTGAGCCCCATGTTGGGTGTAGAGATTACTTAAATAAACTTATTAAAAATACATTTATTTAAGATTAAGAGTTAATAGTATCTTCCTCATGTTACTGTGAGGAATAAATGGAATTATATATGCATATAGCTTAGAGTAGTAGCTGGTCTATATAAAGCACTCAAATTTGGCTGCTACTCTTGTTTGTATTTTTTTGTTATGGATGCATAGGTCTCTTATTTCCCAGAGACTTATGTAATATGTGCACGGCATTTTGTTAGGTATAATGGGAGATAAGTAAATAAAAGTTGTGGTTCTTACTTCAAGGAACTTAAAAATTCATTTGGTGGTGACTGTAATATATATTTATAAATATAAATAATTACAGATCAGTATGTAGTAAGTGATGCAAGAAAGTTACAGAATACCATGAGAGCTCTAACATAGGGAAGATCAAAGATTACTTTGCATTTGTGGAGGTAGAAAAGTGACATTTTTAATGAGCTTTGAAGGATAAATAGAATTTTGAAAGGTAGAGCTAGGAGAAATGCTGTTTCCTAGGGCATATGAGCAAAGACACAGAGGTCGGAAAATAAAGCACATATATAGTGGAATAGAATTATAGAAGATAAGGCTGAAGAGGGAGGAAGAGTCCCCATGTTGGAATGACTAGAATGCCAAGCAGAGGAATTTTTATTTTAATTACATAACATTGGTAAATGATGGCTTTTTTTTTTTTAAAGATTTTATTTATTTATTAGAGAGAGAGATCACAAGCAGGCAGAGAGACAGGCAGAGAGAGGGGGAAGCAGGCTCCCCGCTGAACAGAGATCCCGATGTGGGGCTCGATCTCAGGACCCTGAGATCATGACCTGAGCTGAAGGCAGAGGCTTTAACCCACTGAGCCACCCAGGTGCCCCTAAATGATGGCTTTTTAAAAAAAATTTATGAGAGAGAGAGTGAGAGAGAGAGAGAGAGAGACATCATGCGCACAGCAGGGGGAGTTGCAGAGGGAGAGAGAGAAGCTAAGCAGGGACCCTGATGTGGGGCTCGATCCTAGCACCCTGGGATCATGACCCGAGCCAAAGGGTCAACCAACTGAGCCACCCAGGCACCCTAATGATGGCTTTTATGACCCGATGAGATCTATGTTTTAGGAAGATTGAGTAACTGCAAAGTGATTTGGTGGATGTAGAAGAGGTGAAAGTAGGGAAATGGGGAGATTTTTCTTTTCCCATTCTTTCAAAAAGTTGTTCACTTATTCTCTGCTATATTTTATGCTTTGTATTGAGGATAGTAAACTGTATCCTGTTTACTTGCACTGTGATTGTTTACTGGTATTTCAGAGCATAGATTATGAAGACCAAACTAGTATGTGTCTGTAGGAATGAAAGGTTGATTGGATGACAAATGCATTACAGAGGTGGGACAACAGGGTTTATAATTTCCTGTATGGGATAAGGGAGAGGTAGAAGTTAAAGATGACTTTTAGATTAAAAAATTTTTTTTTTTAAGATTTATTTGAGAGAGAGTGCAAGTGCATACAAGGGGATGGGCAGAGAGGGAGGAGAAGAAAGAATCCTTAAGCAGACTCCCCTCAAGTGTGGAGCCCAATGTGGGGATCCACCCCAGGACCCTGAGATCACTACCCAAGCTGAAATCAAGAGCTGGACATCCAACAGGCTGAGCTACCCAGGTGTTGTGACTTTTAGGTTTTTAACCGAATGACTTGTGGGCTTACTGAAGTTATTATTTGTAATGTACATTGGGAGATAAAGGGTAAGCTAATGTATGTGAACAAATGATATTTTTTACTTATTTTGTTTGAGTTGTCAGGGAAGCATTGAATTGATGCTGTTTAGGAAGCAATTGGCATTAGGGAGTTGGAGGAGTAGTTGGGGGAGTAGGGACCTGTGGCTAGAGATATTACAATATAGATTTGTAAATCATAACCATAGATGTGGCAGATGAAACTTAAAATAAATTGTCATGGAGAATGTGTGGGTGTATGTGCTGTTAGTGGGGGTGGGTAGGGAGCTAAAATTTTTTTATTTTGAGGGAATCACTTTATTAAAAAAAGTTACATATGCCCATTATAAAAAAAGTCTGGTTGTACAGAGGGTATATCCAAAATCTCACTACCCAGAAAAATCTTACTACCCAGATCTAACTATCACTAATATTCAGGAAGATCATTCCAGATTTCTTCTTATACATATTTGTAGATAGTTTACAACTGTTTATGGTATTTGAGTTCCTAAAATGCTAGTCCTGGACAGGCCTAGGAGGAGGTACTCATTCTTAGAGTCTGGCAAGTACATGCAAGTGCTTGATGCTGAGAGGGATGCCTCCTAAAATTTTAAACCCTAGGTAACTTGCTTGCTCACCCAGCCCTGGTCCTGCCTGTAAAACAACTAAACAATAAAAATTCCTTTACAATTAGTGTGCATTTTTATTAATTAAATCATGAACATCATTTAAAAAATCCATATACTGTGGGACTTTTAAAGAAAAACATCAGTTTCCTGACCTTGTCTCGTCCCGTCTAACTTAACCCCATCTGGCCTCCATTTCCTGGTGTATAGAGGCAACTATTGTCAACTCTTTTGACTTTTTTCTCCCCAGTGTTTACTACTGTATTTCTCAGTATTATGCTTTTACTGGTAGTACTTGATTTACTCTATTTATTTATTTTTTAAAGATTTTATTTATTTATTTGACACAGAGAGAGAGAGAAAGAATCCTTAAGCAGACTCCCCTCAAGTGTGGAGCAGAGAGGCAGGCAGAGAGAGAGGGGGAAGCAGTCTCCTTGCTGAGCAGAGAGCCTGATGTGGGGCTCCATCCCAGGACCCTGACGTCATGACCTGAGCCGAAGGCAGAGGCTTTAACCCACTGAGTTGCCCACGTGCCCCTTGATTTACTCTATTTAGATATTATCTAAATTCATTTACACATCACTGAATATTTTCTTATTTTATCTTTTTCTGGAAAGGCAGTGCCTTGGATTTAGTTTGTTACAGGGCTTTTTGTTGTTGAATAATTCAGCCAAAATTACTGTGCTATGACTTTGAAGATCTTCTTTGTAAGAGCTTGTTATATAGACTTTATTTTCACTAAATCCAGTAGAATATCCAGTTTATTTGTCCAATTTATAGTATCAAAATTGACTGTCTTAACATGTTCCGCAGATTTCATTTTTCTTGCAAAAGAAAATCTAATGAAATTTTAATGAAGTGTAAGTTAACTGTGCATTTATGTCCTTTAATTAAAATAAATTTTTTTCTAATGTTTATCAAATGTGTAATCTATGTACCAGATACCCACTTATGCTTTTTGTATATATGATTTCATTTATGCCTCAAAACTCGTAGTTTCCAGTAACTTCATTTTATGGGTGAGGAAATAAAGAGAAAAGTTAAATAATTTGTCTAAAGCTGCAGTTGTGGTAAATAGTGCAGCCAGAATTCAGACTTGGGAATGTCTAACACTTAAATCCGTATTCTTAACTGCTGACTTGAGTTATACATGTTGTTCTCTTTTGGTTTCCCAGATTTCTCCAGGAACATTCCTTTTTACTTCCTCTGCTGAAATATTGCTTTTAAGTATAGTCTTCAAAATTTACATAAAATTTGCTTTTGCAGACTAAGACATTTTTTCAGTTTTTATTAAAGATAGGAAAGATTTACTGCAGTGGTTTCTTATGCTTATGAAGACTAAAAAAGACAAAAGAAAATACAAATTTCATGCTCAAGCATTTGGGGCTTGGGAGAGGGAGAGAAGAAATTAATATAGCCAAGCAGATTATTTATCTCTTGTTTGATTCACAAATATATAATGCTTATTTAAGGTCCTGTGTTGTGTCTCAAGAAATTCAGAGATAAATCGTGTACACTGTGTCTTTATGAATAATCAACCAAAAGTATACCTATAGGCAATAAAAGTACCCTGTAAGAAGGGTAGATTAGGTATTATGGGGATTTGTTGGAGGTATAAGGAAAACTTGTAGCAAAGGAAATGACTTGAGGTGGGCTTCCTAAAGGATGGATAGCACAATTACGGAATGGTTATTTCAGTAGAAATTTACAGAGGCAGGAAATTTTGGGGGCATGTTGTGGAATAGTAACTTGTTTGTTTGATTAGAGTTTTCTTTCCCAAGTTCACATAGTAATGTTTGAATTGGAAATAGAATCCTGGGCATTCTGACTCCAGAGTATGCAGTAGTAGCTGTTGTGCTAAATTGCTGTATACTCACCTAGAAATTTGCCTGGTAACCCCTCAGGGAAGGTATTCATCAGGGAAGCAAGTTTCCTGAGGGATCACTGGGAAGAGATGAGGAGGTGGTCAGCTGGGGGTGTGTGGGGGGGTGGTATAGGTTAATGAAGAGGAGCACTGACGAGAGTGGGATTCACTTTGGGAGCAGTGATCAAGAAAGGTTGGCAGGAATGTGATGCATGATGGAATTAGTTCTCAGGGTTCCAGATGGAACTGTGGTGGGTTAAAGATGACTGCACATTCTTTGCCACCTTTTAAAGGAGGCATTTAAATTATACTGAGAAAAACTTTCTTCTGTTAACATCATTAAAAAAAGTTACTTCTGATAGCACTTTGTGAATTTAAGTGGTATTTCAAGGTTAGTTTATATTATTAATGTTATAAAGTTATTTAGCACTCTAAAAAATTGTATTACTGTTATTCAGTTCTTATCTTTAAACTATATTGCCTAAATATTTTTAAGAATGTGTTGTTCATACATGGAACAATAAAGAACATAAAATTAGATCTGGAGAGAAATATTTCACGAACTTAATGGTCTCCAATTATTTCTACTTGTATCATGCAATTAAATGTTCCTTTCTTGGGGCGCTTGGGTGGCTCAGTCATAAAGCATCTGCCTTCAGCTCAGGTCATGATCCCAGGATCAAGCCCCGCATCATTCTCCCTGCTCAGCGGGAAGCCTGAAGCCTGCTTCTCCCCCCCCACCCCCCCAGGCGCGCCCCCCCCAACTCTCCCTGTTTGTGTTCCCTCTCTCGCTGTCTCTCTGTCAAATAAATAAATACAATCTCAAAAATAAAATAAAAAAATGTTACTTTCTTAGTAAGGATGAGTTTGATTTGTTGACTTGCCATTGTTAGCTATAAATGGGGGAAATGCACTTACAGTTTAGGAATTAAATAACTTGGATTTAAGCATTTGATGGGTTTTGGTCATCAGAAAGTCAAATTTTAAGATAAGAATCATTGCTCAACAAGTGTAGTTGGCACTTCAGTAAGCTGAAGAATCCCTCCCTTAAAATTTATAGGCTGAGAGGTGAGAGAAGAACTTTATACAAACAAGAGAAATGACAGTTGCCTGAGAAATAACAAAATACTATGAGATCTCCAAGTGGGAAAAGTTTATTATTCTTTAAAAATTATGTGTATATGTATTAAGTTTTGGAAAAAATTTCATGAAGTGGGGCATTTGAATTGGATTTTAGGGAAATGACTGTATCTACAGATTGAGGGTGGTTTGATGGATTAAGGTGAAAATAGACACAGGGGGAGTAGTATCAAATGTATCTGGAAAATGGCCAGCAATAATGTGCGGAATGAGGAGGGTTAGATTGGAGATGAAGTTAAGGCTATTTAAGGCTCTATTTTATAGGTGTTTGAAGGCACTTGGAGGTATTTTATTTGAATAGGAACAGATATCACTCGTATTTTAGGAAGATTATCCTAGGTGGACTAAGAGGTGGTTAGTGTAATGACAGTTAAAAAAATGAGCTCCGGAGCCTTCAGTCCTGGGACATCTGGCTCTGTCACTCTTGGTAGTCTGATCAGTCATGAGTTTAATCTACAAAATGAGGGTAGAGAGCTGTTGGGATGAATAAATGAGATTATCTAGTGCAGCGCTTACTACGTTTCTTTCTTTTTTTTTTTTTTAAGATTTTGTTTATTTGAGAGAGAGTGCAAGAAGGTGCACACCTGAGTGGAGGGATGGGCGGAGGAGAGAGAGAGGGAGAAGCAGACTCGCCACCAAGCAGGGAGTCTGATGTTCAATTCAAGGACCCTGAGATCATGACCTGAGCTGAAGGCAGACACTTAACTGACTGAGACACCCAGGCACCTCACTTACTTACTACATGTCTTAACACAGAGTAAGTGTTCACAAAAAATGTTAGCCAAAGGAGAGTATTATTCTGGAAAAGGGCAAAGACTAGAGGTAGAAAGACCACACAGGAAAAGCAGAGTCAGTCTGTTCTTTTTCCTTTCCTTTCCTTTTCTTTTCTTTTCTTTTCTTTTCTTTTCTTTTCTTTTCTTTTCTTTTCTTTTCTTTTCTTTTCTTTTCTTTTCTTTTCTTTTCTTTTCTTTTCTTTTCTTTTCTCTTTTCTTTTCTTTTCTTTTCTTTTCTCTTTCTCTTTCTCTTTCTCTTTCTCTTTCTCTTTCTCTTTCTCTTTCTCTTTTTCTCTTTTCTCTTTTCTCTTTTCTCTTTTCTCTTTTCTCTTTTCTCTCCTCTCTCCTCTCCTCTCCTGTCCTCTCCTCTCCTCCCCTCCCCTCCCCTCCCCTCCCCTCCCTCCTTTCCTCCCTCCCGCCCTTCCTCCCTTCCTTCCTTCCTTCTTCCTGTACTATTTAATAAGGTGTATAATGTGCTAAGGCTTTTTTTTTTTTTTTTTTTTTTTTTTGGTAGAGGTAACATTTTATCCCACTGTTGAAAAATCTTGTTAGGTGTGTGTGTTTAAAGTAAGTTCTATGAAAAGACAATTGGTGTCAGAGTATCAAAGTAATGTGTACTGGAATAATTCATCTTAAATGTGCATGAAAAATGTGCACTTTTGGTGACATTTTCGGCCGTGCGGTGGTGGTGATGAAACACCCCATGATGAGTAAACCCAGCTGCTTGGGAAATCATTGAAGAGTACCTGTCACTGGAGTTTTCACTCAGTGCTTCCTCACTGTGTAACCTTTTTTCCTTACTGGGTCTTGAGAAATAAGAAGAAGGTGGAAAAGAGAGGACATGAAATAGTGAAGACACCATTTATTTTGTTTGTTTGCTGGGAATTATTCCTCAGAGGGTATAAGGGTTGGGAGGAAGAATTCCTTAACTTAAAGGTGCTCAGTTTCCTCAAAGTTTTCAGGAATCATAAGTAAATTCCGTGGTTGTTTGGCCTCTGAGGTGGGAGAGTTAGGGTGAATTGATTATACCCAAGCTTACAGGAAGGATTAGTCAGAGCTATTATTGAGAAAATTGAAAATTACCTTGAGTTACCTAAAACCTTCAGGTCAGCTGTGACTGCTTTTCTCTGGCTCATACCCACTATGTCAACAAACTCCTTTGTCCCTGCCTTCAGAATACATCTTGAATTGGGCCATTTCTTTCTTCTTCCATTGCTGCCACTCTAGTGTAAATCATCGTTATTTCCTTGACTCGCCCAAAACAACGCTCCTGAAACTGGTCCTGTTTGATTTGCACGCTGCTTTGGACTTGTCTTTATGTAACAGTCAGAGTAGTTCTTTTGACTAATGAGGAAGTCTTGAAAAGCCCTCCATGGTCTGGCCCTACTGCTGGAGCTTTCTTTCCTGTCACTCCATTCACCCTATTGTACACCCTCCATCAAGCTGCTCTTACCCCAGGGTCTTTGTACCTGTGGTTGCCCCTGCTTAGATGGGCTTTCCAAATGTATTTACATAATTCACTCAGTTAAGGACTCAGTTCTCTATTCACAGATCTCACATAGGTTTCTCTGATTACTCTCTGTAAATGGGCAGTCCTAGGTAGTCTCTATTCCCTTTCATAGGCTTAAAGCATTTGTCACTACCCCACAAATACACCTTTTAAGAACATTTGTTTTCCCCACTAAAATGTAAACTCCAAGAGAGCAGGATTCTGCTTTCTGAAGCATTCTTACTAGCTAGAACATAATAAATGCCTGGTAAATACTTGTTTAATGAATGAATGATTTATAAACAAAAGGAGGTTTATACTTTTTAAAATCTGAGATATGCTGCTGTCATCAATGTTTATTTTCATCTGTGTACTAGAATAGGTAAAGTGAAAATATAAATGTTTAAGAATAGGAACAACTAGGGAACTACAGAATTATAGTTGGATATCCAAGTAGCTTTTGCTTAAAATAGTTTCTTGTGCTACCTATAAGTTAATCTTTCCTAAACTTGGGGGCTGGCAAAAATTGATTCTTACAAATTTCTTTACTCTCTGATTTTGTAACTGTCATTTTTAGGTCTTTAGCATATTTCAGCTCTAGACCAAGTTCTGTTCAAGATCTCAGTTCCAAATACCAAAGAACTATATTGAACTTAAATGACTGAGTGAAAAACAAAACAGCAAATACCAGAATGATCTTTATGCCTTGTGCATAAAACAAGGATCACAGATTTGTTTTAAATTTGAATTTGAATGCTTTCTTACCAGTATTGTGATTTTGGACAAGTTATTTAAGCTTTCTTGAGTCTGTTTTTCTTTTCTTTTCTTTTTTTTTTAATTTTTTTATTAACATTTAATGTATTATTTGCCCCAGGGTACATGTCTGTCAATTGTCAGGCTTAGACATTTCACGGCACTTACCGTAGCACATACCCTCCCCAATGTCCATAACCCAGCCACCCTATCCCTACCCCCCCAGCTCCCAGCCACCCTAAGGTCGTTTCGTGAGTTTAGGAGTCTCTTATGGTTTGTCTCCTTCCCCATCCCATCTTGTTTCATTTCTCTCCCCTACCCCCCAACGACCCCCCACCCTGCCTCTCAGATTCTTCATATCAGAGAGATCATGTGATAATTGTCTTTCTCTGACTGACTTATTTCGCTTAGCATAATACCCTCCAGTTCCATCCATGTCATTGCAAATGGCCAGATTTCATTTCTCTTGATGGCTGCATAGTATTCCATTGTATATATATACCACATCTTCTTTATCCATTCATCTATTGATGGACCTCTAGGTTCTTTCCACAGTTTGGCTATTGTGGACATTGCTGCTATAAACATTCGGGTGCATGTGCCCCTTCGGATCACTACATTTGTATCGTTAGGTTAAATACCCAGTAGTGTGATTTCTGGGTCGTAGGGTAGCTCTGTTTTCAACTTTTTGAGGAACCTCCATACTGTTTTCCAGAGTGGCTGTACCAGCTTGCATTCCCACCAACAGTGTAGGAGGGTTCCTCTTGCTCCACATCCTCGCCAACATCTGTCGTTTCCTGACTTGCTAATTT
>CM053613.1:70691576-70731452 GCA_028646535.1 Procyon lotor
GTATGATATAGTATCCTTCCTCATCTCTTATTATCGTCTTTGGCTTAAAATCTAATTTATCTGATATAAGGATTGCCACCTCAGCTTTCTTTTGATTTCCATTAGCATGGCAAATTGTTTTCTACCCCCTCACTTTAAATCTGGAGGTGTCTTTGACTCTAAGATGAGTTTCTTGTAGACAGCATATTGAATGGTCTTGTTTTTTTATCCATTCTGATACTCTGTGTCTTTTGATTGGGGCATTTAGCCCATTTACATTCAGGGTAAGTATTGACAGATATGAATTTAGTGCCATTGTATTGCCTGTAAGATGACTGTTATCTGTATATTGTCCTAATCCTTCCTGGTCTATGTTCCTTTGGGGTCTCTCTTTGCTTAGAGGACCCCTTTCAATATTTCCTGTAGGGCTGGTTTGGTGTTTGCAAATTCTTTCAGTTTTTGTTTGTCCTGGGAGCTTTTTATCTCTCCCTCTATTTTCAGTGACAGCCTAGCTGGATATAGTATTCTTGGCTGCATATTTTTCTCATTTAGCACTCTGAGTATATCTTGCCAGTCCTTTCTGGCCTGCCAGGTCTCTGTGGATAGGTCTGCTGCCAATCTAACATTTCTCCCTTTGTATGTTACAGACTTCTTGTCCCCGAGCTGCTCTCAGGATTTTCTCTTTGTCTCTAAGACTTGTAAGTTTTACTATTAGATGACGGGGTGTAGACCTATTTTTATTGATTTTGAGGGGGGTTCTCTGTGCCTCCTGGATTTTGATCCTTTCCCCTTTGCCAGATTAGGGAAATTATCTGCAATAATTTTCTCCAATATACCTTCCGCCCCTGTCTCTCTTTCTTTTTCTTCTGGGATCCCAACTATTCTAATATTTTTGGGTCTAATGGTATCACTTATCTCTTGAATTCTCCTCTCATGGTCCAGTGGTTGTTTGTCTCTCTTTGTCTCAGCTTCTTTTTTCTCCGTCATTTGGTAATTCTTTCTTCTGCCTCATTTACCCTAGCAATGAGAGCCTCCATTTTTTATTGTACCTCATTGATAGCTTTTTTGATTTCAACTTGGATAGAGTTTAGTTCTTTTATTTCTTCAGAAACGGATTTTATTTCTCCAGAAAGGGATTCTCTCATATCTTCTATGCTTTTTTCGAGCCCAGCTAGCATCTTGATAACTGTCATTTTGAACTCTATTTCTGACATATTACTAATGTCTGTATTGACTACGTCTCTAGCCATCTGTACTGTCTCCTTTTTTTTGTGGTGAGTTTTTCCACCTTGTCATTTTATCAAGATAGGAATAGATGAGTGAGAGAAAAATACTGGAGTTCTGCAGTTTTCACTGATTGATTAACTAGGTCTTGGTGGGATATTCTCACTGATCTTCTGGGGAAGGGGCCCATTGCCGTGATTCTCAAATGTCTTTGCCCAAGGTGGAATTGCACCGCCAAGCACTTTGCTCAGTTTTTCTCTCGGGAGTCTTTTCTCCCTGAGAGCTTTCCCTACCGCCCTGGAGGCCGGGAATGAAAATGGCAGCCTCCCAGTCTCCAGCCCAGTGGAGCTGATCACTTGGGGTCCCGCTCCTCAGCACGCCCTCAGAGGAAAGCAGTCAATCACTCCCGTCTTCCTTGTCTGTGGCCCATGCTCTGTGCTCAGCTAGCCTGGGGTGGAGCGCCTCTATCTGTGGTGGACGCGGCCCCGTCTGGAGTCTCCAATCTCAGCAGATTCCTGCTGCGTGCTCATGTGCTGCTCCTTCCGAAGGAGGAAGGAGGGGGTCTCTCTGGAGATGCTTCTTGTAGGGTCCCTGCTTCAGGAGTAGTGGCCCAATTGTGCCTCAGATCACGGTGTAAGATAAGCCTGAGCTGATAGTGCACTGGCAGCTCCTTCTCTGCCACCGGCTTCTCTGCCCCAATACCTGGGAGCTCTGCCGCACTTGGACACCCCCAGTCCCTCTGTGACTCCACGGGTCCTGAAACCACACTGTTCCCACTATGGCTAAGACCCCCCCCCCCCCCCAGCCTCTGGAGTGATGTCCCTCAGAGGAACAGACTAAAAGTTCTGATTTTGTTCTCCGTGGCTTTGCGGCTCTGGGAGCCGGCCCCTTCCTCCGGGGTGTCTCTTCCATTGCTTTGGATTCACTTTTTCCACACGTACTACCTTTCGGAAAGTGGTCAATTTTCTGCTCCTAGAATTGCTGTTCTTATTCTCTTCTTTCTTCTGTTGAGTTTGCAGGCTTTTAGAATGATTGGATAACTATCTAGCTGAACTTCTGGGATCTGAAGTTCAGATCTATCTCAGCCTCCTACACCTCCTCCATCTTGCCTCACTCCTCTTAGTCTGCTTTTTTATGAGTAAAATGGGTATAGTGTTACCAGGCCATACACCACACAAGGCTGATGTATAAGTTAAATAAAAAGATACTGTATAATACAGTTGGTACGTAATAAGTGGTAATATTATATCATAATTTTATGTGCATGGACTTCTGAGTATATATGTTTTTGTATTTTGATATATTATTTCTGATTTTCCAAAGGTATTTGACAGTAGTAGCTGACATGTTTTAAATCCATCTAATTGTTATAAAATCCAGTCCGTTTGTTTTGCATTTTTTATTTTAAAAAGCAGATAACATTTTGGATTAATGAATTATTTAAACCAGTATTAGAAATTATTAATATGAGAACATGACATAACTTACGCTTTTAAAGATTAAACATTTTTTAAGATCTATGTGATGAGCACAGGGTGACATATGGAAGTGTTGAGTTATTGTATACATGAAACTAATATAACACTGTATGTTAACTGGAATTAAAAAACTTAAAAAATTGTAAGATATGTATTTTTGAAACTTTGTAATTTACATTTAAAAATTATACTGTGGATATGCTCAGTCATCTCATTGATATTAGTGTAAGCCAAATGCACAATATGGCTCAGTAAAATAAAATTACATATTAAAATTTTCAGGATTGCAGTTATCAACTTTATTAGATAATCTTTTTATGCTTCTGCAAGCTATTTATGGTTAACATTTTGTGGTGTAGCTTTACTCCTTGGATTCTTTTATTGTCCTGCATCTCTCAGGTGAGGTAACTAGCTCATTCTATAAAGTATAGATTTTAATGAACCAGGAGACAACAATAAGAAAAACATTATTTCTCCTCTATCTTCTGAATATGAATTAAGAGGGCAATAAGATATACATAATGGGCTTATAAAAACAACACTGCAATAATGACTGATAACAAAAAATATTCAGTTCTTTACCACTTATTTTATATAGTACTTAGTAGCACAATTCTGGTCATTACCTATAGAAAATACTTAGAATGTTCCTTTGACTCTTTCTTGATACCCTACCCCTTTTTCCTCTCTAACTTTGTAGAGAAATGTAGAAATTCATGGTTAAGCAGAGTCAGTGAGTGAGAAAATGGGATAGACCTTTAGGAAATGACTTAAGGAGCAATTAACTTGAAAGTTGCCTTAAAATAAGCTTGAATGTGCCCTGTAGGAATTTTGCAAATTGTCATTAAGATTTGTGCAAATGTAAATGTAAATACTGGGTCCTTCTGGTAGTTTGCTCTTTTCAGCACTGTGCACAGGCGTATATTGATGGAGGCTGCAGCATGAGAGTACCATTTGAGACATTGTACTGTACCACAATTTAGATTTCCGGAAAGTAGCAGCTGGGAAAGCAGCCTAGCAGGTAACAGTCCGTGTTTGCTTAGAGGAAGTCATTGGGTAAAACTTGACTAAAAGAAATAGCAGTCACAGCTGCAGCCTACTTGCAGAACGTGTGTTTCATCTGTGTGAATATGATTTTTTTTTAAAAGATTTTATTTATTTATTTGACAGAAATCAAAAGGAGGCAGAGAGGCAGGCAGAGAGAGGGGGGGAAGCAGGCTCCCTGCTGAGCAGAGAGCCCGATGCGGGGCTTGATCCCAGGACCCTGAGATCATGACCTGAACCGAAAGCAGAGCCTTTAACCATCTGAGCCACCCAGGTGCCCCGTGAAAATGATTTTTCATTCATTTCTTTGATTTCTGTGTATGCAGATATGGAGGTAGTTGGTCACCATCAACTGTTTTTAAGGCATTGAGAGTAGGCATCTTGCATTCCTAGTCTAAATGCAAGTTAAGCATTGTGTATGAATAAATGTGCTGCACGGAAGAAGCCATCAGCAGTATTAGAGAGGTGGCAGAATGAAAGGCATGGTCTTTGAAAAAAATTCTGAGGTAGGAAGCAAGGAGAACTTACTCTGTCAGAGAAGCAGAGTTATTTCATTTCTTCAGTTTTGCATTAATAGTCTGATGAATATTACATATATTGTACTGTCAAGTAAGTACATATGTCTACACCATTTAGTGATAGTCCAAACAGCAAGGACCTAATGAGAACTGATATCCAAAATAAGGAATATTTTGAAATACACTAGGCAATTTAGTTGATCTATTCTTCTAACTGCTTTCGAATTAAGTGCAGATTTCTTGAAAAAAAAGAATAGGGACTTTGTAACTAGAATCCTTTTTTCTTATTTGTATACATGTTTACTAACCTAGAATAGAATTGGCTGATGGTAGGCTAGTCACAAACTTTCTACTGAGGTACACGTAATGTTAGATGTGCGTCAAGTAGCTTTAAATGTCTTTGAAATTTCATACTTATCTTAAAATCCACATGACGTTTTGCAATGTACACACCATTATATGTTCAAATTTATATAACAGTGCTTAAAATTAACCCCTTAGAAAGACGTGACGTTTTAAATTTTGTATTCCTTAGCACTTGCTATAGTACTAACATTTTGAAAAGTAATGTGAGAATGGTCAGTTTTTGGCTTAACTATCTGGTATTATAATTTTAATAGTTTGGGGAGTATCTGGGTGGCTCAGTCTCTAAAGTGCCCAACTCTTTTTTTTTTTTTTTTTTTTTCAAAGATTTTATTTATTTGACAGAGAGAAACATAGCGAGAGAGTACAGCGAGAGAGGGAACACAAGCAGAGGGAATGGTAGTGGGAGAAGCAGGCTTCCTGCAGAGCAGGGAGCCCAATGTGGGGCTCGATCCCAGGACTCTAGGATCATGACCTGAGCTGAAGGCAGGCACTTAACGACTGAGCCACCCAGGTGCCCCTAAAGTGTCCAGCTCTTGATTTAGGCTTTCTTGATTTTAGATTTCACATTGTGAAATTGAGCTCTGTGTCAGGCTCCATGTTGGGCGTGGAGCCTGCTTAAGATTCTTTCTCTCCCTCTCCCTCTGCCCCCCCTTAAAAAATATTAATACTTTGAGATGCTCCACAGTAGGAAACCCAGCCAGCATTTCACTTTTGAAGTATGTGGTTGGGTGTACAAGGAAATTACAGGTCATTTAAGATATAAATACTCTGTTATCTACTACCTAAGGGGAAAAAAAACCCACGATTCTTCTCAAAAACCAAATAAGGGCAATCATTTTTCCAATTAAAAATGTGAACTCTCTTACTAATGAATCAGAAGATAGATATGAATTGATACTGATTTGGTAATTGGTACAGTTTTGGTAATAATAGATATAAATCTTTTTTAAGCAAACAGGCCAATAAGAGAAATAAGCCAATCTAATTTATGTATAGGTGAAAGTAATAGCATTTTAAATGTGAAAGGAGTTGTTCATTTTAAGTCACTTGATGAAACCTAATGTAAAATTCTTAAAAAGCTAAAAAGCTTATAAAATCTATCAGAACCACTGAATACTGCACTTTTTCTGTGGACAGTATTTTCATCATCCAGGTTGTGAGTGTACAAAACTAGGATGATAAGAACACCTACCTTGGAGTAGTTTCTCTGGAAAAATACCAGTACTCTTCAGAATGTGTTTGTTTGCAGTATAGTCTTATTTAGAAAATATAGAATTTATGTTTTGAATGATACATTCAGATGTTCAGAAGAAATAGAAGAATTTACAATATCCACTCCTTGCATATCCTAGATATTTTGAGCATAGTTATTATATGCACATATTTTTTCTCCTTAAAACAGAAATTGTAGCAATGTTATGTATTTTTCTGTACTTGAAAATTCTTTTTTACATGATACATAATTCTGTATCATTATGTAAAGTGTCTCCTTGATCTTTCTTTTTTTAGGACTGCCTGATATTCCCTCGAATGGCTGTATCCCAGTTTTCTTTAACCAGAGCCTGTTCTTCTACTTGTAGGTTGTTGCATTATTGCCCTGACTCCATAAATATGTTAGTGTTGAAAGTTGTTTGTCTCTTAGTTCCAGGCAGAAATACTGTACAGATATGAAAAGAGTAAAGAAGAATGTTGGCAGTGAGGTTGGGAGGGTAATCTTTAGCCAGTGTATTATTGTTAGAGGTAAAGTGTTCATTTAAAGACTTTCTTTTTCTATTTAAAATTATGTAATTTCTTAATCTGCTATCATGCATGTTTGCATATAAGTGATAGCATTCTCCAGAAAGGGCCTTCAAAAAACTTGAACTGCCCTAGGTAGCATTCTGGCATCTACTGAGAGAACCTTGTGTCATGAGATCTGGGTTTATGTTTCCATTGTACTGGGATGTGGGCAAGCCTAAAATTCTGAACTGAATGTGTCTTTTTCACTTTACCATCATATTGTTTTGTAATTAAAAAAGAAAAAACTGCTTGTAAACATTTTAACCAGTGGTTCCTATGTACATCATTCTCCTGCTTTCCTTTTAATATAGTTTATTGCATCCGTGTATTTCTATAAATATTTTATTTAAAGGTTCATTGATTTAAATTTTATAAAGAGATTATGATGCTTTAATTTTTGGGATTTCTTCCACTTAATAAATTACATTGCTAAAATTTATTCATATTTTTACTCATCCCTAAAGTTTATTCATCTTGTATGTGTCTTTCATTCTATTACTATTGACCAGAATTTATCTGGTCTTCTGTTTATGGACATTTTGGTTGTTTCCCAGTTTTTGCTTTATCTGTGAACAGTGCTTCTGAGAATATTCTTTTTTTTAATTTTTTTATTCTTATTTTTTTAAAGATTTTATTTATTTGACAGAGAGAGATCACAAGTAGGCAGAGACACAGACAGAGAGAGGGAAGCAGGCTCCCTGCCGAGCAGAGAGCCTGATGCAGGGCTCGATCCCAGGACCCTGAGACCATGACCTGAGCCAAAGGCAGAAGCTTTAACCCACTGAGCCACCCAGGCGCCCCCTTCTGAGAATATTCTTATAGTTGTTTCTGTTGTACATTGCAAGACTTTTTTTTAGGAAAATGAGCTGTTAGATCACAGCATATGTGAATGTCCCACTTCAGGAAACAATGGCACTGTGTTTACCCAAGTGCTTGCACTACAACAAACAAGTTTCTTCTTCTGTGTGTTGTGAATACAGACAGGACTCCTGCTCTTATGGGAATTACATTCTAGTTAAGTATATAAAACAAAATACTTTCAGAAATACTGCAGTGTTATGCAAAGAATAGCAGAAGTGTTGGGAGCTGAGTGATGGGTGGTCTTTAGCCAGTTTCTATTTATTAGATGTAAGAGTGATGGGAAATTATTGCGAGAGTTGTTTTAGTGTGGTCATGGAAGGCCTCAGGAAGGACATTTAAGGTGAGACCTGGATGAAGAGGCTGCTGGGTCACAATCTGAGACTCTAAGGGTAGTACTGCAGAGTTGCTGGGGAAGGGACCATCAGGGTCTGTAGCAGGAACAAAAAAGCCCTTGTGGTTGGAAAGCAGCATACCAAGAGGGAAGTGAGAGGTGGGCCAGGCTGGAGCATGACTGTGCAGTGAAGAGACATTAGAAACTTAAATAGGTGAGTGACGTGACTGTGTTTAGATTTAAAAAATATCACTCTTGCTACCATTTTGGTGATGATTACTAAACCAGGATGGACAGGAATGGAAATAAGGAGCTGGGTTAGAAGCTAGTCTAAGTGAAAGATGGTGATGATGGCTTAAACTAAGGTCACAGTGGAGAGGAGAGAAATAGAGTCAGGGTATGTTTTATGGGTAAAGCAACAAGATTTGCTTATAAGTTATTTTGGATTTTTAGGGAGGTAGAAGCTTTTAATTTCCAAAACGTGCTTCATTGGTGAAAAAAAAGGTATATATGGAAGCTGGTTTCTGGGTCTTACTCCCAGAGTTCTTTCCTCTACACTTTGTACTACTGCTTCTTGTTCTGTGGCCATATACCTGTTTCTGGCACTTTCACCTTTCAGCCCCTTTTCTGGCCTTACATCTTTGGAAAAATGTCTATTCTGCTCCTCTGCTCATTTTTTTAATTGGATGGTTGGTTTTTGGTGTTAGGTTGTATAAGTTCTATATATATTTTGGGTATTAACTCCTTATTGGATGTACCGTTTGCAGATATCTTCTCTCAATCAATAGGTTGCCTTTTTGTTTTGTGGGTGGTTTCCTTTGCTGTGTAGTCCCCAAAATTAACTTTCACTTTACTTTCCCTTGCCTGAGTAGACATATTCATAAATATGTTGCTAGAGTCAGTGTCCAAGAGATTATTGCCTGTGTTTCCTTTTAGGAGTTTTATGGTTTTAGATCTCACATTTAGGTATTTAATCCATTTTGAGTTAATTTTTGTGGATGGTATGAGAAATTGGTCCATTTTCATTCTTTTGCACATAACTGTCCAGTTTTCCCAGCATTATTTATGAAGAGACTGTTTTGCAGATGTAATTGAAATCTCAAGTCGGTTGACCTTAAGATAACAGAGATTATCTGGGTGGACCCAATCCAATGACATAGGTCCTTTGAGAGAGAGTTTTCTCAGGCTGGTGGCAGAAGAGGAAGTCAGAGATTTGAAGCATGAGAACGATTAGGTGTGTTCTTGAAGGCTCAGAGGTAAAACTGGGGGGACGTGTGGGGAATGTGAGGGTCTTCTAGAAGTTGAGAGTGGCCCTAGGCTGACTGCCAGTAAGGAAACAGGAACCTTAGTCCTACAACTGCAGGGAACTGAATTTGGCCAACAACCTTAATGAGCTCAGAAGAAAAATCTTCCCAGAGCCAACAGATGGGAGCAAACCTGGCTGACACTTTGATTTTGGCCTCATGAGACCATATATTAAAATAGTCATTAATCAGAAAAGCTGTCAAGCTCACGATATCAGATACAGATTTTCCAAAAATGTAACTACATGAAATTTCAAATTTTATCATTTGCCACAAATACTGGCATTTGTTTTCCTTGAGGTAACAGGCTTACTTCATTTTTGAGAAAATATCTGTTGGATAACGTAGTTCGAAGTAACTTTAGTTTGTCTCCTGTTCTTTCAAAAAAATTTTATGCATTTATTTGACAGAGAGAGAGAGAGAGAGATCACAAGGAGGCAGAGAGGCAGGCAAAGAGAGAGGGGGAAGTAGGCTCCCTGCTGAGCAGAGAGCCTGATGTGGGGACTCGATCCCAGGACCCTGAGATCATTACCTGAGCTGAAGGCAGAGGCTTTAATCCACTGAGCCACCCAGGTGCCCCTGTCTCCTGTTCTTTGAAATAAAAATGGTGTTCAATTAAAAATGGGGCTAATTCATCTTATATCTTAATCACTAAAGTGTTTTCCTCAAGATAATTATCTGTTGTATATTGAAGTCTAAAGATTGAATAAAATTAATAACTTTTATTCTTCTTTAAGAATCTTAAATGAAGATAGGTTTTGCTTTTTGAAACTGAGTGCTTCTTGGTGCAGAAAAGAATGACTTAACTACTGCAGTTGATTACACTGCCTTTGTTCGTGGCTGTATCACGTGTACCATGTACCATCATGGTAGCACAGTGAAGAAGTAATAAGTTATTATTAGAATTGTTGAACCTGAAAGGTTCTTGGGGATCCTTGGCTGTATTTTGAGAACTACTGTCCTATATCTTTACCAGCATTTGCATTGTCAGTTTTTCAGTTTTAACCATCTAATGGATGTATCTCATTGTGGTTTTTCTTGTCATTTTCTGATGGCTGATGAGAATTGAGCACCTTTTTATATGCTTATGGGCCATTAGGATATCTTCTTTGTAATGGGCCTTTGTAAGTGCCTCTTTTTTTTTTTTTTTTAAAGGTTTCATTTGTTTATTTGGCAGAGAGAAAGAGATCACAATTCCGCAGAGAGGCAGGCGGAGAGGAGGAATCAGGTCCCCCGCTGAGAGCCCCATGTGGGCTCAATCCCAGGACTCTGAGATTACGACCTGAGCCTTAGACAGAAGCTTTAACCCACTGAGCCACTCAGGTGCTCCTGTAAGTGCCTCGTGATAGATAGTTTTGGACCCATTACAATTGACATATTTACCAGACATTTATAAGTCAAATTAGGAAAAAATGTCATTTACTACATAGCAATTTCCTTTGTTTTGGAAAGTTTTTTTGTTTTTGAAGATTTTATTTATTTATTTGACAAAGAGAGTGAGCACAAGCAGGGGGAGTGGCAGGCAGAGGGAGAAGGAGAAGCTGACTCTCTATTGAGCATGGAGCCTGATGCGGATGCTCAACTGACTGAGCCACATAGGCATCTGTCCCTGTTTTTGAAACTTTTTATTGAAGCATAACATCAGTTCAGTGAGGTGCTTTGTACTTTTATTAACTTTCTGATTTTTAAAAAATTTACCAATTTTTTATTATTTCATTTATCTTTATTATTTCTTTATTTCTACTTACTTTGAATTTAATTCACTTGTCCTTGTCCTAGGTTATGGGTTGACATTTAGATGATTAATTTCAAGCCATTTTCTTTTCTTATTTAAACATTTAAAGTTCTAAATTCTCCTCTAAACACTACTTTGCATCCTACAAATTTTGATGTAGTGTATTTTAATATAATTTATTATGAAATTTTTTCCAATTTCTTTTAAATTTTTTTCTTTTACTCATTTGCTATTTATATGTTGCTTAATTTCTAAATGTTTGGGTTCTTTCTAGGTTTGTTACTGATACCAGTTAAAGCAAGTTGATGTAGTAATATTATTCAAGTTTCCATATCCTTAATGTTTTTCCGTCCAGGATTTTCTAGAGAGGAAGACAGTTGTTAAATTTTCTAGTTATTATATGGTTGTCCATTTCCCCCTTTATTTCCACTGGTATTTACTTCATGTATTTTGAAGTTACGTTATTTGGAACATACACATACATGATTGCTATATTTTCCTGATGAATTGACTTTTTTACTATTTGCAAATGTCCCATTTTACTTTTGGTAGTTCTTTTTTCTTAGTAATAATAGTAAATCCAGTTTTTCTCTGTCTTGGTATATTTATCTTTTTCTATGCTCTTACTCTGAACCTATCTTTTTTTTTTTTTTTTTAAGACTTTATTTTATTTTGATAGAGTGGAGAGAGATCACGAATAGGCAGAGAGGCAGGCAGAGAGAGGGGGGGAAGCAGGCTCCCCGCTGAGCGGAGAGCTCGATGTGGGGCTCGATCCCAGGACCCCGAGACCATGACCCGAGCTGAAGGCAGAGGCTTTAACCCACTGAGCCACCCAGGCACCCCTGAACCTATCTTTATGTTGCTTTGCAACCGTCTTGGGAGCTTCCCAGGGAAACTCTGAAACCTGTCCCCTTAGGTAGAAGGCAGGCAGAGGCCCAAGAAGAGTAGGCCAACCGAGGTTAGTAGGTGACAGTTTTCATAAGCAAAGGAAGCTTACATACGAGGCATGTATTGGGTGGCAGCAGAATGAATGGATCCTAGCTCCTGCCTATAAAATCTTAAAAGTTTATAAAGAAGCCCTAACTGGGTTTGGTCATATCCTCCAGGCAGCTGTTCTCAACACTTCACTATCTCAAGGCTGTGTCCTTGGAGCAACCTCAGGGAGTGGGAAAGGCAAGCAGAACGCACATTGCAAGGAAAAGGGAGAGGTGAGGAGCATTTCACAGTCCAGCTCATGGGTCAGTGGTCATGTCTTTTTGGTGACGTTTTCCAACACTTTATCTTTATTTTTAAGGTGCATTGCTTGTCAGCAATGCTTATTGGGTCTTGCTTTTTTATCCAGTCAAGCAGCCTTTGCATTTTACTTAGAGTGTTTGGTCTATTTAAACTATCTGCTAATTCCAATAACTGGGTCATTGCATGGCTTTTACTTTTGACAGCTTTTCTCTTTACTATGACTTAGTCATTTTTTTTGTTGTTGTTGTATACTAATCATTATGGATGAAGCACCATAGAGATGCCGGTCTTCTGTTAATCTTTTTTGGAATATTAATTTTGCTTCTAGTAGGCATTTAAATGACTGGCTGATCACACCGAACATTGAGAACCTTGGTTTGATACTATGCCAACATGGACTGGTTTGGCTAGTCCAAGGGGATTTCTTTAATCCTGGGACACTGTCTTTATTCTTAAGCTCTGCAGTATAAAGCCAGTAGTTAACCTGGCTTGGCTCAAATAAAAAATTCTGTTTTTCCTGTGGTGGGTAGCAGCTGAGATAATCTTACTCAGCCTCTTTCAGCCTTCTAGTTTTTCTTGCACATATGAGTTAAAGAGTCAGCCAAGAATTTGAACTGAGTTTATTTTTAGAGTATAGGTTTCCTCCATAGCCCTCTTTTTTTCCAGGATTTCCACCTTCCAATAAACACTCATGTGGTGACCCCAAACACTGTCATTTAATACCTCTAACGCATAAGACTGTGGCTTTCTGTTTGAACTCTAGGCACTCCCGTATCATGGGAATAGGGATGTGCTCTCAGGGGAATAGGTCATCTATGTGGCTCTCACCTCTGAGTAGGCTTGTTTTTTAAATGGTTGAATCCTTGCTAGTTTTGCTGACTTTCAGTTACTATTGTAGGTTGGATTCCTTTGGGAAGCAAACTATGGAACAGAGATTAACGTGAAGGAAGTTTATTAGAGTATTATTGGTATCAACTCCTGTGAAAGGGAAGGAAGTAATGGGTGGAGGGAGAAGTTAGGCCATGATGCAGTCTTTAAAAAGGCTTGAGCTGACCTGGTAGGAGGTTCTGAAATGGGATAATCCTTCAGTGCTGTCTTGAGAGATGGGGCCAAACCCATTCATCCCTTCATTAGATGTACTTCTGTAGTCCCTCTCCAGTTTTTTTTCAAGTACTTGTCTTGTATTTTGTCCACAGGTGATAGTTCTTAACCTGTTGGGGATGCACAACTTGGAGAAATACAGGCTACTCCATCACTGTTAGAACCAAGACTTTTTTAAGTTTTTAAAATAAATAATATATAGTGTACATATATAATACATACACATTTTATATAATATGTATATATATGTATATTTGGTTTGCTGGTAGTATATCACACTCATTTGACCATATGAAGACATGTCAGGAATTTGGCATTTACTTTGAACTACTTGCCTGTTAGTATATTTAACAAAAAAGTGCTTCTCTACTAAGGTTTCATCTGTAATAAGAAACCATAATTGCACACCCAAATGTTTATAGCAGCAATCTCCACAATAGCCAAACCATGGAAAGAACCTAGATGTCCATCAACAGATGGATGGATAAAGAAGATGTGGTACACACACACACACACACACACACACACACACAATGGAATACCATGCAGCCATCAAAAGAAACGAAATCTTGCCATTTGCAACGACATGGATGGAACTAGAGGGTATTATGCTGAGCAAAAGAAGTCAATCAGAGAAAGGCAGTTCTCTCTCTTTGATATGAGGAATTCGAGAGGCAGGGTGGGGGGTTGGGGAGGATAGAGAAGGAAAAATGAAACAAAATGGGATCAGGAGGGAGACAAACCATAAGAGACTCTTAATCTCAGGAAACAAACTGAGGGTTGCTGGTGGGGTGGGGAGGGATACGGTGGCTGGGCTATGGACATTGGGGAGGGTATGTGCTATGGTAAGTGCTGTGAAATGTGTAAGCCTGATGATTCATAGACCTGTACCCCTGGGGCAAATAATACATTATATATTCATTAAAAAAAAAAAGAAACCATAATTGGTTTCTACATCTTTAATAGCTGTCAAAAATAGGGGAGGATTTCCTAGCATAAAAGAACATCAACATATGAGAGTAAATATTTGCATAAGAACCATAAAGCATTTATATGCTATATAAGTGTGAAAAATTGTTTCATAGTTTTGAATACTATATTAAATTCTAAGCTCTTATTTAACAGATTTTTACAATTTACAAATTAGCTAATCATTGATTTGATGTGTAATATTTGATGTTTCTGTTGAAATCATTTAGTTCAAAGATATTTTAATCTTAAAAAAAAAGATATTTTAATCTTATTTTTCAAAAAGTTTTACTCTCAGACACATACTTATGAAACATTACTCATGAGAAATATTGTTTAAAAAGTAAATTCTGCTTTAATTTGATGTCACAAAGTTAGCTTGGGGAGGACAGAAATGTCTAAATTAAACAATTGTTTGCTTTCCTGTCATCGCCCAACAAAAATGCTTTTCCCTAAGATGTTTTGTTAAAACATAAAGTAAATTTGTGGAATAAATAAAGTAAATTACTTAAAAAAAAGTAAATAGAACAACCAGTAAATGCGTTATGGAATACAGTTGCATTATTCATTGTATGTTTTCCTTTGCATTCTAATTGTAAACTCAAATGAGAAAGATTAGGGATAGTGAAGAGGAAAGCTCCCTGACATATATCCAGGTCCGAAAGCATTATTTTTTTCAGTAACATTTGGAAACATTTCCTGAAAGACATAGATTGGGAAAAAATTAAATACTTTTAATGTTTATTTTACACAATAATCTCAATGGGCCAGCCAACCAGTAATGTTAAACCTTAGTTTAGGTTTGTATTCTCAACCTTTGTATTGTAATGATTTCTTTTACAAGAGTGCCACCTGATGTTCCAGTTCTTTAGTAGCAGCTGGCTGCATATTTCATTTAGCAGCTTAACAATATTTTTGTCCTGCTGCTTGTTATCTGGTCACCTTTTCATATATAACATATCTCTTAATATGCTGACTGTAGTCTAGTAAAGGTCATAAAAATTAAAATCCTTAAGTAGCTTAATTTTAGAAATTGACTTATTTTATATCTTAAGGGATTCAGATATGTGATTTTTTACCTTTTGGCCCCAAACCTTGCTGATAGCATTTCCCTGACACTATCTTTTGTGTCCTTGCTATATCTCTGCAGACCATCAACTCTCGATTTGCAGTTAATGCAGGTGTCATTGGGGTTACTTTGTGGTGGTGGTGAAGACAGATTATATCATAACATAGTGTAAAAACAGTATTAATTAGCTCTTTGGTAATTCAGAATGTTTGATAATTGAGCCAGTGGGATAAAGATTAATTAGGAACAAAATGTTCTTAAAAGATTTGTGAATCAAATTATGATAAACATGATTTCAGAAAAATTATTTAAAGTAAGAGTGATTTTTTTTTCCCAAATAACCATTTACATGTGACTGATGCCTTAGTTAATATGCATCTTTTCATTTATTTTGATTTCTCTAGGGCCTTCTATCAGGACACACTTTTTCTAAATATGTGAAGTTAGTAAGTTAATGAAGACTGTTTTTGCAGTAATGTCCAAACGTCTGACTCTTGGTTTTGGCGCAGGTCATAATCTTGGGGTCTTGGGTTTGAGCCCTACATCAGCTGTAATGAAGCCCTATATCAGCTTGGAGTCTGCTTGAGATTCTCTCCCCCTCTCTGTCTGCCCCTCCCCACTTGTGTGTGCACGTCTGTGCACTTTGTCCTCTCTCCACCAAATAGATAAAATTTAAAAAAAATAAAAGCTTGTATTTGACAAAATAAGAAATTAAGACAATTGTTTTTTTAAAAAATACTTTTGGATTTCCGATTTTCATAAATCTAAAAACTGGTTCAGGCAGTGCAGCGTTATGTAAAGAACACATAGCTTAAATTTTGACTCTTCTCTGTTTCCTGTTCTTGTCCCAGGGTAAATGATGTAATAATTAAACAACCTTACTTTATTTTTGTGTGACTTGGGCATGGCCAGATATACCTTCATAGGTGGTTGTGACTTTTATGTAAAATTACATGTATTACTTAATGGTTTATGGCCAACAGTAACTTAAGATTTATCAAATTGTTGGTGATTTTAGAGGATAACTTTTGGTTTTGTTAACTTTTTCTCTGTTGTTTTCCTGCTCTCTGTATCATTTTTTCCTGCTCTGGTATCTAAGACTATTTCTGTCTGCTTGCTTTGGGTTTGGTTTGTTTTTTTTCACTACTTTTTTTTTAAGGTAGATAGTTAGGTTATTGATTTGGGATTTTTCTACTTTTTAAAATAGGTGGCATAGGTGGCTGTAAATTTCCTTTGATCACTGTTTGCACTGCATCCCATTGGTTCTGGTTGTTGTGTTTTCGCTCTTACTTATCCCCATATATTTTCTAATTTCCCTTGTAAATTCTTCTTTAACCTACTTGTCATTTAGGTTGTGTTAATTTTCACTTATATGTGAGTTTCTCACATTTCTTTCTGTTATTCTATAGAGTTTCATTCCATTGGGTTTAATTAATCAAGACTTGTTTAATGGCCAAACATGGTTTATCCTGGAGAATGTTCATTTGCACTCGAGAAGAGTGTGTATTTTGGTGGTGTTGGTGAAATGTCATAGACATAGGTGTATGGTAGGTCAGGTTGTTTACATTGTTCAAGCCTTCTGTTCCTTCTTGATCTTCTAAGTGTTTTATTGCTTATAGTGCAGCATTGAAGTCTCCACTGGCATTGTGGCACTCCCCGTTTCTTGTCTCAATTCTGTCAGGTTTTGCTACATGAATTTTGCATGCATATATGTTTATAATTATTTCATCTTGCTGACAGATGGACCCTTTTATCATTATAAAATGTTCTCTGTCTCTAGTAACCATTTTTTTGTCTTAAAGTCTTAATTTGTTACTATAGCTGCTCCAGCTCTGTTTTTGTAGTTTTCATGAAATGTTCTTTTCCATCCTTTCACTTTATATTTAAAGTGTGTCTCTTGTATATGTGCTGCCGAAGCGAGCACTAAAGTGTGTCTCTTGTAGAAAGCATGTAGTTGGAGCCTGTTTTTTGAGAAACCATTCTGCCGATGGAATGTTTAGTTGAAGTTTTTAATCTATGTATATTTAACATATTTACTAAGATTTTATATCTTAGCCATTTGCTACTTATTTTCTTATCTTATGTCTTTTCCTTTCTTTCTCTGTTAAGACATTCTTTTCTGTTAGCTATTTTCTAGTGCACCATTTAAATTTACTTGTTTTTTTATTTTACTGTATTTAAAATTTTTTTTTATCTGTTTAAGTAATCTCTACACCCAAGGTGGGGCTCAAACTCAAGACCCAGAGATCAGAAGTCACATGCTTTTCTGACTTAGCCAGTTGGGTGCCCTTATTTTACAGTTATTATTATTATTTGAGTCATTTTGTTAGTGGTTGCCTTAGGGATTATAATTAACAATATTTTAATATATAACATCTAGCTTGAATTAATACCAACTTATTTTCAATAAGCAAAAACTTTGCTTCTGCATAAAGTCTTTTTCTCCTCTTCCTTTGTGCTGTTATTTCATACAAATTACTCTTTATACATTGTGTGCCTATCAGCACACTTATAATTATTACAAATAGAAGAAAAAAGTTATATCATTATTAATTTTTAAATATTGAATACTTAGTTGAACTGTTAATGGTTTGGAAAATTAAATAAGATATATTATGAAAATTAGTTTTACCCATTTTGAATTATTTCTGTAGGACAAGACACCATTGCACTAGACCTTTGCTAATCAAGGGAATACATCAGTATTCCATTGGTTTTCATAAGAAATACAGAATCTCCCCACTCCAGCCCTACTGAATCAGAATCTACATTTTAATATTTATTTATTTTCCAGAATCTACATTTTTAACAAAATCCACAGGTGATTTATTTGCATAGTAAATTTTGCAAAGAAGCACTACACTACTGGATTGTGTAAAGGATGAATAGATTCACAGATGAGTGCAGGCAGCCTTCTAGCTTCTGGGACTCAGCTTGGGGCTAGGGTTTGTTCCCTTCATCTCTGCTGCTTATGACTTTTATCTTAAGAACAAACACACAGGGGTGCCCGGGTGGCTCAGTGGGTTAAAGCCTCTGCCTTCGGCTCAGATCATGAACTCAGGGTCCTGGGATCGAGCCCTGCTTCGGGCTCTCTGCTCAGCAAGGAGCCTGCTTCTCCCTCTCTCTCTGCCTGCCTCTCTGCCTACTTGTGATCTCTGTCTCTCTCTCTCTCTCTGTCAAATAAATAAATAAATAATCTTAAAAAAAAACCCAAACAGATGATAACTGTAATCACAAAACTTATTTTGGTTTTAGTAAGGAGCAAAGTTAAAATGTATGTCTTTAAATTTGTTCTTGTTCACTAACACATGGAAATTTATGATATATTATTGATATTAAAAATCATGTTCTCTTCAATTAAAAATATATATGATGATTTTCTCTTGAATTTTTTTTTTCTCTTGAATGTTTTTTAAAAACTGTTCTCAGCCAGAAGTTTTTGACTTCTTAAAATAATAGAGGTTTTGCATATGACTTTTTTTGGTACGCAGTGTAATTTAAAAATTTTATTTATATGAGTTTGGGGAAAATACATGTTTGAAATATCAGTGTCTTCAGTTCTTTTGTGTATCCCGTTTCCCCCCTTGTTAGAATGTATCATGTAATTTGAGTCAGTGGTTTTTAAACGTGACCTTACAACAGAATCACATGAGAGGCTCTTAATAAATACTGGTGCTCTCACCCTATCCTTAGAGAATCTAATTTAGTGGTCTCCAGCATTGATTGCTCCTAGATAATTCTAATATGTAGTTAGGTTTGAGAACTGTTATACTATTTGGTTCAGTTTTATGTGTAAAATAGTTGTAGGCCTGAATCAATATAACTTGGACCCAATATATTACTGTACAAATTCTTTGCAGAAACAATGATCAGACTTTAATCTGTAAAGGAATCACCTAGAAGTTAACAGTGCAGATTTTTGAGTCTTATTCAATTTAATAGTTGTAGTATTGATCCTAGAAAGTAGCATTTTTCGAGGCTTTGCAGATGATTGTGATGCAGGTCATTCCTGATCCGTTGCATTAAGCCAAACTGGATTCTGGTGAGAGGATATATGTTTAATGGGAAATTTACATCTCACGTTGTCAAACTTGACTTTGGCAGTATAAAAATACATATTCTTTTTTTTTTTTTTTTAAAGATTTTATTTATTTATTTGACAGAGAGAGAAATCACAAGTAGGCGGAGAGGCAGGCAGAGAGAGGGGGAAACAGGCTCCCCGCTGAGCGGAGAGCCTGATGTGGGGCTCGATCCCAGGACCCTGAGATCATGACCTGAGCTGAAGGCAGAGGCTTAACCCACTGAGCCAGCCAGGCGCCCCAAAATACATATTCTTTATATATATATTCTCTTCTCCTCTAAACTTTCCAGTGTTGGGCAGTTTTTTGGTCTAGGTTGACCCTTGAAATTGTGGGGGGTTAGGGGCCTCAACCCTATGCAGTAAAAAATCACAACTTTTGATTCCACAAAAACTACTATTAGCCTACTTTTGACCAGAGGCCTTACCAATAGCATACATAGTCAAAACACATATTTTGTATGTTATGTTTTGTATACAGTATTTTTACAATAAGCTAGAGAAAGGAAAATCTTATTAAGAAAATCATAAGGAAGAGAAAATACGTTTATAGTTTTGTACTGCATTTATTGAAAAAAAAAATCCACAGGTAAGTGGACCAATACAATTCAAACCTGTGTTGTTCAAGGGTCAACTATATATTGATTATTTAAAAATGTGCAGCTATTAGAGAAATTTGATAACATTTGTGCTATTTGCATTGAAAACAAAATAGTTGGGTTTGAAAGTCATTGGGAGGGGTTAATTATTAACCATAGTTCACAATTTCATTTTAATTGAATACCTGCAGGAGGCTTGTTTGGACTAGGAATAACTTCCCTGAAGCTTTTCTCTCATACCTCCTCCTGTCTTTCTGTGCTGCTTTTGAAAGGGACCCTCCAGAATTCTACCCTAACACCAGTTTAACCACTTATTGGACATAAGATACTTTGCTCTTAAGCAAGAGGTACTAAGAGTAACATTTGGGCTTTTTTATTGGGAAGCTGTGTATATTTTTCAATTAATAGCCCCCTGATAAAAGTGGCATTTTCTGTTTTTATGTAGAAGAGAAAGGTAACCTTTTGTTTTCTTCATATTGTTGTGCCAAGGCTAAAATAATTTTTTCCTTTCCCTCTCACTTTCAGAGCTTATTCATTTATCTTCATTGATAGTCTCAGTCACGGTTCTCTTATACTCCTAACCCATGCCTTTCTCTTGCCCTAAAATTCATTTTCAGGGGCTCCTGGGTGGCTCAGTCAGTTAAACATCTGCTTTAGCTCAGGGCATGATCCCAGGGTCCTGGGATCGAGCCCCATATTGGGCTCCCTGCTCAGTGGGAATTCTGCTTCTTTCTCTGCCTCTGCCTGCTGCTCCTCCTACTTGTGCTCTCTCTGTCAAATAAATAAATAAAATCTTAAATCATCTTCAGTGTTTTTATCTTTTTTCTTAGTTTTGTCCACCCTGTGCTCTCCTGGACACTTCAGATGGTGAATAAATGTTTTGAAGGGGTTTAGGCCACATTATCCAGTTAATGATACTCTGGTTTTTAAAAAGGTAATTTATTCAGAGTATGTTCCAGTTAAAGGAAAAGCATATTTGCCACCAAATCATCTGCTCTGCCTGATCTAGTTTTCTTAAGCATCTACGCAAGTGCTGTGGCTTCAGAAACCTCATTTGTCCAGAGTTTAATTCCTTTTCACTGTTTATCCATGAGCTTTAGGATGAAGAGATGTGTTTGGACATGGGATTGCCAGGGTTTGTTTTTTTATGACCAAGTGGTTATGTATCCCTGTGTTTGCAGCAGATTAAATTATGTGGGATTCAATGAGCATTGTATGTGTGTGTGGATGGGTAGTTAAGGTGAATATTAATAACCTCTGGATTTTAAGTATTTTTTTTTTGAAAGTAGGAGCATATCTCTATCTTCCTTTTCCACTGTGGAAGGCAGAATACTAGTAGTTATATGGCAGAAAAATAAAGTTGTGGTCTGACCTGAGGAAGTTTGAGATAAGTCTTAGTAATTTACAAATAATATGTTAATGTTATTGACATTGCCTATCCAAATATTAGAGAGGTTTGAAAAATTACTGGAGAAATTACATTTCTGGACCAGAAGAATGGAGATTTTGGCTGGTTAGTCTGAGAAATTGCCTAAGTACATGATCTCTACTGTTATGTGAGACTTTACTTCTCTACTCTTTTGTTCTTCCTAAGTAGAGCTTAGATTATATAACAGACCTCAGAAACATGTAGCTGGAAAATAGGTTTAAACTGTCTTATTTATGATTTCTTATTTATGATTTGGAGGACAGGAATACTAGAAAAGTTTCTGAAAGGGTGCCCCCACCTGAACTCAATAAAATGATGAGAAGGAAAAGATAGGTTTTGTTTGTAAATCTTTAGCCTTTTTATATTTGATAATTAATAAGTACCTAAACACTGTGCGTAAAGTATGATGAAACAGTTTTTTTTTTAAGAGATTTTTATTTATTTGACAGAGAGGGAGAGAGATCACAAGTAGGCAGAGAGGCAGGCAGAGAGAGGGGGAAGCAGGCTCCCCACTGAGCAGAGAGCCCAATGTGGGGCTCGATCCCAAGACCCCAAGACCACGACCTGAGCTGAAGGCAGAGGCTTTAACACACTGAGCCACTCAGGTGCCCCAACAATTTTTTTTTTTTTTTTTTTTTTTTTAAAGATTTTATTTATTTGGCAGAGAGAAACACAGTGAGAGAGGGAACACAAGCAGAGGGAATGGTAGCGGGAGAAGCAGACTTCCTGCTGAGCAGAGAGCCCGATGCGGGGCTCGATCCCAGGACCCTGGGATCTGACCTGAGCCGAAGGCAGACGCTTAACGACTGAGCCACCCAGGCGCCCCATCCAACAATTTTTTATATGTAGTCTTTTATACGTATAACTGGGATTTATATTTATTTCTGGTAGGAAAAGATACAGCTTTCAAAATAAATCATTTCTTTTTAAGATAATGCCCCAGATAAAAGCTGAAAATAATTTTTTAAATCTAGTTATCAGATTCTGAAGAGCATAATCTGATTTTGAAATTTAGTAGGTGTGTGTTTGTAAATTCAGTACCTCTTACCAGTGTGACCAGGAGACTGGTTGATAGAGGACATAGAGAGCTGTCCTATTTGCCCCTACTCTGTTCTGAAGAGCCACATTAGTGCTCCCTGGGAATTGGCTGTGGCTTTCATTGGGTCTGCAGTAAAAGTCAACCTCTCCCTTTTAATTTTTTAAAAAGATTTTATTTATCTGAGAGAGTATGTGCACAAGCAGGGGAAGGGGTAGGGGAGTTGGGAAGGGAAAGGGAGAGAGAATCTGAAGCAGACTCTGCCCTGAGGAGCCCCACTTGGGGCTCAATCTTGGGATCTGGAGATCAGGACCTGAGCCAAAACCAAGAGTTGGTTGCTTAACTGAGTGAGCCACCCAGGTGCCCCCGCCTCTCCCTTTTTAATTAAGACTCATTCTCCTAGGGTCACCTGGGTGGCTCAGTGGGTTAAAGCCTCTGCCTTCGGCTCAGGTCATGATCTCAGGGTCTTGGGATCGAGCCCCACATTGGGCTCTCTGCTCAGCAGGGAGCCTGCTTCCCCCTCTGCCTGCCTCTCTGCCTACTTGTGATATCTCTCTGTCTCTCTCTGTGAAATAAATAAATAAAATTAAAAAAAAGATAAAAAGACTCATTCTCCTAGCTACAGCATTCTCCCACTAGCACTTCCCAGTGAACAAACATTCTAAATGCCAGATATGTCAGAGTCTGCTTCCTGGTGCAGAATACACCTTGTATTATTACTAGATCTTTAAATTGGCTAGGAATTTTAATCCTGAGTAGTTTTTGTTATTTGGCATTAGGTGAGGGACTCCTCCTGTGCTTCAGATGCATGCCTTTAGAAATTTTCCTTGAGCCCTTTCTCCCTCACCCTGTCTTTACTTTGATATGTATTTTCCTTCCATTTTCTATCTTACCTCTCCTACCTCCTTATATTAGTTCTTTTATCACTATTTATGTTTATATAAATTTATATCTGAGGAGGTTAGGAAAGGCTTCTTTTTTTATTTATACTTAAAAAAAATTTATTAGCGAGAATGGGTTGGGTGGGAGCAGAGAGAGAGAGACAGAGAATCCATGCAGACTCCCCACTAAGTGTGGAGCCCGACGTGGGGCTCAATCTCCCAGCCTTGAGATGGTGACCTGAGCCAAAATCAAGAGTCAGGCACTTAACCATCTGAGTCACCCAGACGCCCCAGGAAAGGCTTCTTGAAGGAGGTGATGCTTGAGTTAATTTAGGACAAATAGATGTGTATAGTGGGATGGAGGGTGGAGTATATTAAAGGTACAGGGAACCGCCTCTGTATAGAGGTTGAAATAGCATAAGTTGCTGTGGCTAATTGACAGATGTGATGCTGGACAAATATATAAAGGCCAGGTCATATATACTATATAAAGAAGTTTGCACTTCATTCTGTAGCAATGGGATACCATGGATAAGTGTGTGGATATTTTAGTACCAGATTTATAATAAGTAGATACTATTTAACATATTTAATTCTTCACAGTGTGTTTAATGTGATACTATGAGTTTGAAATGACATAAAGTTAAGACTTCGTAAATGTCAGCTGACTTTAAAAGTAGATATAAGTTAAGGTTAGTCTTAATATTTTACTTCAGAGTTTACACAACAATTTATAAACACTGTGTAGTAGGTACATTGCCACGTCCATTGCCTATCAGTCATATTAAATTCTCCCAGTGTCTTTCTCAAGAAACCCTCAAGAAATCCCTCAAAATAGAAATAATTGACCAGTATTCTCTGGTCATACTGCAATCAAAGTAGAAGTTAATAATTAAAAACATGTAAAACAAAAAAAACAGTATCACCTGTAAATTACAACTCTAAATAATTTTTGGATCAAGGAGGAAGTAAAACAAATAGAAAAGGACAATGAAAAAATATGTGAGAGCCAGTGGGATCTAGTTAAAACTGCATATATAGGAGGATTATTTATCTTAAATATCCATATTAGTAAACAGGAAAGAATTAGAGTAAATGGATTATCTAACTCAAGGAGAGAAAAAAACCACATATATCCAAAGTGAGCAAAGGAAGGAATTAGTAAAGGCTGAATAATGGCTTCTTGAATATGTCCTTTAGATATGTTATATGGTGTATTAGTTTACTGTGGCTGCTGCAACAAATTACCACAAACTCGGTAGTGTAATAGAAATTTAATCTCTCATGGTTTTAGATGCCCAAATCAAGGTGTTGGCAGAAGCCTGCTCCCTCCAGAGGCTCTAGGGGTAGACTGGTTCCTCACTCCCCCCCCCCTTTTTTTTTTTAAGATTTTATTTATTTAATTGACAGAGAGGGAGAGATCACAAGTAGGCAGAGAGGCAGGGAGAGAGAGAGGGGGAAGCAGGCTCCCTGCTGAGCAGAGAGCCTGATGAGGGGCTTGATCCCAGGACCCTGAGATCATGACCTGAACCGAAGGTAGAGGCTTTAACCCACTGAGCCACCCAGGTGCCCCTGGTTCCTCACTTTCTCTGGCTTCTGGTGGCTGCCAGCATCCTGCACTTATGGATGGTTCACTCCAGTCTCTCTCTGTCTTCAGGTCACTTTTCCTCTTCTGTGTGTCTCATCCATCTCTCTTTGTCTCTTAAAAGGGTACTTGTGATAGCATTTAGGGACCACCTAGATAATGCAGGTTATTTCCTTATTTCAAGATCCTTAAGCATAATCTGCAAAGATTATCCTTTTTTCAAGTAAATTAACTCACAAATTTTAGGGACAAGGACATGGATAGGTCTTTGGGACCCCTATCAGATTATTACCTGTAGCAAAAAGGACTTTGCAAATGTGATTAAGTTAAGCCTTTTAACATTGGGAGATTATTCTGGATATCTGGGTGGGCCCAAGGTATTCTCAGGGGTTCTTACAAGAAAGAAGCAAGAGAATCAGAGTGACTAGTGAATGTGATGATGGAAGTAGGTTAGAGTGATATGCGGAAAGGCCTTGAGCTGAGGAATACAACTGGCCTCTAGAAGTTTATGTAAGAAGCAAGAAACAGATTCTCTCCCGCTTCTCAAGGGACCAGCACTGTGAACATCTTGACTTTAGGTCAGTGAGACTGGTTTTGGACTTCTGACCCTCCGGAACTATCAGATAAATTTGTATTGTTTTAAACTACTAAGTTTGGAGTGATTTGTTAAAGTAGCAATTGGAAACTAAATCAGAGATCAAAGCAGAAATTAGAGTGTGCTGAGTGCTAGGATGTGTTCTAAGCACTTTACTTATGTGCTCATTTATGTTCTCAACAATAACCTTATGAAATAGGAACTGTTACTGCTAAACGAAGGCAGTGAGAAGGTAGGTAACATTTTCAGTAGGTGGTAGATCTAATTAGAGAAATTAAAGGGCTGTTTTATTTTAGAATCAATGAAATAACTAATCTGTTAAGTTTCACTTGGAAAGGAGCATGGGCACATAAAGAATTTTTTATTTTATTTTATTTTTTTTGAGAGAGGGGAGAGGGGCAGACAAGAGAGAAGGAGAGAGAATCTCAAGCAGGCTCCACACCCAGCATAGAGCTGGACACGGGCTCCATCCCACAACTCCAAGATCAGGACCTAAACCAAAATCAAGACTGAACCACCTAGGCTCCCTGGCACATAAAAAATTTATAGAACTGTAAGATTTATTCAGCTCTGATGAAATAAATATGAGAAACTGAATGAATTGGATAATATTTCTGGGAAGGTTGTAATTATGCCTAGAAGACTGACTCTAGAAGAGAGAGAAAATGGAGACGGAGCAATCATAGGAGAAATTTGTTAAAGAATAATAACCCTCCTTGCTACCCCACTCCATGAGACTGGATGATATTGGAGAGGAAGTCTACCATGCCTTTATGAAAGGGGTAATACGAGTGCCATTTAAAGAGAATGATATAGAGAGTAGAAAAAGAAGGAGCAGTTTCAAAAATTTTAAAAGATGCTAGCAAAACTTGGCAAAGATTGCACAAAGGATTGATTAGTCTCACAAAGAGATAACAGTGTAAACATCCTTTATTTATTTTTATTTTTTTGTTTTTTGTTTTTTTTACTGCCCCCTAAAAATCCTTTAAATATTAGTGGAATCCAAAGCTCATTAAAGAATAATATACCACGATCAAGATGTAGTTATTTCCTCCCCCTCCTTGAAAGCAAAGATAATTCCTTTTATAAATCACCATATAAATAAATCAAATTAAAAATCTCATTTTGAAAAGCCATTTATTAAAATTCAACATCCAGTCTTGATAGAGGAAATAAGTGGCTGTTTGCTTTAACCTGGTAAAGTCTGTGTGTGTGTGTGTGTGTGTGTGTGTGTGTTTGTGTGGTCTGCCTGTTTCCAAAAGCCCACACCGTGATTACTGAGCAAACACTGGAAATATTATCATTATAATAATATTTATTATATTTATATATATAATATATTTATATATATTTATTATAATAATATTTATTACCAGAATAAAACAATGATAATCACTGGGAAGAAGGACTTCAGACCGGAAAGTGTTGCCTATGTTGAGTCTTAAAAGATAAGTCCTTATTTACCAAGCTAATAGGTGAAAGGCTGTTCAAAAGAGAGGGGCTAAGTATTACAGAGGCATAGCAATGTGAAAAAAGAAATTGGTGAGTTCAGGGAAGTAATTTATAGGTAAGACTTGAGTGGAGTTCATAAAGGCAGGCAATTTTTAAAAAGCATTTCATATTGACTTTTAGAATCAATATATATTCTTGACGAGAGGATCTATTTTCTAATTGACTTAAGCAAAGTTACAGTTGGGCATGTAAGCTCTGAGAATATATTCTTTGAAAACCTTTGTTTACTTCAGTATCCATGAGCTGCAGGTTAGTTTTGAAGTCAGTTCACAAGGTGAAAATAACACTTAGTTAAAAGTGTCCCTGAAAACCCTTTAAATTTACTATAAATAACAGAATAAAAGCATACCGTGTTCACAGAATTCGTCATAGCTTTTTTCCAGCAATGAAATAGATTTGCTATTTTTTCATTTGAGTACCAGGTGATGTATATCAAGTTAGATCTTTTTGGAAGCTCTGTTTTATTAAAAATGCATGTCTTTAAACCATTTGAAATCCTACCGACTGCTGAATAGGTATTGTTGAGTTTGCATGAATTAATCGCATATTAAACTATGCTATTGACTGTGATTAAACACAGCTATTGTGCAGAGAGATTGTAGTAGATACTACTTTTCCTTTCTCAAGTTTTTGTTTTTAAAAATTTAGTGTTATGTTTTTACAATAGGATTCTGATTTTTTTGGGAATCCCTACCCCCATCTGAGTTACTTGGGGATCAAGGAGGGTTTCTACCTTCCTGTTGCCAGGATAAAGTCCACAACTCAAGCCCTGACCAGACAGCACCGTACAGCCTTTTGGACGCAGTGATCCATTCAGAAGTAGGTAAATAGTCTAAGATGGCCCAATTAAACCGAATCTGTGGTGGCTACCGGACACAGAAAGGGTGAAGGTCAGGAGCCACCATGTGATTAGAAGGACTGCAGCTTGTGTGTTGTGAAGTGGTGGAAAGAGGCTGGTCGGTAATTGGTTGAAAAGTTGTATACTGCATGTGGATAGGTGTGGCTCATTCTCCTGGTCAGGTGCATTTTCTAGATTCCTAAATGGCTTGGTTCTGCTGGGTACAGTCTTCTGCATTCACCTAACCCTAACCCTGGTTGACAAGCTGAGGAAGGCCCTGCTTGTTGTGGGAAGTAAAGATATCCTTTCCTTTTACTGTTGTCTGTGGCTGCTTTCCTTCTACAAAGGCAGAGTTGTGACAGGGAACATATGATTCATGAAGCTTAAAGTATTATCTGGTCCTTCATAGAAAAAGTTTGCTAACTCCTGACCTAGTTCTTTTCAGCGGATGAAATCATGCATGAACAAATGCAAAATTCATGCTATATTCAGATTGTTCCTTAATATATCAATCACTTTGGAATAAATCTGTATTTTCAAAACAAATGTTACAGCAAAACTATCTGAAACCTAAGATTTTATATATAAATATAAAGATTTATTTATTTTAGGGAGAAGGTGGTTAGGAGGAGGGGCACAAGAAGAAGGAGATGGGAGAGGAGCAGACTCCCCTCTCAGTGGGGAGCCCCACACCACATGGAGCCTGATCCCAGGACCCTGAGATCATGACTAACCAAAATCAGGAGTCAGATGCTTAACTGAGTGAGCCACCCATGTGCCCCTGAAACCTAAGATTATAGCCAACATCTGGACAACAGGACAAAGTGAACAAGTGAAGATATTTTTCCTGAAAACATTTGTACCTTCTGAATCTTTCTGTGCTTGAAGTGAGACCAGTCCTTAAGTATTTTCAGTTATATGAACCAATAAATTTCTTTTGATTAGTCCAGTCTGAGCTATGTTTTCTATCGTTTGCAATAGAATTCTTAAAAAAAAACTTTTTTAGGATAGTTTTAGACTTACCAAAAAGTTACACATAATACAGAGTTCCCATTGACCCCACATCCAGTTCCCCTTTTGTTAACATCTTACATTTAATGGTATATTTTTTACATGGAATGAACTAATATTGATGCTTAATTGTTATCTGTGGTCCATACTTTATTTGAATCTTTACTCTCTATGTAATGTGTTTTTTTTTTTTTTTTTTCTTCTGTTTCAGGATACCAGATTACCCTTAGTCATCATTTCTCCTTGGGCTCTTCTTGGTTGTGACAGTTTCTCAGACTTCCCATGGTTTTGGTGACCTTGATAGTTTTGATTGGTACTGGCAGGTTATTTTGTAGAATGTCCCTCAATTTGAGTTTGTCTGACATTTTTCTCATGGTTAGACTGGGTTTTAGGGAAGAGTACTACTGCAATTTTCTTTTAAAAATTGCTTCTTGAGCAACAGGCATGGGCAAGATAAGATGAACAAGAGATAGGTTGTTTTCATCTTCAAGATTTTTGTGATTTTTATTTAAAAAAGTCATGTAATACACACCTCCCCCCACCCCCAAACTAGAGTATTTAGTCTCCTTCCCTGTCTCTTCCTGCCCTCATTTACCACCTCAGTTTATCATCCCTGTAGTGTCCTTTGGTAAGCTTTGATATTTTGGCTGTTACAGGGCACTGTATCTAATTGAAATAAAGCTGTTTTTAAATGGCTTATGTAGCATCATGAAAATGTTATACTAGTAAAAAATATTATCTACAACACAAAAATTTTATTGAAGATAAGGGAACATGCTACCTTTTCAGGAGATTTTAGTCTAATATTTATGTTTTAAAATGCAACATTCACTTAATGCAGCTGAGATAGGGCATGTTATTTTCGACATGTCCTGCAAAGCATTATTTAGTTAGGGTTATAAGTGTGCTTTGATGACATCTTGGACTCTTGCATTGCTTACTTTTCTCCATTGTTGTTACAGTATCTGCCAACTGCAAGAAATTTCAGTATATTGTTAGATACTGTCATTTGCCTTTGGCAAGTAGTTCTGACAAATGAAAGATTAAAATTGAGCTGCTATATGTAGTAAACCACATCCTTTGTGTCAGATGAAATACCTCCTGGGGTATTTTTCTGGTTTAACTGAAGCAGTGATTTTGTCCATTTTCAGTGAAATATGAATTTCGTTGAGCATAACACCATGTTAGTGCCTGAGGGGCATCTCTTGATTACCCTGTATCTCAATTTATGTCATTTAAATTTCAAATAGTAGAACTATCTAGTGAGCCAAAACATTTGAGGCTTAGACAAATGAAAATTCATGGATTCTTTACATGTACTGTATTTTATTTGAAATGTACTATTATGAAATATAAACTTTTAATAGGGTTTGGAGAATAAAATAAGACATTATATATATTTTGGGGGACAACTAGAGAGAGGCCAAATAAAAATAAAATTTGAGATCCAAATTAATTATGTCTGGTAGTCCAAATAAGGTTTCTTTATAGGTATAATAGGCAGTTTTTTTAGCCCCGAAATCAAACCTTTGTTGCCTTTTATATATATATTTTTAAAGATTTTATGTATTTGAGAGAATGATTGAGAGAGAGAGTGAGCATGAGAGGGAAGAGAGGCAGAGGGAGAGGGAGAAGTAGGTTCTCCACTGAGCAGGGAGCCTGATGCAGGCAGGCTCTATCCCAGGACCCTGGGATCATAACCTGCACTGAAGGCAGACGCTCGATTGACTGAGCCACCCAGGTGCCCTCTCCCCCCTTTTGCCTTCTTATTCTGGATTATAGATATATAAGAACATAAACTTAAATATATAACATGATAGGAACTTCCCTGGAGCATTTTGTACAAGCATATCTTGCTCTAATTGTCGTCTAGAGTGTTTGAAGTGGTACTGTGTTACATACTGTAGTAGCTATAATGTACAAATTGTGGTAGATTCATGCAGCATTTAAGTAAGAAATGTTAATGGAGAAATAAGTATAAGTTAAGGTAAGTTAAGTGGTATGGTTAGTAATAGTGAAATGTTATTGGTACAGCTTTGTTGTGAATAATTTTCCCCAGTAGACTCAAGAATTTCAAAATAAAGAAGTCAGGTGATAACTTTCTTTCGTGCAGATTGCTGGAGCTCTGAGCCGAGAAAATAAAACTTGCTACATGTGTGTATATTATAAACTCCTATGATTTTGCTTCCATTTCCACAACGAGGGCATTATTTGCTAATGAGGCAACCAGTGAGAGGGTGTAGTTGATGGCTACATTGCTGGTACCATTCATTCAGCCTCTCAGTAATCATAACTAATGAACAGCACTTCCATATTTGAATTAATCAACTTGAATTAATTCTAAGTTATAGGGTTAAAAATGGCTATTTATACAACTTTAATACTCTTAATTTTGGAATGCTATTTCTTTTGCTTGAATTACTGATCATTTCAGAAAGAAAACCTATCATTTTTGGGGTATATAATTTTTGTGATTATTTCTTATGTAAATACCTAATCCTTAAGCGACTGGGCTGTCAGATAAGTAGAATCACCTGAAGAATTTCAAGTACAGGTTCTAGCATCTGGTCTCTGGAAATTCAGTGGGTCTTTGTGGGTTTGGGAGAACCTGTATTTTTTTTTTTTTAGCTACTCCTGTAATTCTGATGTCCGGTCAAGTTTAGAGGCCAGCCGTAGTTTGTGTAATTCTCTTACATACATTCTGAGGAACTGGCTTTTGGTTTACATTGAAGATGTTGAGGTGAATAGGGAATAGCCACTTGTTCGGTTGTGTTAGATGTTCAGTATTTTTGATGGCAGCAATTTTATTCTGTAGTAAGACTTGAAAGATCTGACTGGCCATCGAGGGGTATATAGTAAATTATGATAATGGTTTTAAAACATCTAAAAACATCTATCTAAAAATAGAGTTGTACAAATCACTCAAAGTCTATACAGCTGTGTATCCAGAGCACTAATAAAAGCAACAGCAATCCTAATAGTAACAGTGCAATTAAAAAGATAATGAATGTCAGATTGCTAGTAAGTACTTAAGGAAATACTTACTAGTTAATTTAGGGTTTTATCTTTAAAAAAAAGGTGATGGTTACTTGACGGCAAGGGGTGTCATGAAGCATTAAAGCTGCTGTATTACAGAGACAAGGGCAAAGTATGTAAAAATGAGGAAGTAGCATGCAAAAGCCCTGGCAGACACGGTGTGGGACTAAGTTGAGACCAGTGTCAGAATGGTATGAATCAGCACTAAGTACAGTACAATGAGCCCCTGCATTTTACTGTATCTGCCATATGGTCGTGAACTTCCTGTTACACTGGATGTACCTGACTGAGAACATTAATGTGTGGGAAAGAAATATTACATATAACCTGAATATGATCTAATCCGTGTTACAGACATGTGTTCTAGCAGAAGAGATCATATTTAATGGTCATTTTGGGGAACAGTATAGTGATCATCTCTGGAGTCTGTCTCCCAGCTCCACCCTTGGGTCCTGGGGCAAATCACTTATCCTTTATATGCCTGTTTCTCTTCTATTTTTAAAAGTATTTTTGAAAATATTGTAGGAGAGCAGAAAGGAGAATGCTTTGGACTGAGGAATAACTTGAGAATTTTTTAGTGGAGGAGACATTTTAGCTGTTCCTTCACAAATAACCTAAGAGATAAATAGCACTCATAAATTCTGTGATCTTGGGCAAGCCTCAGTTCCCTTATATGGAATACCAGAGACAGTGTTGTTTTCTTGATCACACCACTAAGTTTTTATGGGTATCAGATTTAAAATGAGATACTTTGTGAAAATTTACCATACAGTTAAATTGTAAGGTAGGAAAAGGAAATGTGAATTTCCTTTTTTTTTTTTTTTTTTTTTAAGATTTTATTTATTTGTCAGAGAGAGTGAGTGAGCGCACAAGCAGGGTAGTGGCAGGGAGAGGGAGAGGGAGAAGCAGACTCCCTGCTGAGTAGGGAGCCCGATGTGGGACTAGATCTTGGAACCCTGGGATTATGACCTGAGCTGAAGGCAGATGCTTAACTGACTGAGCCACCTGAGCGTCCTGGAAACATGAATTTCTAGAGTTTAGTTTACTTTCTGACTTCAGATAAGGTGGTCTTTATGATTTTGTCTAACTTTGAAAGTAGTTGAATTTCTGACATTTTTATTAAGTGCTAATCGTTTCAAGTTCTTTGTATTCTCTGACACAGATATTTCTATGGTCCTTCATTCTTTTCAGCATTAAATAGCTATTGGCCAAATTCTTCTTTACTGTTACAGACATCTATACCAAATATTCAGTTAGGCAAATGTTCCTGATTTCAGAGATGATAGCCTAACAGGAATGTCAGTCAACTTAATAATTACCCCCCATATTGAGTCTCTAGGGTCTACGCAGTTGAGAATTCTGACACCTTGGTGTTATTTCCAGAATGTTTTGAATACTTTTCTGATATCCCCAGATAATCTGGTTAATATGTCATCTGTGAATTTTTAAAAAAGATTATTTATTTGAGAAAGAGAGAGAGAGAGAGCGGAGGAGCATGAGCAAGGGGGAATGGCAGAGGGAGAGGGATAAGCAGGCTCCCCACCGAGCAGGGAGCCTGATGCAGGGCTTGATCCCAAGACCCTGGGGTCATGACCTGAATCTAAAGCAGATGCTTAATTGACTGAGCCACCCAGGTGTCCCCCATCTGTGAATTTATAAGGAGTTACAAGTTTACTTTTTGCCCTCCTCCTATATATCTTCATATTTTGCCCTTAGCTGACCATTTCATCTAGCTTTTCCTCTTTCCCCATCACTGTTTAAAACTAGTTTCTTTTGTGCTGCCAATTTCAATGAAATTAAGTTCTAATTAAAATAATTTTCAACTTACGGTTTGAATACTCAACAAGCTTGACACTCTCAAAGATAATTTGCTTTTAAATTGTTAATCAAAATAAATCTCTAAATAGGTTATGAGTCAGTTTTATTAATGAATGTGTGCATATTTTTGAACTGTTGGGGATAGAGAAAAGGATTGGAAATTTCTCTTTTAAAGCCACACTAGAAGGAACGTCCTTAGTTTTTTTCCTTGGAAAACAATGCCGTGACCATATTTTCTTGTTGCCTACTCAATTTCTGGAATGTGTGGCACCTGTGTTTATTATTAAGCTCTTTAATATTAGAACTGATGTGTAGTTATGGGAAAATTATACTGAATTAAATTCTCAGTGCTTTTACTTTTAAAAGTTTAGTTCCCTAAAATCTGTGTTTTAGATGTAAGATTCCCACCCTTCCCTTGGCTTAATTTCTCTTTGTCATTTGCTTTGAAATGTGTCAGAATGCCTTAAAAATAGTAAACTGCTGTACTGGTCTGAGGTGGTATTTCTACTGTGCTGTTCTCTGTTTTGTATTTTATATTTGAAAAATGACAGGCTGGATGGTGATCTTTGGCTGGTTGTTTGATGCTGGCAGACAAACCAGTGCATGATGAATTGTCTTTTCCATTTGTTTGCTTAAAAACTGCTTGTTGCGGGGTGCCTTGGCGGCTCTGTGTATTAAGCCTCTGCCTTCGGCTCAGGTCATGATCTCAGGTCCTGGGATACAGCCTCGAATCAAATCGGGCTTTCTGCTGAGCAGAGAACCTGCTTCTCCCTCTCCCTCTGCCTGCCTCTCTGCCTACTTGTGATCTCTCTCTCTCTGTCAAATAAATAAATAAATCTTAAAAAAAAAAAAAAGAACTCCTTGTTAGTTTGTGGATATAATTGATAATTGTAGAATCTTTTCCTGTTTTAACTTAAGTTCTTTGGTTTGTACATTCTGATACATTGGCCGAATATTAACAGTGTTTTCTCGGGGTGATTGGAGAGGAGATGGTCTAATTCTTGGCAAACTCTGTTACTTGGTACTAACATGTTGGATTTCCAAGCTCACGAAGATGTTTGTCGTTTATTTTTCTTAGACACTGTATGTGAATTGGTGTTTTCTAAGATATGCAGCCTGTTACATAGGTAAATCTTTGACCTCCTGATTCCTACTGATCATTTAATTTCAAGTGTTTAAGAGTTTGTGAATTAAGTATTGTGTACTAGGTTTTTGGGGTATTTTTCTATTTTAGCTGTATTCATCTAGTTGATAGTTTATTCCAGGATATCAGTTGTTTCTAGTATCTGCCCAAATAGGAGCTGTGATAATGTTTCTGTCCTTTCTTTTAAGGATATTCCATAGTTCATACAGCTTTTATGTTGTCCTTCTGGACAACAATGATAGGGACTGGGTAGTGGCAAATATACTCTGTTGAGTTAGTATTAGTCATAGATTGTTCAGATGTGTACAGATACTGCCAATGAACTTAGTAGATCATGTAGGGGGTATAGTAGTGTCTTAGACAGCAGTAGAGGATGCAAGAGCCCATTTAGGTTAGAAGTCAAAGCAACACTTGAAATCTCTTAATGTGCGTTGCCTCATACAGCTGTCCCACTCATACCTGTTTGAGTCATTGTAAGAATATATTCTCTGTGGCTCTTTGGTTACTTTTGTTTTTGTATTTTCTTATATTTTACCATTTGGGTTTTTTTTTTGTTGTTGTTCATTTGATTAATATTTATTTTAGAAGCCTGGTAGATGAGGCAGAAAATGTCAAACTAAAGCATGCCATATAGCTTTTAAGAATTAATGTCTGTAGGGGCTTCTGGTGGCTCAGTGCATTAAGCGTCTGCCTTTGGCTTAGGTCATGATCTCAGGGTCCTGGGATCGAGCCCCGAGTCAGGTCCCCTGCTCAGTAGGGAGTCTGCTTCTCCCTCTCCCTCTGCCCCTCTTCCTGCTTGTGCTCACCCATGCACCCACGCTCTCTCTCTCTCTCAAATAAATAAATAAAATCTTTTTTAAAAAAGAATTAATGCCTGTAAAGAAAATAGGAGAGCTAGAGGAGCCTGTAGAACCAGACTCTTGGCATATAATCAGCAAAATCCTGAGTATTAGAGAAAATACAGGATTTGGTTTCTTCAACAAATATATGACAAAAATAAAGGAGAAGAGGGAACCTTGAAATCACAAGGGACTTAAGAGACTTATTAACTATAATACCACTGTGTGTGGACTTTGTGATTCAAACAGACCAACTGTTAAAAATAAAACTTCATGACAGTTGGAAAGCCTGGTACATTGACTACATATTTATGATATTAAGCAATTATTGGCTAATTACTTTAGGTGAGATAAAGATATTTTAGTAATTTAAAAGAGTCTTATCTCATAAAAAATTTTATTCTTTTAAAGAATTTTAATATTTTTTAGTAGATCCAAAACGAGGATTCGTGAAACATCTTTCTTTTATTATACCTTCTGTTTTAGCACTTATTTACAGATGTGGTACATAGGTACTTTATATACGTCTGGTTTCGTCTGATCACTTCATTTGCAGTATAATTGGGCATGGTTATTTTGATCAGATGAGGAAAATGAACTTAAAGATCTCAAGTAAATTACCTGAGTTTATATAGGTAATAAGTGGCACAGAGAAATTTGAGTCATCTTAACTTCATTAAACTAAAAGAAAAAAAATCCAACATTATTTCCTAAATGGAAACCATGGATACTCAGAAATAATACTGTTGTTTTTAAGTTGCTTTGTATATTTAACTTGACTACTACTTGTAATAGTGAAACAGTAGCTTAATAAATTACAAACCAGTACATAAGTTAGTTCAGTTTCTAAATATGCTTAATTTACCACAAGGGCATGGTGATAGAATTTTGAAGATTCTGAATTGACATTTAAGAAACAGCTTTATTATTTTGAAGTACTTTTTGAGATATTATAAAAAATACTTTGTATTTACTGTATCTTTTGAAAATATCACATGAAAAGCACTACAGATAATAATATTAATGTCTGATCCTAGCTAAATCAGAAGAAATAGGCAGATACTCAATCCCTAATTAATGTGTCATTCAAACTTAAATATAAGTCTGTATATCTTTTATTTTTTTAAGATTTTATTTGTTTATTTGACAAACACAGAGAACAATGAGAGAGGGGACAGAAGCAGATGGAGTGGGAGAGGGAGAAGCAGGCTTCTCGCTGAGCAAGAAGCCTGATGTGGGGCTCAATCCCAGGACCCTGGGATCATGACCTGAGCCAAAGACAGGCACTTAACAGCTGAGCCACCCAGGTGCCCCTAAATCTGTATATCTTTTAAAGAGCTACCTACATTAACTTCTTTTTATTTCTCTATTATAGTTTGTTCATCAAAAGATTTCCATTACTCTTATTTTTGTTATTGATAAAACTTACCAGAACAAATTTCTGTAACAATGGGTAATGGGAAAAAAATGCCTCTTTCCTGAAGTAAAGCTAAATGAGCAGATAACTTAAGTCTCCTTGCTAAGAAAATAAAATTGAAGAATTATTAATACCAGGAGTACAAGTACACTTATTTTAAGGTACATCAGAATAATATACCTCAGATTCACATTTACAAGTATGGATTTAGCTTCTATTATTTGAGGACAGGATGACTGTGCTTTGAGAAAAATGCTTGTAATTTTATAAGTAGTTGAATGTTCTCTAAGACATGAAGGAACTTGCTATTGTTGATTCCCACTGTGACTCTTGCCACCCTTGCCAGCTGATAGCAAGGGAGCCAGTGGTATAAAACAAGTAGCAGGCTTGTTTTAACAGGCCTGGTTTGGTTGTTTAAAACAACCAAAATTACTTGAGTCATCAACATGCACTAGAGTGAGCCATCCAGGTTAAGGATACCAATAGATAAAAGCATTGATTTATTGGCATTTTTTTTCCTAGTGTTTTGTGGGAGAGACTCTAATAGACTGCATTATCCAACACATTGGACTTTAAAAAAAAAAAAAAAATTATTTATTTATTTATTTAGAGCATGAGCAGGGGGAGGGTCAGAGAGAGAGGGAGAGCGAGAATCCCAAGCAGAATCCATACTGATCGCGAATCTTGATGCGGGCTGGATCCTACAACCCCAAGATCACAACCCAAGCTAAATCAAGGGTTGGGCCGTAAACTGATTGAGGCACCCAGACACCCTACCCTGAGCTTTTCAAGCATGCACACTTAATACAGCTGTTTTTGTTTTTTTTTTCTTTTTGCTTAGCCCTAATTTAATTTTTTTCTCCTAGTGATTTCATCCTGGTCTCTCCCAGACCTTCCACTAAGAGTTTAGTTGAATAATTTGCTTTCTCCCCTGATTATTACTCATTAAATTTACATTTAACATTTTTCTTTGCAATATCATTAACATTAGGAGGAGGTCCGGTTATAGGAATTACCAGAAGTACTGTTTTTGCCAAGACTATAGTTTTCTAAGGCCCTAAACTTATAAAAGTAATATAAGCCTTTTTATTCTCTGTACCTTACTGCTTATGACATATTCAGTGAGAATTCTAGCTCAGGAAGTGATTTCTTTAATTCAGCATTGTATTAAAGAATATGGAATCTTTATTGCCTTTATAAAGCCTTTTACCAGATCAGTTGTGGCATAATTAGTTGTGAATTTTTGACACTCTGCTTTTACTTACTACTTTTTAGCAGTCTTTTCATTTAACCATTACATGTAGATGTTGTATTTTAGTGGCCTTAAACTCATTGCTAAAAGAATTATAACATATTTCAGAGTTTAACTCTATTTGTTAACAATGCTATAGTTTTATTTTATCTGTAGATTGAAACACTGTTGTGAGTCGTATCTCAGACCAGTGAGGATATCTTGAGATCTCTGGATTGTGATGAAGCAAGTGTTTTTGCTTTGTTTATTTATAGAGTCTACTAATGGAATGCTCATGCTAAGACAACTTGCCTGTGTGTGTGCCCATGGCTTGGTGGTTGTATGAATTGTTCTTTTCAGTCTCTGACTGATTTCATTTGGAAGAATATGTTAATGCTGATACCATGTTCTTTTTACCTTGTGCAAGAGCACCTTGAACTCTTGAGTTTTGGAACAAAGTATTCTTGGGTTGGATTTTACAAACTTTTGAAAGGGAAACAGTAAAACAAGGTGATGTGGAATATGAATTTGACAGTAAGCAGATGCAGTCTTTGCACATATATATATAGTAGAGGCATTAAATTTCTTTATTGAGGTGCACATTCCAGAGATCTTGGTTCTTCTTTGAGGAGGGATTAAATTTATACAAGTAGAGGAGGAATTACATTTATAATAATTCCTGTTACAGATTTATATCATGATTCTGAGATTCTGATATATAAAGAATTTCTAAGTTTCCTTATTTGGCCCATGTACTTGTTTTTGCCTTTCTCCTTTGCTATTTTACTTGTTTCTATTCATCATTTTAGATTTACCTTGGTCTGTGCAAGAAGATTGCCTTATTTATGCATACTGACTTTATTTACTTTTGAACTTACATTCCCTAGGCTTGGGACTTACATTTTTCTGTTGTTCACTTGTATATATTTACTCAGTAAGCATTTATTGTCAATGTCTATGGTATATGAGATGGCAGAAATTAGCATTCAGCTATTTAAGAGAAAAAACTATGGAATGGATCTTTTTTTCCTAAATATGTTTATTTTATTTTTTCAGTGTTACAAGATTTATTGTTCATGCACCACACCCAGTGCTCCATGCCATACGTGCCCTCCTCAATACCCACCACCAGGCTTGCCCAACCCCCCCATCCCCTCCCCTCCAAAACCCTCAGTTTGTTGCTCAGAGTCCACAGTCTCTTATGGTTCATCTCCCCCTCCGATTTCCCCCCATTCCCCCTTCCTTTCCTTCTCACAATGCCCTCCATGTTTTTCTTTGTGCTCAGCACATAAGTGAGACCATAAGGTAATTGGCTCTCTCCACTTGACTTATTTCACAACGCATAATCTCTTCCAGTCCCATCCATGTTGATACAAAAGTTGGATATTTGTCTTTTCTAATGGAGGCATAATATTCTATTGTATATATGTAGTATATCTTCTTTATCCATTCATCTGTTGAAGGGCATCTTGGTTCTTTCCACAGTTTGGTAATTGTGGCCATTGCTGCTATGAACTTTGGGGTACATGTGGCCCTTCTTTGTAATGCATCTGCTTCTTTGGGGTAAATACCCAGTAGTGCGATGGCAGGGTCATAGGGTAGCTCTATTTTTAATTTCTTGAGGAATCTCCACACTGTTTTCCAAAGTGGCTGCACCAGCTTGCAATCCCACTAACAGTGTAAGAGTGTTCCCCTTTCTCCACACCCTCTCCAACATTTTTTGTTTACTGTCCTGTTGATTTTGGCCATTCTAACTGGTGTAAGATGGTATCTCAGTGTGGTTTTGATTTGAATCTCCCTGATGGCTAAAGATGATGAACATTTTTTCATGTG
>CM053613.1:70731952-70796756 GCA_028646535.1 Procyon lotor
GTCAAATGCTTTTCTGCATCAACCGAGAGGACCATGTGGTTCTTCTCTCTTCTCTTATTGATTTGTTCTATCACATTGGTTGATTTGCAAATGTTGAACCACCCTTGCATCCCAGGGATAAATCCCACTTGGTCATGATGAATGACCTTTTTAATGTGCTGTTGGATCCTATTAGCTAGGATCTTGTTGAGAATCTTGGCATCGATATTCATCAGGGATATTAGTCTGATATTCTCCTATTTGATGGGGTCTTTGCCTGGTTTGGGGATTGGGGTAATGCTGGCTTCATAGAAAGAGTCTGGAAGTTTTCCTTCTGTTTCTATTTTATGAAACAGTTTCAGGAGAATAGGTATTATTTCTTCCTTGAATGTTTGGTAGAATTCCCCAGGGAATCCGTCTGGTCCTGGACTCTTGTTTTTTGGGAGATTTTTGATCACTGCTTCAATCTCATTACTAGATATTGGTCTATTCAGGTTGTCAGTTTCTTCCTGTTTCAGTCTTGGAAGATTATGGGTTTCCAGGAATGCATCCATTTCTTCTAGGTTATTTAACTTATTGGCATATAGTTGTTGATAATAATTTCTATTGATTGCTTGGATCTTTTAACTTATGAGTTAACGTGTTCAAAATAAAAAAATTAAATTGCTAACACATTTTTATGTTAGAAATTAAAAACATTGTAGATAAATTAAAGAAGAAAGTAAAAATTACTCAGTGTTTTTGTTATATGATGTCCCCAGTTTTTTATATATATACATATAAAGACTTTTTCTTATAATAATGGAATCTACTCTATTAAAGTGTTTCTAAATTTTGTTTTTCATTTACTGATACCAAACAAACTGTAGCACTATGGTTAAAAATTGTGTTAAAGAAGTCTGATTAAGTAGACTGTCATAGTATTTTTCTTCAATCAGTATTTACATGAGATGAATATTCTAGAATGTGTAACAATTGATGTAGTTGCTGATCCGGTGAAAACATAGCCTGAGATTATATATTTGATGAAGGCAGTATTCTATATTATAATAAATATTACAGATTTTAAAACTTGAATACCAGAAGGTATGCTTTTAAACTTTGCTTGATTGACTAAGGTTATAGAATTTAAAAACAATAGTTGATTTTAGTTAAATTTTGAGTGAGCTTATGCATATGTTCGGGAAATTTCCACTTAAAATCACTTACTAAGGAGATTGGAAATGTCATGCTGAACTGTCTTATGATCTAATTTTATATGTATTTTGTAATCCTTATTTTAAGTGATAAGGGGAGTATATGAGATTTTGGTTCTAATTTTTGATTTTCCATCCACATTCATGAAAGGGATTCAGATAAGTAGAATATTATCTCTTAACTGAGACTTTTTTCCTTTTATTTATTAGATTACTACTTTCTTTTAAATAGTGGTAAAAATTACAAAACGTTTTAACTAAAGAAAGCCAAATATTTACAGATTAAATATCTTATTTCTCAGGTTTTGTATAATTACAACAATAAAAACATTCCATGGCATCAGTGATGATGAGCATGATGACTGTCATTTTCAGAGGATCTTATCTTTACTATGCAGTATGATAGTTGCATTACATGAATTTTTTCTGATCCACACATGAACCTTACAAGGTTATTATTATTCCTCTTTTAGAGATTACCAAACTGAGACTAGTTTAAGTTACTTACTTCAAACCATACTTTCCATAAATGACATAGCTGAGATTTAAACAAATGTCTGTCTGATTTCAAAATATTTTCGTTTCTATTGAAATTTGTTTTCCAGTTTCATGACACAGCTTTTTATAATACAACATATATTTTTAAATACATATATTGTTGTGATGGGGTGATCCATTGTTAAGATACCCATTTTTTGAAATTTTATTTCACTTTTTGAAGTTATTCAGAGTTAGATATCTTTCAATATATATTTCTAAAGAGTTAAGTCTGCTCTAATATGATAGGATTATGTTAAATTAATTGTATATTTTAGATATTTTAATGAAATGGATTTATCAATAAACAAATGCATTTATTGTACTTAAATACATTTTAATGAAATATGTATGTAAATTTGTAAAATATGTAAATATGTAAAGTATGCATAATTGTTTGCCCTTTAGATATATTTGTAAACTGAAGCAGATGTCTGTGTATGATGATCCAGAACATAGGAGTATTCTATAGTAAGAAAGAAATTAATTATTCTTTTGAAGCTATTTATTGCAATGTAAGAAACCTACAAACCACATTACAACTGGTTAGAAAAAATAATTCAAAAAATTTTTAAAAGATTTTATTTATTTAGAGAGTGTGCACAAGTCGGGGGAGGGGCAGCGGGAGAGGGAGAGAGAAGATCTCAAGTAGGCTCTACTCCGAGCATGGAGCCCAAATCCAGGCTTGATCCCATAACCCTGAAAACATGAGCTGTGCTGAAATCAGGAGTTGGCTGCTCAACTGACTGAGCCACCCTGGTGCCCCATTTACAAAAACAATTTAAAGATACAAGTAATCTGGAATTTAGAATAAGTACATAGTATAAGAATGATTAATGATAGATGACATTTGTACATTATTTATTTTTTTTACATTGGAAGAAAATCTTTAGTTATTGAAAATATTTTAGGAGGAATTGTGCTTAACTTTTCTTTCTAATACAATTATTTATATATATTATATATGAATACGTTATTATTTATATGTTATATTTATGTTTTTATATGTATGTATGTATTGTAAGTTAAACCTAGACATATGCTCCTCACATTGAGAATACATAATTTTCTGAAGAGTCTGTTTGGTATACCTGTATTTAAAGTTTTTTTTTTTTTTTAAGATTTTATTTATTTATTTGACAGAGAGAGAGTACAAGTAGGGGGAGCAGCAGAGAGAAGGAGAAGCAGGCTCCTGCTGAGCAGAGGGTCCGATGTGGGGCTTGATCCCAGGACCCTGAGATCATGACCTGAGCCGAAGGCAGATGCTTAACTGACTGAGCCACCCAGGCATGCCAGTATTATCTGTATTCAGAGTCACAGTTGTGAAGCATTCTGTGGACAAAGCTTGGTGCCCAGTTCAGGAGATATTTATTGACCCTTTGGCTATGTTTTGAACAGAATTGATAAAAAAAACAATTCTAAAAGTGTGGGAAAAGGAGAACTGAAATGGGAGTATCAGGACCCAGTTTTCTTCTGCTCTGCTGCTGCTTTGTTGTATGATCGCTGTGCACACCCTTTTTTTGTAGTCAACCCAGATGTGTTGGGGTTGCTGTGTAGAAATGAATGCAGGTCACTAGTATATAACAAAATTATGAGATCAGAGCAGGTCAGCCTAATGAGCTAAATGTAGATCAAATTGAAAGCCACATATTTTCCCCATAGAAATAATATTTTACATGGTGGTTAGATTTTAGGTAGATTTTTAAAAGGTATTTTTAATGCAGACTTATAAAGTGAGTAATCCTGGACAAATAATTATGCTAAGCTTCAATTTCTTTACCTGTAATATGAGGATTATAATAGCTCCTATGTATGAGAATTACATAATAAATTGTAATTAATTTTGTAAGGCCCACAATGTTTGGCAATTAAGTTAGTACTTAGTGCATGTTTGGTATTATTATTACTACTGCTGCTAGAAAATAAGCCACTTTAAAAATATTTTTCTTGAAAAAAATGCATTCTTTTTTTTAAATTTTATTTATTTTTTTCAGTGTTACAAAAAAATGCATTCTAATTTCAGATTCTTAAACTGTTGTGAAAATTCCTTTTCCTCTCTCTGTGATAGATTTAGGAACTCCCCTATTCCTTGTCTTCCTTACCTCTTGGTCAGTAGAAGATGAAGACTCAGCTAGTTCTAAACTGTCAATGATGATTCCTGTGGTTTAGGTCAGAGACTTGTGCCCAACAAAAGTTTGTTGGAGAAGTGAAGCCTGGTCAGGTAAATTTTAAGCCAACCGGGGAAAGAGGAGTTAAAGCAGTTGTGGTCTTCAGGAATATGGAGTCCTGTCAATTTTTGGTAGCCCCTGTGATTGACTCTACCATGTGCCTTACATGCTCCCTATTATTCACTATCTTAATTAGCTAATGATGAAGGGAACAGAACATGTTGATTTTGAAGTTAAAAACTTTTTTTGAGCTGATAGAGTCAAAACTGTGAGACCTGTGGAAAGTCTTCCCTGGTGCACAGGTCAGGTTGGTGGGATCAAAGGCTCTCACTGCAGCAGGGGTGTCTGGGGAAGACGGTTCTGCAGTGACCCCGGGACTAGAAAAGGAGGTTTCCTGAATGAGCTTATGGTGTTCAGACTGTCCTCAGGATTCTTTGTAAAAGTACTGCTTACAGTTCATGTTTTCATGTTTGAAAGGACTTGAGGAAGTGAGGCAATCAACGACAGTAATGAAGGAGCAGAAAAAAAAAATGATTAAAAGGAAAGGTAAATAGGATTCATGAAACACATTAAGGGGGGTTAGCTTTGTTTAGGAGGAAAAAAAGACCTAAATACTTAAAATAACATTTAAAAATCTAATTCTTTGCTGGGGGAGTATAAAAATCTATATTAAAATTAGTTATTACTTTGCAAGGGTGTTATGTGCATGACACAGCGAAAACGTATCATCTTCATCATCGTTGTCTTCGCTAGCTATGCGTTGGAGACAGCAGCGGTCGCGGGTGCTGTCTTGTACATACTCTGCGCTTGTTAAGTCCTGTGTGATTTTCCTTTGTCGTCTTTGAAAATGCGAATGGGAGCATTTCATATGTACAATCGTACACCTTTACCTCTTTCTTCTTTGCCTTAATAGTGTGCCTTAGGTTTGTGTCATATCATGACCAGGAGGGCTGCCTTGTGTTTCTCATTTACACGACTGTTCAGCCTTCCATTTTACAGAGAGTCCATAATTTGATTATCCAGTTTTCTGTTAAATGAGCAGGTTAGGTAGTTTGTGCTCTTCTATTTATCTGTTACAAAGCTTACTGCCCTGAATATTTCTGTTTATTTATTTCCACCTGTGAAAATAAAGTGATTTCCTAGAAGGGGAATTGCTGGGCCAATAAATGAATAACTGACATGTCAGTGGTTGGTACCAAGGTGGCTGTTTCCTGAGTTAGATCTGTGTTGTTGCCAGTGTTATAGATGCTATACTTTTCCCTCATTACCCAGCAGATCATTTTATTGCCGCCATGGGCGTCTGCAGTTTAAATGATATGTAAAAATGTTGCATGCTGTTGATGTAATCGTCAAGGTCTTTTAACCTGAGAGTGTTTATTTATTTATTTTTCTTTAAAAGGCTACGACAAACCTGGCGGCTGTTATGTCCCATTTCAGATACCTGGCAAGGTATCTTGGCAGTTATTACTGCGGGGAAGGAAAGATAGGTGTAATATTAGAAGGCATGAAGTTGGGCAGGTCCCTGCAGCAGGCTTGTCTTCTCTCTGAATTGTGATCCTCCTTAACTGTGAAGTCTGTAACTGTGCCTCTCATTGTGGTTGGCCCAGGAGACTTTTACATATAGTGTTAGTCTTCCTGGCTTACTGTTTATCTTTCTGAATTCTGAAATAGCAAAATAAGAAAATCCTGCACTTTGAAAATGTCTGTTTTTAACTTATTAACTAGAGACTTGAGTAGAGAAAATTTGTTATTAAACCAATAATTAGTGAAAAATCACCTTAATTTGGGTTCTGAGTTTGATGATGTAGGTCACAGAGCCTGAGGCAGTGGGAGGGGCCTGGGTGTCCCAGGTGTAGAGCAGTCGGATGCAGTGAGTGTGCTCTATGTGATTTCCTGTCTTTACCCCAACTGTAATTAAAATAGCACGTAATAGACTGTGGCCCGGCATGATCACATATCACTGTGTATCAGCCACACATAAACAGAGCTGAACACCTTGAACGTTGGTGGTGGTCTTTATTTCATGCCTTGAGGTTTACGTTTTTGAATACAAGATGGAGACTGAAAGTGAGAGTAGCATTTCAGGAGATGATAGTGTCTTTTGGTTGGATTCTGAAGTTTTAACCGAGATGGCTGGCAGTGAAGAGGGAGAGAGGGAAGACAACTTCAGGTAATTATGGAAGTCACAGTTCTCTCTCTCACCTGTGTTCATCTGTCCACTCTCTCCACCGCTGCCCTCATTTCTGATCTCTTCTGTTTTAATCTCTTTTCCGGTAAGATTGTCTTTTCTTTGGGGGAAGGTTTGGAGCTGAAAAGAACAGGTTTCTAGTTGTACATAGCACTCTTCATTCCACAACATGCCCTGAGCCTATAAAATGCATTTTAAATGACTTGTTAGAACACCAGGAAGAGAAGGTGTTAGACAGGTTTTGTAGTAGCATTTCAGGAATTTCAAGTGCAGACTCATAATGAATGAACTACCTACCACTCCTTCCTGTGTCTGATTTGCACCTAATAGATTTGATCTGAATTTGAATTAGTACATTTTTCCTTTTTTTTTTTTTTTTGAATGTTTGTGTATGTGTCCCACATGCATGGATGCTTTTGTTGTCTTATTCATGTGTGGGAAACATTTTGACTATAAGTACAAATTAATTATTTCATGGCTTTGATCCCTACTCTTGTCTCTGACCTTGTATCTCACTCTCCTTCCCCCCTTGGGAATCTTTCTTGGCTTTGAATTTCTACTTGTAACTTCATAACTGAAATTTTTAGGGAATGCCTCCTGATTAAGCAGATCTCAAAGTTTGGTAGTATTCGTGAAGAAAGAGGTCTTACCCAGCTTGTGGAAACAGTGCCATTGGTTTATTAATTCTGTTACAAATTTTAGAAGGCTTTTTTTTCAAACAGGGTTAGCAGATTCATTCTTTGGAGTTATTAAATCATCTCTTAAAGAAGTTTGTTCTACATAGTATCATTGCCACCCCACATGAGCAATTAAACATCTATTATAATTTTACCTGTGAGTATTTGAGTAGGTGAACATACCATTATTTACATCAGATCTTGTTTTTATGTTTAATGTTCAAAAAGAGTCTCTCTCAAGTTAAAGAATATCTTTATCCACAGATTTGATTTTTAAAGTCTAGGATAGGGGTGCCTGGGTGGTTCAGTCGGTAGAGCCCCCAATTCTTGATTTCGGCTCAGGTCATGATCTCATGGTCCTGGGATTGAGCCTCAGGTCAGGCTCAGCACTCAGTGGGGAGTCTGCTTGAGATTCTCTCTCTCAGTCTTCCTCTATTCCTCCCTCTGCTTGTGCTCCCTTGTATTCTCTCTCTCTAAAATAAGTAAGTAAAATCTAAAAATAAAGTCTAGGATAAATGGCAGAAAGGATTGAATATAAGGAAGTTTTGGTAACCCTCATTAAATTTGCCACTCGGTTAAAAAAATAAGTATGTTTTAAATTTGTAGAAAAGTTTAATGTAAAGTATGGAATGTACTATTAGCATATAAAATTTTTTTTAATCTACTTTCTCATTCTTTCCATAATTTTATTTGACCTTTCTTATTTGAGTAAGCTTCTCTCCCAAGATATACTGATGTTACATATATTCTTTATAATATGGTCAGTGTCTCATGGACAATTAGAAAAAATAAAATATTTATTTTGTCGGTATTAAAACTGTTTGACTTTGTGTTAAAATTATAAAAGTTATTTTGGGATATTAGCCAAAGGAAGAAACAATCTAGACTTTGTTGTTGTAATCGATTTGGTACTGTCATCCTTGATTTACTTGTTAGGTAACAGGAGCCTACCTGGGATTTTCTTCTGACTGTTGAATTTAAAAACAAATCTGGGGGCACCTGGGTGGCTCAGTGGGTTAAAGCCTCTGCCTTCGGCTCAGGTCATGATCTCGGGGTCCTGGGATCGAGCCCTGTATTGGGCTCTCTTCTCAGCGGGGAGCCTGCTTCCCCCTCTCTCTCTCTGCTACTTGTGATCTATCTTTCTCTCTGTCAAATAAATAAATAAAATCTTTAAAAAAGTAAAAACAAATCTGTGCAAGATTGAACTTTCTTTTCCTCAAGACTCTGTGACAGCATTTTCATCCTGAGAAACTGAACTCTGTTGTTTGCATTGTTTTAGGAAACTATGACGCACCATAGGGCATTAGTCCCTTTTATAGTGATGTTTCATATCTGAATATCATCATGGCTGTTCCAGACCAAATATGTCTTTGAGGTTTGATCTTACGTTATTTGAAAGTGCAAGAAAGAGATCTGGGTAAGGCCACATGTCATGTAGTGTTTCTCACCTGTTCAGCAGTAAGACATGAGGAAATGTGGTCGCATGGTGCTTTGCCACATTCACAGCAGCGTTCCAGCTAAAATGCCTAACAGAAAAAATGTGTGTGTGGGTGTCGAAGGTGAAGGGTTGAATGGTAGGAGTTGCTGCCGTAACCTTGGGAGAACCAAATAGTAGACTCAGTATTATGTATGAAAATTATTTTAGTAAAAGCAATTTAGTAATGAAGAAGATATACAGAAAGGTCTTCATGTGTTTTCTTTTAAAATCTGTGCTAATACACATTAAATCACACTGTCATTGTTTACTTTCTAGTTAGTATCCATTTACATGTACACACACACACACACACACACACACACTCTGCAAGGGCAAAAGATTGTGAACTGTTCTTTTTCTCTAAATAGTTTCTAATCTAGGTTTTTAAAATTGATTCTTAGAAAAATAGCATTGTGTCATTTGAGACACCATGACTAATAAAGTCGTACCATACCTATGGTGTGGGTTTGTGGTGCTTCGGCTGTCATCTGCTTTTGGAGGAAGCACTCACAGAGGGGCATTCATGTTTGCCCAGTAGCTTTTGGAATGGAGTTTATTTTTAGATTTGGCTGGAAGAAAGGATACTTTTTCTAACATTCTAGTATTTTGGGGCATTGCCCAATCTCCTTCATAGCAATAGTTCAAACTTGTCTGCCACTGTGTCACAAATCTCTCATTTTCTGATTTCTAATTTGTAGAGTGAAGTTACCAGCTACCATTACCACTGTTAAAATAGTTCTTTGACTAGAACATTTAGAGATTGTCGTAGTCCTTAGAATAGTCCTTAAGGATCATGAGAAGAGCCCTTCTGTAAATAAGTAGGAGGAATATGAGACAGAAAAGGAAAAGCAGAGATGTTTTAATTTTAAGAGGGTGCCTGGGTGGTTCAGTCAGTTAAGCAGCTGCCTGCGGCTCAGGTCATGATCCTGGTTTCAAGTTCCTCATTGGGCTCCCTGCTCCTCGGGGAGCCTGCTTGCTCCCTCTGCTTCTCTCTCTCTCTCTCATGAATAAATACATAAAATCTTAAAAAAATATATTTTAAGAAAGAAAAACTTAATTTTGAAGTTATATGCAGTGTATTAAGCTAAATATGTTATGTACAGTATGTCACTTATCAATCCTATAGAGTAGTTAATATTTTTCCCATTTTCCAGATGAGTAAATTGTCACTTAGAAAGTCACACATAGACCAACATTGTAAGTATATGGTAGAGCAAAATTTTGAACCCAGGTGTAATTGAATTGGAAGTGAATGATTTTAATGAATTATTTAGCGCTAAATGTTATTCTCTGGTAAGTAATAACTTGTAAGAGACTTTTAAGTTGACATCTTAGTTCTGAAATTCCTTCTTATGAAGGGATTTTGAGCAATGGTGATGTATATATAGTGAACACAAAAGTGAGCTAATGCATACGATAAACATGATCTTTCAGAGATGTGACCTCTAGGACACCTAGCAATTACTACTAACTCATGGTCATGAAAGGGTCTGGTTCTTTGGCATGTAAGATTAGAAATGTTTATCATATAATCTAGTTTAGTCTTTTTTAGTATTGTATTATTGACACATATATAGACTGGCAAGTATGACATGTAGTTTGAAACACAGAGATGATACAGTGCAAAATTGAACCATATCCTTAGAACTGTGTATTTTTATTTTAATTAATTAATTATTTTAGAGCATGAACAGGGGGAGGGGCAGAGGGAGAGGGAGAGGGAGAGAGAGAATTCCAAACAGAGTCTATAATGAGCACAGAGCCTGAAGTTGGGCTTGACCCCACAACCTGGCGATCATGACCTGAGACAAAGCTAAGAGTCTGTTGTTCAATGGTCTAAACCGCCTAGGTGCCCTATAGAACTATGTACTTCTAAAATCAGTCTGTAGATGCCCAGATATCTCAATCAGATCTTTGCTTATATCTCCATAATAATGTGATTTTAAGTGAGAAACTTCCAACTTAAATTAGATGATTTGGTGAATATATTTTAATTTCTTGCAATGCCTTTATTGGTTTATAGCATCATAAGACTAATAATAGTTCATACATTTGGTTGGTTTGTTGGTTGCTTTATTAATTTTCTGCCTTATTTGAAATGATATTGTGAGTTAGAAGATACTACTGCAGCAGTCCAAATAGGTAACAATGGCCTGGAATATGGTATTATATGTCTTCTAAGTTCTTGCTTTTCTTTTTCCCTTTTTTTTTTTTAAGATTTTATTTATTTATTTGTGAGAGAGAGAGAGAGCGCACAAGCAGGCAGAGTGGCAGGCAGAGGGAGAAGCAGGTTCCCTGCTGAGCCGGGAGCCTGATGTGGGACTCGATCCCAGGACCCTGGGATCATGACCTGAGCTGAAGGCAGTTGCTTAACCAACTGAGCCATCCAGGCATCCCTCTTGCTTTTCTTTTACATTTAGAATGATTTATTTTGATTGGCTGAATTTCTCTGGAAGCCTGTAAAACTATTTCACAATTCCCTGCTTTTAATACCATGACTGTTCTTTTGTTGTCTGCAGAAATTATTGATTTTGGGATCCCCAGTCAGCATTTTTTTTTTTTTTTTTAAGTAGGCTCTTCACCTCTTCATGTCCAGTGTGGAGTCCAACACAGAGCCTGAACTCACGACTCTGAGATCAAGACTTGAGCTGAGATCAAGAGTCAGATGCTTAACTGACTGAGCCACCTGGGTGCCCCTCCACCATCCCAGTCAGTTTTTATGAGCCTGAAAGCATAGAGAGGTAGCATTAACAATTAACCACTGACATATGTTACCAGTATCCCAACCCAGGTCTATTTTATAGTCTATGACTTTTCATAGGCATTTTACCCTTTAATAATCTATTATATATGATACCAAAAAAGATGTGTATATTGTAAAAAAATGATATTCTGTAACATTGGATTTATGATCTAAAATATAGATTAGCCCTTAAAATATTCTTTTAACGTAAAATATAATTTTCACCGAACATACTCTTACCAGTGTCACAAAGATAATAAATTTAATTGTGATCTGCAAGGTCTGATGTGAACATCACTTAACCTCAGAAAATTTTATGCAGTATTGGAATCTAGCCTTTAGGCTGCCTTTATAATCTGTGAAATAAATCTGTCTTAAGCATGAGGCATGCTGGTACAGGGCTTTCTTGTTAATTAAACTTTGGGATGGAATCCAAGGTGAACCTTTCTTGTATCTATCTGTATGAGTTTTTTGATGTTTAAGGACCTTAGAGTACAGAAACTATATAAAACTATATGAAAGTTCCTGGCTATCAGGTTACTTATTTAAACACCTAAAAACCAATTTTTCATTTACCTTTGTATTTAATTTAAACATTAAAACTCCCTTAAAAAAATAAAAATAAAAAAAATAAAACTCCCTTAAGCAGTCATTTGCATGTTTAAACTTAGTAAATGAAAATCTCTGAAATGTATAAAGCTCTGTTTATTAATGTAATATAGTCAGTTCCCTTAAAAAGAAAAATCAAGTGACAGCCTAGCGAGATTAAAACCAGAACAAGCAAAACCTTTCTGATACACTTTTACTTACCATTAATGATTAGCTTCCCTTTCCATGCTTATATTGAGATCTGTATTTTCTTTATTATTTGAAAATCAAAGAATTTCTTCCACTTAGATGTGCTGCTTTTTCCTATCATCGTTCTCTTTTCTTCTCTACCTCCCACTTCTTAAGACAAGATCGACAGAATACTTTTCCATCTTCTTGCTTTCAGTCCCCTTTGGATACTCTTAAATTTACCATGATTCTACCCTACCAGAAACCCTAGTTTTTTGCTAAGGTGTTTTAATTTTGTATCATTGCTTAGGGCTTACTGTTGTTTCCTTCTTATCATCTTCCATCTTAATGTGTCTCTTCTGGTTCATTTGTTTCCTGGTGGATATTTTCTTGATACTTTGTTGACATAAGTTCTGTGAGCAACATATTCTGACTCCTTGCATATGTTCATGCTATTTTCTCCCCTTTTCTTTCATAGGTAACTTGTACTTTATGTCTGAATGCTTGTAACATTTTCTTTTTATCCTTAGTTTATATGTATGTTATCCTCAGTTCTTCAGCTTGGAGCGCAGTGACTTTCAATCCATAGATTCAGGCCTTCATGTTAAGACAGAATTTTTATTGTTACCTATTATTTATTTAATTGTTGCCTCTCTTCTATTTGCAGTAATTGTCTCCTTGTGGAACCTCTTTTTTGCATATCAAATCTACTTAAACTGTCCTATACTCATGGTATATTTTTCTTTATATTTTTAATTTTTGGTTTGATGTATTTCTTCTACTTGTTCTTTGGGCCACTAATAAAAGCTTCTTCAATCTTCCAAATTTAATCTGAGTAGGGAAATAATTTTTAAGTATTGTTTTTCATATATAGATATAGCATATACACTGGTACGTGTATGTAAATAATACATTTATGCTGTTCTTCAGCTTTGTGACTTTATTCATTCAGTGTACATGTGCTGTTCGTTCCGACTGAACAGAATTTCTGCTTTTAGCTACTAAGCTAGGTATCTGCCCTTCTTTGCCTCCTTCCACTGTTTTCTTTAGTAATCCCATGATGCATATAGCTTCTTGTAAGTGCAAACACCCACATGAGGAGCCCTAGTCTTTCTAATTGATGGTTTAATTTCTTTACGGAGTAATTTTACAGTTTTTATTAATCCCTTGGGGGCAGATACCTCTTTTGTTGTGGGGAGAAGTAGGAGTGTAACCTCCTTCAGCCTGTTTTTCTCTTTTAGTTTACCAATCAGTATGAGCCCGCTTGATTTTTGTCTTCCAAAAGTTTATCAAGATCCCTGGCCTGCTCATTCCACCTGAATCATTCTTTTAAAGATTTATTTCCTTTTATTTAGCTTTCAGAGACTTTTCAGAAACTTAGAGATCAGTTTCTTAACATATGTGCAGTCTTGAATTGGAAGTCTACTGGTACTTTCTTCCATGGCTTTTGGGAGGAAACCTTTGAAGAGAGCATTCACTGAGGCAGAATCTTGGTGCCTGTTACCCAGTCTAATGGGTCTCTAGAGACATTGAATGGCTTGTTTCAATGTCTTCTGCAGGATGTAAAGTGGAAACTTCCGGAGAAAACAGTCTGCCAAATCTGGAGTGACTGATGTGTTAATGTATTTTCCTACCTGCAGAATAGCACTAATAATAGCATACCAGATATTAACTAGTTAGAAGATGTAATAGGTGAAAAGGTGCCAATTTTAAGAACAACAGAAATAAAATACCCAGAAATAAACTTAGTAAGGAACTAAGACATATTCGAAGAAAATATAAAGCATTACTGAAGGACATAAAAGAAGTTTGGGGGAAATGAAAAGATACACCTTGTACATAGCTGGGAATATTCGGTATCATCAAGCTGTTAGTTTATTATAAATTCATGTGATAATAAGAATGCTCTTTAAAAACCTAGACAAATTGATCTTGAAATTGGTTGATCTTGGTTAAATAACTTTGCCAAGGAACTTTGGAAAGATGAAAGAACCAAGAACTAATGCAACCAGATGCTATACTATAAAGTCTTTATAATTAAAACCTTGTGGTGCTAATACGTGAATAGAGGCTGAATGAGATAGAATGGAAAGCCTAGAAATACACTCAAACACATAGGAAGACTTACATATGATGAAGATGGCATCTCAAAAACAAATAGGGATGGTGTGTGCTATTCAGTAAGTACTTTGGGGGAAACTGCATACACATTAGTGGAAAATTAAAAAAAAAAATTGAAGTCCTACCTCCTAGCAAGGATAAATTCCAAAATGATTAAAGATATAAGTGTATTAAATGAAATCATAAAAATTTTAAAAGAACACATGGGAAAATTAATAAATTAAAATAATAATAATTATCATTAATTTTAATTAATAAAAAATAATAAAAATAATTAATGATAATAAAATAATTTGGGGCCAGGGAAGGCTTTTAGAACTATAAGATGCAAAACCCATAAAAGAAAGAGTTACAAAATTTAACTACATAAAATGTAAAACATCTGTATTATAAAAAATAAGCAAGGACAAATGACAACCTGGGAAAAATACTTGGAACTTATATTACAGATGAGGGACTAATGTCTTTAATATATAAAGAACTAAAAATAGATAAGACCAACCCAGTAGAAATATGGGCTAATGTATCAAAAGGATTTGACAGAGAGACACAGTGAGAGAGGGAACACAAGCAGGGGAAGTGGGAGAGGAAGAAGCAGGCTTCCCGCTGAGCAGGGAGCCTGATGTGGGCTCGATCCCAGGACCCTAGGATCATGATCTGAGCCGAAGGTGGATGCTTAACAACTGAGCCTCCCAGGCACCCCTCTTGCTTGTTAATTTTTTATTTTTTAAATATTTTATTTATTTATTTGACAGAGAGATCACAAGTAGGCAGAGAGGCAGGCAGAGAGAGAGGGAGAAGCAGGCTCCCTGCTGAGCAGAGAGCCTGATTCGGGGCTTGATCCCAGGACCCTGAGATCATGACCTGAGCTGAAGGCAGAAGCTTTAACCCACTGAGCCACCCAGGCACCCACCCTCTTGCTTTTTTAAAAAAAACTAAGACATCAAGTATAATGTTGTATAGAAGACATTCTTATCTTGTTCATGACCTTATTGACCATGCTTGTCATTAAGAAAGCATCAGTTTTCACCATTAATTATGATGTTACTTGTGTGTGTGTTTTAATAACATTTATGTATCTATATTTAGAAAAATTATGAATAGGTATTAATTTTTACCTATTAAAATGACATAATGTTTTTATTCCTTTATTTTAATCATATGGTCAGTTATAGCAATTGATTTTAGAATGTTAAAACAGTTTGCATTTTGGACTAAAACTTACTTGGAAATGGTGTGTATATCCTTTTTGTAAACCAGTGGGTTTAATTTGTTATTACTTTATTTGGAAGTTCTGTAGCTATGTTAATGATATTGACCTACAGTTTTCTTTTCTATTAATGTCTGTGTCAGCTTTTGTTATGAAGACTGTCCTGGCCTCATGGAACAGGTTGGAAAGGGGTCTTCCTTTTATTTTTATACTCTGGAGGAATATAATATTGCAATAACTTATTCCTTGAGTGTTGGAAAGAAGTCACCAATGAATACATTTGGGCCTGGAGTTTTCTCATAGATTCAGCTTCTTTAGTAGCTGTAGGACTTTTCAAAATTATTTGGTTTCTTTTTCAGTTTTGGTAAGTTGTGTTCTTAAGGAAATTTTCAATGAAATTCATAACTATACTGGAATAAAGTTGTAATGTCCTCAGAATGTTTTTGTCTATAGGCTTTCTAGTTGTAACTCTGTTTTCATTGTTTATATTTTGTGTTCTGTTTTTTTCCTGATGAAACTTCCTAGGTGTTACCTATTTTATTAATCTTTCAAAGAGTTGGCTTTCTATTTCACTGATTTTTTATTTAAACAATTTTTTTCTTTCTAGGAATAATTTTTTTTTCTAGGAATAATTTTTTTCTTGGAATAATTTGCTATTCTTTTTCAAGCTTTTTGCAATGGAAGCTTAGAACATTTGCTTTCAACTTGCCTTATTTTCAGTAACATGAATTTAGAGGTCTGAAATTCGCTGTTTTAGTTGTATCTCACACGTTTTTATCTGTTGTATTTCTATTATTCAGATAAAAATATGTTCTCATTTTCATTGTGATTTCATGTATTCAATTCATGAATTACTCAGAATTGTGTTTTGTAACTTCCATACATTTGGGAGAATTTCTAGTTATCTTCCTGTAATTGATTTTTAGTGTAGTTCTGTACTGCTCACAAAACACTTAATTTATTATTTAAATTCTTTATATTTGTTGAGACCTGCTTCATTGCCTAGATTATGGTCTTTTGATAAATGTTTAATATGCTGTTGAAAGGAATATATATTCTGCAGTTGTTAGGTTTAATGTTCTAGTTCAGGTTGAAAAGGTGGGTTGTTTAGATCTACTATATACTTATGATTTTTTTTTTTTTTTGTCTTATTCTATTGGTCACTGAGAAATATCTGTTAAAATCTGCAGCTGTAATTGTGGATTTATTTATTTTCTTTTTAGTTTTTTTCAGGTTTTACTTTTGTTTATTATATCATGATTAACACTTTTTTAAAAAAGATTTTTTATTTATTCATTTTAGAGAGAAAGGGTGAGCATGAGCCAGGAAGGGGTTAGAGGGAGAGGGAGAAGCAAACTCCCTGCTGAGCAGGGAGTCCCTATGTGAGGCTCCGTCCCAGGACCCTGGGACCATGACCTGAGCTGAAGTCAGATGCTTAACCAACTGAACCACCTAGATGCCCTGCTTACTTAACAGTTTTATCATGAAATGTCCCCCTCTAAGTATTTTAATTAGAATTTTTAGTCCATTTAATATTTTATTAAGATATAATTTGCATGTATAAGATTCACTCTCTTAAAGTATACAGTTAAGTGGCTTTTAGTATATTCACAAAGTTGCACAACCTTCACCATTATCTAATTCTTAGATAATATTTCAGAAAGAAATCTCTTACTCATTAGTTCAGACATACCTCAGAGACATTTATGGGTTTGGTTCCAAACCACCACAATAAAGTGAATATCACAGTAAAGTGAATCAAATGAATTTTTTTGTTTTCTAGTGCATGTAAAATATATGTTTACACTATATTGTAGTTCATTAGGTGAGCAATAGCATTATCTCTAAAAAAAATACATATCTTAGTTAAATATTTTATTGCTAAATAATGCTAGTCATCATCTGAGTTTTTAGCAAGTTGTAATTTTTTTTTTAAGATTGCATTTATTTATTTTGACAGAGAGAGAGATATCACAAGTAGGCAGAGAGGCAGGCAGAGAGAGAGGGGGAAGCAGGCTCCCTGCTCAGCAGAGAGCCTGATGTGGGGCTCGATCATAGGACCCTGAGATTGTAACCTGATCTGAAGGCAGAGGCTTTAACCTACTGAGCCACCCAGGGGCCCCTAATCATTTTTTTTTTTTTTAAGATTTTATTTATTTATTTGACAGAGAGAGAGAGATCACAAGTAGGCAGAGAGAGAGGGAGAAGCAGGCTCCCTGCCCAGCGGAGAGCCCGATGCAGGGCTTGATCCCAGGACCCCAAGATCATGACCTGAGGACCTGAGCTGAAGGCAGAGGCTTTAACCCACTGAGCCACCCAGGCGCCCCCAGCAAGTTCTAATCCTTTTGCTGATGGAGTGTCTTGCCTCAGTGTTGATGGCTGCTGACTGATGGGGTGGTGGTTGCTAAAGGTTGAGGTGGCTGTAGCAACTTATTTAACATAAGACAACATTGAAGTTGACTTCATTGATTCAGTTTTCCTTTCATGAATGATTTCTCTGTTACATGTGATGGTGTTTGATAGTTTTTTAACCACTGTAGAATGTCTTTCACAATTGGAGATAGTCCTCTCAAGTCCTACTGCTGCTTTATCAACTAAGTTTATGTGATAATCAAAATCTTCTGTTGCTGTTTCAACAATGTTAACAGAATCTTCATCAGGAGTAGATTGTATCTCAAGAAACTACTTTCTTTGCTCATCCATAAAAGCAGCTCCTTATCCATTCAAGGTTTATAATGAGATTGCAGCAGTTCAGTCCCATCTTTAGGTTTAGTTCTGATTCTAGTTTTCTTGTTCTTTTCACTACATCTGTAGTTACTTCAATCCCTCAATGTCATCTATGAGGGTTAGACTAAACTTCTTCCAGTCTCCTGTTTATGTTGATATTTTGACTTCTTCCCGTGAAACAAGTGAATGTTCTTAATGGCATCTAGAATGTTGAATCCTTTTGAGAAGATTTTCAGTTTACTTTGTCCATAGTAAAGTAAGTCACTTTCTATGGCAGCTATAGCCTTATGAAATGTATTTTTTTTTTTTTAAGATTTTATTTATTTGACAGAGAGAAACACAGCGAGAGAGGGAACACAAGCAGAGGGAATGGTAGCAGGAGAAGCAGGCCCCCTGCTGAGCAGAGAGCCCGATGTGGGGCTCGATCCCAGGCCCCCGGGATCTGACTTGGGCCAAAGGCAGACGCTTAACGACTGAGCCACCCAGGCGCCCCTGAAATGTATTTTTTAAATAATAAGACTTGAAAGTTGAAAATAACTCCTTAATCCAAGGGCTACAGAATGGATTAACAAGAATGAAAACAACATTAATTTCGTTGAACATCCCCATCAGACCTCTTGCATGACTAGAGGCATCGTCAGTGAGCAGCAATGTTTTGAAAGGTCTCAACACTGGGCTTAAAATATTCAGTAAACCATTTTGTAAACAGATGTGCTGTCATCCAGGCTTTTTTTTATTGCATTTACAGAGCACAGGCAGAGTAGATTTAGGATAATTCTTAAAGGTCTTAGCATTTTCAGAATGGTAAATGAGCACTGGTTTCAACTTAAAGTCACCAGCTGCATTAGATCCAAACAAGAGAGCCAGCCTGTCCTTTAAAGCTTTGAAGCTAAGCATTGACCTCTCCTCTTTTTCTGTGAAAGTTCTAGATGGCATCTTCCAATTTAAGGCTGTTTTGTCTGTATTGAAAAATCCATTGTTTAGGGTACGCACCTTCGCTAATTTCACTAATTACCCTAGCTAAATCCACTACAGCTTCTGCGTCAGCACTTGCTCCTTCACTTTGCACTGCTACAGAGATGGCTGGCTTCTTTCCTTAAATTTCATCAGTTAACTTCTGCTAGTTTCAAACTCTTTTTCTGTAGCTTCCTCATAACTCTCAGCCTTCACAGAATGGAAGAGAGTTAGGGCCTTGCTCTGGATTAGGCTTTGGCTTTAAGGGAATGTTGTGGGTAGTTTGATCTTCTATCCAGACCACTAAAATTTTCTCCATATGAGTGATAAGGCTGTTTTGCTTTTTTTTTTTTTTTTTATCATCCGTGTGTTTACTTTAGGAAATGCAAGAATTTTTCCTTTTCATTCATAACTTGGCTTTTCAGCATAAGAGACCTAGCTTTTGGCTTATCTTGGCTTTTGACACAGCTTCCCCACGAAACTTAGTAATTTCTAGCTTTTGATATAAAGTGAGAGACATTTGGGGGAAAAAAGGGGGTGGCTTAGTCGGTTAAGTATTTGACTCTTGATTTTGGCTCAGTTCATGATCTCAGGGTTGAGAGATCAAGTCGTTTCTGTGTTGGGTGTGGAGCCTGCTTAAGATTGTCTCTCTCCCTTGCCCTCTGCCCCTCCCCCCTTCTCTTAAAAAATAAATAGAGAGGGGCACCTGGGTGGCTCAGTGGGTTAAAGCCTCTGCCTTCAGCTCAGGTCATGATCTCAGGGTCCTGGGATCGAGCCCCGCATCAGGTTCTCTGCTTGGCAGGGAGCCTGCTTCCCCCCCTCTCTGTTTGCCCCTCTGCCTCCTTGTGATTTCTCTCCTCTCTGTGAAATAAACAAATAAAATCTTTAAAAAAAAATAAAATAAAATAAATAGAGAGACATTTGACTCTTTCTTTCACTTGAACACTTAGAGACTATTTCAGAGTTATTAATTGGCCTTATTTCTATATTGTTTTGTCTTGGAATAGGGAAGTATGAAGAAGGAGAGAGATGGGGGAATGGCTGGTGGAGCAGCAGGACACAATGGTCAGTTGGTGGAGGGATCAGAAAAATGCATTTGTTAGGTTTGGCATCTTATGTAGCCATAGTTTGTGGCATCCCAAAACAATTAGAATGATACAATGAGAGATAATAGATCACAGATCACCATAACAAATAAAATAGCAGTGAAAAAGTTTGAAATACTGGAATTACGGGGCAACCGTGTGGCTCAGTCGTTAAGCGGCTGCCTTAAGCTCAGGTCATGATCCCGAGGTCCTGGGATCGAGCCCCACATCGGGCTCCCTGCTCGACGGGAAGCCTGCTTCTCCCGCTACCATTCCCTCTGCCTGTGTTCCCTCTCTCACTATGTTTCTCTCTATCAAATAAATAAAATCTTAAAAAAAAAAAAAAAGCTTGAAATACTGGAATTACTAAAATTAACAGAGACATGAAGTGAACAAATGCTGTTGGAAAATGGTGATGATAGCCTTCCGTGACACAGGGTTGACACAGACCTTCAATTTGTAAAAAAGGCAGTATCTCTGAAGTGTCATAAAGTGAAGAAAAATGAAATGAGGTATGCCTGTCATAATTTTCCATGTCTTCCTCTTCCTAGTCCCTGGGAACCACCAGATATACTTTTTGTCTCCTTGTGAATTTGACTCTTTTTGGACATTTTATATATATGCAATAATAAAATACATGGTCTCTTGTGTGTGTCTCACTTCTTTTATTTAGCATGTTTTAACTATTCATCCTCGTGGTAGCATGAATCAGCATTTCATTCTTTTTGTTTTTATGATTGAATAATATTTTATTATGTAGATTGGTACATTTGGTTCATTCTTCAGGTAATAAGCATTTTGGTTGTTTCTACTTTTTGTATATTATAAATAATACTGATATGAATATTCTTGTATAAATTCATGGTGGACATATGTTTTTATTTTTCTTGGTTAAATATCTAGAAATGGAATTGCTGAATTATATGGTATTTCTCTGTTTAATATTTTGAGAAACTGCCCAACTGTTTTCTACAGTGGCCGCACAACTTAAATTCCTACCAGCAGTGAATGAAGGTTCCAGTTGCTCCACATGCTTGTTAACTAGTCTGGTCACCTTAATAATTATTAATAATATATTTGAATTGAACTCTACCACCTTCATACTTATTTTTTAATTTGTCTTATTCTTTCTTTGTACCTTTATTCTTCCTTTCTCTGTTTTCTTCTGGGTTAATCAAGTATGTCTTATTTTAAAAGATTTTCTCTTTTTAGGTTTTTAGTTATACATTTATTTACTATTATTCTAGTAGTTACTGTAAAGATTGAAACATATCTGACTTAATTGTATTCTTTTCTAAAACAGTGCCTATTTCATTTCCCAGCCAATAGAGAACTTCTAATTGACTGCATGTGTCTCTCCTATCCTTTGTGCTTTATTATGTCTATTATATAACTTATAGGGTATTGTTTTTATTTTTATGTTGGTTTTTAAACCATTATTTACTTATATTTTCTCACCTTTTCCTGGTGCTTTTCATGAATTTCTGTAGTTTTGGGATCAGTTTCCTTCAGTCAGAAGAACTTTACTATTTCTTTTATTGTAGGTTTCTTGGTGGTAAATTTTTTCAGCTTTTGTTGAAAATAACTTATTTTCCCTACTTTTTTTTTTTTTAATTAAGTAGACTCCACGCCCAGTGTGTGGAGCTCAGTGTGGGGCCTGAATTCTTGACCCTGAGATCAAGACCTGAGCTGATACCAAGAGTCAGACACTTAAACAACTGAACCACCCAGGCACCCCATTTTCCCTGCTTTTTTAATGGATGACTTAATGAATGATTTTGGAGGATTCTAGGTTGGCAGTATTTTTTCCTCTTACTATGCTGAAGGTTTACTCCATTGTCTTTTCATTTCCATTGAAATATCCTCCTGCATTGTTATCGTTGTGTCTTTGAAGTTAACCTGTCTTTTATTCTCTGGCTGCTTTTAAGAATTTCTATTAGTATTTTGTTTTTTTAAGTAAATTTTGAGTATTTTAATAAGTTGTGGGTAAGATATGCCTACTTTTTTTTATCCTGCCTAATAGATGTGGAACTTTTTGAATCTCTATTTGATGACTTCTAGAAGTTTTGAAAACTTTTTAGCCATTATTTTTCAAATATTGCTGTTGACTTGTTTTCTCTTTCATCATCTCCCTTGTCTCTGATTTGCTAATTTAGGCATATTTCAGATCTTCTTAGTCAAGTCTCATGTTTTGTGTATTTCTCTTTTTTTTTCTTTGTGTGCTCCAGGGTGGATCTTTTCTACTGAGCTGTCTTCTAGTTCACTAATTCTCTCTTTAGCCATGTCAGTTGTTCTATTAAACCCATCCAGTGAGTTTTTAATTTCAGATGCTGCGTTTTTCAATTTCAGGATGAGCATTTGATTATTTTTCAGATTCCAATTGTTGCTTAAAATTCTTAAACTTTTCATCTAGTTTTAAAAAAGGTTATTGAACATATTAATCATTGTTTTTAGTGTTTGAGTAAAAGCTTGATAAAACTTGGTGAGAATTTAACTAAGTTCTTCTTACCAGCTTGTCTCTCTTCTTTCCTGCTTTGCTCTAAGCAATAATTGCTTGTGAACTGGCTCATCGTGGAGATTCCTGTCTTTAAGTGTTTAGACTAGCTGGTTGCCTCAGTTTTCTGATGGATCTGAGAAAAGATATGATTTAGGCTATTTTTCTTTTTGTCTTGTTTGGCTGGGAGCAGTGCTTTTAACAGCTTTCATTACATCAAAAGCAGAAGACAGAACCCTGTCATAAGTGTTTTAAAGTCCCTTTCTGTTAATTTTAAAGTTTGAATCAAATGTGAGTCTCTGTTTTGACTTTTTCCCCAATTTTTGCTGATTTGTTTCTGTTTTTTAAAATTTATTTTTAATTTTTTTAAAGCATGCCTTATAATGTTTATTGGATACTAGATTGGGTAAAATATTTGCAGAGGATTTGTAGAATGTTGTTTTCCTCTGAAGAGAGTTATTATTATTATTATTTTCTAACTGGCCATTCTAATGCTATAAAGTCTTGGTTTTCGGATCTATTAGAGTTCATTTATTGATAGTTTGTCTGTACTCCTAAGGCATGGCTTTTCTGGAGTCTCAAGATCCCAGAGTTTCTTTTCTTTTTTCAATGCTCCTCCATCTTGGCAGTGCTTGCTTGCCACCCTCCATCTCTACAGCATGACTGGGCTGCTGAAATATCCTATTGGCTCTTTAGTTGCCTATCAGCTGTTTTTGGATAGGTTTCTCAGCATCTTGACCTACATACTTGTAGGCTACAGAATTAGTTAATGGTTTTAGGGGAATTTCCATGTAGATTTATGGGTTCTTTCTCTACACGTCTTTTTAGGGGTCATTTTTCACCCTGAAGCCCCATCTGCTTTGGCAACTGCAACTTACAACCTCTGCCAGCTTAGTCCAGTAAGACTACAATATTATGCTTGGGCTTTATTTCCATTATTGATTTAGAAAATCTCTTGCACAAAAGTAATAATTAAATGTGGAATTTGCTTCATGGGCTCTCAGAGGATGTAGCCCCAGAACTCCTACTTGTATTGATTGCTTTCCTGTGCCTTTAGAGAAGTTGTTTCATATGTTTTGTTAAGCCTTTATCATTGTTCTCAAGAGCACTAGTTCAATATACTGCTATATTCCTAGAATTTTACTAATCCTGGAATTTTACTAATGCTTAGCACAGTTCCATTAATATTGGTAGCTGTTGCAAATCTTTTCCAGGTTCCTACTATGTTAAACAGATAAAATCAGTCTTATATAATAATTACCACAGACCATGAAAGTTACATAATTACTAACTTTACATTTATCTTTTGGAATACAAGTGGGTATTGGGTACATCAGGAAGGATATCGAAAGGCCAGAGTACAAATGGGGAATCAATACTAACCACTAAAGCTCTTAATTAAACTTCAAATCCGACATAATTTTCTATTTTTTGAATTATAATCATTGGAAAGTTTTCATAGAATTGGGACTTCTTACCATAGTCTCTCGTATTTTTATCTCTAGGAAGATGAAGTCCTCGGTACATTCTGAAGAGGATGATTTTGTTCCAGAACTGCATAGAAATGTTCACCCTCGAGAACGGCCTGATTGGGAAGAAACACTTAGCACAATGGTAAATCAGTCTTATGCATATATATGTGTGTATATTTTACTTATATAAGGAGAAGGAACTGATGAATCCTTACAAACTTTTTTTGATGTTGCTTTCTTAATTCATTCAGGAAGTGTCTGTTGAGCAAATCATCTATTCTAAGCAATGTTTTAAACTCTGTGGGCAGAGCCCTGAACAAAACACAACAGTTTCCTGCCTTCATGTAACTTATATTTTAATGGGTTAAGAGGAGAAGGAAATAATTAAATACATAATATGTCAAATGATGGTAAGTGCTATGGTAGAGAATTAATGCAGAGTAGTGGTGTTGCAGAGTGGAAGGATAGCATGGGAAAGGATGGTTGCTAGCTTTATAATAGAGGCCACAGAAAGCCTCTGGGAGAAGGTAAAATTTGAGCAAAGGATGTAAGGGAGTAAGTAGTGTGCTTATCTGGAAACATCATTTTAGGCATTGGAAGAACAAGTTGAAGGCTGTTGGATAGGATTAAAAAGTAAGCTGGAAGAAACACAAGTAGGACATGTGGCTGAAATTGAACAAGCCAGGGGAAAAGTAGAAGAAAATGAGGTCAGAGAGTGGTTTGGGTGGATGGAGAGCAGATCATGTAGTTTTCTGTGGTCCTTTATAAAGACTTTGGTTTCTTATGCTGAGTGAGATGGGAAACCATTGGAGGATTTTTGGATGAGAAGTGACATGATCTGGCTTAAAATTTTAAAGGAAGTCTCTGGTTTCTGTGAATAGGCTAAAAAAGAGGCAAAAGAAGAAATAAGACCAGTTAGAAGATTGTTATAATAGGTGAACAGTAATGGTAGCTTGAACTGAAATGGTAGATATGGTGAAAAATGGTTAGATTCTGGAGAGAGTTCTACAGATAAAGCCTGCTGTTTTTGCTGATGAATGGGACGTTATAGAATGAGCCAAAGAGATGTCAAAGATTAAGTTTTTTGGCTTGATCAACCTGAAGAATGGAGTTACATTTACTGAAATGCTGGAAAAGCACTTTTTGTTGAGGGTTGGGTAGAAAAATCCTACGCAGTGTAGTTTTCCACATGATGATTTGAGATACACATTTAATCAGTTATAAGTTTTTGCAATTTGGGTCTGTTAATAAGAATGGTGAAATTCCTTTTGTGAAGAATAACATTTTACTTAATTGTAGTTAAGTTAGTGTTTTTTATCATCAAACTTTGAATGCAAATATTCATGTTGCTGATGATCTATAATGAGATTTTACATATTTCATTTTTGAAAATGCCTTTTCACTCAGGTATTGCCAAATATGGATACCAGTTCATGAGCATGTAATTTTAATTGAGCATGTTTGTCTCTTGGCATTTATAGAATTCTGTCAGATTCTTCTCTTGATATTTACCTTTTAGCATAACATTATATTACAAACATCCAGTTAAAGGTGAGGTTGAAGTTCCTCAGTTGCAAAGTTAAATGGATTTTGCAGTATGGAAATTCCCTTTGTACTGAGGATCTGAAAAACCTTGCTGGAACTGTAGTTTGAGTTCAGAAAATATGTTCACTGCAAATTTTTGTGGTAATGGATATCTCTCTTCTTGTTTCAGTGTTTGATAGCTTGGAAAATATGTATGACAGCTCATGATTGAGATTCTAACATTTATCACAGTGTTTCTCATAAGCTATGTTTTGCTTTGCAATTTTAGGTCATTCATTAAGAAATAGCATCAAGCATGCAGTAAAAACTAATTATGAAAACCATTTAGCATTCATCAAAAGAGGTTGAAAAATAGGTCCAACTGAACTTTTTCTGTTTCACCCATATTTTTTTTTTTACCAAAATTGACATAAAGTATCTTAGTAGATTCCACTTCCACTGAATTAATGTTTGTTGAATTTATTTCAGAATATTGTCAGCTGTAGTTGTCCTAGGCAGACTGGGCATAGGGGCTAATTCTTCAGCCACTTTAAAGTCAGCATTGACTCCTCAGCAACTCCACAGTATTGATTACATTTGTTGACTAAGAGTTAAGGAAAACCACTTGAAATCATTTTGCCTCATTTTTAAATTGACTCTTGATTTTGCTCTCTATGCCCTCAAGTGTCTTCAAGCCTGTACTTACTGAAAGACTATTAGGCTTAAATCAGTTTGTTTTCTCTGGATTTCTTTGCTATAGTCAAACATGATTTACTGATTCACCGTTAGTGGCTTTCGTTGCTCTGCTAACAAGTGATGTACTTGGGAATTTACTTTGGATGCAGTCTTGTTTTTATTTCTGTGAGGAAATTTGTGATGCCTTATGCATTTACAGTTTTATAACTTTTCAGATTGTTGTTTGCCTGTGAGTTGAGAATATTGTGATGAGTGCATAGTTTGGTGATGTTTGATGTATATTCTTTCTTTCAGCACAGCTGTAGTGTCAGCGCGTAATAAACACAGTATTTTGTCGTCTTATTTGATAACGAAACCCACATTCTCCTGTATCTTAAAAGAATGACATCTATAGTCCACTTATCTCTTCTTGGCTTATTTTTTACATGTTATATACAAATTGGTAATTTTAAGCACGTGGTATGGTGATACATCTAGAACTTGCAATGCTCTTGAGTTCTAACTTCATAGTACAATTTATGGTGTGCTGAGCAGCAGTATGAATTGATGAGAGTGCCTCATAGGGTCTCTTTCACAGCTACTCACCTCTGTCACTGTAATGTGAAAGTAGCCATAGATAATACATAAATGAGCATGGCTGTTTTCCAATAAAACTATGTTTGGACATATATTTGAATTTTATTTAATTTTCACATGTCATTAATCATTCTTCTTTCATTCGTTGTTGTTGTTGTTTCCCCAGACATTTAAAAATGTTAGCTTATGGGCTGCACAAAAACAGGAATCGGTTGGGTTGGCCCTAGTTTGGGCCTCTGCCTTTTATAATTGTAACTTAAGATGTAAGGCTTTCTGAAACCTTTAAGATAGAAAAATAAAAATTAAAATAAAAATAGAACCAAATGGTTTGATTTTACTTCTTATAGTATGTTGTTCATATCTAGGTCTTAATACTTCATCTCATTCTAGTTAATTATGAATGTTTCTGTCTCCTATTACTATATTGTGAGTTTTTGAGAAAGGATAATCTTGTATTCATTTTATTGAAGAATAAAGTTTAAGAAGATATAATCATGACTCATACAAATATAAAATGAATACATGCCAAGGATATTTAACTCATTAATTAATGAAGGAACCAGTCAAGTGTTACAACTTGATTCAAAGGAGATTTGGTTCAAAGGAGAATTCAGAGTGCCTTACTGTTAGGGATTAATCATGCTAAAATAGATGCAAATGGATGCAAAAGCTGGCAAAACTCTTTAGTTCCACTAGACACAATTTGCATTTCTGGGGACAGGAATTATTTGTACTATTAGTTTTCTGCAAGTTAACTTCTCTGTGGAGATGGAAAATAGCCTCAGCAAAGACAGGCCCCACACTTCTATCAGATCAATGAATCCCTGGAGGTGCTAGTGTCCCATTGAAAAGATACTCAGTGCTCTGGCTTGCTGTGTGTGGAAACACAACTGTTTTAATGATTTTGTATTCTGAAACTTTACTGAATTTGTTTATTAGTTTTGACCGTTTTTTTTTTTTTTTTTTTTTAAAGACTTTATTTATTTGACAGAGAGAGAGACAGAGCAGGAACACAAGCCGGGGGGCGGGGGGTGGGGTTGGGAGCAGGCTTCCGCTGAACAAGGAGCCTGATGCTGGGTTTGATCCCAGGACCCTGGAATCACAACCTGGGCCAAAGTTCGATGCTTAATGACTGAGCCACCCAGATGCCCCACTTCTGAGTATTTTGTTGGAGTCTTTAGGGTTTTGTATATAATATGTCATCTAGAAATAGTTACAGTTTTACTTCTTCCTCTCTGATTTGTAGGCCTTTCATTTCTTTTTCTTGCTTAATTGCTCCTGGTAGAATATACAGTACTGTTTTGAATAGACATGGTGAGAATGGGCATCTTTGTCTTGTTCATGATCTTAGAGGAAAAGCTTTTAGCTTTTCATCATTGAGTATGATATTAGCTATGGGCTTGTCATAGCTTGTCATACCCTTACATTGAGGTACATTCCCTGTATACCATCTGGATTAAGAGTATTTGTCATAAATGGATGTTGAATTTTGTCAAATGCTTTTTCTGCATCTGTTGAGTTGCTCATATGATTTTTATCCTTCATTTTGTTTATGTGGTATGGACATTGATTGATTTGTGGATATTGAACCATCCTTTGGTCCCTGTATGAAAAACACTTGACCATGGTGTGTGATCCTTCTAATGTACTGTTGGATTCAGTTTGCTTAATATTTTGTTGAGGACTTTGCATCTCTGTTCATCAGGAATGTTGTCCCATAACTTACTTCTTAAGATTTTATTTATTTATTTATTTATTTATTTATTTAGAGTGTGTAGGTGGGGGAAGGGCAAAGGGAGAAGGAGAGAGAGATTCTCAAGTGGACTCACACTGAGTGAGGAGCCTGAGGCAGGGGTCCGTCTCATGACCCTGAGATCATGACCTGAGCTGAAAGGATGCTTAACCGACCGAACCATCCAGGTGCCCCTATAATTTACTTTTCTTATAGTGTCTTTGTCTGCTTTTGATATCAAGGTAATGCTGGCCTTTTATAATCAGTATGAGAGTGTTCCCTCTTATTTTTTGGAAGAGTTTAAGAAGGGTTGGTATTGGGGCGCCTGAGTGGCTCAGTGGGTTAAAGCCTCTGCCTTTGGCTCAGGTCATGATCAGGTCATGATCAGGTCCTGGGATTGAGCCCCACATTGGGCTCTCTGCTCAGCAGGGAGCCTGCTTCCCCCTTTCTCTCTGCCTCTCTGCCTACTTGTGATCTCTATCTCTTTCTCTGTGTCAAATGAATAAATAAAAAATCTTTAAAAAAAAAAAGAAGGGTTGGTATTAATTCTTTAAATGTTTGGTAGAATGCACTAGTGAAGCTATCTAATCCAAATTTTTATTTGTTGGGAGGTTTTTGATTACTGTTTATCCTTACTAATAATTGATCTGTTCTAAATCATTTTAAAATTAAAACAACAAATCCTACAGTAGCACCCTATCCTTTTGTGATTTATGGTTTATTTATTACTCTTCATAAATTTACAACTAAATAGCTGTAATAGAAGCCTTATAAAAAATCTAATAAAAACCTATGGTTTTTCTTATGAGAGACTGTGGACTTTGAGCAACAAACTGAGGGTTTAGGAGGGGTGGGGGTGGGGGGCTGGGCGAGCCTGGTGGTGGGTATTGAGGAGGGCACATATTGCATGGAGCACTGGGTGTAGTGCATGAACAATAAATCTTGTAACACTGAAAAAATAAACATTTTTGGGAGAAAAAAACGTATGGTTTTTCTTAATTATTAAGTGAAATATTTATTTGCAATTCTTTAGCAATGAAATTATTTAGTGAAAAAAGTTGGGGTCTTAAACAGATAAGATAAAAAATCCTGAAGAGAGAATCTTTAACCAGTTCTGAATATTTCAACTAAAACCACCTTACATCATATTTCTTAATGTTTTATTGTATATCTTATTTTTAGTATCGATTATATCAGTATTCTCAGAATGGATCCTGTTCATTCCCAAGGGTTTTGTTTTGTTTTGTTCTGTTCTGTTTTGTGTTTGGAACAGTTTCTCACTTGGGTTTTGTTTTTGTTTTTGTTTTTTTAACCATTAAAATCAGCATGTTCAAGGTTTATGGCTAAAGTAGGCCATGTTATATGTAGTAAAGAAGTTGTTACTGACAAAATAAAATCTGTGGTCCTTGGTGAAAATGCTCATAGATGCTAACAACCAGAGGTCTGAAATTTAAAACAACTTATAAATGCTGAATTTCCAAAATACCAAAAATTTTACAAAGGAAGATAACAAGTTAATGCTCAATGTTGTTAACATGTGTGTGTGCCTCTGCACATGCCCTCCCCTTTCTCTTTCTTATAAACAGATATGTGTGTGCTTGGCTCATGTGCACACACGTGTGCTCTCTCCCGCACGCACATACCTTCTCTCTCGCACACATGTAATCGCAGCCACCATTGCTCCTGTAGGGTTGGCTGGCTCTTTGCCTCTGCCTCTCTTCTTCCCACCTCCTAATGCAGACATACACAGGGGGTCTTGATTTTGTTCCTTTATGCTTGTTTCTTCCCACTTCTTTACCATTCCTGCAGATTGGACTGCCACCTCTCTGCAGATGACTTCCCTGTCCGTATCTTTAGCTCTGTAAGAACTCATTCCCCACTGGAAGTTCCTGTAGGAACTGTGACCTATAGAGGTTCACTAAATCTCAGCTTTCCTCCTCCCAAAAATGAGTTTCTTCTTTTTAACTTGATGGTTTGTGTTGATAATACTAACTTCATTCCAGTCACTCAGGTTCAGAATCCTTGCATTTGTTATAAATCATTTTGCTCCAGTCACATGGCCTCCTCACTCTTTCTCAAATATGCCAAGTATTCTCCCACTTCAGGGCCTTTGTGTTTGTGTTCTTTTCTCCTGGTAAGTGTCTTCCCTGCATGATCTGCAAAGCGTGCTTGGCTCTTTTCCTACTGGTCTCTTCAAATGTTACAGCTAACTGCTGCCTTTACTCACCTTCTAAGAGGAAATAATAGCCCTGCCTTCCTCTCTGCCTTTTTTACTGGCTTTCATTTTCTCCGTAGTACTTGTAAATGTAATTTGTATCATGATTATATTTCTTTTCCATTAGATTATAAGCTCCTTGAATACAGGGACTTTGTCACTTCTGTTTACCATTTCATCCCCTGTGCCTGGCATAATATGTTCTTTGTAAATATATTTTTGAATGAATGAAATTGTCATTCTCTGGACAAATAGAACCACTGTATTTTCCTGCTTTATTGTCTTATTTGTTAGATGTTAATATGAATTTTCTTCTTTCTTTTCTTTTTCCTTTTATTTTCTATTCTCTCTTTTTTTTCTCTTCTTTTCTTTTTTTTAAGATAAAAGTGAAACCATTGGTACATTTTTCTTAGACTTTTCAAAAGTACCCTTTGTATTGGACCATTTCCCCCGTCTGTTGCCTGCTTTCTAAAGCGGAACGAGGATTGATTAAAACACCTGGATTATTTTTTCCTGAATAATCTTGAGGAAGAGGTAATTTTGGAGGAGGTGTGTATTTTGTTGTTTATTGCTCATTTATTAACAGTTGTCCACTCTGTTTGGTACTTAGATGGGTTCCTTTTACCCATTGAGCTATAAAAAAACTGCGGTTTGAATAAAAAAGAAGTCTTTGCAAATGTTCTTTAAGTGAATGTCTTTAGCTCTTTTATTACTGCATGATATTTAACAGTGGATTTTTGACTGTTGGGTGAATTTTACTTATAATTCAGATAAACTGAAAATGTTTATCATTTCACAGTCATTAAAAACTGAATGTTTTGTTTAGTTTTGCTTTCTGAATAATCACAAATGCAACCATCGATTAATATGCAAAGTCCAGATTTTGAATTCCTGCCAATATATTCCGAACTCTTCAGTAAACAACTCCAAGCCTACCACATTCCATGGTGCATCATTTTCTGGCTGAAGATTGTGGGAATTCTCTGGCATGAATCAAGCGGCATTAATTATTGAAGATAATTAATGTACTGCCGAGAGTTCTGAGATATATATTAGGTGAGCCATATGAAATTGTTAGTTTTATAGGTTAAATAAGCTCAAAATTGGCAGTTTTATAAGGTTAAGCCTAAAATCTTTTGAACTGTTGAACTGAATCAAACCGAGTATTTTATTGTTAATTATTAAACTGAAAACTGTGGTTGACCCTTGGAAAACATGGGTTTGAATTGCTCAGATCCACTTACATGTGCAGTTTCTTGCATAAATACAATGGTACTGTAAATATATCTTTTCTTCTCTGTGATTTTCTTTTTTTAAAAAAAATTTTTAAAAGATTTTATTTATTTGTTTGGCAGAGAGAGACATAGCGAGAGAGAGGGAACACAAGCAGGGGGAGTGGGAGAGGGAGAAGCAAGCTTTCCCCTGAGCAGGGAGCCGGATATTGGGCTCAATCCCAGGACCGTGGGATCATGACTTGAGCTGAAGTCAGACCCTTAACAACTGAGCCATCCAGGCACTCCTCTGTGATTTTCTTAATAATGTATTTCCCCTAGCTTCCCTTATTGTAAGAATAGAGTATATAATACATATAATATGCGAAATATGTGTTAATTGACAATGTTATTGTTAAGGCTTCTGATCAGTAGTAGGTTATTAGTAGTTAAATTTTGGGGAAGTCAAAAGTTATACTCCGTTTTTAATTGTGCAAGGGGTCAGTGTCCTTTAGTTCTGTGTTAGGGGTCAATTGTACATTCCAAATATTGTGCTGTTTAAGGCATTAAGTGATCTGGATGTTACTTTTACTGAAAGAATTTATTATGTGGCTTTTCAAAACAAAATTAAAAAAAATTTTTTTTAAAGATTTTATTTATTTGACAGAGAGAGAGATCACAAGTAGGCAGAGAGGCAGGCAGAGAGAGAGGGGGAAATAGGCTCCCTGCTGAGCAGAGAGCCCGATGCGGGGCTCGATCCTAGGACCCTGAGATCATGACCTGAGCCAAAGGCAGAGAGTTTAACTCAGCCACCCAGGCGCCCCTCAAAATTTTTTTTTAATTTAGGAAACAGGGAGAAAGTACATAAAACATGCAGTTACAGGAGTAATGATTCTTATAGATCTTAACTGGAGTGTCATGGATAGTCTAGAATCTTGGGGTTTCTTTCTTTAATAGAAGTTTCCCCATGAAGTGTCTCCCTCATTTGTGGTTCTTTCTTCCCTTCTGCTATTCATTTGTTCATACCCTGCCTTATTTCAGAAAGAACTATAATATATATTTAAATATTACATGCAAGTTTTTATTAGTAGATCTAGTGTACAAAATTCAAATGTAGAAACATACAGGTATTTTCTAGCAGCACTGAAGACAAGCAAGACAAGACAAGATTTGTTCCATGTGTGTCTTATGGTGAAACTATGGTTGAGTATGGACACTGGCAGTCCCATTTGCCTTTCTTGACAGAATGGATTTCATATTCAAATCTTGTTTTTCCAGTTATATATATGGTAATGCATATGTATGTGTATAAATCTTCCTTGACTTATGATGGAGTCACGTCCTGATAAGCCAATTGTATGTTGAAAATACTGCTAGTTGAAAATGCATTTTTGTTGAAAATGCATTTGATAATCTAGCCTATTACATGTTATCGCTTAGCCTTGTCTATCTTAAATATGCTCAGAATACTTACATTAGCCTACAGTTGGGCAAAATTATTTAACACAAAGCCTGTTTTATAATAAAGTGTTAGATATCTCAATGAGTTTATTGTATTGTATTTTACTGCAAGTGAAAAACAGAATGGTTGTATGGGTCCAGAACCATTGCATATGCTCAGGGTCCTTTTGTTGACCAGGAGCTATGGCTCACCACTGCCAAGATCACTAGGAAGTATGGTACTATATATCGTGAGCCCAGGGAAAAGTCGAAGTTCAAAACTTATAGTTTTTATTGAATGTGCATTGCTTTTGTACCATTATAAAGTTAAAAAGTGGTAAGGGATGCCTGGGTGGCTCAGTTGGTTAAGCAGCTGCCTTTGGCTCAGGTCATGATCCCAGGGTCCTGGGATCGAGTCCCACATTGGGCTCCTTGCTCAGCAGGGAGCCTGCTTCTCCTTCTGCCTCTGCCTGCCACTCTGCCTGCTTGTGCTCTCTCTCTCTCTCTGACAAATAAATAAATAAAATCTTTAAAAAAAAAAAAGTTGTAAGTAAAACCATCTCAAGCCAGGGACTATCTGTATGTATACATTTCTGCCAACATAGAGATAGCTCCTATGATTTTTTTCTCCCTATTTAAGAGGCCAAATATTTTTCCCTTTACTGCTACATTTTAAGCAGAAGTGTTATTTTTTTATCATCAATATGAAAAATTATTATTTATAACCTTAATCTAAAGCTGTTGTGCCCCTCTCAAATAATAAAAAGAATATAATAAATAAGGTTTAAGTCTGTTGAAGGAAAAAAGTGAAGGGTGGCAGAAAGTTGCCATTTTTTCCCCTGAATTATTTTTATGTGCTTTTTCCTAGCCTTGTACATAAAGAAGATTTTGATCTAGGGTTCCTTTCCCCTCACATATGTTGTATAGGGATTTTTTGTTCTTTGAAGAAAAGGACGTTCTGGGACCATTTTGATAATAGTATATTCTTAGGCTGATTGCATTTTGATGTCTTTTGTGAGTATCACCTTATTTGGTGATATTATTGTTGATTTTCTATAACAATTTCACATCTACCTTTGTTTTTCTTAAATATTAACTACTCATTTTGAGTAGTTTGCCTTTATGCCCAGTATAGAGTTAGTATTACAATCTTGCTTATTCAGCTGATTAGGAATATGCATGTATGTGAATGTACCTCTGTGTAAATTTTGTCTGCTTTGTGAAAATGAGATTTTATATAAAACCATTTATATTTCAAATTACTAGAATTGTATATAAGTACAATGATGGCTTCATCATTTAGTAAGGAATATCATAATGCTTGGTTTGGGATTTCCTGCCCTTCTGTTTTGTTCTATATTGCAAGAGGTGAATCCCTGCAAAACGCATTTCCTAGGCTCTCTTTCCAGCAGGCTTCTGGGTAAGTTTGGCTAGTGGGAGGCACTGGTGGAAGATTGGAGGGCAGGAAAAAGGGAAATGACTAGTTATTTCTCCTTCTTTTTCTGCTTTGACATGCATCTCCACCGTACGCTTCTACCGCATTAAATCATGACTTAGCTGAGTGATCAAAAAATCCATGTTATTACTAGAACATGAGTATATCTCATTATAAATATGTGTTTACTCTTGTTCTTTCCTAAATTGCCTGTAAATATGAATACCTGGTTTTGTCCGTTGGAATTGAGTATCTAATCTCATTTAATTATAATGGGTTGTTATGCATTTGCATATGGTTGCTGTAAGGTAGGTAATATGCAGAGGTAGAAGAAGGTAGCTAGCTTTCTCTCATCTCCTCTCTCTTTTTCTCAGTAAAGCTTTCTTCCTTTATAAAAACAAAACATGCTTATATAAAAAAAATTCAAAAAAGTGAGAAAAAAAAAAAGAGCGACTCACCCATAATCCCACTTCCCACACTGGTGGGATTATTTTGGTATATTTCCTTCATGTCTTCTTACAATGCAGAGAGTTTCTAATTTAACGCCCATATAAATAAGATTTTCTTCTCCAACTTTCTCCAAATAGTTACTTTCAAAGAATATTGCTTTGTTAATATATTCTCTTTTCCCCATCATGTCTGGGAATATAATTTTTATACTTGTAAACAATATATAGTTTTGTATCTTTTTCTTCCCGTCGAACATATGCATTCTGCCTTATTATTAAGGTGCTGCAGTGAAGGGAAAACTGGCTCTTCCCCATTGTACATTATGGGAAGTGTCCTAAGTAAAGGTTACTGGAAGGAAGAGATCTGGCTGGTGGACATAGTGTAGGGACGCCTGTGAAAGGAGAATAAAAAATAGTGCCATGGAGAGGGAAAGGAATTAAGTTTTCCTCTTTGTAGGGGAAATGAGTGAGTGTCATTTTTTAAAAAAGATTTTATTTATTTGAGAATGAGAGAGAAAGTGTGTGTGTGTGGGGGGGGGGGTAGGGACAGAGGAAGAGGGAAAAACAGATTCCCTTCTGAGCAGGGAGCCTGACGCAGGGCTCAGTCCCAGAACTCTGAGATCATAACCTGAGTGCAAAACTGAGACAATGACCTGAGCCGAAGGCAGATGCTTAACTGACTGAACCACTCAGGTGCCCTGAATGAGGGTCTTAAGAGCTGCAAAATGGGTATGGAACAGTTTGTGGCATGCATAGTGAAGTATGGGCTGCAAGGGAGAAAGGAGAGATGGAGGTTAACACTGAGTCAGATATGTGTACCTCCCACTGGCTACCAACCCCACCTGCAGAAACTGCACTTTCTTCCAGGGTTTGGCTTCCCATGAGCAGCATACTCCTGTGAGCTTCAGCAGGAGTCTTGAGAGAGGCCTGAAGTCCGCACATTCAGTAGAGACTGGGAGTGCTGGAAAGCAAAAGCTCCTGGGGCTTCGCATCACAGTCCTGGGAAGAGAGAGAGGGAGTTTTATTTATTCATTAAAAAAAAAATATTTTAGTTATCTATTTGAGGCAGAGATAGTGCGAGCTGGGGGGAGGGACAGAGCGGGAGGGAAAAGCATAGTCCCTGCTGAGCAAGGAGCTCCTGTGGGGCTCGATCTCAGGACCCTCAGATCATGACTTGATGCTTAACTGACTAAGCCACCCAGGTGCCCCAAGAGAGAGTTTTAATTGCATGAGAGGTAAAGGAACACCTAAAGCCTGGGATCATTCAGGAATGTCTAGGGTCTTAAATACCCACATTATTAGTATTCGTTTTCTATTGCTGTGTGAGAAATTATTACAAATGTAGGGACTTAAAGCAATATTCACTTGTTGTCTTATAGTCCTGTAGGTCTCAGGTTTGAGCAGGGTGAACTGGGTTTTCTGCTCAGGGTCTTGTAAGGCAGACGTCAAGGTGTTGGCTGGGTTGGGCACTCATCTGAAGAGTGAGGAATCTGCTTCCTACCTCATTTAGGTTGTGGGCAGAGTCCTAGTTTCTAGGTCTGAGGGCCTGGTTTCCTTGTCTACTGCCAGCAGGGGGCTGTTTTCTGCTATTTAAAGGCTGCCTGAATTCCTTCTCTCTTGGACACTTCAGGCTTAAAGCCAGCAGCAGCACCTCAAATCCTTATCATGCTTTAAATCTTCTTTGGTTTTCCCTTCTGCTACCAGCTGGAGAAAATTGCTTTTGAAGTGCTTTTGTGATTAGATTAGGCCCACCCAGTCAATTATTTTAAGATCAACTGACCTGGGACTTGAATTACCTCCACAAAAATCTCTTCCCATCATTACCTAGCTTTGTGTTCGAATGACCAGGAGGTAGGAATCTTGGCAGGAGTTTGCGGGGAGGGGAGGGTGCTTTCTTTAGAATGTTGCTTACCACAGGGTTGCATAGTTTTTCCTGTTTTATATGCCTCATGATATAGTTAACTCCTGGGATGACCTTATTTGATGGAAATTGCAAATATTCCAGGAGATTTAAAACTACTAATACTTTATAAAACTATAAATTTTTTTATGATTGCCTGGGACAGAATTTATGTGTACCGTGTGTTGTAATTGGTGTTAAATGAAAACTCTTTTTTTTTTTTAAGGATTTTATTTATTTGACAGAGAGAACACAAGCAGAGGGAATGGTAGCGGGAGAAGCAGGCTTCTTGCAGAGCAGAGAGCCCGATGCGGGGCGCGATCCCAGGCCCCTGGGATCTGACCTGGGCCGAAGGCAGACGCTTAACGGCTAAGCCACCCAGGCGCCCCGAAAACTCTTAATATAGAAATTTAAGTACTAAATAATGCCCTATAATATAGAAGGTATTATTTGATGTTTCATTAATTATTAAGACCTTGAATTGGCTTTATATTTTTCACTTTGATGAATATCCTTCTGGTGAATTTTGTCTTTTCTTTTCACTATTGTCTTCTGGAGGAACTAACTTATCTAAAGAATATGAAGGTCCCACGTTACTTATCAGGATTTTTGTAATTCGTATTCTAAGCAGTAATGTTTAGTATCTTTTGTGCCATATCTTCTCAGTCTTAAAAATTTTTAGTCTTTCATATTTTGATAGAATAAAAGCTGTTTCTCAAAATTTTTCATTTAAAAAATCAATTGTCTGAACTTTTTTTCTTCTGTATGCCTATATTAAATGGTAGCAGGTTTTGTAATAAAAATTTGGTTTAAGTACTGTGACGAACACACTGTGGCATGTTGTTTCTTCTTTATTGGTTTCAGTTTCCTCTGCAATGGAATGGCTGAATGAGATTTCTTTCAGTGCTCTGATTTTATGTTAAACACCTTTTCATACAGTATTTTTTTTTGTGGTTAAAAGTCTATAATACCTGTTAGCATTCTGCCGGTATCTGTTAAGATGGACTTTCTAGACTTTGGGAGAAGATTTGTCACACACGTGGATTTAACAAAAGGGGTGGGCATTGCATTGGGGCTGACTTTAGAAGTCACCAGCTTTCTGGTTCTAGATCGGGATATTAGTTGTGTTACACTACTGTTGAAGCACTTCAGTTACCCAGTCCTGGGAGAACTTTACTTGGACTTGGGATCAGGATAATAGGCATTTGGAAGATTCTTTGAAGATCTGTACCAGTGGCAGGGATGGTGGAATATTTTTCTGGGTTAGGGAGCAGTAAAGTAGAGAGGATAAAACATTGCCAGTTCCTATTTTTGTATGTTTTCAGGATCAAATAATGTTTTCCTGAAATGGATGAGCTGTTCCCTTATGTGGTTTAACTGGTTCAGATTATGGAGAAACAAATACTGACTGTCCTTGCTGTGGATGCCACATTTTTTCTGACTGCGCTAGCTTGTTACTGGTGAAGATATACTTTGGCTTATAAATTTAGTTTATAAAATTATAGTTAGCTTGTGGTCAAGTACAGGATCTTGTTACATGAATTCTTGTCAAACAGAGTGTGCAGCCCCCCACCCATCATTCTTATGAAATTGAGTTTTGAAAATAATTTCAGGGCTTTAATTTTTGTTGTTGATGTACTCTAAAGTAATTTTAGTTTGTCTTTGCAGTGTGTTAAAATAAAATCTCTTCAACTCTGTCACTCAGAGTGTTCTTATCCCTTCTAGTTTTCTTCTGTCTGTAAATTTGATAAATATGTCATATGTTTCCATTTATCTTTTTTAAAAATCTTGAGAAATTTAGGAATAAAAAAGCCCTATGATCTGCTGCCTTCTTCCTGTCGCATAGGGATTTGCCATATAATCGACATTTAACGTTTTTTGAGTTGTTAATCTCCAAATTTGCCTAACTGTATTAATATTGAATTACCATTTTAAAATTCTATCCAAAGGTGTATCACAGAAGACTCGGCTATATGCTGGCTGTAGTCAAGTTTCAATGTACCTTCTGCATTGCCAGTGCCATCATTGTAGCACCCTTAGTCAAAACCCCCCACCACCAAAAAAAGGGGAAGTGATAAGCACTTCTACTTAATTTCTTTGATTTATGTTTGTATCTATTACGCTGAAAACCTTAGTTTTTAATGACATTAGCAATTACTTATTTGCTTTCATCCTCTACTTTTAATGGTTTCAAAATAATAATGCAAATATTACTGAAAATGTGTTGTTGCCCTTTATTTCTAGGAGGATATATCCTATTTGAGGTCTGTTATTTTGCATTTGAAGTAATTACAATAATAGATTTTCTCTTATTAATCCATTCTTATATTCCTGAAATAAATTCAAATCCAAAACATTGGGTTTCTTTCCATATGTTAAACCAGTCTTGCATTTCTGGGATCTTACTTCATTATGATGTTTTCTTTTTTTTTAATCTATTATTGGTCTCATTTTTCTACCTTTTTTTTTTTTTAAAGATTTTATTTATTTATTTGACAGAGACACAGTGAGAGAGGGAACAGAAGCAGGGGGAGTGGAAGAGGGAGAAGCAGGCTTCCTGCTGAGCAGGGAGCCCAATGCGGGGCTTGATGCTAGGACCCTGGGATCATGTCCTGAGCCGAAGGCAGCTGCCTAAAGACTGAGCCACCCAGGCGCCCCTCATTTTTCTAACTTTTTTAGTCTACTTAAAATTATTGTTTTACACTTCAAGCAGAATGTAGAAACCTTGCCACTATGTAGGTTCCTTTCTTTCTCCTTTAATATTGTAGTTTTTATATAAGCATTATATCTGCATTCATTGATGAGTGTTAAAATTTTTGCTTTCAACTGGCACATATATTTTAAAGAACTTAAGAAGAGATTAACAATCTATTACATTTACCTAATCATTTATTATTTCTGTTACTCTTCCTTTGTACGAGAAGACTGATGTTTTTACCCTGATAATTTTTCCTTCTACATGAAGAGTTTTCTTTAGCATTTCTTTTAGAGCCCATCTACTGGTAACAGATTCTTTTTAATTTTTAAAAATCTGTCTATGACCTTATTTTTATGCCCTCTCTCAAGGATATTTTCATTTGATGTAGTTTTCTGTATTGAGAATTCTTTCAGCCTTTTATAAATGTCATTCCACTGTCTTTTGGTCTTCTTGGTTTCTGATGGGAAATCCAGTCATTTCAATTCTTATTACTCTGTATGTAATATGTCTTTTTTTCTCTGGCAGCTCTCAGGATAGTTCTTTTTATATTAAACAGATTGAATATGATGTGTTGTTTTGTGGTTTTCTTTGATTTTTTTCTGTTTTATATTTGCTGATCTCCAATCTGTAAGCATGCATCTTTCAACATATTTGTTATATTTTCATGAATTAGAGTTATTATTATTTCAAATAGGTTTTTTTTTTCCTGTGGCAGTGTTTCTCCTCAATGGGTATCTATGGCTCTGTTTATATTTTTCAGTCTTTTAAAACATTTTATATATATGCTCTTCAGATTGCATAGTTTTTTTTGTCTGTTAGGTTCCACTGACTCTTTTCCTCTATCATTTCTATTCTGCTATTGAGCCAAGTCAGTAGTTTTTATTTCAGATACTACATTTTTCAGTTTTGAAATTTTTATTTGATCTTTTTGTGTGGTTTACATTTCTCTTCAAGGAATTTTTGTCTTTCCATTGGTTTCAGTATCTATGCAGTATGTTTATTCTACATATGTTTTAAAGTCTTTGATAAGTCCAGCATCTGTTTCATTTCACATTTGGCATTTCTTGATTGTCTTTTCCTTTGGGAATTGCCCATATTTTACTGGTGTTGGTGTATCTAGTAATTTTGGATTGCATCGGGGACATTTTGAATATTGTGTTGTGAGACTGACTCCACTAACATCCTCTGGAGAATGTTGATCTGTTTTTTGTCTTATCAGGCATCAGCCTGGTTGGGTTCAGATTGAACTTTCTTTCTGGACTTCCTTCAGTGGTGGTTTTAGCATCAGTTCAGTTTTATAGCCTTTGCTATACTCTTGTCTTTGTTAGGGATTTTGCACACACTGCTCTGAAAGGAAGTTTTTCCTGGTTTCTCAGACTGGAAAGGAAGGAGGAGTTCTCTAAGAGTTTTAGCCTCTGGTATTGTACATATTTTTTCCTGACTGGGCTACTGTTAGGTCTAAGTAGTGAGAGAAAAAATTAAAAAATGGGAAGTATTATCTCTACAATCTTTATATAACAGGGTCTTTTTAAAATTGTTTTTCTATTCAGAAGAATGGGTTTTCACTTAGGACTTAGATGCCCATGCTTACAGCTGAAATGGGGTCAGGTCTGTTTTTAGGCCAGGTTGGAAGAGATCAAAGAGGGAAAAAAATATCTTGGCTCTTTTCTTCACATTCAAGGGGCAGTTTTCAAGTCCTTGGCCAGAAAGTTGGACTTCCCTCAGAGTTTTGCTGACCCTACCTGTTACTTACATCCTGACTCAGCCTGGCCTTGGGTCAATCCAGGAGGTAACAGAGTGGGGGAAAACGAGAAGCACACTGCCATTGTGTTAATCACCTTTCAAGTTTTGACTCTGCTTCCAAATCTACCTGCCTCATTAAATTTTCTAGAGCTCTCAAGTAATTGCATGTTTATATTTTATTTCATTTTGTTATCTTCAGAATTTTTATTGTAAATAGTTGAAGAGGCTGGAAACTTCACATTCTTTTTTTGAAATAAATTTTGCTGGATATAAAATTCTATGTTGACACTTGACACCTATTTAAAAAAGCAATTGAAAGTGCTTAGTCCAAATGTTCTGCCTTTATTTTGTTTATTCCTGTGAATGTAATATATATATATATTTTCCCCTTTGGCAGCTATTGAGATTTTCTCTTTATCAGTGCTTTTCAGCCATCTGATAGGCCCTGTGTGGTTTCCTAAGTGTTTATTAGACTTTGTATTTGTGAAGTTTTCTGGATCAATGTGTTCATAATCATCATAAAATTTATAAATTTTTTTTCAAAATTTTATTTATTTATTTGACAGAGAGAAAGAGACCACAAGTAGGCAGAGAGGCAGGCAGAGGGAGAGGGGGAAGCAGGCTCCCTGCTGAGCAGAGAGCCCGATGCAGGGCTCTATCCCAGGACCCTGAGATCATGACCTGAGCTGAAGGGAGAGGCTTAACCCACTGAACCACCCATAAAATTTATAAATTTTTAATCTATTTTTTCAAATGTTTTTTCTATTCCTCTTCTCCTTTTTAATCCCCCTCCTACCATCCCCAGAGAGGGCACTTTCCTCGCCTTCAGTTACATTGTACAGTTTTGTTTTTTTTCCAGTTACATGTAGATTACATGGCTTTATATTGTTGCATATGTCACTGAGACTTTTTTTATGGTCTTTTTCTTTAACACACAAGTACTAAAAACCAAACAATTTTTTGTGCATTGTTTTCTTGCTACTTCTTAAGTTCACTGATCTTTGCTGCTGTGTCTGTGTCTAATAACCCTTTTTATGTCAATTTATGAATAATTTACAGAATAAATAATGAAAACCGACTTTATTAGAAATTTTAATAAGAATTTAAGCACAGCAAACCTCTTTATGTCAGGTAAATTTTGGTACACAAATTTCATAAAAAATGAGAGAATATTATTACATATTATTTTAGGAAAATAAGATGATCTAGGTTGTTGCAAAGTATTGTGTGATTAAGTCTTTTCAGTTGAATGAATGACTAGTGGAAAATATGTTCATTTTGTCCTTAAAAATATATTGTTTACTCGTAATTTTTAAATTACACAGTATTCATGTAGGATATTGTCAACCTGAATTGTCATTTACATGATCAGTTTCACTGCATTTTTAGAATCTAGAGTTAGAGTTATCCCTTCCCCCTGCACCCCAAACAGCCAGTCTCTTCTCTGTATCTGTGGGTTTGGTTTTTTGTTTGTTATTGTTTTTTGAGTTTGTTTTGTTTTTTAGATTTTACATATAAGTGAGATCATTTGGTATTTGTTTTTCTCTTTCTGACTTATTTCACTTAACATAATGCCCTCAAGGTCCATCCATGTTGTTGCCACTGGAAGGATTTCATTATTTTTTACGGCTAAATAGTATTCTGTTAAATATACATCTTTGCGAATCTCCTCTAGGCATTTTAACTACTCGACCTGTATTTTCTTCCCTATTGCGTTCTGTGGCATTGGCTATAATAATTCAGCTTTTCTGTTACAAACCATAGATAATATATTGGAAATTTGTTTTTTTATGATAGATAATTGGATTTGCTGTTTATTTTGTGCAGAATATGAAGACCCTTCTGATCCTCCAGTTTGTTTTTAAAATCATGCAGCTGAAATGTATCACTAGAATTAAATCATGTCTGAAAACTGTGACACACAAAAGAGTAAGCTAAAAGTATAATATAGACGTCACCTGTATTTTGGTGTGAGAAATGCGTATTATGATCTTCTGTTTATGTTCATATTGCCATTTAAACTTTTATTAATCACCATAACCAAGGTTCTTCTTTTCCAGTTCCCTGGGGGAGATTTTAGTTTGTATTGAGACAGATAACATAATAGCTGATTTTGAAACTTAATTATAAGAGTATAATAATTCATATTTCACAGAAAATTTTTTCTTATGCAGTAAAGTATTTGAATTAGGTGAATATTTTTTTTCCTTGTTCTTAGTAAATCAAGACTCAAGTAAGTTACAGTTTTAAGAAGAGATTATCAGTATGTATTGCTGTTGGTATAGTCAGCAGAACCATTAAAATTATAATCTGCTTTTTAAAACCTATTTATACTAAGGGAATAGTCCTAAATCTTTTGTTTTTTATTTTTATTTTTTTTAAGGCAAGAGGAGCAGATGTCCCAGAGATTCCTGGAGATCTTAGTCTTAAGACATGTGGTGGTACAGCCAGTATGAAGGTTAAACATGTGAAAAAGTAAGTGGAATTGTACAGTGGGTTTTAAATGAGTTTTTATAATTGGGAGTCAGGGTTTTAGTTCTCTTAAAACTTTTCTTTGAGTTCTTACTAAATATGCTCTTACTCTCCATACCTTAAATTATACTATAAGCCTAAATTATAACTCAACAATTAGTGGAATAGACTGGAAGATTATCTACTTGTGTAAAAATAGAATTTTGTTCCTGCAACAACTTTATGTCATTGGCTGTTAGATTGTGTTTGTTCAACAGGAACAATCCAGGTGTGTCATCTTGGTGCCCTTAGTACCTGCTTTTATTCATTTAGAAAAATCAGCTTTGTTGTTTGAGTTATGGGATTGCTATATCTCAGCTCTGCCTTTGGGAAAGCCTGAATTGGATGCTAGCAGTTGACTCTTATATAAAATATCTGAAGGTATCTCATTTCAGATTTCAACAGAAAAACCATTCCATACTTTCCCATTGAAGCCTTAATACTCCACCCCCCCACCATCCCATTAAGCTAGTATTAAAAGATAAAAACAGAAAAACCATCTTTTCACCTGGCAGAGGGTTAGGCAGCTATGTTTTCATTGTAAATAGAGAAAAGACAAAGATAAAAATATTCATTCTGCATCCAGACCCACTAATCCAGGACTGATGGGCTGCGACAACATTCACAGGTAAAATCTGGTTTTATATTTTGTTGGGAATGCTCCTTCTGATTAGCAGTTGGCTCTTCACAGTTTTCATAACATTCACTGAAAGCATAGATTTTCTATGGGCCTGGCCTTCAGTAAAGGATTAGAGAGTGTAGTGATGCTTTTTATTTTTTTTTATTTATTTTGATTTTGACCTGTGCATTAAATGTAATTTTCATTTGATTCACTGTATTTCTGGAAAGGTTTGCGTGGATATATGTGTGCTCAGGCGCATGTGCTTATTAAATAGTTTTGCTTGCATGAGCTCTCCAACCCATTTTATTTTTTCCTTAGGCTTAGTAATTTTGACTATGCCAGTATCTTGCATCTCACTTAGTTATTTCATGTACTTCAGGTTACCCTTCACTAAAGGTCACTTTCCGAAGATGGCTGAATGTGCACATTTCCATTATGAGAACGTTGAGTTTGGCAGCATACAGGTATATTTGAAATATTTCCTACATACTGAATTAAGATATATTTATATCTCTATTCTTTTCTGTATCTCTTTTTTAAATCTATGTATCTGAGAGGAAACACTTAGAAGTAGTTTTTTCTATTGGATGTCTTAGTGGTGGATGTGAAAACTTTTATTTTCTTCTGCTGACTAATATTTGATGTGTGATGACTCCTAATTCAAGTGGAAGTAGTATAATAGGATCAGTATAAATCTGAACATTTCTGTTAGATTCCTAGATGAAGTTTGCCATTGTTTTCTAGCATGAAGCATTTTAGTTGTTACCTGACTTTTATGTTGGGTTGGAGTAGGGATGGTTAAATCAGAATAGGAGTGAAGTGGCACAGCGCAGGGGAGATGTCCTAATGGGGTTTTCTCAGTATTTTTTCTTATTGTGGGGTATAGTATGTACATAAATATATATATGTTTCTAAAACATATGCATGTATATGTTATATACATACATGTGTACATTTTAAAGCCCAGTCTAAGAGATAGAAATTTCCTGGTTGTCCTTCCTCTGCTGCATTTGCCTTCTCTATCCTAAAGATTACTTATACCATAACTTTTATATTTATTCTAATTTTTTATAGTTTTACTATCTATATCCCTAATCAATATGGTGTTTAGTTTGCCTGTTCTTGAACTTAAATAATTGGAATTATTCTAGTCCATTCAGCAAATACTTACTGAGCAAGTACTGTATTATACCAGGCACTATTGTAGGTGCTTTGGCTGTATTAGCAACAACCACAATCAAAACAAATATGCATTCTTGAAGAGCACAGAGGATGGCTAATCTGATAAAATCTATGGTAGAAAGGTAGAACATGATAAGAAAAATCAAGGGCACTGGAAGTAGGTTGAAATATCAAACCTGGGTAGGCTACATTATTGAGTGTATTCTTTCTTCTTTCATTTAACATTGTGAAATTGGTCCCTGTAGATATCTGTAGTTATAGTTGGTTCAGTTTGTTACTATATACTAATTTATAGCGTGCATATGGCACGAGTAATTTATCTATTCTTTTTTGTTAGTTTGAGATTTGGGTTGTCCGTTTTGGCCCTTTGTGAACATTATTGTACACATAGCCTTGTGCATATACGCAGGAGTGTCTCATGGTATATACCTAGGAGTAGAATTTTAGGGTTATAGCAGATCCAAATGTCTAGTGTTACTAAGTAAAGCCAAACTATTTTTTAAAGTGATTTACAAATATATACACCCCTAAACAGTAAATGAAAGTTGCTGTTCTACATCCTTGCCAACTTTTGGTTGTTCAATACTTGTTAATTTTTACCCATCTGATGGGGTTTAAGTCTCTCTCATTGTATTTTAATTTGCAGTCTCTTGATTTCTTTTTTTTGTTTGTTTGTTTGTTTGTTTTTTTTTTTGTTTTTTAGTCTCTTGATTTCTAATGTAGTTGAACATCTTTTCAAATGTTTATTGGGCATTTGAGATTTCTGTTCCTTAAAACTCTAGATCAGGTCTTTTGCTCATTTTGTTTTATAGATTTGCTGGTATTTTTCTTATTCATTCATGGGAATGCGTTACATATTTTAGATATTCTTTCATGTTGGGTCTTGTCCTGTATTGTTTTTGTATCTCCCACATTGTGGCATGTTATTACACTCACTTTATGCTGCTCTCATTGTACAGGCTTCATTTATTTTGTTCTTTATTTTACGTATTTTATGTAGTTCTATGTATGCAAAAACCTGGCTTGTAGTTTTTGGTTTTTTTTTTTTAATTTTATGTATGTATGTGTGTATTTACTTATTTGATACAGGAAGAGAGAGAGAGAGAGAGAGAGAGAGAGAGAGAGAGTGCACAGGCAGGGGAGAAGCAGTCAGGGGAGAAGCAGACTCCCCGCTGAGCAAGGAACCTGATGCGGGATTCCATCCCAGGACCCTGGGATCATGACCTGAGCCGAAGGCAGACGCTTAACCGACTGAGCCACTCTGGTGTCCCTAGCTTGTAGTTTTTCTGTCATATTTAAGCATGTGCTCCCTTGCTCTGAAGTTATGAAATGGTCTTATTTTTTTTCTGTAAGTTTCATAACTTTGATTTGAACATCAAGGTTACTTGGAATTCATATTTATAGTGTGAAAAAGAGTGATATTAAAAACCCCTAGTTTGATCACCATTCAAAGTGGATATTAACTGTAGAACTGGAGCTGAGTGCTAATGGCCTTCTTCTGTGTGATGTTTTGCCCCTCTAATTGTATGGATCACTGGTGGTCCACTATTTCAATATTTTCTCTGGTACCCACTAGTCTTTTTTGAAAGGAGTCTAGGGGCGTCTGGTTGCCTCAGTCGGTTAAGCGTCTGCCTTCAGCTCAGGTCATGATCCCGGGGTCCTGAGATTGAGCTCTACGTCGGGCTCTCTGCTCAGTGGGGAGCCTGTTTCTCCCTCTCTCACTCCCCCTGCTTGTGCTCTTTCACTGTCAAATAAATAAAGTCTTTTTTTTTAAAAAGGAGTCTATTTCATTATTATTTAAAAATATGACTATATTAGAGTTCTCTAGTGATACAGAACCAATTTGTGGGTGTGTGTGCGTATGCATGTGGGATCTGTGTGTGTGTGTGTGTGTGTGTGTGTGTGTGTGTGTGTGTAGAGAGAGAGAGATTTATTTTAAGGAATTGATTCATGTGATTGGAGACATAGTTAAGTCCAAAATCTCCAGAATAGGCTGAAAAGCAAGGGAAGGGTTGATGTTGCAGTTCAAGTTCAAGGGCAGTCTGCTGGTAGAGAGTGCTTTTCAAGGGAGGTTAGTTTTTTTTTTTTTTTCTGTTAAAGACTTTCAACTGATTGGATGAGGCCCCCCCACATCAGAGAGGACAATCTGCTTTACTCAGTCTTCTGACTTAAATGTTAATCTCATCTAAAAGATAACTTCACAGAATTATTTGGAATAGTGTTTGACCGGAGTTAATGTATAAAATTAATAATCATAGTCCACCCTGCCTACTTCATATTCCTTAAACTGTACTGAGTCTCTAATAAATAAGGTCATGCTTCTGCCTAGCATCACAATAAACTATTTTTCACAACCAAAACATTCTGAGCATTTTCCTAGAAGAGGTTACAAAGTCCCTGGGTAATTTACTCTTCTCGATATCCTAGAACTCAAATACTATAAAGTTAAAAATAATTAAATACCATTATATAAATCTTACGTAAGGTGATAAGAGAGAAGAAAACACAAATTTACTATGTCACACACACACACACACACACACAGAGCAAAATAAATTAATACTCATGGCAATTACAGTCTTGGCTTGTGTAACTGGTCATGTGGCTGTAGCTGAAGTTATAACTGCCACCTTCTGCTTCTCATTCTATATTCCCTTTGTCTTGAGCAAGAATCTCAGTTGGTTTTGGTTCTTTACCTGGTGGGGTGACCCATACCTTAATTCTGAGTCTGATCATTAATACCTCTGTCTGAATTGGGTTCTGGTAATTTCCCATAGTGTTCAGTGGCAGGGCAGTGATACCATGGGATATCCTAAGGGGGCTCCAGTATTCCAGATGTATTCTTCTTTACTTCTGTTGTAGAGTAGCAGTCCCAATTTCCCCTGAGTAGTTCAGGATCACTCTTCCCAGCTTATGCCAAAACCCACATCTTGGCCTGTTGATTTAGAGGCATAAGGAGTCCGAAGTGGCCGGGTGGCAGGGTTACTTTCAGGTCAGAGGGGTTGTTATTTTGTCTTCTGGTGGAGGTGTTCCTCCCTTTGGAACTAAGACATCTAGGGTAGTAGAGCATACAGTTGTGGGGAAGCACAAATTTTGCTAGTGAGTCACTATGAGTCATATTGAATGGTCCCACCCCAATTTCCACCCCTTGATACGTGGTTCCCCAATATGATTAGCTTTAAAGACACTAATGCCTCTGCTTACAACAATAAAGAGAGGATGGATAGTGGATAATCCATGGCATGATGGGGCAATAGAGATACACAGAATATCACCATTGGATACTTACAATCAAACACTTAAAAGAGATGAAGTTCTGGATGACCATGTATTTGAGATCTTTGAACATTTTCCCATACTGATGAGTAAATTAAAATTTTTATTTCCCTCATGATTAGTGATGTTGAACATTTTTTCATGTATTCATTGTCCATTTGTATATTTTCTTTGGAGGAATGTCTATTCAAATCTTTTACCAATTTTTGAATTTTTTTTTTGATTGAGTTTTAGGACTTCTCTGATAACCTATTTATCTTTTGATCTAAAGATAGTCTATTAGACAGCATATAGGTAGATTATGTTTTTTAAATTAATTCTGTCATCTCTATCATTTTTTAATTGAAGTATAATTAACATGCAGTGTTGTTAGTTTCAGGTTTACAACATGTTGATTAAACAGTTCTATACATTACTCAGTGCTCACCACAGTAAGTGAAGCCACCATCTGTCACCTAACAATGTTATTATAATATTGGCTATATTCCCAATGCTGTACTTTTCATTTTCATGACTTACTTATTTTATAACTGAAAGTTTGTACCTCTTAATCCCCTTTATCTATTTCACCTATTCCCCCCACCTACATTCTCCCCTCTGGCCACCATCAGTTTGTTCTCTATATGGTATGTATATGTGTATATGTATAATGCATCTTTACTCATTCATCTGTTGATGGATAATTGGGTTGCTTCCATATCTTGGCTATTGTAAATAATCTTGCAATAAACAGAGTTACATTTATCTTTTCCATTAGTATTTTTGTTTTCTTTGGGTAAATACCCAAGTAGTGGAATTACTGGATCATATGATATTTCATATTCATATGGTATTTGTATTTTTAATTTTTTGAGAAGCCTCTGTACTGTTTTCCACAGTGACTGCACCAGTTTGCATTCCCACCAATGTACAAGTTTTTTTTCATATTCTTGCAACCATTATTTCTTGTCTTTTTTAAAAGATTATTTTATTTTTTATTGTATTTATTTGAGAGAGGGTCAGAGAGAGTGCTTATGTGTGAGTGTGAGAGAGAAAGAGAAGAGAGCAAGCACGAGTAGTGGGGAGGTGCAAAGGGGGAAGCAGACTCCCCATTGATCAGGGAGCCCAACACTGGACTCAATCCCAGGACCTTGGGCTCATGACCTGAGCTGAAGGCAGACACTTAACTGACTGAGCCACCTAAGTTCCCCTGATTTATTTATTTGAGAGAGAGAGTGAGCACCCAAGTGTGAGGGGCAGAGGGAGAAGCAGAGAGAATCTCAAGCAGACTGCCTGCTAAGCACAAGAGTTTGACCCAGGGCTGAATCATGACCCTGAGATCACGACCTGAACCTAAACCAAGAGTCAGATGCTTAGCCAACTGAGCCACTCAGGTGCCCCTACCATCTCTGTCTTTTGGTTGGAGAGTTTAATCCATTTCATTTAAAATAATTACTGAAAAGGAAAGACTTATTTCTGTCATTTTGCTGTCTTTTTTCTGTATATATTATAGATTTCTTCTCTTTCATTTTCTGCATTACTGCTTTTTGCTTTTAGTTGATTTATTTTTAGTGAAATGTTTAAATTCCTATCTCATTTCTTTTTGCATATATTCTGTAACTTTTCTTTGTAGTTACCATGGGATTACATTTAACATCCTAAAGTTATAATACTCTAATTTAAAATTATACTAGTTTAACTGCAATGACATACAAAAACTATTATCCTGTATAGTTTGGTCCCCATCCCTTTCAGTTATAAATGGCTTACAATTACACCTTTATGTTTGTGTGTCCAAAAACATAAACTAATAATTTTTAAATGTATTAGCCTTTTAAATTATGTTGAAAACAGAGTAATACTTGAAAACAAAATAGAGTTATAAATTGAAGTTGCAATACTAGCTTTTATACTTACAATTTAAAGGAAATATTAATCTCCAAAGTCATGTAGAAAAAAATGGAGTTACAAACAGTTGTTACAATAATACTGGTTTTTATAATTGCCCACATATTTACCTTTACCGAGGTTGAGTTACTGTCAAGTGTTCTTTCATTTCAACTTGGAGACTTGGAGTCCTTTTAGCATTCCTCACAGACTTGGTATATTCATTGTGATCTTCCTTAGCTTTTGTTTAACTGGGAATGTCTTAGTTTGTCTCTCACTTATGAGGGGTAGTTTTGCTGGAGGTAGTATTCTTGGTTGACACTTTTATTCTTTTAGCAGTTTGAGTATATTGGCCCACTACTTTCTGGCCTCCAGAGTTTTTGATAAGATACCCGATAATCTTATTGAGGAGCCCTTGTGACTAGTCAACTATGTGACTAGTTGCTTCTGTTTTGCTACTTTTAAAATTCTCTCATTGCATAGGCATGCCTTGTAGATGTTTTAGGATTGGTCCCAAGCCACCACAGTAAAATGATTATTGCAGTAAAGTGAGTCAGATGAGTTTTTGTTTCTTAGTGCATATGAAGGTTAGGTTTACATTATACTGTAGTCTGTTAAGTTCATGATAGCATTATCTGAAAGATAAATTAAAAAATACTTCATTGCAAAAATTGCTAACCATCGTCTGAGCTTTCAGCAGGTCTTAATCATGGATCACAGATTATGATAACAAATATAATAATAAATTTTGAAATATTGAATGAATTAACAAAATTTGACACAGAGACACAAAGTGAGCTAATGCTGCTGGAAAAATGGCACAAATAGACTTACTTAATGCAGGGTTGCTACAAACCTTCAGTTTTTAAAAAACACTCTATCCAAGAAGCACAATAAAATGAGGTGTGCTTCTGTTTGGCTTAAGAAAGTTTGATTGTCAAAAAAAAAAAAAAAGAAAGTTTGATTGTCATGAGTGTTGGTATGAGTCTCTTTGAGATCCTCTTCAGTTATCTCTGTTTTCATTGAGATCTTCATAATGTATATGGAATGGAGTCCCATAGGTCTCTTAGGTATCATATAGATCACGTAGACTCTGTTCACTTGTCTTCACTCTTCTTTCTGTTCCTCAGACTCAATAATTTCCATTGTCCTGTCTTCAAGTTGGCTGATTCTTTCTTCTGTCTGTTTATATTTGCCGTTAATTTTCTCTTACAAAATTTTCATTGTAGTGATTATACTTTAAGGCACACAATCCTTTTAAATTCTTTTTTAAAGTAATCGTTACATCCAGTGTGGGGCTTGAGCTTATGATTCCAAGATCAAGAGTTGCATGCTCCACTGAGTGAGCCAGCCAGGTGCCCCCACAGTTCCTTTATAGATTGTGTATCTCTTTGTTGATATTTCCATTTGGTTCATTTCATCATTTTCTTGACATTCTCCACATGTTTTTTTAGTTTCTTGAGTACCTTTAAGACTGTTGTCTTAAGTCTTTTTCTAGTAAATCCACCACCATTTTTTTAGGGAAAGTTTCTGTTGCTTTGTTTTGAATGGCCCTTTGAATTGGCTATACTTTACTGTTTCTTTGTATGCTTTGCAGTCGTTTGTTGATTGAAACAGGACATTTTAATGTAATAATGTGGTAATTTTGGAAATGTGTTCTTATCCCTCTTCCCCAGAATTTGCTATTTTTTATTTTTCTTGTTCTTCTTCTTCTCCTTTTCCTCGTCCTCCTTCCTTCTCTCTTCTTTCTTCTGCATTATTGTTGTAGGCCTACTCAGTGCCAAGGATTAGCCTGAGGTGAAAATTGGAGGTCTTCTCAGATATTCTCTGAGCCTATGCCTTCCCTGATTATATGACACTTTCTAATTTTTCCCATATATGCAGTTCTTCTTGAATGTTCTAGTCTAATGTCTGGCTTCCTTGGAGAGGAAACAGAAAAATGAAGGAGGAAAAAGGTGTAGGCTTTTTAAATTTCTTGGAAGTGGCTTTCTTGGAAGTTAGCTGTTAGGTTCTTGCAGCAACGAAGGGAGGTATAACAGCAGTGGCCATCTACTTGTTTATTTGCCCCTCTGAGATCTGAAGCAGCAATTAGGGATCAGAGCACAGATTCTTTGATATCTGTAGGACAAGGTCTTTTTGCCTACCCCAAGCTGATTGATGCTGCTCCTTCAGTGCATGCATGGTTGCCTTGAATGCTAAGGGATTGGGCTTGGTTAGCTGCTACATGCTAAGAGCTGAAATGGACTGAAATTAGCTGCAATTTACTATCTAGACCTTTCCCTGGAACTTGAAGGTCTTCAGTAAACTCCAGAGTTACAAAATATATAATTGCATCAAACAGATTCTGCCAGATCTGCCATTTAGACAGCTGTTGTCTAGATGGCAGATTCCTGGTGCTTTCCTATTCCACCATTTTCCTGGAATCCTTACTTATTTTATTTAAAGATTTAATTTATTTGAGAGAGAGAGAAAGAGTGAGCAAGAGCAGGGAGAGGAGCAGAGGGAGAGGGACAAACAGACTCTGTGCTGAGCTTGGAGTCTAACATGGGGCTCAGTCTCAGGACCCTAAGAACATGACCTGAGCCAAAATCAAGAGTCAGACACTTAATGGACTGAGCCACTCATGTGCTTTGAATCCTCACCTATTTTTATTTTTAATATAAGATTGACATTATGTTCTAAGGAGAAGATAAGTATGAAAACTTTCTTTTTTTTTTTTTTTAAAGATTTTATTTATTTGACAGAGAGAAACACAGCAAGAGAGGGAACACAAGCAAAGGGAATGGTAGCGGGAGAAGCAGGCTTCCTGCCGAGCAGGGAGCCCAATGCGGGGCTCGATCCCAGGACCCTGGGATCATGACCTGAGCTGAAGGCAGACGCTTAACGACTGAGCCACCCAGGCGCCCCGAAAACTTTCTTAAATATGTCTGGAACAGGTCATCAGCTTTATGCTTGGCAGCTCTATTATATCCCTGTAGGTTATTCATATGCCTGTTGACTCAGTTTTTGTTTTCTAATATGTCTCAAATGTGGGACAGTCTGTAGTTTGCATACTTTCTTTTCTTCACTCTGATCTTAAGAATTACTCCTAGATTTATAGATTTCTTGTGTTTGTATTTCTAGCTTTCTACTCACATACTGAAAATATGTTACTTCCATAAGCCATTATATCCCAGAAGATGTCACTGAACACTAAAGTTTTTAAATCCAGACAAAAAGTTATGTTTGAGACTTTCAGGTATAAAATGAAAATAAGTTTTCTTAATCTGATGTAATCAATTATGATTTTCATTTTTATTTAGATTGTAAAACACAATTGCTTATGAAATAATTTAGAGTTCATTTGGGCTAGTAATTTTATTATCATATAATATACAGAGGAAATTTTCATAATCTCTTTTTTGAATTCTAGTGTTGCATAGCTGACTGCTCAGCATCTTCACTTGAATGACTAATCAACATCTCATGTTTAGCATGCCTAGAACAGTCTCCCTTCAGACCTGCTCCTCTTGCTGTCTTGTCCATGTTGGTAAATGGTAAAACCTGTCTTTCCAGTTCCTAAGATGGGATAAAACCATCTTGGACTTCTCTGTTTTTGTTATGCCTCACATTCAATCTGTCAGCAAAATTCTTGGCTCTGTATTTAAAATAAATTAGAAAAAATAAATACCATTTTTAAAAAATAAAATTTAAAATAAATTTAAAATAAAGGAAATCTGGCTACACTTACCTGTTTCTCTTCTCTCTGCTATTTGGGGGGATTATCTCAATAGCCTTATTTGGCACAACTGCAAGAAGAAGTCTTATAAGTCAGATCATGTCACTTTTTCAAAACCCTCCAGTTACTTCTCATCTTCTTCATAGTAAAAGCCAAATTTCTTAACATTTCCTAAAAGGATTTATCGGATCTGCCCTTAACCTCTTTGACTTTATCTCTTACTTCTTTAACTTTCCCTTTCCCGAGACATAGTGTTCTGTCCACAGTTGCTCTTCCTCCAGTATACAGGAGGTCCCTTCTCAGGACCTTTGGACTTTTCTGTTTCCTCTCCTTGGAAAGCTCTTCTTCCTGGATAGCCACATAACTTACCACCTTACCCTCTTTGAATACTTGCTGAAATGTTATCTTCTCAGAGGGAGAGTACTTTCTCTACAGAAAATTGCAGCTCCTGGTCACCAGTATTCCTTATCTTCCAAATTATTTTTCTCCACTGTCTGGCATGCTAATTATCTTATTATTATTTATTCAGTTTTTTCCACCTCAGCATCTAGATTAGTGCCCGACACATAAAAATCATTTGATGAGTATTTGTTGAATGAATGGACAAATGAATTTATGTTTGAAAAATAAAATTTGCTTTAAAAATGCTTTTTTAATATTTTGGTTCTTTTCAACATTTAAATATTGCTCTTATGTGGTTAGAATATATTCTTTATATTATGAGTATATATAAAATGAAACATCAAATAAAATGGATGATGACATGTACAAATGCAAGTTAAAATTCCCTTTATGCTCTCTCTCATTAACTATTATGTGTCTGTCTAGAATTTTTTATAAAATAGATAGCAATATCTCTAGATACAGGTCCAGCTATAACCTATAATCTATAATCTATCCAGCTATCCATAACTGTTAAAAATATAGATAGATGGCTACTATATAAACGGCCTTGAAAGTTGCTTTTTTACTTGAAAATGTATCTTGGATATATTTTTTATTTTATTAATTTGGATTTACCTCATTTTCAGTTATGTATTATTTCATTTTATTATTATAACATAATTTAGTTATAATCAGTTCCTTATTGATGTATATTCTATGTTTTATTGATGGAGTATATGCATTAAATCATATTAGATGATTAGTTGGATCAAGGGTGTATGCATTTAAAATACTGACAGTTGTTTCTAAGTTTAATTTTGAAATTTGCCAGTTTATGCAAGTTGTATATTTTATATCACGGTTTCCACTTGATTTATTTTTATTTATTTTTTGGTATTCCTAATTATAAACTTTTTTGGGGGATATGTCTCCCTTTTTTTTCTGTAGGACTCAGCACAGTCTTTTAGTAGCAGGGGCTTATTAGTGCTCTTGAGTGGAAGATATATCTTTGTGATGTTTCTTGTTAGATATGCTGGGGAGTCAGTCATTTAACAAACATTTATTGTATTGGCAGTGTTCTGACAGCATTTGTATGTTGTAAAGATTAAAAAAAAGGACAACATTATTTCTTCTTTTGAGATGTTTAAAGTTAAACGGGAGACTAAAATATAAAAGGATAATTATACATATTAGAATCAAGGTGTGTTACCCTGCAGTTAATTTCATGTCTTCATTTATTTGTACATATATATTCAATAAATATGAAGAAATTAACTGTTTTGAAGCATCAGAAAGTGCTATGCAGAGGAGATGTTGGTTGATACTTTAAAGGAGAATAGAAATTCTCTTAGTGGGGACTGGGGTATCATGTATAAAGGCCAAATCTCAAAAGACTATCTAGGTATTCATCACATCATCATTTATAGTAAAAGTTAGAAGTAATACAAATATGGGATGCCTGGCTGGCTCAGTTGTGACTTGAACAGCTTGTGACTCTTGATCTTGGGGTTGTGATTGCAGACCCCCCCGTTGGGTGTAGAGATTACTTAAATGAATAGACAAATTTAAAAAAAAAGAAAAGAAATAATACAAATGTTTAGAAGTTGGAATGGGTTATGTAAATTATGGATTATTTATACAGGGAAATCCTATGCAGTTACTTAAAATCATGTAGAATATTTACTGCAGTGGAAACAATATTCTTGCTATATTGATAGAGTTTGAACAGAGCAAGATACTGTTTCTGTAAGAAAAAAACGTAGATGTAAGTGTAAAATAATAGGAAGAACTTATAGGAAAAAGGTAATAGTTACAATTTTTGGGAGGGGAGGAGGTTGGGGGGCTTGGGTGAGCCTGGTGGTGGATATTGAGGAGGGCATGTATTGCATGGAGCACTGGGTGTGATGCATGAGCAATGAATCTTGGAACACTGAAAAAATAAAATTAAATTAAAAGAATGCTTTGGTAATAGAAAAATGACTTACACGTTTAAAGCTTAGAGCAAGGGGTTGTGATTTTTTTTTGAAAGAATGCTTTAGTAATAGAAAGATGAATTCCATGTTTAAAGCTTAGAGCAAAGGGTTGTGACTTTTCCTCATACATGCTTTTTGTAAAACAGAATGTTTTACAAAAGTTTCTCCCTCATTTTAAAGGACAGAGTTGTTCTGAATCAGGTATTCCACCTTTTGAGAGCAGAGTAGGGACTGAGCGTCCTCAAACATTCCTTTGTTTCTGATTTAATTTGTACCTGATAAAATAATTCTCAAGCCCATATATATTTTTTTTTCTGGTGGATTGGCAAGACATATGCTTTAGATTGCACAGATGTGTTCAAATCCTATTTCTAAGTCATTTTTGGCAGACCTTAGCCAAATTATCTGACTTTCCTTTTGAAATCTGTTTACTATCTTCAGTTGTAACCTGTTGTGAAAGGTGGCATTGTCCTGTTGAGGAGAAATTATTTTGATGTGGTGTAGAATGAGTGTGGCCAGCTGTTGGTATGTTCTCATCATGCCATACTGTCTTGACCACTAGGGAGATTGCCAGTTAATCTTAGTCTTATTTCCCTTGTCTTCATACTAAATAGATGATAGCTAAGGTTCCTTCCAGCTATTATGTCGCAGATGAATTCTGAGCTTGATTTAAATGAACTGGGGATGTGATGAGGTAAAGGGGAGAAAGGATATAATAACACAGGCTAGAGAGGGTGTATCATGTCATGTCCTTACTTTAGTCTACTGTTAGAGAGCATGAATACACTATCTTTAAAAATTAGTACAAAGAATTACTCCGTTCATAAAAATAGATTGTTGGAATATCTTTTTATTCCTGGGACACAATCTGCTGACTTAAATATTTAAAAAATAAATTCCATTTTTACTCCAAAAGTTGAGGATTTTTGTGTGTTCATTAGTGAAGTTGACCTATATATTGTACTTGTCCACTAGCCTGAGTTTGGAGCACTTCACTGCCACATCTCATTTTAAAAATAAATACCCTGGAAGTTTGTAGAAATGGGAATTAACCTGTTTTTTTGAAGATTTAGTAGAATTTTCCTGTTAAAACCTTTTTGGCCTGGTTTCTGTTCGAGGACTTAACCTTTACCATTTTAATTTATGATTTGATTATCAAGTCTAGACTGGTTCTTTTGTGTCTCCTTTGGCCAATTTTTATCAATTATATTTTCTTAGAAAATTATCTGTTTTATGTAGGTTATCAAATTTATGGGTGTAAGTTGTACAGGATATTCTTGAAGTTTGGTCTTATTAGGAAACCCTCCCTCTCTTCTCCTATCTCTCCTTTCTTTGCTTCCTTCTTTCTCTCTTCCTTTCTCCATTCATCCTTTCTTCCTTTTCTCCCTCCAACTCTTCCTTCCTGTCTTACTATGAATTCCTGAGCATACTTTTTACTATTTTTTTTGTTTTGTTTTGTTACTTTGTCATTTTTTTTGTTTCTTGAATTCAAAGTTCTTTTTTTTTTTTTTTCTTGGAGGAGTTGTGAATAACTAATATGTATGCACTTGATTGATGTTGGAAAACTAGTATTATCATAAGTCAACTTTGTCAGATATTAATATTATTTTATATATGCTTTTCTTCAGAGAAATAAAACTTTGCAGGTATTGTTGATACTCATTTTTAGCCACTGTTTTTTTAATAAGTGCATTGAAGTTTGTACATTTTTCCACGAAATAGTGCTTTGAACAAATGCTACAGGTTTTGGTGTATAAGTGTTGTATTATGTTTTGTTTAGAGTGATTGAAACCCTTAAAAAAAAGGATAAGATGAGCAAGTTTTAGAAATGGCTTCTTGTTCTAAGTAAAACTACATATAGTTTTAAGTTCTGTTTCTTAGTTATAAAGACTATTTTCATTTATTTATTTAAATTTTAGTTAACATACAGTACAATATTCATTTCAGGAATAGAATTCAGTGATTCTTCACTTACGTACAACACCCAGTGCTCATCATAACCAGTGCCCTCTTTAAATACTCATCACCCATCTAACCCATTTGTCACCCACCTCCCTCCATCAGCCCTCACTTTATTCTCTGTCTTATGGCTTTCTTTTTTCTCTCCCCTTTTTTTCTTTTCTTCCTTTCCATATGTTCATCTGTTTTCTTTGTTAAATTCTACATATGAGTTAGAACATATGGTATTTGTCATTCTCTAACTTATTTCACTTAGTGTAATATACTCTAGATCCATCTATGTTGTTGCAAATGCAAGATTTCATTTTTGATGACTGAGTAATATCCCATTGTATGCATTCAGTAGTCAGTGGATTTTTGGGCTTTCTCCATAGTTTGGCTATTGTTGATAATGCTGCTATAAACATCAGGGTGCATTTGAATCTGTATTTTTTTTGTATCCTTTGAGTAAATACCCAAAGTAGTGCAAATGCTGGATCATAGGGTAGTTCTATTTTTAAATTTTTGAAGATCCTCCAAACTGTTCTCCAGAGTGGCTGCACCAGTTTGCATTCCCACCAATAGTTGAAGAGGGCCCCCCTTTCCCCTCATCTTTGCCAATACCTGTTGTTTCTTGTGTTGTTAATTTTAGCCCTTCTGACCTGAGGTAATATCTTATCATGGTTTTTGATTTGTATTTCCCTGATGATGAGTGATGTTGAACGTCTATTCATGTGTCTGTTAGACATCTCGATGTCTTCTTTGAAAAAGTGTCTATTCATATCTTCTGCCCATTTCCTAAGTGGATTATTATCATTTTTTGAGGGGTGTTGAGTTTGATAAGTTATTTATAGATTTTGGATACTAACCCTTTATCAGTTATGTCATTTACAAATATCTTCTCCTAGTCTGTAGGCTGCCTTTTAGTTTTGTTGATTGTTTACAATCAACAAAAGTGAGTGATGTTGAACATCTATTCATGTGTCTGTTAGACATCTGGATGTCTTCTTTGAAATGATGAGTGATGTTGAACATCTGTTCATGTGTCTGTTAGACATCTGGATGTCGTCTTTGAAAAAGTGTCTATTCATATCTTCTGCCCATTTCCTAAGTGGATTATTATCATTTTTTGAGGGGTGTTGAGTTTGATAAGTTATTTATAGATTTTGGATACTAACCCTTTATCAGGTATGTCATTTGCAAATATCTTCTCCTAGTCTGTAGGCTGCCTTTTAGTTCTGTTGGTTGTTTACCTCGCTGTGCAAAAGCTTCATCTTGATGAAGTCCCAATAATTCATTTTTGCTTTTGTTTCCCTTGTCTTCAGTGACATGTCTAGTAAGAAACTTCTACGGCAGAGAAGTTTTTTGCCTGTGTTCTCCTCTAGGATTTTGATGGTATCCTGTCTCACATTGAGGCCTTTCATCCATTTTGAGTTTATTTTTTGTGTAGGGTATAAGAAAGTGGTCCAGTTTCGTCTTGCTCTCCAGTTTTCCCAACACCATTTGTTGAAGCAACTGTCTTTTATCCACTGGATATTCTTTCTTGCTTCCGTTGAAGATTAGTTGACATTATAGTTGTGGGTACATTTCTGAATTCTCTATTCTGTTCTGTTGATCTATGTGTCTGTTTTTGTGCCAGTACTATTTTGTCTTGATGACCACAGCTTTGTGATATAGCTTGAAATCTGGAATTGTGATGCCTCCAGCTTTTTCTTTTTCAAGATTGTTTTGACTACTCAGGGTCTTTTGTGGTTCCATGTAAATTTTAGGATTGTTTGTTCTAGCTCTGTGAAAAGTGCTGGTGGTATTTTGATAGGGGTTGCATTAAATGTATTGCTCGGGTAATCTAGACATTTTAACAGTGTCTGTTCTTCTAGTCCATGCACATGGAATGTTACTCCATTTCTTTGTGTCCTCTTCAATTTCCTTCATTAAGGGTTCTATAGTTTTCAGAGTACAGATCTTTTACCTTTTTAGTTAGGTTTATTCCTAGATATCTTACCGTTTTTGGTGCGGTTGCAAATGGGATCAATTACTTGATTTCTTTTTCTGCTTTTTTGTTATTGTTATTGTTACTGTTAACAAGTTTTGTTACTTGATTTCTTTTTCTGCTTTTTTGTTATTGTTATTAACAAGTTTTGTTACTTGATTTCTTTTTCTGCTTGTTATTGGTGTATAGAAATGCAACAGATTTCTGCACATTGATTTTATACCCTACAACAGCAGATTTCATGTATTAGTTGTAACAATTTTTTGATGGTGTCTTTCGGGTTTTCTCATAGAATATCATGTCATCAGCAAATAGTAAAAGTTTGACTTCTTCCTTGCGAATTTGGATGCCTTTATTTTTTTGTTGTCTGATTGCTGAGCCTAAGACTTCCAGTACTGTGTTAAATAGTGTGGTGAGAGTGGACATCTTTATCTTGTTCCTCACTGTAGGGAAAAGGCTCTCAGTTTTTCACCATTGAAGATGATATTAGCTATGGATCTTTTGTATATGACCTTTATGATGTTGACGTTTGTTGTATCTGTCCCTACTTTGTTGAAAGTTTTTAATCAGAAAAGATGCTGTGTTTTGTCAAATGCTTTTTCTGCATCTATTGGCAGGATCATACGATTCTTATATCTTTAATTAATGTGGTATATCACATTGATTGATTTGGAAATCTTGAACCACCTCTGCAGTCCAAGAATAAATCCCACTTGATCATGGTGAATAAATTTTTTAATGTACTGTTGAATTCAATTTAATAGAATTTTATTGAGAATTTGTGCATCCATGTTCATCAGGGGTATTGGCCTGTGATTCTCCTTTTTAGTGGGGTCTTTGGTTTTAGAATCAGGGTAATGTTGGCTTCATAGAATAAGTTTGAAAGTTTTCCTTCCATTTTTATTTTTTGGAACAGTTTTCTTCTTTAAATGTCTGGTAGAATTCCCTTGGGAAGCCATCTGGCTCAGGACTTTTGTTTGTCAGGAAATTTTTGATTACTGATTCAATTTCTTTGCTGATTATGGGTATGTTCAAATTTTCTATTTCTTCCTGTTTCAGTTTTACTTGTTTGTAGGTTTCTAGGAATTTGTCCATTTCTCCAGGTTGCCTCGTTTGTTGGTGTATAATTTTTCATAGTGTTCTAATTGTATGTATGTGGTGTTGGTTGTGATCTCTCCTCTTTCATTCGTGATTTTATCTATTTGGGTCCTTTCTCTTTTCTTTTTTTAGGTTTGGCTAGGGGTTTATCAGTTTTATTCATTTGAAGAACTGGCTCATTTTTTTTTTCTGTTTGTTTCTATATCCTTTATTTCTGCTCTGATCTTTATTGTTTCCTTTCTTCTGCTGGCTATAGGCTTTATTTGCTTTTCTTTTATAGTTCCTTTAGGTATAAGGTTATGTAGTATATTTGAGACTTTTCTTGCTTCTTGAGGTAGGACTTTATTAAGCAGTATACTTCCATCTTAGGACTGCTTTTGCTGCATCCCAAAGGATTTGGACAAAGTGTTTTCATTTTCATTTGCTTCCATGTATTTTTTAAATTTCTTCTTTAATTTCCTGGTTAACACATTCATTCTTTAGTAGGATATTCTTTAACCTCCAAGTATTTGTGATCTTTCAAAATTTTTTCTTGTGGTTGACTTCAAGTTTCCTAGAGTTGTGGTCTGAAAACATGCATGGTATGATCTTGATTTTTTTGTATTTGATGAGGACAGATTTGTGACCCAGTATGTGATCTGTTCTGGAGAATGTATGTTCACTTGTAAAGAACATGTATTCTGCTGCTTTAGTTTGCAGTGTTCTGAATATATCTGTTAAGTCCATCTGGTCCAGTGTGTTATTCAAAGCTATCGTTTCATTGTTGATTTTCTGCTTAATCTATCCTTTGCTGTAAATGGGGTGTTAAAAGTCCCTGCTATTATTGTATTATTATCAATGAGTTTCTTTATATTTATTCCTAATTGATTTATATATTTGTGTGCTCCCAAGGTGGGGGCATAAATATTTATAGTTGTTATATCTTCTTAATGGATAGACCCCTTAATCATGGTATAATGCTCTTCTTCATCTCTTATTATAGTCTTTGTTTCAAAGTCTACTTTGATACAAGTACAGCTACTCTGGCTTTCTTTTAATGTCCATTAGCATGATAAATGGTTCTCCATTCCCTTACTTTCAGTCTGCTGGTGTCCTTAGGTTTAAAATCTCTTGCAGGCAGCATATAGATGGACTTATTATTTTTTAATCCATTCTGATACCCCATGTCTTTCGTTTGGAGCATTTAGTCCATTTACATTCAGAGTGATTATTGAAAGATATGAATTTAGTGCATCATGTTTTTTTTTGTAGAGTTGGTGTTTCTGATGATGTTCTCTGGTCCTTTCTAATCTTTGTTGCTTTGATCTTTTTTCCTCCACTTGAAAAGCCCCCCCCCCCCCCTTTAAAATTTCTAGCAGGGCTTGTTTACTGGTTAGGAATGCCTTTAGGTTTTGTTTGTCTGGGAAACTCTTTATCTCTGTTATTCTGAATGACAGCCTTGCTCAATAAAGAAGTCTTGGCTACATATTTTTCCCATCAGCACTTTGAATATTTCCTTCCATTCCTTTCTGGCCTGCCAAGTTTCTCTGGACAGATTTCCCAAGAACCTGATCTGTGTTCTCTTGTAGGTTAAGGACTTTTTTTTTCCCCCCTTGCTGTTTTCAGGATTCTTTCTTTGTGTATTTTGTGAATTTGACTATGATATGCCCTGGTGATGTTCAGCTTTTGTTCAATTTAACGGGAGATCTCTGTGCTTCTTAGATTTTGATATCTGTGTCCTTCCACAAATTAGGGAAGTTTTCATCTCTAATTTGTTAGAATAAAACTTTTGCCCCTTTTTCTTTTCATCTTCTGGCACCCCAGTGATACAAATGTTGCTAAGTTTTAATAAGTTGCTGATTTCCTTAATTCTACTTTCGTGGTTCATTACCTTTCTTTCTTCTCTTCTTTTCATCTTCATAATTTTCCATATTTTACCTTCTATATCACTGATTCACTCCTTTCTCTGCTTCCTCCATCCTCATTTTTATGGTTTCCATTTGGGATTGCATCTTGGTTATAGCATTTTTAACTTTGGCCTGACTAGATTTTAGTTCTTTTATCTTTGTAGTAAGGGATTCTCCGGTGTTTCTATGAGTTTTGCAAGCCCAGCTAGTATCCTTATTGTCATTTTAAATTCTAGTTCAGACATATTACTTATAATATCTGTATTGATTAAATCCTTGGTCATGAGTTCTACTTCGTGTTCTTCCTTTTGGGGTAAATTTTCCCATTTCTTCATTTTGTCCAGAAAAGAAGAAAGAGAGAAAGAAATAAACTAAAAAAACCCCAAAGCAATGAAAACAAACAATCAAAAAACTAGATCCTGGGGGTGTTTTGGTCTGCTTGTTAAAAGAATCTAAATCTCAAAATAACAAAATAAAATTAAATTAAACAAAAGTAAACAAAAAAATAAAAAAACATGTAAAAAGTATACATATATGTGTATATATATCTATATGAAGACATTGATAAAAGATTTAAAAAATAAAATAAATGAAAAATAATAATAAAAAAATAAAGAATAAAAGTAAAAAGGAAACTAGATCCTGTTTCCTGTAGAGCTGAAACTTTTCAGCACCCTATGATCAGTAGCTTTGGTGGTGCCAGTGAATTGTTTGTGCTGGATTTCTGGAAGAAGGGCCTGTTGTGATTCTGAGGTGGGCTTACCCTAGTAGGAACGTGCCTCCAGGGTGCAGTGGGTGGCAGGGCTTGGTGTAAGCCATTCTGGCCTCCACTAGGTGGCGCTGTTTTCCTTCTTGAAGGCTCTTAGCCTTGTCAGGAGGGATGGATACCAGGGCGTCCTGCTCTCCCGCCTCAGTGCTGAAAGTTCGCTCCCAGCT
>CM053613.1:70797256-70809884 GCA_028646535.1 Procyon lotor
GCATTCAGTCACTCTTATGTCCCCAATTTCTGTCAGAACTCTGCGTTCACCCTACCTCTGTCCAGATTTTTTTATCTGAGGCATGCAACTGAGTTCCAAAACTCCAAATTTTACAGACTCCTGCATGTGGACCTGTGCCGTTCCTCTGGGAGAGGGTCTCACTATGTTTTTTGCCGTTGACCAGCTTGTCCCAGGAAAGTGATGGCAGAACCCCACAGTGGTTCCCAGTCCATGGCAAAAGAAAGCAGAAAGCTGGCTCCAAGACTTGCTGTTCTCAGCCAGCTTTCTTGCTGCTCTGCCTGAAACTGTGCAGCACTTTGGTGCCACCCGTTCTTGTGACCCAGGGGATCCTGAGACCACGCTGTCACACCTGGGATTCTGCCCTGCTTTGCCACCTAAGCACATTTAAGCCAGGCTCACTGTAGCAGACCTCTAAAAGTTTATATTTTGTGCTGCGCTGCTCATAATACTTTGCGGTAGACCCTGTAAACAGGCTTCTTCCCCGCTGCTCTATATACAGCTATATCTCCCATAATGGAACTCTCTGTATCTCCTACCTTCCAAAAGGCGGTTGCTTTTCTACACGTAGACTTGCAGTTTTTTTGTTCTCTCAGACCTCCGATTGATTTCTTGGTTCTTCAAAGTGATTTGATAACTAGCTAGCTGTGTTCATGGGAGGAGACAAGCTTAGGGTCCCCCTACTCTACCATCTTAACTCCTCCATGCAATTTTAAATACTATAAATTTACTATCATAATTGCACTTCTCCCATTGTCTCATCTCCAAACACAAAGATTTATCTCATTTCATGAAGTATTTTTCAGTAAGAAGAAAAAACAAATCTCTTGCGGTACGCAGAGATACAGTTTATTCTGATTTACCTGTTTGAGGCATTTCTCGCTTCCTGCTTTGCTTTATGTGGTGCTGCCATCTAGCGTGTGGGATACTAAAATGGATATGTGTGGTTTACATTTTCTTTTATCATTTGGTTATCAGGAGCTGTGAATTAATGTCTCTTCCTGTCTGATTTTATATAAAGCATTAAGTTAAATGATCCTGAATGCAGGAGCTCAGGTTTTACCTGAAATAAGGCATTGGAAAAATGAATTGAGTATCTGTTTCTTGAGTGTTCTCTACTAAAACTTCTGTGCAGGGGATTTGGAAGTGCTAGTACAGCCTTGTATCATCAGATGCATTCTTGTCTTGATAGTGAGATATGTGGAAAGAGACAGTGAATTTTGACCTGAATGTAAAAATGTTGACAAGTACAAATATAAAATAAGTTCCCCTGCCTCAGTTTTCATTTTTAATGAGTTAATCATTGAATTATAACTTACATTTTATAATATAAATTATAATATAAACTATTACATTAATAACTAATATATGTTAATTATTAATTAATAATAATTATAATCATATTGTATTATAATTAATAATTAATTAATATATAGTTATTATAATTATAATAAAAGAGACAGACCAATATTTACTGAATGCTTTTTGTGAGCCAGACAGTATTCTAAATACTATTACATCTTGTCTTATTTACTCTTCATAATAGTTTCGGATGAGGTAATTGAAGTAAAAAATATTTAAGAACTTACCCAAGATCACAGGTAATTGGTACAGCCTGTGTTGAATAAATAAATTGAAAAAATGCAGAGCCATCCTGCATATTCTTGATTACAAAAGTGCTAGGAAAGAATAAAATGACAAAATTCTTGTTTTAACAAAAAGGAACAAACCATCGATCTGAAATATCCTACATGTAGTTGAAGGTGTAAAAAAGTATGATGTGTAGTCACACAGCGTAACCTGTGTGGTCTTAATGAAAACTCCTTAACTTCCCTGGTCATCAGTTTCCTCATTTGTGAAATAGGAATAAATATGACCATTTCAGTGTGTATTACAGAGTACTGTGGGAATTAAATGAGGTGATAATTAAAAACGAAAACAGATTGCTCAATAATTTTTAAAGAACTTTAGAGAAAGACAAATGTTCTAAGGAAATTTGGTGAAGACAGACCATAATCTATAAAATGTGAAAATACTTTTCCTCATGATCTGAGTGTAGTGTCGTTGGAATTGAGGCAGTGGGTGAAAGAATTCTTTTTTTTTTTTTTTTTTTTTGGGTGAAAGAATTCTTTGCAAATAAGCTGTATAACTAACAGGAATATTATGATGAACTTCCCCTTACACGAGAGACTGTATTGCTAATACACTTGATTATCTGGTCATTAGTTTATTTAGATATAGTATTTCTTTTAACATAGAAAATAACCATAAAAAATTGTGAAATGAAGAAAGTAGGTTAAAATAACATGATTTTTCTATAATCGTAATTTTTTTTCACAAATTTTTTTTTATTAACATATAATGTATTTTTAGCCCCAGGGTATGTGTCTGTGAATCGTCAGACTTACACATTTCACAGCACTCACCGTAGCACATACCCTCCCCAATGTCCACAACCCAGCCACCCCATCCCTACCCCTACCTCCCAGCCACCGTTAGTTCGTTTCGTGAGTTTAGGAATCTCTTATAGTTTGTCTCCCTCCCCATCCCTTCCTGTTTCATTTCTCTCCCCCACCCCCCCCCACAAACCCCCACCTTGCCTCTCAAATTCTTCATATCAGAGAGATCATGTGATACTTGTCTTTCTCTGACTGAGTTATTTCGCTTAGCATAATACCCTTCAGTTCCATCCACGTCGTTGCAAATGGCCAGATTTCGTTTCTTTTGATGACTGCATAGTATTCCATTATATGTATATACCACATCTTCTTTATCCATTGGGACTTCATCAAGATAAAAACTTTTGCACAGCAAAGGAAACAGTCAACAAAACCAAAAGACAACTGACAGAATGGGAGAATACATTTGCAAATGACATATCAGATAAAGGGCTAGTATCCAAAATCTATAAAGAACTTCTCAAATTCAACACCCAAAGAATAAATAATCCAATCAAGAAATGGGCAGAAGATATGAACAGATATTTCTGCAAAGAGGACATCCAAATGGCCAACAGACACATGAAAAAGTGCTCCACATCACTCAGCATCAGAGAAATACAAATCAAAACCACAGTGAGATACCACCTCACATCAGTCAGAATGGCTAAAATTAGCAAGTCAGGAAACGACAGATGTTGGCGAGGATGCAGAGAAAGGGGAACCCTCCAACACTGTTGGTGGGAATGCAAGCTGGTACAGCCACTCTGTAATTGTAATTTAAAAATTTAGCTTCAGTTTCAGGTAGAATTAAACCTATGGCTTGAAGATATTGAAGTTGTAATGTATTTAGAATGTTTAAAGTTTAAAATAATGATAGAAGAAACCAGAGAAAACACATTGCATTTTTCTCCTTTGAATAGAAACATTGAAAATCTTTTGCTAACAAATTTTTAATGGGTAAGACAGCATATTTATGGGTTCTGCATTTTCAGTTTTAATATTTTAAATACCTAGTATTTACCAGTTCAGTTGATGATTGACTAAATGTTGTGTCTTTTTGGAAACAGACTGGGTTTTCTTCCTGATTAAGAATTTATCTAAATATGAGTGACTGGGTGGCTGTCTAAGTGCCTGCCTTCAGCTCAGGTCATGATACCGGGGTCCTGGGATTGAACCCCAAATCAGGCTCCCTGTTCAGTGGGGAGCCTGCTTTTCCCTCCGCCATTACCTACCCCTGCTCGTGCTCGATCTCACTTGCGTGCTCTCTCAAATAAATAAATAAAATCTTAAAAAAAAAGAATTTATCTAAATGTGAATATTAAGGTTTATAGAAATATGTACCAGCAACAAGTTTTGTTACCTGTCAGTGGGACTTTCAGTTATAAATAAAAATGAATTAAACCAATGCAAAAGTTAGTTCCCTCATCTTGTTACTACTGTGTAAAGTTTCCAGGCTAGTAGATATTTCTATTTTAAAGATTTTATTTATTTATTTGAGAGAGAGAGAGAACATAAGAGGAGAGAAAGTCAGAAGGAGAAGCAGACTCCCCATGAAGCTAGGAGCCTGATGTGGGGCTCGATCCCAGAACCCTGAGATCATGACCTGAACCAAAAGCAGAGGCTTTAACCCACCGAGCCACCCAGGTGCCCCAGGTATTTGTATTTTAAAAAGTAGTTTTATGTAAAGGTACATATAATATGTGCAAAACCTTCCGAAAAAAAAAGCTATGATAATTTTAGTGTTGGTACTCCTACTGAAGAATTTATTTTTCCTCAAACCAAAACAGATAAACTTTCAACCCTACTTTTTTACACATTCATAACTAATACCTGTTCTTAGGCTGGGAAATCCTTGTCATTCAAAGGGATGGTTTGAAATGAAAAGTTCCCATAGTGAGTTTCCTTGTCATTCAAAGGGATGGTTTGAAATGAAAAGTTCCCATAGTGAGTTATTGGTCCTGCTGTCAGGTTGTGGATATCTTGTTGAGCTGAGGTGATTCTGATATTTAAAGACTGATGAATGAACAAGGAAAATGTGGTGTGTGTGTGTGTGTGTGTGTGTGTGTGTGTGTGTGTGTGTGTGTATACATATCTTGCAAATGGCAAGATTTCATTCTTTTTGATGGCTGAGTAATACTCCATTATGAAATCTTGCCATTTGCAATGACATGGCTGGAGCTAAAGAGTATTATGTTAAGTGAATTAAGTCAGTCAGAGAAAAGACAAATACCATACGATTTCACTCAAATGTGAAGTTTCAGAAATGAAACAAATGAGCAGGGGGGAGAAAAAAGGAAGAGAGAAGCAAACCACAAAACAGACTCTTAACTATAGAGAACAAATTGATGGTAACCAGAGTGGAGGTGAATGGGGAGATGAGTGAAATAAGGTGTTGGGGAGTAAGGAGGGCACTTGTGATGAACACTGGGTGTTGAATCCCTGTATTGTACACCTGAAACTGATATTACACTGTGTGTTAACAAACTGGAATTTGAATAAATTCTTCAAAAAAAAAAAGTTGAACAAACCAGTTACTATATCTGGTATTCAGCTGAGGAAACAGTGCTGTATTCCAATCTGGAAGGAGAAACAGATTGTTAGGTTTATTAAGATGCATTTAGGTCTCTAGCTTTTTCCCAAGAAATTTGAGGAGCAATTTTGTCTGTTATTGATTTTCTTCCCTTATGCTAAAATTAGAACTTACTTCACTTACTCCCCATCTGAGATATAACTCTAGTATAGAGTTATTCTTCCACTTGGCATCCTTAACTCAGTGGTTTTGAAGTAGTATTTTCAGTGTTGATTATTAGGATGTCAATGTTAAGTGTGAGCAGAACACATAATATTGTTTAACAAATTATTTTTTAGTTTCCACATTTACTATAGGTTACAGAGGTGAAGGAAAATGTTTATAAACGGCATAGGTATGTCACAGTGAAATTACAAGCATAGTAGGTCTATAAGAGAAGAAGACAAGAAGTCTTTGTGTACCCTATATGCAAGCTATTGATTAGACTTTGTTGAATAATTTTTTATGTGAGCAGGGTGATTTTTACCCTGCTTTATGCTACTGTTTTCTGTCCTCCATGTAAAGAAAGGACTTCTCTGAACATTTGAATGCTTGCTGAACAGAGTTGTATTTTTAAATATTCTGACAACACTAATTGCAGATTGGTTTCCATGGTGATAGAAAAGTGAATTCAATATAGGAAAAATAACTCCAAAAATAGATTTGTAAAGAATCTAGAAGTAAGGGACTTAGAAATTCTGTTTTCCATTCTTATAAACAAAGGATTGAGACATCATTAAGTTGAAGGAAATAAACATAATTTAAATCATCATATTTATGTCATAAGTTTCTTCAGGCAAATGTAGTCTAATCTTTCATAGTGTATACCCTTGGTACATGTGATTCAGGTTCTGTATAAACACTGATGTTCAGACTTGTGCATTGGATGTCTTAAAACCCACAATTCTGAATGGTTTTACTGAATACCTTGTATGTGCTTGATACTTACATGATTTTCACTGATGAGGTAGATAGAGATTTTTCCCACAGGGGAAACAAGCATCATACCAATAAACATAATAAGATAAGAAAAATGTAATTCATGCTGTGGGAGTTCTTATAGGTAGTCAAAGGTAAGAGAGGTTATTTCATATGGCATTCAAGAAAGACTTTTTTGAAAATTGAATAGATTTTAGATATGCAGAGATAGATATCCAGAGCATTTAGCAAGGAAAAATAACATAAACAAAGGTATCTAGAAGGGAGGGGAATGGATGAGGTAGAATGATTATGGAAAAATATGTTTTAGAGGATATATGGAGATATTACCTTCCTTTGAGGCTCATCTATGGTATATGGAATTTGTATTTAAGTTACTTTTTTTTTAGAGAGAGAGAGAGAGCGAGCCTGTGCATGTGGGAAGGGGAGGGGCAGAGGAATAGGGAGAGAGAGAATACCAACCAGGCTCCACCATCATGACTTGAGTCAACATCAAGTGTTGGTTGCTTAACCGAATGAGCCACCCAAGCACTGCTAAATTACTTTTTCAGTAGGAACTGAGAAGGTGTTATGAGATTTTGAGAAGAGAGTACCATGATCCACATGTAATGGGAAATGGAGAGAGACCAGTTAGAAGACTTCTGTAGTTACCCATTTTGCGGTCATGTTGTCTAGATCCTGTGAGGCCTAGAACCAAGGAAGTAGAAATGGAGAATGGGAAAAAAAAGGACAGGTGTGAAAGACAAGTTTTGTGAGATGGGAGAGAATATAAGTAGTTAAAGGTTGAGGTTAGATCTTGACCATAGGAATATAAAGAGAGGATGTGTGGAGAGGAAGAGCAGTAGAGGAGATCTAGGATGATTAGGTTGGTCAACTAGATGAATAATTATGCTGTTTATTTACTTTAGAAATTCGAGAGGAAGAAGAGAATTTGTAAGGAAAGGTAATGTATTCAGTTTTGTAAATGAATACTACATTCCAGTGAGACAGTGTTTGTTTATTCAGTCATTCCTTAAATATTTAGGAATCACCACTTAAATTTCAGGTAGTTTTCAAGATGTTGAGTTAGGTATATATGTATCTCATTTTTTCATTACGTATTATGGTTAAAAATCTGTCAATACATGTTACGAATATTTTTGTCCCAGTTTGTGACTCATCTTTTCACTTGGTTTATGGTATCTATTTTGTGATTACTTAAAAACTTTTGATGTAGCCAGTTTTATCAGTCTGTTTTGTTCTTTTTGTGTTTTAGCTAAGAAATTCTTTTCCTCTGTCTCCCTTATTATTATTTGCTTTTATTTTTATTATTTTACATTTTAAGGTTTTGCTTTTCACACTTAGATGTTTAATTTACCTAGAATTATTCATTGGGTATGGTAGACGAGTAAGGGTTCTAGTTTCTCTTTTTAGTTATCTTAGACTATTGATTAAATAGTAATTCTTTTTCTCAGTGATTCTTAAGACCTAAATGGTCATATATCAATGTCCAAATGTGTGTGTTAGTTATCTGGCTATCTTCTGTGATCCATTGGTCCTTGGCTTATCCCTGTGCTAGTATCACACTGTCTTAATTAATGGGTTACTCTTACTACTTACTATATAACGAACACCTCAGAACTTAGTGGCTTGGGGCACCTGGGTGACTCAGATGGTTAAATGTCTGCCTTTGGCTCAGGTCCTGATCTCAGGGTCCTAGGATCCAGCCCTGTGTCAGGCTCCCTGCTCAGTGTGGAGTCTGCTTCTCCCTCTGCCGGAGGCTCCCCCTTCTTGTGCTCTTTCTTGCTCTCTCAAATAAATAAATAAAATCTTAAAAAAATATTAAAAAAAAAAAGAACTTATGGCTTAACATGGCAATTCTTTTGTTGGGTTTCATGATTCCTGATTCCTTGGATTGACTCAGGTGGGAAACTCTCTGTTGGTCTGGCTCGGGTTCTCAGGCAGCTTTGTCCTGTAGTGATGGTGGTGGGGCTGCACGTCCAGCACTTCAGTGATCCTTCACGTGCTCTCTCTCCACATGCCGTTTCATCCATCAGGGCCCCTTGCGTGAACCCTATCTACGGGACTGTACTATGGTTCTTTGACCTGGAGGCTTAGGACTCTAAGAGTAAGAAAGCAGAAACTGTTAGACTATTTAATGGCTAGTCTTACTAGGTGTAGAACATTGCTTTCCCTACATTTTATTGGTTCAGACAGTTACAAGTGTAGCATAAATTAAAAAGTGGGGAGGGAAGCTTTCCCTCCGTGAGATGAAGAATTAGTACCTCCAGAGAGGCACTGAATAGCTTCACAGTAAATCTTGATTTCTGGTGGGATAAATTTCCCAATTTCATCAAAATTATCTTGGGGGGCGCCTGGGTGTCTCAGTGAGTTAAAGCCTCTGCCTTCAGCTCAGGTCATGATCTCAGGGTCCTGGGATCGAGCCCCGCATCGAGCTCTCTGCTCAGTAGGGAGCCTGTTTCCCCATCTCTCTCTGCCCGCCTCTCTGCCTACTCATGATCTGTCTCTCTGTCAAATAGATAAATAAAATCTTAAAAAAAAATTATAAAAAAAGAACTGTTTAAAAAAATTATCTTGGGAAGAAAAAAATTAAACTATCGGAATTTTGATAAGAATTGCATTTAATGTATAGGTTAATTGAGGATAATAACTGTATTTATCATGGTGAGTTTTAAAATCTGTCTCAATTTATTTACATCTTCTTTCACGTCTTTCAATAAGGTTTAGTAATTTCCTTTGAAATTCTGCACATCTTTTATTTGGCTTATTTTTAGATAACTTACAGTTTTTATTGTTAACATGAATTGAACCTGTTTTCTAGTTACATTTTAACATTAGATACTACTGATTCCTGAAATTCTGTTGATTTTTTTTACCTTTAAAAAATCTGTTTTCAGGGCACCTGGATGGCTCAGTGGGCTAAAGCCTCTGCCTTCCACTCAGGTCATGATCCCAGGGTCCTGGGATCGAGCCCCGCATCAGGCCCTCTGCTCAGCAGGGAGTCTGCTTCCCCCTCTCTCTCTGCCTGCCTCTCTGACTACTTGTGATCTCTCTCTCTATGTCAAATAAATAAATAAATAAATAAATAAAATCTTTAAAAAAAATCTATTTTCAAAACACATTTATTGAGAGAGAATTCATACACCATATAATTCATCTGCTTAAAGTATACAATTCACTATTTAGTATATTCACAATGTGTGTAAACATTGCCAAAGTCTACTTTTAGAACATTTTTATCAGTTCCAAAAGAGATCCTGTGTTCATTATTAGTCATTCTCATTCCATTCTAACCCTGTACACCAACCCTTGACCTTTCTGCCTACCCAGCCCTGGTGACCTAGTCTGCTTTCTGTCTCCATGGATTTGCCTATACCAGAAATTTTGTATATATGGAAGCATACAATGTGTGATCTTTTTGTAACTGCCTTTTTTCACTTAGCATGTTTTCAAAGTTTATCTAAGACATAGCATGTATCATTACTTCATCGTTTTTATCATTGAATAATATTCCATCATATGGCTGCATACCACATTTTTATACATTTAAAATTTTGCATTTTAAATTTAATACTTCTGGGAGACTTCTGCCTTTGGGAAGATGGAACAGACGGTGGTGAGTTTCCTATGGTTTTTTTGTTCTTTAGTCATTTCAACCATTTTATACAATTCATTGGCATGAAATGCATTTACATTGTTATGTAAAATCACCACTACCCATCTCTGGAATTTTTCATCAACACAGACAGAAGTACAGCATATGAAAATCAGTCAATGTAATATAGCACATTAACTGAATGAATGAAAAAAACACCCATGTGATCATCTCAGTTGATGCATAAAAAGCATTTGATAAATTTAGCATCCTTTCATGATAAAAACACTCAACAAACTGGGAGCAGAAGGAAACTCTGACAAGAATAAAGACCAAATATGAAAAACCTATTAGCTAACATCATATCCATGGTGAAAAACTGAAAGCATTTCTCTTAACATCAGCGACAAGATAAGCGTGTCTGCTTTCAACACTTCTGTTCGGTGTGATTCAAAGCAATTAGGCAAGAAAAATAAAAGGAATCCAAAGAAAAAATAAAAGGAATCCAAAAAATAAAAGGAATAAAATTATCTCTGTTCACAAATGACATGATCTTATATGTAGGAAAATCATAAAGATTCCACAAGAAAACTCTTAGAAATGATAAATGAATTCAACAGAGTTCAATTTAAGTTTAAAATCATAATTTCTGTATCACCTGCATTTCTATACACTAAAAGTGAATAATCTGAAAAAGGAAATTGGTCGTTAAGCCTCTGCCTTCGGCCTAGGTCAGATCCCAGGGGCCTGGGATCAAGCCCCGCATCGGGCTCTCTGCTCGGCAGGAAGCCTGCTTCTCCCACTACCATTCCCTCTGCTTGTGTTTCCTCTCTCGCTGTGTTTCTCTCTGTCAAATAAATAAAATCTTTAAAAAAAAAAAAAAAAGTAGCTGATTTTCAAAAAAAAAAAAAAAAAATTTTTTTTTCATTCATAGTAGCACCAAAATCAGTAAATCACTTAAGGACACACTTAACAAAAAAGATGAAAGATTTGTACGCATAAAGCTACAAAATGTTGCTGTAAGAATATAAAGAAAACCTAATAAATGTAAAGATATCCTGAGTTCATGGATTGGAATACTTAATATTTTTAAGGTGATGATAATACTCAAAGTGATCTATATCTTCATCGTAATCTTATCCAAAATCCCAGTGGCATTTTTTTTTGGTAGAAGAACCCATCTTACAATTCATGTGAATTCTCAAAGGACTTTGCATACCCAGAATAATCTTGAAGAAGAACAAAGTTGAAGAACTCACACTTCTTAAATATAAAGCCTACTACAAATCTAAAGGAATCTAAAGGTATAGGCATAAAGACATATAGACTAATGAAATAGAATAGAGAGCCCCCAAATAAACTGTCATATTTATGGTCTGTTGATTTTCAATGAGATTGTCAAGTCCATTCAGTGGAGGAAGGCATAGTGTTTTCCGCAAATGGTGGTAGGAAAACTGGATATCTATTTGTAAAAGAATGAAGTTGGATCTTATGAACTCAAAATGTAAGTAACTAAGATCTAAATATGAGAACAAAAACTTCAAAACTTAGAAGAGAACATGTAGGAAAATCTTTATGACATTGAATTTGGCAATGATTTTTTGGATATGACACCAAAAGTTAAAGGCAAAAAAACAATAGAAAATTGGATTTCATTGAAAGTAGATACTTTTATGCATTAAATAATATCTCAAGGGAGTGCAAAGGTAACCCAAGAATGAGAGAAAGTACTTGCAAGTCATGTATCTGATATGGAATTAATTTCCTCCACCTCAAAACAATAAAATGAACTAATTCACAAATGGGCAAAGAACTTAATGTATATTTCCCCAAAGAAGTTATACAGATGGCCAATAAGCATATGAAGAGAAGCTAATTTATCCGTTATTGAAAGTAGTGTATTAAAATCTAATTATTATTGTAGAGCTGTCTGTTTCTCCCTTTGATTCTGTCAGTGTTTATATAATTTGGGGGCTACTTTGCTTGGTGCATCTGTATTTTTTTCTCAGCTCTTTTGAGGTATGATTGACAAATAGAAGTTGTATACATTTAAGATATATAATTTGGTGTTTTGATATATTTATACATGGTGAAATGTTTACCACAATCAAGCCAATTAACATATCCATCACTTCACATAATTACTGTTTTTTGGTATTGAGAACCCTTGAAATCTATTACCAGCAAGTATCAAGTGTACAATACATTATTATTAACTGTAGTCACCATGCTGTGAATTAGTTCTTTAGAACTTACTCACTTTACAACTGAAAATTTATACATTTCATCTGTATCTTCCACTTTTCCCTGTCCCTCAGCCTCTTGTAACCATGACACGACTCTGTTTCTCGGAATTCAGCTTCTGTTTTTTAAAAAGACTCTGCATATAAGTGACATCATGAGGTATTTGTCTTTCTGTGTCAGGCTTATTTACGTGTAGCATAAGGTTTGCCAGTTTCATCCATGTTGTCACAAGTCGTAGGATTTCCTTCTTTTTGTAGCCGCATAATATTTCATTGTGTTTGTGTAGCATATGTGCACACACACGTGTGTATACATGTGCATATATAACATTTTCTTTATTCAAGTGTAGATGTACATGTACATGGTTTCCATATCTTGACTGCTGTGCAAAATGATGCAATGGACATGGGAATGCAGGTGTCTCTTTGAGATAAAGATTTTATTTCATTTGGATATGTACACGAGTGGGATTGTTAAGTCATATAGTAGTTCCATATTTAATTTTTTGAGGAAATTTTATACTTTTTGTCATAATGGCTGCACCAATTTACATGCCCACAACTACTTCACAACGGTGTCCTTTTCTCCACATTCTTACCAATTCTTACCTTTGACTTTTTGATAATAGCCATCCTAACAGTGGTGGACTGTGCCTCATTTTTGTTTTGATTTTCATTTCTTTTTTTTTTTTTTTTTTTAATTTTTATTAACATATAATGTATTATTTGCCCCAGGGTACATGTCTGTGAATCTTCGGGCTTACACATTTCACAGCACTTAATAGCACATACCCTCCCCATTGTCCCCAACCCAGCCACCCTG
>CM053613.1:70809984-70821824 GCA_028646535.1 Procyon lotor
TCGCTTAGCATAATACCCTCCAGTTCCATCCATGTCGTTGCAAATGGCCAGATTTCGTTTCTCTTGATGGCTGCATAGTATTCCATTGTGTATATATACCACATCTTCTTTATCCATTCATCTGTTGATGGGCATCTAGGGTCTTTCCATAGTTTGGCTATTGTGGACATTGCTGCTATAAACATTCGGGTGCACGTGCTTGTTCGGATCACATTTTGATTTTCATTTCTTAGATGATTAGAAATGTTGAGCATTTTTCACATACCCATTGGCCATTTGTACAACTCCTTGGGAAAGATGTTTGTTTAGGATCTTTGCTTATTTTTTAATCAGGTTCTTTGTGTTATTATTGTTGTTACTGAGTTGTATGGGTTCTTTAAATATTTTGGATAATAACTTCATATCAGATATGTGATTTGCAAATATTTTCTCCTATTCTACAGATTGCTTTTCATTTTGTTGATTTTATCCTTTGCTGTACAAAGACTTTTTAGTTTAACATAATCCCAAGGTATTTATTTTTGCTTTTGTTGCCTGTGCTTTTGGTGTCAAATCCAAAAAATTATTGCCAAAATCAGTGTCAAGGAGTTTTTCTCCTATTTTTTAAATATGATATTAGTGGTTTCATGTGTTTTAGTCTTTAATCTATTTTGAGTTGGTTTTTATGTGTGGTGTAAGATAAGGATCCAGTTTTATTCTTTGCATATGGATATTCAGTTTTCCTATAATTTATTGATGAGACTGTCCTTTTCCCATTGTACTCTTGGCACATTTGTTGAAAATTAGTTGACTATATTTCAGGGTTCTTAATTCACTTCTTTTGGTCAATTGGTGATTCAGTTCCAGTATCTGTTTTTACGCCAATACTATATTTGTTCGATTACTATAGCTTTGTAGCACAGTTTGAAATCTGGAAGTGTGATGCCTCCAGCTTTACTCTTGTTGCTCAAGAAAGCTTTAGCTATTCTGGGTCTTTTGTGGTTGCATGTAAAGTTTAGGAATTTTATTTTATTTCTGTGAAGAATGCCACTGGAATATTGATAGGGATTGGATATAATCTGTAAATTGCTTTGGGTAGAATGGACATTTTAACAATATCAGTTCTTACCATTTGACTGTATCTTCTTCAGTTTCTTTCAGCAATGTGTTACAGTTTTCACTGTACGGATCTTTTACCTCCTTTGTTAAATTTATTCCTAAGTATTTCATTTTTTTTGAAGCTCTTGTAAAAAAGGATTTTGTTTTTTTAAAAGATCTTATTTATTTATTTGAGAGAGAGTGAGAGAGAGCAGAGTGCACAAGTAGGAGGAGGAGGGGCAGAGGGAGAAGCAGGCTCCCCACTGAGCAGGGAGCCCAGTGGGGGGCTCAATCCCAGCACTCCAGGATCATGACCTGAGCCAAAGGCAGACACTTAACTGACTGAACCACCCAGTCACCCCTGTGAACAGGAGTTTTAAAATTTCTTTTTCAGGCATTTCACTATTAATATATTGAATTACAACCAATTTTCGTATGTCAATTTAGTATCCTGCAATTTTACTGAATTCATTTATTAGTTTTAATGTTTTTTGGTGGAGTTTATAGGGTTTTTTGATTATTTCATTTTTACTTTAAAGTCATGTTATCTACAAAGAGATGTGTTTTATTTTTTCCTTTCTGACTTCAGTGACTTTTACTTCTTTTTCTGGCATAAATGTTCTGGCTACGACTTCCAGTACTGTAATGAATAGAAGTGGCAAGAGGGGTTCTCTTGTCTAGTTTTTGATCTTAGAGAAAGGCTTTCAGCTTTTCATTGTTGAGTATGATGTTAGCTCTGGGTTTTTCACATATAGCTTTCATTGTGTTAAGATATATTTCCTTCTATACTTAATTTGTTGAGCATCTCTATCATGAAAGAGTGTTGAATTTTTTTCAAATACTTTTTATGCCTCTATTGAGATAATCATGTTTTTTTTATTTCATCCCATTAATGTAGTGTATCACATTACTGATTCCAAACGTTGAACCATCCTTGCATCAAATCCCTCTTGATCATGGCCTTTTAATGTGCTGTGGAATTTGGTTTGCTAATATTTTGTTAAGAAATTTTACATGCTTGTTCATCAGGGGTATTGGCCTAGAACTTTTTTTTCTTTTAATGTCCTTATCTGGCTTTGTTATAAGGGTAGTGGTACCTTCATAAAATAAATTTGGGAGTATTCCTTCTTCTTCATTTTTATGGAAGAATTTGAGTAAGATTGGTGTTAATTCTTCTTTAAATGTTGGACAAAATTCACCACCAAAGTCATTAGACAAAAGCCTTTTCTTTGTTAGAAGAGTTTTCATTATGGATTCAATCTCCTTGTTATTGGTCTATTCAAACTTTTTGTTTTCTTACAGTTCAGTCCTGGTAAGCCTAGGATTCTAAGAACTTACTCATATCTTCTGGTTATCCAGTCTGTTGACATATTATTGTTGGTAGTATAGTCTCTTGTGATCCTTTGTATTTCTGTGCTATCAGTTATAATGTCTCTTTCATTTGTAATTTTGAGTCTTCTCTCTTTTTTCATTATCTAGCTAATGGTTTTTAAATTTTGTTTATCTTTTAAAAAAGCCACCTCTTAGTGGTTGTTTTTATTTCATTTATTTATTTATCTATTTCATTTATTTCCATTTCATTTATTTTTGGATTTTCATTTTTTCTTTCTGCTACCTTTGGTCTTAGTTGTTTCTTTTCTAGTTCCTTAGAGTATAAAGATAGGTTGTTTATTGAAGATCTTTCTTCTCTTAATACAGGCATTTGTCACTATAAACTTCTCTCTGACTATTTTGTTGCATCTCACAAGTTTTGTTATATTTTACTTCCAGTTTGGTTTTTTTTAAGATACATTTTTTTTTATTTTGCTTTTGATTTCTTTTTGGACTTTTTGGTTGTTCAGGAATATATTATTTAATTCACACATATTTATGAATTTTCCGGTTACTTGCTATTACTGATTTTTAGTTTCATACCATTTGGAAAAGATACTTGGCATGAGTTCAGCCTTCTTAAATTTCCTGAAACATATTTTGTGGCATAAAACGTGATCTGTCCTGGAGAATGTTTCATGTGCATTTAGGAAGAATATGTAATCTGCTGCTCTTGGATGGAGTGTTTCGTATATGTCTGTTAGATTCTTTTCTCTTAAAATATAGTTTAAGTCTGCTGTTTCCTTCCTGATTTTCTTCCTGGATAATCTGTCCATGTTGAGAGTGGGATATTAACATCCCTCATTACTATTGTATTGCTCTTTATTTCTCTTTTTGTATTTGTAGATACTTGCTTAATATATTTTGGTGCTGCAATGTTGAGTACATAGATATTTACAATTGTTATGTCTTCTTCATGAATTGATCTATTTGTCTTTATGTATTGACCTTTGTCTGTTGTGACAGTTTTTGACTTAAGGTTTATTTTGTCTGATGTAAGTAGAGTCATCTCTCTTGTCTTTTGGTTTCCATTTGCAAGGAATATTTTTTCCCTATTCCTTCAGTTTTAGTGTATGTTTCTCTTGACTTTTAGTCCTTAAAGCTAAAATGAGTATCTTTTTTAGACACCTTGTAGTTGAATCTAGCTTTTTATCCATTTAGCCACTCTGTTACTTTAGTGGGAAATTTAAGCAGTTTACATTTAAAATAATTACAGATAGAAGCTGGGAAGATAGTGGAGTAGGAGGACTCTAAGCTTACTTAGTCTCCAAAGTACAACTAGATAACATATCACTGTCAACAACCCAGAAAACAACCTGAAGACTGGCAGAACAAATGCCACAACTAAAAGCAGAGAAGAGGCTACATCGAAGAAGATAGGAAGAGCAGAGATGCAGTGAGGGCTAAATAGATGTGTGGGCTGTCTGTGGGAGAAAGGGATCTGTGGGTGCCGAGAAGGAAGAAAAACACACTCTCATAGCAGGGAGTTCACACAGTGAAGCTAAATCTCCTTTACATTTGGCTTTGAAAACTAGAGGGGCTAAATTTTGTGAGTTCTTGCAACCAGCAGGACTTAAAGCCTGAAATTTTAAAAATTAGTGGGTTCAGCTCTGGGAGAGCTAGAAGGCAACAGGACTTGAGTCCCTTCCCCTTGAAGAGACAGCACAACAAAAAGCCCACAGACATACAGCATGGAAGCAGCAGTTTCCTGGGGGAATAGGGGAGGGAGAGTTATTTACTAATCTCACAGTGTGTCATAGAGGGACAGAGATTGCTGGGAGATTCCTCCAGGAACAAAGCAGCTGGCAGGTGCCACTGCACTCCCCTACTCCCGAGATAAACACACTGGCCACCTGTGGGAACTAGCAAACATTTGCTACCTAGCCCCCAGCACTTTAGGGAATCTGCTCTTTCCTGTCATGCTTGCCTCAGTCCCACCACTGTGAGTTCTCTCTCCCAAAGGGCCAGCACATAACTTGCCCGCAGTGTGTCTAACCTATATGCTTTGTAGGGCTTTGGTTTAGGTGACAGCAGAAGTGGTGGTGGGCCCCCTTCTGCAGAAGAATGGGTGCATGTTGTTAAAATTGTGAGCCCCACACAAACTGCGATCCCCCTCCACCCCCAGCTGGCCTTGGTTCAGCACTGGTAGCAGGTCTCATTTTATAAGCAGTTTGGCAGGCGTCTTGTTAAAACTGCACACTTTGCCTGGCCACCAGGTCCAGGAGTGAGGGAGTGAGTGTCCCCTGTTGCTGATGCACAAACCTTGCAGGCACTGTGTGATTAGTCCCCTCCAATATGCTGTTGGCCAGAACCCATTCAGACCAGGGCCACAGGCCTAGCAAGTGTGCAGGCAGCTCCCAAAGGGGCCAGCACCCCACCAAAGTGACTCCTGTCCTTGGGAGAAGGGATTGTATCACACATACCAGTCAGACTGCAGTCCCAGCAATAGGCTGGGGACAGACAGTTGTTCTGATTGCAGGGCCTACCCACCAATGAAACATCTCAAGGAACAGCACACAGGGTGCCCTACAGTTTGGTGCTACCTGGCAAATGCCTAGTCTGATGAAACTCATGCCCAGGGTGGCCCCAGACTGATCCATTAATGCCACCTTGAGCAAACACTTCCCACAACAGGCACAGAGAGCCACAGCAGCTGACTAGACTGAAGGAAAAAGCAACCCAGCAGCCACAACAGTGGAGTGCGTGCAACGTACATAGCAGGCACCCTTGAAGTGCCAGGTTCCAGTAGGCATGGAACATTGCACTGCAGGGCACGATAGCATCTTTTCTTCATGAGACCGTTACTTTCAGGAGCAGGGGATGTAGCTGACTTTTCTAACGTAGAACAGACACACAGAGTTAGACACAAGAGACAAAGGAATATATCCCAGATGAAACAATAGGTCAAACCACAACAAGAAATCTAAGTGAAATGGAGATAAATTATGTGCCTGATAGAGAGTTTAAAATAAAAGTAATAATGATACTCACTGGACTTGAGAAAAGAGTGGAAGACATCAGTGAGCCTTTAACAAAGACATAGAAGAACCAATCAGAGATGAAGAACACAATAAATGAAATTAAAAATACACTATATGGAATAAATAGCAGACTAAAGGAAGCAGAAAATGAATCAGCAACCTAGAGGACAGAATAATGGAAAGTAATCAAGCTGAACAGGTAAAAGGAAAAAAAAATTAAGCAAAGTGCGAATAGACTTAGGGAACTCAGTAACTCTATCAAGCCAAATAGCATTTGTATTACAGGGACCCCAGAAGGAGAGAAAAGTGGATAGAAAATTTATTTGAAGACATAATAGCTGAAAACTTCTTGAATCTGGGGAAGGAAACAAATCCAGATTCAGGAGGTACAGAGATCCCCAACAAAATCACCCCAAGGAGGTCCACACCAAGACTCAAAGTAGTTAAAATAGCAAAAAGTAGTGTTAAAGAGAGAATTTTAAAAGCAGCAAGAGAAAAGAAGACTGATACATACAAGGGAAACCCCATAACGCTATTAGTGGATTTTGTAGCAGCAACTTTACAGGTCAGACGGGAGTGGTATGATATATTCAAAGTGATGAAAGGAAAAAACTGCAGCCAAGAATATGCTATCCAGCAAGGTTGTCATTCAGAATAGGAAAGAGTTTGCTGGACAAACAGAAGTTATAGGAGTACATGACCACTAAACCAGCCCTATAAGAAATGTTAAAAGGGGATTCTTTGGAAGGAAAATATCATAAGTAAGAGTAAGAAAAGTAGGAAGCACAAAAGCAGTAAAAATAAGTATACATGTATACATGTAAAACGCAGTCAAGGGATTCACAAAATAAAAGGATGTGAAGTATGACAACCACATGCCTAAAACATGGAGCGGGGGAAAGGAGTAAGGAATGAGTTCAAACTTAAGTGTCCCCTTAATATAGCCTGCTGTATGCAGAAGATGTTATATATAAACCTCAAACCAAAAATCAGTAATAGACATGGAAAAAGTCAAGAGAAAGCAATCTAAGTATATCACTAAAGAGAACCAACAAACCGTGAGAGAAGCAGGAGAATATCAGAGAACTACAAAGACAATCACAAAGCAAGTAACAAAATGGCAGTAAAAACATATCTATCAGTAATTACTGATAGTAATTACGATACTTAAATGTTATCGTAGAGTAAAGTAATTAAGATACTTAAATGTAAGTGGACTAAATGCTTCAATCAAAAGACAGAGGGTGATGCAATGAATAAAAAACAAGACCTGTTTATATGCTGCCTATGAGAGACTCATTTCAGACCTTCAGACACATACAGATTGAAAGTTAGGGGATGGAGAAACATTTATTATGCAAGTGGATGTGAAAAGAAGGCCAAGATAGGAATACTTTTATTGGACAAAAGGAGGAATTTAAAACAGACTATAATGAGACAAAGAAGGACACTATATAATAATGAAGGGGACCATCCAATAAGAAGGTACAACAATTGTGGGGTGCTTGAGTGGCTCAGTGGGTTAAAGCCTCTGCCTTTGGCTCAGGTCATGGTCTCAGGGTCCTGGGATCGAGCCCCACATCGGGCTCTCTGCTCAGCGGGGAGCCTGCTTCCACTTCTTTCTCTGCCTGCCTCTCTGCCTACTTGTGATCTGTTTCTCTGTGTGTGTCAGATAAATAAATAAATAAAAATCTTAAAGAAAAGATATAACAATTTTAAATATTTATGTACCCAACATGGGAGCACCCAAATACATTTAATACACCCAATAGCACCCAAATACAGTTAATAACAAACATAAAGGAACTAATTGATAGCCATATGATAATAGTGGGAATCTTTAACACCCCATTTACATCAGGGGACAGATTCTCTAAACAGAAAACCAACCAAAAAACAGTGGTTTTTTTTTTTTTTTTAAAGTTTTTATTTATTTGACAGAGAGAAACACAGCGAGAGAGGGAACACAAGCAGAGGGAATGGTAGCGGGAGAAGCAGGCTTCCTGCTGAGCAGAGAGCCCGATGCGGGGCTCGATCCCAGGACTCTGGGATCATGACCTGAGCCGAAGGTAGACGCTTAATGACTGAGCCACTCAGGCGCCCCCCAAAACAGTGGTTTTTTAATGGTACACTAGACCAAATGGATTTAAGAGGTATATTCAGAACACTCCATCCTAAAATAGAAGAATACATGTTCTTTTCAAGTGGACACACAGAACATTCTCCAGAATAAATCACATATTAGACCACAAAATAAGTCTCAACAAATTCAGAAAGATCACTCATATTGTGCATGTTTTTTTGACTATGGTGCTATGATTGATACTAGAAATCAACCACAGGAAAAAAAATCTGGAAAGAGCACAGATACATGGAGGTTAAATAACAGACTACCAATAATGAGTGGGACAACCAAGAAATCAAAGAAGAAATCAAAATTACATGGAGAGAAATGAAAATGAAAACACAATGGCTCAAAATCTTTGGGATGCAACAAAAGCTGTTCTGACGGGGAAATTTATAACATACAGGCCTATCTCAAGAAGCAAGAAAAATTTCAAATGAACAACCTAACCTTGCATCTTAATGAACTGGAAGAAGAACAAACAAAACCCCAAAACAGCAAAAGGAAGGAAATAATAAAGACTTGAGCAGAAATAAATGATATAGAAACTAAATAATAGAATAGAACAAATCAATGAAACCATTAGTGGTTCTTTGAAAAGATCAACAAAATTGATAAACCTCTAACCAGACTCACCAAAAATAAGAGAGAACTTCAAGTAAACCAAATCAGAAATGAAAGAGGAGAAATAACAATTGATACTACAGAAGTGTGAACAATTGTAAGGGAATATTAGGAAAAATTATATGCCAACAAATTGGATACCCTAGAAATGGGTGAATTCCTAGAAATATATAACCTACCAAAACCAAAGCAGGAAATTGAAGCAGGAAGAAATAGAAAATTTGAACAGACCAGTTACCAGCAATGAAATTCAATCAATAATTGAAAAAAAAAAACAACCCTCAACAAACAAGTCCAGGCCCGGACAGCTTTACGGGAATGGTACCAAACGTTTAAAGAAGAGTGAATACCTATTCTTCTCATACTTTCCCCAAAAATGGAAAAGAAAGTAAATCTCCCAAATTTCCACGAAGGCAGAGTTACCTTGATACCAAAACCAGATAAAACACCACAAAAAAGGGGGAACTACAGGTTAATATCTCTGATGAATATAGATATAAAAATTCTCACCAAAGTATTAGCAAACTGAATGCAACAATACATTTAAAAGTTACTCACCACAGGGTGCCTGGGTGGCTCAGTGGGTTAAAGCCTCTGCCTTCGGCTCAGGTCATGATCTCAGGGTCCTGGGATCGAGACTTGCATCAGGCTCTCTGCTCAGCAGGGAGCCTGCTTCGCCTTCTTTCTCTGCCTGCCTCTCTGCCTTCTTGTGATCTCTCTTTTCTTTGTCAAATAAATAAATAAGTTATTTTTTAAAATAGTTACTCATCACAATTAAGTAGGATTTATTCTTGGGATGCAAGAGTGGTCCAATATTTGCAAGTCAATCAAGTGATACATCAATAAGAGAAACGATAAAAACCATGTGATCATTTCAAGAGATGCGGAAAAGGTGTTTGACATAGTACAACATCCATTCGTGATAAAAGCCCTCACCAAAGTAGGTATAGAGGGAAAATACCTCTTATAATGAAGGTCATATATGAAAAGTCACAGTGAGCATCTTCTTCAGTGGGGGAAAAACAGCTTTTCCTTCAAGGAACAAGATAGGGATGTCCACTTTCACTACTTTTATTCAACATAGTACTTTTATTCAACATAGTACTGAAAATTCTAAAGTAGAGTTCACAGCAACCAACCAGACAAAAAATTAAAGGCATCCAAATTGGTAAGGAAGAGGTAAAACTTGCATTCTTTGAGATGTCATACTATATACATATAAAAGCCTAAAGATTCCAAAATGGTAGTAGGACTAATCAATGAATTCAATAAAGTTGCAGGATACAAAATCAATGTAGAGAAATCTGTTGAATTTCTACACAGTAATAGTGAAGCAGCAGAAAGAGAAAATAAGAAAACAATCCCATTTACATTTGCACCAAAAATAACAAAATACCTTGGAATAAACTTAACCAAGGAAGTGAAAGACCTGTACTCTAGAAAACTATAAAACATTGATGAAAGAAATTGATGACAAAACAAAGAATGGAAAGATATTCCATGCTCATGGATTGGAAGAAAAAATACTGTAAAATGTATATACTACTAAAAAGAGTGTAAATATTTAATGCAATCCCTATCAAAATACCAGCAGCATTTTTCACACAAAACTAGCACAAACGAGTTTTAAATTTGTCTGGAGCCACCAAAGACACTGAATAGCCAAAGCAATCTTGTAAAGAAAAACAAAACTGGATGTATCACAATTCCACACTTCAAGTTCTAGTAATCAAAACAGTATGAAACTGGTACAAAAAGAGACACAAAGATCAGTGGAACTGAATGGAAAGCCCAGAAATAAACCCACAATTATGTGGTCAAGTAATCTTCAATGAAGTTGGCAAGAATAGCCAATGGGAAAAAAAAGTCCCTTCAACCAACGGGGTTGGGAAACCTGGACAGCTACATGGAAAAGAATGAAACTGGACCACTTCCTTTCATCATACAGAAACACAAATTCAAGATGAATTAAGGACCTAAATGTGAGACCTGAAAACATAAAAATCCTTGAAGAGAGCACGAGTGGTAATTTCTCTGACATCAGCTGTAACAGCATGTTTCTTGATATGTTTCTGGAGGCAAAGGAAGCAAAATAAAAAATAAGCTATTGGGAGTATATCAGAAGTTTGCACAGTAAAGGAAACAACCAACAAAACTAAAAGACAATTACTGAATAGGAGAAAATATTTGCAAATGATATATCTAATAAAGTATTAGTATTCAGAATATATACAGAACTTATAGAACTCAACACCAAAAGCCCCAGGTAATCTAGTTAAAAATAGGCAGAAGACAGGAACAGAGATTTCTTCAAAGAATACATCCAGATGGCCAACAGATATATGGAAATATGCTCAACATCCCTCGTCAGCAGGGAAATGCAAATTAAAACGGTAATGAGATAGCACCTCACACCGGTCAGAATGGCTAAAATAAAAAACTTAAGAAATAAGTGTTGGCAAGGATATGGAGAAAAAGGAACTTGTCTGTACTGTTGGTGGGAATGCAAACTGGTACAGCAATTGGGGAAGACAGTATGGAGTTTCCTCAAAAAATGAATAACAGACCTAACCTATGATCTAGTAATCACAGTACTGGGTATTTATTCAAAGAATATGAAAACACTAATTTGAAGGGATATATGTACCCCTGTATTTATTGCAGCATTATTTACAATAGCCAAATTATGGAAACAGCCCATGTCCATCAATAGATGAATGGATAAAAAAGGTGTGGTATATACAATGGAATATAATTCAGCCAGAAAAAAGATGAGATCTTGCCATTTGCAACAACATGGGTTTATCTAGAGTGAAAAAAATCCCTTTCATGAAGATGGTGCCAAAGACCCAGAAGGAAGCCCCTCCACCTTCCAAAACCAAAGCCAAAGCAAAAGCTTTCAAGGCCAGGAAAGTGGTGCTGAAGGACATCCACACAAAAGAAAATCTACACATCACCTACATTCTGATGACCCAAGACACTGCATCTCCAAAGGCAGCCTAAATATCCTCAAAAGAACGCCCCCAGGAGAAACAAGTTTGGTCACTGCAATCAAGTTCCCCCTACCTACTGAGTCAGCCATGAAGAAAATAGAAGTCAACATCACATTTGTGTTCATTGTGGATGTCAAGACCAACAAGCACCAGATCAAATAGGCTGTAAAGAAGCTCTACGACATTGACATAGCCAAGGTCAACACCTTGTGGAGAGAAGAAGGCGTGTATGTTCAACTGGCTTCAGACTGTTATGCTTTGGATGTTGCCAACAAAATTGGGATTGTCTAAACTGAGTCCAGCTGGCTAAATCTAATTTCTTTCACCATAAAAAAAATAATGCTAAGTGAAATAAGCCAGTCATAGGAAGACAAATAGCATATGATTTCACTCATACCTGGAACTTAGACAAAAGAACAAGGAAGGGGGGAAAAAAAAGAGAGACAAAGCAAAAAACAAATTCTTTTTTTTTTTTTGGCTCCTAGACCAGTTTATTTCACTCTAGCATTCAAAGAGATGGGGTCTACAAAAAACTAGACACAAAGGCTTTTTACTTCTTTACAAACTACTCTGTCAGTTATCAATCAAAGGAATTTACATGCCTTGCTTTTTATTCCAAATAAAGAGTCCCGACTTCATTGGGTGAAACAACTGTTAGGAATACATAAA
>CM053613.1:70822324-70838724 GCA_028646535.1 Procyon lotor
TGGGCAGAAGACATGAACAGACACTTTTCCAAATGGCTAACACACACATGAAAAAATGTTCATCATCTTTAGCCATCAGGGAGATGCAAATCAAAACCACACTGAGATACCACCTTACACCAGTTAGAATGGCCAAAATCAACAAGACAGTAAACAACAAATGTTGGAGAAGGTGTGGAGAAAGGGGACCTCTCTTTCCACTATTGGTGGGAATGCAAGCTGGTGCAGCCACTTTGGAAAACAGTGTGGAGATTCCTCAAGAAATTAAAAATAGAGCCTGCAATTGCACTACTGGGTATTTACCCCAAAGAAGCAGATGCAGTACAAAGAAGGGCCACATGTACCCCAATGTTCATAGCAGCAATGGCCACAATCGCCAAACTGTGGAAAGAACCAAGATGCCCTTCAACAGATGAATAGATAAAGAAGATATGGTCCATATATACAATGGAATATTATGCCTCCATCAGAAAGGATGAATATCCAACTTTTGTATCAACATGGATAGGACTGGAAGAGATTATGCAGAGTGAAATAAGTCAAGCGGAGAGAGTCAACTATCTTATGGTCTCACTTACCTGTGGAGCATAAGGAAAAACATGGATGGCATTGTGAGAAGGAAAGGAAGGGTGAATGAGGGGAAATCAGAGAGGGCAAAGAACCATGAGAGTGTAGACTCTGAGCAACAAACTGAGGGTTTTGGAGGGGTGGGAGGTTGGGTGAGTCTGGCGGTGGGTATGGAGGAGGGCACCTATTGCACGGAGCACTGGATGTGGTGCATGAACAATTAATCTTATAACACTGAAAAATAAAATAAATGTATTTGGGGAAAAAAAAGAAAAAATTTCACTAGTAAAAGCTAACATATATAAAGATGGTGGCTCCATCACTTATAAAGCTTGTATGAGGGCTAAAAGACAAATTTAGTAAAATCAACAATATCTACAATAGTTACTAAAGGAATACACTAAGTAAAAAGATATAAAATATGAAGTCAAATACAGAAAACAAGGGGGTGGGGAGTAAAAATGTAGTACTTCTAGAATGTGTTTCAATTTAAGGTATCATCAGATTAAAATGGATTACTATATACAAAGAGTGTTACATATGAACTTCATGTTGAAGACGAAACAAAAATCTATAATAGATGATTAAAAATAAATAGGAAAGAATCCAAACATAACACTAAAGAAGTCAAGTTACAAGGAAAGAGAGTAAGAGAAGAAATACAAAACAATTAAAAAACAATTAACAAAATGGTAATGAGTACAAAACTATCCACAATTGTTTTAAACGTTAAAGGACTAAATGCTCCAGTCAAAAGACAATGGCTAACTAAATGGATAAAAATGTAAGACCCATCTATATACTGCCTACAAAAGGGTCACTTCAGACATAAAGACACATACAGGCTGAAAATGAAAAGATGAAAAATAATACTCCATGTAAATATAGCAAAAAGAAAGCTGGCATAGCAATACCTGTATCAGACAAAATACTTTAAAACAAAGACTATGACAAGGGACAAAGAGAGGTATTATATAATGATTGAGGTAAATCCAACAAGATAATATAACTGTAAATAGCAGACAGAAAGCAAGAAACTGACAGTAACACAATGATAGTAGGGAACTTTAATAGTAGGGAACATCCCATTTACATAGATGGACACAGTGTCTAGACAGAAAATCAATAAGGAAACAGTGACCTTAAACAACACATCAGACCAGATGGACTTGACATACATATACACAGAACACTACCAAAACAGCATAATATACATTCTTTTCAAGTGCACATGGAACACTTTTCAGAACATATCACATGTTAGGCCATAAAACAAGTCTAAAATAAGTGTTAAAAGACTGAAATCTTATCAAGCACCTTTTCCCATCACAAATGGTATGGAATTAGAAATCAATCCCAAGGCAAAAATTACAAAAACACAATCATTTGGAGGCTAAATAACCAACTGATCAGTGAAGAAATCAAAGAAGCAGTGAAAAAACACCTGGAAAAAAATGAAAATGGAAACACAACTCTTCAAAATTTAAGGGAATAGCCAAAGCAGTTCTAAGAGGGAAGTTTAGAACAATATAAGCCTACCTCAAGAAACAAGAAAAATCCTGGGGCACATGGGTGACTCAGTTGATTAAGTGCCTGCCTTTAGCTCAGATCATGACTGAGCCCTGCCCAGCAGGGAGTCTACTTCTCCCTCTCCTCCCCACTTGTGCTCACTCTCTATATCTCTATCACTATCTCTGTCTCTCTCAAATAAATACAATATTTATAGAAACAAGAAAAATTTTAAATAATTCAAACTTACTCCTATAGAAATCGGAAAAAGAAACAAAACCAAAGTTAGAAGACAGAAAATAATAAAGATCAGAGCAGATAAATGAAATAAAAACTTAAAATATTAGAAAAGATCCATGAAACTAAGAGTTGGTTCCTTGAAAAGATAAACAAAATTCGTAAACTCTTAGCCAAGGATGCTGGGCTGGCTCAGTTGGTGGAGCCTATAACTCTAGAACTCAGGGTGGTATGTTTGAGCCCCATGCTGGGTGTACAGATTATTTAAAAAATAAAACAAAAAGAAAAACAAAACCAAACCAAACAAAAAAACTTTAAGCAGACTAATCAAGAAAAAAAGAGGGGAGTCAAGTATATAAAATCAGAAATGAAAGAAGTTACAACTTCTTTGAAATACAAAAAATTATTAGACTACTACAATTACACATCAACAAGTTAAACAAACTACAAAAAATGGGTAAGTCCCTAGAAACATAAAATCTTCCAACATTGTATCAAGAAGAAACAGAATATCTGAACAGACCAATTATTAGTAATGAAATTCAATCAGTAATGAAAAACTCCCAACAAACGGAAGTCCAAGGCCAGATGGCTTCACAGATGAATTTGAAAAAAATGTAAAGAAGACTGAATACCTAGCCTTCTCAACCTGTTCCAAAAAAATGGAAGAAGAAGGAATGCTTCCAAATTCATTCTATGAAGCTAGCCTTACTATGATAACAAAACCAGACAAAGACACTACAAAGAAAGAAAATTACTGACCAATATCCCTGATGAATGTAAATGCAAAAATCCTCAACAAAATATTACACAACCAAATTCAACAGTACATTATAAGGATCATAAACCACAATCAAGTGGGATTTGACAGGGATACAAAGATGGTTCAATAGCCACAAATCAATCAATGTGATACACCACATTAACAAAAGGAATAAAAAACCATATGATCATTTCAATAGATGCAGAGAATGCATTTGATAAAATTTAACATCCATTCATGATAAAAACTCTCATGGGAATAGAGGGAGCATACTTCAACATAATAAAGGTCATATATAACAGTCCTACAGATAATATCATACTCAATGGTGAAAAGCTGATGGCTGTTGCTTTAAGATCAGAAACAAATCAAGAATGCAGTCTCACCACTTTTATTCAGTCAAGTACTGGAAGCCCTTGTCATAGCAATCAGATAAGAAAAAGAAATAAAAGGAATGTTAATTGCTAAGGAAGAAGTCAAACTGTCAACTATTTGCAGATAACATGGTACTATATATAGGCAATGCTAAGGACACCATTGAAAAAAACTGTTAGAAATAATGGATGAATTCAGTAAAGTTGCAGATACAACATTAATATAAAAAACCTGTTTCATTTCTATATACTAATAACAAGCTAGCAGAAAGAGACATCAAGAGAACAATCCCATTTACAATTGCATCAGAAATAGTAAAATACCTACATATAAATTTAACCAAGGAGGTTAAACAGCTGTACTCTGAAAACATAATCAATGAAAGAAAGTAAAGATGACATAAACAAATGTGTAGATATATCATGCTCATGATTTAATTTTGTTTAAATGCCTATATTACCCAAAGTAAACTATAGATTCAATGCAATCCCCATCAAAATAATAAGAGTATTTTTCATAGAACTAGAACAAAAAATTCTAAAATTTGTATGCAACCACAAAAGACCCAGCCAAAATAACCTTGAAGAAGAACAAAGCTGGAGGTATCATGCTTCTAGATTTCAAACTACACTTTCAAGCTATGATAATCAAAGCAGTATAGTACTGGCACAAAAAGAGAACAGAGTAGAGCCTAGAAATAAACCCATGTTTATATGATCAATTAACCTATGACAAAGGAGCCAAAAATATGCAACGGGGAAAGACAGCTGCTTCCATAAATGGTGTTTAGAAAACTGGACAGCTACGTGCAAAAGAATGAATCTGGACCACTTCCTTATACCATATACAAAAATAAACTTAAAATAGATTCAAGACCTAAATATAAGAGCTGAAGCCATAAAACTTCTAAGAGAAAACATAGGCAATAAACTCTTTGACATCAGTCTTGCCAATATTTTTTTGGATCTGTCTCCTCAGACAAGGGCAACAAAAACAAATATAAAAAAATTGAGATTACAGCACACTAAAAAGCTTTTGCCCAGAGAATGAAACCATGAACAAAATGAAAATGCAACCTCCTAAATGGGAGAAGGCAAGGGGTTAATATCCAAAATATATAAAGAACTCAAACAACCCAAGACACATGCACACAGAAAAAAAATCTCATTTAAAAAATGGGCATGGGCACAGGACCTGAACACACATTTTTCCAAAGAAGACATACAGATGGCCATGAGACACATGAAAAAATGTTTAACATTGCCGATCACAGGGAAATGCAAATAAAAACCACATTGAGATGTTACTCACACCTGTCAGAATGGATAGTATCAAAAAGACAAGAAACACCAATTGTTGCCAAAGATATAGAGAAAAGAAATCCCTCATGTACTGTTGGTAGGCATGTAAGTGGGTGGAAACACTATAAAAAATAGTATGGGGATTCCTCAAAAATTTAAAAACAGAAATACCATACAATACAGCAATTCATCATCTGGCTATTTAATAAATAAAACAAAACACTAATTCAAAGAGATATTGTATGCACCACTATGTTCACTGCAGCATCTTTACAGTAAATGTGAAGCACTAAGTATCTACTGACGGATGAATGAATAAAGAAGTTATGGAATATAGGTACATGGACTATTATTCAGCCAGTAAAAAAGAATGGAATCTTGTCATTTATGACAACACTGATGCACTTAGAGGGTGTTATGCTAAGTGAAATAAGTCAGACATAGAAAGACAAACACCTTATCATTTCATTTATATGTGGACTCTAAAAAACAAAACAAATAACAAACAACAAAACAGAAACAGACTCATAAATACAAAGAAAAAAATTGATGGTTGCCAGAGGAGAGATATTTGGGGGATGCACGAAATAAGTGAGGGAGATTAAGAGGTACAAACTTCCAGTTATAAAATAAGTAAGTTGCAGGGATGTGAAGTACAACATAAAGAATACAGTCCACAATATTGTAATAACTATGTATGGTGAGAGATGGTGATCATTTTGTACTGTATGTAAATGTCAAACCACTATGTTGGTATACCTACAACTCAATATAATATTGTATATCAACTATACAGTAAAGTAATTAATTAACTAATGATTACAGAGAAATTATAATAACATGAAAAAATGCTTTATAAATAAAAATTATGTAAAATTATATAGGTACGCCTGAATTCAATTATAAAATACAACTATGTAAAACAGCAAAAATATGCAAAAATGTAAACAGGCAGTCTCACGGTCGTAGTATCATGGCAACTTTCTTCTTTTTTCCTCTATTTCCCATATTTTCCAAAATTTCTAGAAGTATTTTTATCCTAAAAAACCATAAGCCCATATCTTTAAATCAGAAAAAAGATACATGTATGTGTCTTCAAGTATGTAGATATGAATGGTACCTAAACTCTCTACAATTAAGTCATGCAAGGAAATTGACTGTCACTCTCAATACATTTCTATAATTCTTTATTAACATTTAGAATATGCTTGCAGATTTCAGAGTAGCTAATCAGCTATAAATCATATTAGAAAATGACAGAAGAATGGTGGGGGGAGCCACTAGACTGAGGTTCAAATCTGTGGTCTTTCTCTTTAACTTTATGACCTTGGGGACGTTATTAACATTCTTGAGTCTTAGATTCATCAACTATAAAATGAAAAATAACAGACTATTTACCTCATACAGTTGTTGAAAGAATGAAATACTGTACTGCATGTCACAATATCTGTATACTAGACACACAGATAATCAAAATGCCTACTGAATTTGAATCACTTCAGTCTGAAAAACATGGTTTACATTTCTGAATTCACAATTTAACAAGAAATAAAAACCTGAAGGGCAGAGGCAAAAGCAAAATTAAAAGGTTCAAAGATAAGACCTAAAAGAATCAGTAGTACTTAAGTGCAAAAAAAAAATCACAGTTGTTTAATTGCCCATTTTCTAAGACTGAAGAACAAGAGAAGAGTGGGTTAAAGAGAATTTCAAGTGTTCTTTAAAAATTAGAAATTAGCAAAGATACCCAATACATGAAAAAATATCAGCATGTAATGGTGATCGCATCTTATCTGAAGACTAAGTAATCTCTTAAATCTGTTTTAGATTGTGAATTCCACGAGATGCAGGAAAAACTGGCTATCAGGAAACTGAGGTCCTTAGTAGTTCTGCTAAGATTGCATATAAAGTGAAGAGGGTCACATCAGTAATTTGGGCCTCAATTTCCTCATTGGCAAAATGAGAGGGCTTGATTATGAGTCTATATAATATTAGCTATTAAAAAAATATAGGATTCCAATTTAATATGATTTATGGCTGACACATTTGGCGGGAATACAGAAAGTAAGCCATGGGGGTGCCTCAATGATCACTTACAGTACTGCAGAGAATTGCAATGGAATTATTACATTGTAGTAAATTACTACTTTGATGTAATGAATAGTATACTGAGTAGTCTGAAATTTTTAAGCAGATTGACAAGATACTTTCAACCAGGAAATAGCCTAACTAGCTAGGTCACTAACTCATGGAAGCATAATCAAGTGACAATTACACATTCTGACACATGGTTCCAAAATATCATACTTACCTTTTGAAGGTCACTTAAAAAATAGCACAAGTGTTTGTAACATATGTTTTGCTTATGAGGATAAAAGTATTTGCATTGTCAGATCATATGGAAATTAATGAGAAGAAAAGATGCTAAAAGATGTTAGGTTATAGAGGGATTAATGAATTCATTACCAACATGTCAATCATGTACTCCAAATAAAGAAGATATAATTTATATTTATGTATGAGTAATGGTTCACCAAACCACATGTGTCATTTTCACTTAAAAATTAAGTCACAATAGGGTGCCTGCAGCTCAGTCGGTTAAATGTGTGCCTTCGGCTTAGGTCGTGATCCCAGGGTTCCAGGATCAAGCCCTGCACTGGGCTCCCTGCACTTCAAGAAGCCTGCTTCTTCTTCTCCCCTACTTATTCTCTTTCTCTCTCTCTCTGTGTCAAATAAAATCTTGAAAAAAAATTAAGTCACAAAAAAGACGCATTTTATGAAACATGACACGAAACTTAGTGATTCAGAGCTGCCTGCTTCCTCAAAGGAACAGAGATGATACACAATAATACATATATTAACAATATGAAACTTTGGCCACGTTATTTGAATTCTAATTGAATTCTAGATTTCCAATCTCATATTCTGACACCAATAAATAAAAGCACTTATTTCCAATTTCCAATCTCATATTCTGACACCAGTAAATAAAAGCACTAAATTCTGAAAGGTTTTCTTTAAAATAACCAACACAAGGAAATCAGATATTTCCCATATGAGATAAGCATTGAACTTTTCAAGATTATGTAATTTTTAACTTCAGGTACAAGAATAATACTTTTTTGGGGAAAAAAAAAAACATAAATGCCCCTCTCTTACTCTTTCCCGAAGAAAGCTAAAAGCTTTGCACAAAAGAAAGTTTTTCTCAAAAACAGTTACTTTACAATCACTAATTCAAAACTAGACATAAGGCTTAATGAAAGTGAAGAAAAAGGAACTAAACTACTTACATGGTGGAGGAAATAATCAATGCTACAAATGACATACTTCAAATCTCATTACAAGAAGTCATGGTGATTATCCTCACAGAAGTTCCAACAATAACAGTCAAGAAACAGAGCCCTCCTAAAACAGGCACACATGTACACACACTATGTCCACTACAGCAAAATTTCCTCGAGTAGAAAAGTGAGTATCTCAGGCAGAGACAACTGAAACTTCATTTGCTCTTTTACTGTAAGAGGTGACCAGCAGCTGATTCATTTACTCTTATCATCAATAAAAGATGTATTTCCTTTACTCTTACAAGAAGAGTTTTCATTTAAGTTTGTAAATTAAATATCTGTAGGACTGGTCCTATTAATTGTTTTGACTCTGAGTACGCAGACTTGCCAACATGACTGAGAGGAAGAATAAAACGAAACATGTGTTACCATAGTCGCTGTTCTTCATCCACAGATGTCTAAAGTCTTAAAAACTTTCTAAAAATGCAGGCAGAAGATATGCATGTTACAATACTAAACTGTGCATTCCACGTAATTCTGTAGGAACACAGTTATCTCTTTTTTAAAAGATACTGTTTATTTTCTTAATAATGGTCATGCACAGTCCAATTTCATTTCAATATCATACAAGCACATTTCTGTGAATTCAATTAGACACCGTAAAAAAGGCACTAGAAGGAATCTACATATCCACAAAATTACCTGACAAGCAATGTGCACGAGGTAGACCAGCTCTTTAGATTCACAGCCATTTTTTGTTACTTCATTCTGTTCTTCTGAAAGTGAAAGCTATGTCAAAAAAGGGGAGGGGGCAGAAGACAAAGAGAGGGAAAGTCATGATTAATGAGTATGAATAAACTAAGCATTCAGTAATACTTAAACCCTCACATTAAGTCACTGTAAGATATGCCTTTCAATGGAACTCTGCTGCTTACAAAGGTAAAATAAAGAACTTAGAATGTTTTTAAAAATATGTTTCTAAGTATTGTCTTCATAGTTTAAATCTAAGGTAGCACAACTACAAAACAACAGTAAATAAAATATATTCCTTCAAGAGAAGGTCTTCACTTCCTTAGTTTATTTAGCACATACATGAAAGGAAGGCAGTAAGGTGGGCACTGAGAGACAACATGAGCAAGTGGTTGAACAAGAGCTCAGGCTCTATTCCAGAGATTGGAAACTGGCTTCCCAGAGAACAGTGTGGGCCTGTAGACATGTGTCACTTCAGACTTCTCATGTATATCTGCACATCAGATTTTACTTTATTTTTACCTGAACCAGCAGCAAGAATTTCATTTCATATGAAAAATACAGATTTCTGGCTTCTATTGAAAAATCAGAAAATCTGAAATATTAGACCCATATTCTCACATGAGCAATAACCGGCTGGAACTGAAAAGTAACCAAACCCTTAAAACACATGGAGGCACGTGTTCTCCAAACGCTTTGCCCCAGTATCTAAGCTGAATGGTAAGTGTCATTCATCATGCTGCTTGCTTTGTTATTTTCTCATGCACTACTCTCTTCTTGCATTTATATTATGTATCTGCCCCCTCTAGGGATGTGAACTTGCCAATTCTGCTCTAGAGACAGATAGCCCTGAGTTCAAAAGTGTCACTAATTAGCTGTATAATATTGACCTACCTACTTAATCTCTTCTTGTGACAATGAGAAAGATTAACAGTACCTATTCTCAAGTTTGTGAGTATCAAATGAAATAATGCATTTAAAGTGTTCACCAAGACACCTACTACTCATAGGTACTTAATGTTACCATCATTATAGTTAATATTATAAAAAAGAAAAGATAAACATATTCTCTATTTTTGAGAGCAGTTTATCACTGAAGTATTTTTTAAAACATTCTGGTATTAAGTAGAAGTTCACAAGATAATGATTATTCTCACACCAGCCAAAATAAGCCAAATTAACTACAAAATCATACTTTTAAAAAAAGAATTAGGGGTAAGAAAAAACCTAGATTAACTAAAAAGGGAAATGAACATTCATGAGACAAAAGAGACCCACGGACATGCTCAGAAGCCTGGTAAAGATGCAGAAGGATAAAGAACCTGCACTAGACAGGGTAAGGAGAAAGCAGCCACACCCTGAAGACTGCACATGGACTGGAGTAATGAACAAAAATTCCAGAGAAACCTTGTAGCAAAGAGCCCATGCCCACTGGACCCCAGGTTATAGGGTCAGTGCACCAAAGGCTGGGGGAAGAGCAGGAGCCCGGAGAAAGAGGAACCTGTGATGTGTGTGGTGTCTCCCCAGCACACTGCAGCTAACCACTGCAGATGAGGAGCAAGGCAAGAAAGCTCAGAGAGCGCCTTGTGAGGCATTCAAGATATTCAACAACTGAAGGCTAGAGGTGGCACAGAAAAGCCAGGAGAAACCCCTGGAGGCAACCCAGGGCTTCAGAGAGTAAGAAGCAGCTCTATACCAAGGTTCACAGAAAGGCAGACAGAAGTGAGCTCTCTGTTTGCACAGGAGGTTGGGGAAAGGACTGAAGAACAAAGAGAACTAGCAATCAGGCAGCAAAGAAGAAAGAGAGAAAGAGCACATACTCTCCCTCAGTTCAGAAAACTGGTGGCTCAGCAGTAAAGCACAAAGAGATCTTTAGATATCTCAACGATTTTTAATTCTCCTCAATGGGGGGGGGGGCACGGGGCGGGGAGAACAACTCCTGAACATCCAAACCACAAGGAGAGTACAAAATTTTAAAATGGCCATAACTACAGAAGAAACAAAGACTGAAATAAAATCAACCTTCCTAAAAAGAACTACAGTGGAGGGCAGAGTGAGGAAGAGGAGAAAAAACTTCCCCAAAAGGGCAAAAAAGATGGTTGAGGAGGGCTTAACAGAAAAGGAAGACAGTCAAATGGTGTCACTAAAATGGCTGGGTAGGTAACCCTAAACTCCAGTCCCTTCACAGAAAAACAAGCAAAAACTCCCACAACCAACCTCCTCAGTAATCTAGAATACAGTAGGTTTACAATCACCATGAGACAATAGATCAAGAAAAAAAGTCAACTTGGAACTTGCAGGGAAGCTAGGTGGTATTTTTACCCACCCTTGCCCCTCCCCTTCCCATCTGAGCAGCACTCCTGTCCACAGCAGCCCTAGCACGCGAGTGAGGACCCCCCTCCTTGCATCTGGAAGGAGCAGAGACATCATTAACAAACTATTGTATTTGTCTGTTCCGATCCATCTGTCTGGCAGTTACATGAAGGGCTGACATGAGGAACATGTTTCTGTTTCACCTAAACTGGAATTCACCCTAGGGATTTAAAAAAAAAAAACAGCATCACTAAAATATTGTAAAATGAACTAAAAGTCTTCAGTTACCTGAAGCAAAAGATTATAGCTAAGACATAATATAGACAGCTTAACGCCCAGGAGAAAGAACTGAGGAGAGAGGTTCCTTGGGAAATGAGAGCATTCAAAAGTATCTGTGTAGGCTGGGGCATTCAAAAGCTATGAACATGTTCAGGGTAGGATACATGCATGAAAGACATAAGGATTTCCTAAGCTTTTACCTCTACTTCCTAGGCTAAGACAGAGCTGTAAAGAGCCTGGTTAATTGCTAAATGAGTCTCTCAACACAAAGGAAATGTGCAAAGACTGACTTATTATTTATTTTATTTTTTATTTTTAGTTCTTGGTATTCAAGGAATTCCCTAACAAAACACTATCTGAACACAAGTAAAAGAAGAGACATCAGTGAGCACATAGGACACGGAACACAATCTTTTCAAAAACAGTCTGGAAAAATCACTGAGAACACAGACTGCAGTCCTCAAGATCAAAAACAGCAAACCTGTGGTAAGAGACAGAATCTGACTTCCATGTTATAATATCCAAATGTTCAGTATGCAACAACAACAAAACTCACAAAATATACAACAGGAACACATGGACCATTCACAAGAAAATAAATAAATAAACCAGTAGAAGCAATCCCTGAGAAGTCCAGATACACAACCTAACAAATCTTAAATGTACTATATAAAACACACTCAGAGAGCTCAAAGAGCTAAAGGAAACCTGAAAAACAATGTATAAATAAATGAAAATATCAGTGAAGAAAAAGAAAGTAAAAAAGAGAACAAAAACCAAATTTGGGGAATGACTAAAAATTCTAACTAAAGGGATCAATAGCAGATTTGGGCAAGAAGAAACAGCTTACTTAAAGATAGGATAAGTCAAAATACAGGTTTCCGCCACTATCTAAAAGTAGAGCATTCCTTTGAAACCTTTTAAAAGCCCAAACAGTATAAAGCAAAGAGTATCCTTTGCTTTCTAACAGTCTGCATTACACCACCTTACTTTTATGAAAGACCTCTATTAATTAGTACCTGTTTTTGCTAAGTGAAAGAAATTCAAAAAGGATTTTTCACTTTTTTGAAAATAGTTATTACTGTACTAACATAGGTCCTCATCAAAGCAAAGTTGTGTAACACAAAGTTTCAGATAGCAGGAGAAACTTGTATATGGTCCAAAGAACAGAAAGAGAAAGGAATTTTAAAAAGTGAAATGTTTCTCAGGAACCAATAGGATACATTAGAAAAGACCAAAACATGCATTATGAAAACCCCAGAAGGAAAGAAAGACATAAAGAGATTATATGAATAATGATATCAAGAAGATGGAAGACCAGAGAACCTAGACCACCCTCCCACAAAAACAGACATTAGCAACTATCAACACACAAGAACATCTTTGTGAAAATCCTAGAACTGGGAGGTGAGGCCAACACAAACACTTAAGACCACAAAACTGGGAAAAGTCATATTAGAAGGGAAAGAGGAGTAGTTTCATGATGACTATCACCCTTTCCTGGGCCAGCATAGCACCACACTGAAAAGGATGCCCCAGGGCTATGGTTTTGCCTTAGGAAAAAAGAGCCCTAGAGAGATATCTAGCTTCCTCAATGCTGAGCGGTGAACTTCAGGAGGCCCATTTCTGTCTTGCCTCACAGGGAACACTGAAGGAATTGGCAGCAGTAGACCACCTGCAATCACTTAGTAACAAAGAAAGGGGATGAGGCATAAAGAAACCAGTCACTGGATATCGGGGGTGGCACATGTCCCTGCCGTCAACCTTACCTAATAAGAAAGCTCCACCTGCATGTATGCCCACCTTCAGAGCAGAACAGTGGCCAAGTCAGCCCAGGGGACACAATCATCAGTTTTGCCTGGTTGGGGTCTCCAATCAACAAACCAGCCAACTAGAGAGAGCAGTCAGTGACACCACCAGACTGCAGAGCCAGGCCTCCAGGCTGCACTCAGATGCAAGGCACAGCTTGCAACCCTGCCCAGCCTAGGAGACCAGTCAGTGAATACTCCTGACCAGGCACAGCCAGAATCCCTGACCAGGTAGAAAATCCAACCAGTTACCATGCCCAAATATAGCAAAAGATGTGCATACTCTCCATCATCACAGAGACCAGTCTCTGTGCCTGCCCAAAAGCACAGACAGCCATTAGCCTCCCTCAGTCACAGAGCCCGGCCTGCAGAGCCACCAAAATACAAACACCAGCCTGGCTTGGCCTAGCCTGGCCATTCAGTACCAAGTGTGGCCACAACAAACCAGGAGAGATTACTGAGCCCAGCCTGCACCCATATGCAATCACAGCCCTGCAAGTGGTCCTACCCGATGACAAAGCCAAGCCAACAATGTACCTGACCTCAAAAAATGTGCAGTGGCTTCATCTATCAGAGACCCCAGCAGCAAGCGCTGTCTACCTACAGATGCTACCGGCTGTCCCATTCAAACTCACCAGCCAGGGTGACAGTTCAAAGTCTTCTCCTGTCAAATGAACCTATAAAAACTGGAAGAAGAGACCACTTCCTCACTTACGCAGACACATAACATAACAAGAACATAAGGATCATGACAAATCAGGGAAACATGACATCACCTATGGAATAAATATCTAGTAAGTGACCCTAAAACAGAAAGCTCTAGGAGGTAATAGAAAAAAAATTCAGAATCATCTTTTTTTAATCAGAATAATCATCTTAAAGAAATTTAGTGAAATACCAAAAAAAAAAGAGAGAGAGAGAGACAACTAAACAAACGTAGGGAAACATTACATGAATAAAATGAGAAGTTTAAGACATAGATATGATTTTTTAAAGACTCAAAGCACAGAACTAAGAATATAATGACTGCACTGAAAAATTCAACAGTGAACATCAACAACAGACTCAATCTCAAAGTAGAAGAAATAATCAATGAGCTTAAAGACAGAGGTATTTTGAAATTATCTAGTCAAAAGAGCAAAAAGAAAAAAGAAATGGAAAAAGAATGAAAAAGACTATAGAACTTACAGGATGCATTAAGTGTAACAATACATGCATTACTAGAGTCCCAAGAGAAAGTGAAAAAGGGGCAGAAAGTCTATCTGATAATTTCCTCAATTTGAGAAGAGATATGGATATCCAGATATATGAAGCTCAAATATCACCAAACATATTGAACCCAGAGGATCTGACAACGACCCATTATAATCAGTCAAAAATCAAGCAAAAAGAATTTCAACAGCAGCAAGAAAAAAGAGACTTTCATGTACAAGGGAATCCCCCTCATAGCATTATCAGATTTTTCAGCAGAAATTTTGCAGACCACAAGAGAGTGGGATGATATGTTCGAAGTACTGAAAGAAGAAAACTGACAATTCTACTATACATGGCAAGCAGCCCATCAGATATGAAGAAAGGATACTTTCCCAAACAAATAACAGCAGAGGGAGATCACTGTTAAATCTGCATTGCAAGAAATTCTAAAGAGAATTTCCTTCAAGCTGAAATGAAAAGCTACTAATAAACAAGGTAAAAACACAAACGTATAAAATTCAAGAATAAAGGTAAATGCATAGTCAAATTTCAAATTCTCTATTACTGAAAGTGATATATAAATCACTTTTAACTCTAGTATAAAAGTTGAAAGACAAAATAAATGACTATAGCTACAATAGCTTTTAAAAAGATACCAAATATAAAAATATATCTTATAATAATAACCTAAAATGTGAGCTGAAGAAGACCAGTTTTTCTATGCAATTCGACTTAGGTTCTTATCAGGTTAAAACAGGTTATCATATGATATTTTATGTAAACTTCATAGTAATCACAAAGAAAAAGCCTAGAGTAGATAAAGAAAAGAGAAGAAGAAAGGAAACAAAGTACAATGCCACAACTACTCATCAGATCACCAATGAAGATGGCAAGAGTAAGAAGGTAACAAAGGAAATACAGATCAAACAGAACAATTAATGAGATCAATGTTATAAGCTTGATGGGCAAATCCTATACCCATGAGAAACAGTTTGTAACTTTAAAGTGAACTGTTTTCTGTATGAGACATTCTAAACAAATGCAGTCTGCTTAAACAAGCTTAACAGAAACCAGTTATTTCAAAGAGGATGTCAGTGTAAACTTGTTAAAGCAGAATATCACAGAACTTTTCACAACCTAGTCATAAACCAATTTCATGATAAAATAATTAGTAGAGAATTAAATTTAAAATAAATCTTTATCCTTCCTCTTGTTTTCTATATGTTGTGCCTTGACAGTTAAATACACTCTGCTATTCTTCACTATAAAAACAAAATAAAAATACCCTTCATCCTTTATATTAGCAAAACTCTTTATGTCATCGGTCTTTTCCCCTTAAAGTTTCTCATTTAGTACTACTATAATTTGTGATTCAATTTTTAATTTTAGGCTTTTTAAAAGTTAAGGCTGAATGAAAGTACTTAGGGCTTCTATTCTTCTATTTCTGGACCAACGTCCAGTTAAAACCAGCCAGGGCAAATGATTTTTTTCTCTTAGAGATATGCAAGACAGTCTCACCCGTCCTCCCTTCCAACTACTTCATTCCTCATCCTTATGTCCTATTCCTAGTTCACTAACCAGAGGATCAAATTTGCAAGTCTGACTGTTCATTTATTTCACCCATGTAATTTTTTTTAATTCCAGTATAGTTAACATTCAGGGTTATATTAATTTCAGGTGTACAATACAGTGATTCAACAATTCCATATATTACTGAGTGCTCATCAAGACAAGTGTACTCTTAATCCCTTTCACCTTTTTTACCCACCCACCCCCACCACACCCCTGGTGAGCACTGATTTGTTCTCTTAGTTAAGAATTTGTTTTTTGATTTTGAAAATATTGCAGAATACACATAACTATGGGAGATATGAAATGGAGGTATTTTTACCATTTGATTTAAAAAAATTTTTTCAGACTTGCTTAATATCACACAGTAAATAAGTGGCAGATCCCAGGTTAGAGTTCATGGTTTTTTCATTTGGTGGTTCCTCTTTACTATTTTGTGCCCTTTTTTTTCCCC
>CM053613.1:70839224-70890848 GCA_028646535.1 Procyon lotor
CCCCCCAAACTCCCTCCTTGCCTCTGAAATTCTTCATATCAGAGAGATCATGTGATAATTGTCTTTCTCTGACTGACTTATTTTACTGTTCCCACGAGGGCTGAACCCCCGGTTAGCCTCTGGAGCGATGTCCCTCAGCGGAGCAGACCAGAAGTGCCGGATTTTGTGCTCCGCGGTTCTGTGGCTGCTGGGAGCCGGCCCCTCCCCCTGGGGTCTCTCTTCCCGTTGCTTTAAATTCACTTTTTCCAGGGGCGCCTGGGTGGCTCAGTCGTTAAGCGTCTGCCTTCGGCTCCGGTCATGATCCCAGGGTCCTGGGATCAAGCCCCACATCAGGCTCCCTGCTCGGCAGGAAGCCTGCTTCTCCCACTACCACTCCTTCTGCTGTGTCTCTCTCACTGTGTTTCTCGCTGTCAAATAAATAAAATCTTTAAAAAAAAAAAATAAATTCACTTTTTCCACACGTCCTACCTTTCTGAAAGTGGTCGATTTTCTGCTCCTAGAATTGCTGTTATTCTCTTCTCTCTCCTGTTGTGTTTGCCAGCTTTTAAAGTGGTTTTCAGCCTCTTTAGCTGGACTTCTGGATCCCAGTGCTCTCTGTGCCTCTTACACCTCCGCCATCTTGCCTTGGGTCCTCCTTGAGGAGTTCTTTATAGATCTTAGATATCAGACCTTTGTCTATAGTGTCATTTGCAAATATCTTCTCCCATTCTGTGGGTTGCCTGTTTGTTTTGTTGACTGTTTCCTTCGCTGTGCAGAAGCTTTTTATCTTGAAGTCCCAAAAGTTCATTTTCACTTTTGTTTTCTTTGCCTTTGGAGACATATCCTGAAAGGAGTTGCTGTGGCTGATGTCAAAGAGGTTACTGCCTATGTTCTTTGCTAGGGTTTTGATAGATTCCTGCCTCATGTTGAGATCTTTTATCCATTTCGAGTTTATCTTTGTGTAAATTAAATTTTTCTTTCAAAATTTTATGACTTTTAGTTATGGCCCTTTCCTTTATGCTTAAAGAAATCCTTTCAACATTTCTTATAATGCCAGGTTAGTGGTGAACTTTTTAAAGTTCTACTTTTCTGAGAAACTCTGTATCTTCTTCAATTCTGTATGTAAACTTAGACTGTTCTTGGTTGTATGTTTTTTCCCTTTAGCAGTTTGAACATATCATGCCACTTCTTTCTGGCCTGAAAACTTGCTACTGAAAAATCAGCTGGTAGTCTTATGGGTGATCTCTATACTCACTATTGGCTTTTCTCTTGTTGCTTTTAAGCTTCTCTCTTTATCTTTAATTTTTGACGTTTAGATGCTTAATATGTCTTGGTGTGGTTCTCTTTGGGTTCATCTTGTTTGAAACTTCCTTTACTTCCTGGACTTGGATGTCTGTTTTTTTTCTTAGGTTGTGGAAGTCTTTAGAGGCTCTTTAAGTGGATGCCTCAAGGGATGCCTGGGTGGCTCAATCAGTTGGGTGGCTGCCTTTAGCTCAGGTCATGATCCCGGCATCCTGGAATTGAGTTCCGCACCGGGCTCCTTGCTCAGTGGGGAGCCTGCCTCTCTCTCTGACTCTGTCTGCCACTCTGCCTGCTTGTGCTCTCTCTCTCTCTCTCTGACAAATAAATAAAATCTTTAAAAAAAAATAAAATAAAATAAGTGGAAACCTCAAATCAAGAGTCTCTGTGGGAGATAGTCCATACCAACTAGTTATGATCCCAGGTCATTATGTAGTCTGAGTGATATTTCTATATTAAAAGCTGGTATAGCATGGGCCCAAAGCAAGTGGAAGAGATAACTGTCATACAGACCTCATTTAGCCACATTGGTGTTTCTCAGGTGAATATTAACCATTTTTAAAGTGACTCAAAGGGGTACCTGAGTAGCTCATTTGATTAAGCATCTGCCTTTGGCTCAGGTCATGATCCCAGCGTCCTGGCATCAAGTCCCACATTGGGCTTCCTGTTCAGTGGGGAGTCTGCTTTTCCCTCTCCCTCTGCCTCTTCCCCGGCTTGTGCTCTCTCTCTTTCAAATACATAAAATCTTTAAAAAAAAAAAAAAAAAAAAGGAGACTCAAATGCCTTGAAAATAGATCTTTAATGCCTTGCCCAAGCCCCAATGCCCTTCCTTTCATACTAGTCATGATTTAGAATAAGTTGTCTTAACCAATATAAGAATATGATTTTTTAAATGTTTTTTCCATTTTTTTCATTATCTTCTTTTAGTACACTGAAAAAAAGTACTATGTGGAATAAACAGATTAGATTGTATGCATAAAAAACACTCTTGTGTCATGATATTGATCTGAATGGTAATCCTTTATCTTTTCTGAAAATCATAATAATTTTTCCTCTGCCTATTCCTTAGTTTTCAGAAAGCATAATGTATTTAGTTTGAATTTAATGAATATTAATAACAATTCTAGGAAATGTGGTCACATGTCAAAGAAGATATTAGAAAACCTTTTTCTGTCTCAAGTGTTGAACATTGAGTAATTTTTAGAAGTCCAAAAAGAGATAAACCCTCACACTAAATGTTATTTAAAATAAATCATTTATAAGTGTAATGTCAATAGTAATGAGTCTCCATGCCACTCAGTGTTCTATTATTCTATTCTTTAGCAAGTAAGCAAACATCAGCTTTTAAGTGTTGATTTTAAAATGGTAAATTTAAACGTAGCTGTTACAGAATTTGTTCTAACATGTGTCCTACTGAAAATTCTTTATGATCTTTCCTTTCTGTAAGTATGGTTTTGTTAGTGTAAGAAATTGCTGCTTAATAAAGTCCTTACTATTTTTTTGTTTCATTGTAAGCTTTAGGCCAGTTGAAATGAATGGTTTATTGTATTTGGATTGTATTAACTATCTTTGTATTTTAATGAGAATTCATCATTATATAATAGTTTATTTTTTCGGAGGATCAAATTTTTCATAAATATTTACAGTACTCTGAAAGCTCCTTTATGAACTGATAGGTGGGGTAAACAGTTGGTTTTAGGGGAATGCTTTCCTGCCTCAAAATATCTGCTGCTTTAAATTCCACCATCAGAAATGCATTCCTTGGTATTAAATATCTCCTCCACTTAGTCCACTTAGAAAATGCTGTTATTAAGGGGTGGGATTGACTAGTCACATTTGTAGAGCATCTGTGTATGAACAAAATATATTGGTGGTTAAACATCCAAACCTTGTAACTCTTTTGTGAAATGTGTTACTGTTTTCATTTTATAGGTAAGTAAACTGTTGCTGATAGGTGTTAAGTAACTTATGTAAATTCCTATATCTAGGATAAGGCCCTGCTAAGGTTAAATCAGTTCATTCTCTTCTCAGATCATTCTTTTTTTTTTTTTACTGAACTTCATTATACCATTAAAGAGAATTTATGGGGTGCCTGGGTGGCTCAGTGGGTTTAAAGCCTCTGCCTTTGGCTCTAGTCATGATCTCAGGGTCCTGGGATTGAGCCCAGCATCAGGCTCTCTGCTCAACAGGGAGCCTGCATCCTCCTCTCTCTCTCTGCCTGCCTCCTGCCTACTTGTGATCTCTCTCTCTCTCAAATAAATAAATAAAATCTTTAAAAAAAAAGAGAGAATTTATTCTTTTTTAGTTAACTTTTCCATGATAAAGGGACTTCTAAGGACATGGATGAGAACTGTTCTTCTCAGAAAGAGCAGCAAATATATCTAGAATTTGTCTTTTTCCATCTATGTTATTACCAAACCAGCCCAACGTGCTATATCTTGGGATATTGTGATTAGCACTTATGTTTGCATGCTGTAATCAGTTAGAACCATTTAAACTGCTAGAGTGATGTAAAATGTAAATTGAAAATGTTATCTTCATGGTTAACACTCTTCAGTAAATTTTCACTGTATTTAGAACTAAACCCAAACTGCTAACCAAGTCCTGTGAGGGTTCCACCTGATCTGGACCTTGCCTACCTCTTCTGCATCATGTTATGACAGTCTGCTCATTCCTTTGTTCTGGTCTTGCTAACTTTCATTCATTTTGACTTAGTTCTTTCCTACTACAAAATGTTAAATATCTCTTGTCTTACATCTCTATTCACACTGCACTTGCTGTGTCTGGTGCCTCTTAGTTTTCAGGTTAGACTTTAGATATCACCTCCTCGGAAGGGCTTTTTCTGACTGCCTTCCCTGCGGTAGGTTCTTGTTTAATCTCTTCACAGAACAAAGTTATAATTATTTTACTTATGTATTTATTTACTTCAAAAAGTATTTGCTCAAAAAGATATATGCGCTTCTATGTGTATTACAGCATTATTTACAATAGCCAAGATATGGAATCAACCCTAGGCAGCCATTAATAGATGGATAGATAAAGTTATGGTGTATATATACACAATGGAATATTATTCATCCATAAAAAAGAAGGAGATCTTGCTAATAGTGACAACATGGATGGAACTAGAGGGTATTACACTAAGTGAAATAAGTCAGACAGAGAAAAGACAAATACCATATGGCTTCACTTATATGTGGATTCTAAAAAGCAAAACAAACAGAACAGAAATAGATTCATAATTACAGAGAACAAACTGGTGTTTGACAAAGGGGAGGTGGTTGGTAAGATGGGCAAAATAAGTGAAGGGGGTTACAAAATAAATCATGGAGTGTAGTAACATTGTACAACGACCGAGGGTAACTACACTTAACTATGGTGAGCATTTTGTACTGTATAGAATTGTTGAAGCACTGTGTTGTGCCCCTGAAACTAGTAGAACATTGCAGTTCAAAAATACTTCAGTAAAACTTATTTTTCTCAGTAGAAATAAATTCTGAGAAATCAGAAATGTGATGGTTCTCTGTTGCGTCTCTAATGCTTACTCCATTTTTGTACTGCGTAGGTCCTTGGAAATAAGAGGAAGAAGAACAAATTTTTGTCTTAGAAATTTGATCCTGTGTACATTAGTGATTTCTTTTGCTCTCATCCTTTTTTAACCTTGTCAAGAATTGTTGATATTTTGTTACTGGTTGGATAACAAAAATTACTTGATAGTAATAATTATTAAGATTAGAAGTTAGCAGTAAATTAAAAGTTTAAAAATTTAAGCAGATATACATAAGGAGTTTTTGATACTGCTTTTGTTTTGTTATTGTTTTGTTAATTTTCTCTATTGATTTCCTGTTTTCAAGTTCATTGATTTCTACTATAATTTTTTTATTTTGTCTGTTTACTTTGTTTTAATTTTCTGGTTTTTCAAAGATAGAATTGTAGATAATTGAGTTTAGCTCTTTCTTCTTTTTTAGACTTCTAGGTCTCTCCAATTCTGGGGAGAGCAGTTTGCCCTGTCACCTCATTTCTCTAATGGATCTATGAAGAGTTACTGATTTTTCAGTTTGTTCAGCTTTTTACTTGTTAGGGCAGAATGGCAATCTCTAAGCTCCTTATATACTGGAAAATAAATTGCAAGCCCGATTTACTTTTAACCTGGCAGACAAGATCATTTCTGAAATATGACTGAATCACAATGTGTTTTCATTGGGTTTCTTATTTTTATGTGGTACTTGATAAGACAGAGCCAGAGGAACTAAAAAGTTGAACTTGCAGAACAAATGTAAAGCACAAAACCCTCTTTTAAAAATATTTTTAAGCGCTTATGTAGGAGGAAGTGCTAAGTAAGAAAGCTCCACCAACTTCTTTTTTACTTCTTTTAAGCAAAAAAATTAATATCTAGAGATGGAAATTCTGCATATATAGAAAATAACCTGTGACCCCTAAAGATACATTACTTCCCTGGTTGAAAACCTGATGTACTTAAAGGTAATCAGTAATAGTGTTCATGCTTCCTTTTGAGTTTCGAGCTTTTGGTGATCAGTAATTTGTTCTGTTAAATATAGTGGGGTTTTGTTTGGAAAGTCTGTTTTCTAATTTTAGTATATTTGGCCCAGAACAGGTTCTCTAAATCAATAAAGAATAGAAATAACCAGCACATACTGAGCCATTTCTGTTACCTGGTACTCTACTAATCACTTTACATTAATTTACTTCACTAAATTTTTAAACAGCCAGGTTTCACAATGGGGACATTCTGATCCTGACATCAAGTTCTTAGCTTTTTCTTTATTTCAAGAGGTAAATCTGTTTATTTTCAAAATCTGTGCAGGTAATGTAAATTAGGTAAATAGCGTGGTATGGTAATTACTTGGGCAAATTGGACTTTGCAGTGCTGTACCTAAAGTAGTCATACATTCTTTTAAAAACACTTTAGGTTGGGGCACCTGGGTGGCTCAGTGGGTTAAAGCCTTTGCCTCCGGCTCAGGTCATGATCCCAGGGTCCTGGGATCGAGCCCCACATAGGGCTCTCTGCTCGGTGGGGAGCCTGCTTCCTCCTCTCTCTCTGCCTGCCTCTCTGCCTACTTGTGATCTCTCTCTCTCTGTGTCAAGTGAATAAAAAAAATCTTTAAAAAAATAATAATAAAAAAATAAATAAAAACACTTTAGGCCAAACCCAAATCAGAAGATGGAGTGGATAAATTTAAAATACTGTGGATCCTGGCAGTAAAGCCTTCTTGTCCAGATGATAATTTATTTTTTTTGACATGTATTTTAATTTCTATTCCCTCACATAACCTATCTGAGATTTTGAGTGAATTACTTAATTTGTGATTAGATCCATAGAGAAGGAAATAAAATCTTGTTACTTGTTTTGGACAATGCACTGAATACTTGCTATATAATAAAGGTATAAAATGCATTTATGTATGATAAAATGCACATTAACTCCTCTTCTCACCTTTAGAAGAGGAACATAAAAGAATGGGACTTTGTATCTGTGATAATTGGTTCTTTTAAAATACAGCCAGAGTTTGAAACAAAAACGTCAGTATCTGTTTAATCGCTGTGATAGAGACATAAGTATGTGATAAATTATTTTATGTACTTTCCTGATATTTGAAATGTTCCATAATTTTAAAAGTGTGTATGAAAAAGAAAATAATTGCAACTCTATGCTGTTTTTCTCTTTTTTTCCCTGCCTTTGTTGTTTCTTTTCTTTTCTTTTCTTTTTTTCTTTTTTGTCATCCAAAGGAACAAGTATTTAACCCCCTGTGGTATTTAGGAAATCTTTGGGTTAGAAGGCAGTGGTAGAACTGAGTAAAGAGAGGAGCTTACTTCAGCAAAGAGTAAAAGAATGATTTTCCATAGCAGAAGAAACAGCACTTAAAGATCAGGGAAACAAGAAAGGGAGCAAACATCTTATAAACTGAATAAATGCAAGTAATTGAGCATAACTGGAAGCAAAGAAAGGGCAGGGAGGAGTAATGACTGAGATCAGCGGATAAATTTAGACAGAGCTCAGAGGATGAAAGCTCTGATATGTGCAAATATGTTTGGACTTTATCCTGTGGATCAGTGGTTCCCAATTCAGGCTGATCATCAGAATTAACTGGATCCCATTTCAGCCATATCAGCCTCATGGAACTAGTATTTCTTAGAATAGTGACCAGGACACTGTTCTTTAAAAGTCTCTGCCACATGTATTGTCTTATTTCGTTCTAAAAACCCTCTCAGACAGGGAGTTAGTATTGTTCTCCACCTATGTAGTATAGAATTACAGTCCAGAGTAGGACAATACAAGTTTATCACGTTAGTTTTGACATTCTGTGTTTAGAATTCAGTACATCTCTCTCCTAGGAAGTGATGCCTTCTGTTTCTGCCCCCTTTGGCTGGGGCAAATGGAGAAGAGCTACATTAAAAGTATTTCTTCAGTTTTGAGATGGTTGCTCCGCAGGCTTTTTCCTGTAGTCCTTCCAGATTTTTTATGAGGTGAAAGCTTCTGTATAAAATTAGGTTAAATTGCAAAATGAAATGGTGTGCAGTTGGGACCTGCTCATTAGTGCTGACCTTAGGAGTTTTTAAAGGATTTTCGATATTGTGTACCTGATAGGCTTTGTGTTTTGTATCGGTGGGAGGGAGCAGGGGAGATCAAAAGTAAGGAGCATTAGCAGTAAGAAAGGATGTTCATCCCTACTAAAGCTTGGGTTATAGGAAGTAATAGAGTCCAGAGAAAATTAGAAGGTGGAATGTAATAAATATGCTCTGTGAATGGATTTTCATTTTTGATGAGCTTGTGAGATTGGGCAAGGAAAGGAAGACAGCCTGCGATTGTTGGGAGGGATAATGAGTTCTAGATAATATATCCATATCAATACACATTTGATTTTCCATTCTTAGTCATAGAAAATGTTGGTAATAATTATCAATAACTTGTTTTATTTTTCTTTAATTTTTGATAATATTCTCCCATCCAAAATTATTTTATGGTTCTTCCTGTGGGTTTAAGGTCACATGCTGTCTTACCATCTAGCAGTTATTGCTCCCAAAGAGAGCCAGTGGACTTTCTACAGCCAGCAGTAGAAAGATGGTCAGTGGAGAGTTTTATCTTATTTTCCCTTACTGACATTGTAATGAACTATAACTCACAAGGGTGTTTCGGAGTTCTAACTATTTACCTGGGCACCTAGGTGACTCACTTGGTTGAGTGTCTGACTCGTGGTTTTGGCTCAGGTCATGATGTCATGGGTGTGGGATCGAGCCTGGCATTGACATTGGGCTCCACGCTCAGCAGGAAGTCTGCTTGAAGATTCTCTCCCTCTTTCACTCCCCCCACCCATGCTCACGTGGTTTTTCTCTCTTAAATAAGTAAATAAATCTATTTACCTGTTTACTAAGAAGTTGATGAGCTTTTCATTAGCAAATATAAAATATCATGAATATAAAACCATTGTAGAATAAGGCCTGATTCATAAGCATTTTCTAGTAGAGACAAATTATAAGCTTCTTTTTTTTCTTACCATAGGGCAAAAGTTGGATTGTTAAAAGAAGTTATGAAGATTTTCGGGTACTTGATAAGCATCTTCATTTATGTATTTATGACCGACGATTCTCCCAACTCTCAGAGCTTCCCCGTTCTGATGCCCTGAAAGACAGTCCAGAGGTAAGCATTTAGTACTTTGTAGCAGTAATCACTGTATATAGATTAGCAGAAAGTTTTGTCTGTGTACTAAATAAAAGCTTATATTGAACAATCAGGATGATTCCTGGGATTATTTAAGTACTTCATAACTGAAAAATTAGTCATGCTGTGTAGGATGTTTAGAATTAAAGTAGATTTGGAGTATAATTTTATAAAAAAATTCATAATATATAAACACACTATATATATGAGCAGACCATTCTCAAAGAGAACATGAAATATGGAAGCAAAAATGTTGGAAAATAATGGAATGTTGCAAAAATAATGGAAGAAAAATGTTGACCTCACTAATAATTAGAGAAAGGCATAGTTTTGATGACTTGCCATTTCTGTACCCTTACCTCCACTCCTGCCATACTTCTACTAAAAAGAGAAAAGATATTTAAAAAATTTAAATGGGAAGAGATTCTTTATAACATCAGAATATAACAACCATCAAAATTATGAGGAATCTTTGAGACTAGATGGGGTAAGATTTATGGGGGTGAGCAAATACAGCATAAAAAACATGTACGAGAGGATTGAAGAAGACAGATAAACTAGAAATCTTGATTGTAAAAGCTAAATAAATAAAATAACCGAAAAGAGCAAACAAGGCTTCCAGAAGCATGATTGCTGTCCTCAGAGAGAAAGTGAGGCAATCAGCCGTGGAATGAGAGCAGAGTTGTATAAAAATAAAAAATCAGAGATCTTAGAAATGAACGTGTACTTGTTTAAATTAATTTTAGTCATAGCAAACCTGAATAGTTGGACTGTGTGCAAAATGGAAACAGATAAAGAAGGCATTAGTGAGCTAGGAGAGCAAATTTTAAAAAATATACCCCAGAATAGAGAGAAGGGTGAAAAATTGGGGGAGAACAGTTGGGAATCACAGAGAATAGATCCTGAAGTTCCTACTTCCCTCTTTTAGGAGCTCTAGCAGTATACAGTAGATGGAAGTAATTAAAAATTAATATAAGAAATTCCCTAAAACTAAAGAAAGGCATGTTTCAGATCAGATGGGCCCAGTACTAAGTACGATGACTGAAAAGACATGCATCTAGAAACACTATAGTGAAATTTCAAAATGCCAAAACAGAGAAAACCCAAAAAGCTTTCAGAGAGCAAAACACTTTCTTAAAAGAACAAGAATCGTATTGACAGACTCCTCATCAGCTGCACTGGATGCTTGAAAAGAGTGCAGATACTTTCCATACCCTGAGGGGAAGCCATTTCAAATTTCTAATTAATTCGAAGGCAATTAGGTAGGACAAAGTAGAGATCTCTTCAGTCATGTAAGAACTGACAACAGCGGCAGCGTCTCAGGAACATCTTAAAATCACAGATTCTTTTGTATACTAGGAAACCTAGAAGTCCATCTCTGTTTCCCATCTCCACCTACTTGTCGCATTTGTTTTTCTCAGGCTGTCTCAGGACATGGCCACTACAAAAAGTTCCCAGGTTTTCATTCTCTCTTTTTTTTAAGACAGCAGCCAGGATGAGTTGAAATTTTGTATCATAATTCCTAACTCCTACAGTAACTATTGTTAGGGCAGCTGATTGGTGCTGGACCCATGATGTCCCATTGCACACGAACATGGCTGTCTTGTCACAGCTGCATGCATGGAAGATTGCCGCAGATCTCAGAGAGTTTCAAGGTAGCCAGGAGGAGGCTGGGCAGAAAAAAGCCAAGTATGTCTCTGCTATAATTTTTTTTTTATATTGTCAGTATAAAAATAGAGACAGCAATAAGGTTAGAAGCTATAAACTAGTATGACCCCTGAGGATGAGGAGATAGCAGTTAAATTTCATCACAAGATAGGGGATTTCTATGTAAATGCCTATGGTTTCACTTCATGGAACTTGAGAGCTTTTTTGAAGAATCTCCTGTAACTATTAAGATGCCTAAAAATCTGCAGATTTTTTGCCTCCAGAAACAACCAACTTATACCAGTTACTTGAACAGAGTGCTATATCTTGACTTTGAGTTACCATTGAATCTTTTCTTTCTATCTATCTATTTATTTATTTTCTTTTTCTTTAGTCTGTCACTCAGATGCTTATGGCTTACCTATCCCGCCTTTCAGCAATTGCTGGCAACAAGATCAATTGTGGACCTGCCCTTACTTGGATGGAGGTATCATCTAATTCACCTCTTATCAAAATTTATTTTTAAACTGTCTACTTAAGAAATTTAATATTAATTTAATTTTGATAGCTGTTGAGTTTCAAGAAGCAAAGAAATGGAGTTTATGCTTATCTTTTGGAAGGATAAAGTGATACATTAAGTATTTTTTTTTTATCTCAAATCTTTCTTTGAGAATCTAGGAAACTTATTTATTTATTTTTTTTAAGAGTTTTTTTATTTACCTATTGACAGAGAAAGAGAGATCACAAGTAGGCAGAGAGGCAGGCAGAGAGAGAGGGGGAAGCAGACTCCCTGCCAAGCAGAGAGCTCCATGTGGGGCTCAATCCCAGGACCTTGAGATCGTGACCTGAGCCGAAGGCAGAGGCTTTAACCCACTAAGCCACCCAGACACCCCTAGGAAACTAATTTAAATGTATCTTGTGAATTGAAATGGCACCTCTTATTTTGGTATTTAATGTATTAATGTATACATATATATAGTGTGTGTGTGTGTGTGTGTGTATTTAGCTTAGTAATTGAAAATATTTTTCAATTATTTATGAACAAGAGACAATTCACCTTTTAAACAGTCTGATTTAAGATTAAGTATTACAGTATCTAGAAAATATGTTAGGTATTTCTCCTTAATTTGCATATGTAAAATTATATTATTCTCTCCTCCCAGTGGAAATTGGGAAGACAGGATGGAAAATAGAAAGAATATGGAACTTAGAACCAGGCCAACTTGCACTGAGATATTCACTCTTCCATTGTTGGCTGTGTGATCTTGGACAAATTATTTAATTTCTCGTGAATTATGTAACCTCTCTTAGCTTTAGCATCTTCATCTTTAAATGATGATAATGATGTTAAGTATCAAAGAGTTATAAGGATTAAATTAAATCATGTTCTGTGCACAGTACAATGACTGGTACTCAATATAGAGTAGTAGTTGTTTTTTTTTTAAGATACTTCAGGGTACGGTTTCTCTAAATCAAATCGACTATCTTTTATGGATAGTCAAAGAAACTTTTGCAAGTCCCATGTCTTTAACCATCTCATAGTCCATTTCTTTGTTATAGATTGATAATAAGGGAAATCATCTTCTAGTTCATGAGGAATCATCCATTAACACTCCTGCTGTTGGTGCTGCCCACGTTATCAAGAGGTACACTGCTCGGGCCCCTGACGAATTGACTTTAGAGGTAAATGACTATAAAGACTATGTGTCAGCTCAGGCCCTTTTCCTATACTTCATTGTCTTTCAGCCTGGAATGCAATCTATTTTTATCTTATGACTATATTCATCCTTGAAAATTCAGCTTATATCTCCCGTTTCCTCTAGGAAGTCATCTTTGGTCTTCTCCCTACTCTGTGCAAATACATATCCCCAAATAGCCTGGATTGACAATTAACATTTTTTTTCTTTCTTTCCTTTTTTTTTTTTTAATATTTTATATTTAAGTAATTGCTAATCGGATGTGGGGCTTGAACCCACAACCTTGAGATCAAGAGTTGCATGCTCTACTGGTTGAGTCAGCCAGGCACCCCTATCTCTGTTATTACACTAAATCATAGTTTTTGTCCTATTTATCTCCATGATCTTGAGATCCAGGTCTCAGTCTTTTGTCTTTGTGTTTTTAGTATCTAAAAACGATACCCAACGATGCTTTCTTCTCATTATTTGTTCAAAGATTGAGTTAAAGAACACATTAAAAGTGGAAAGAATACTTCTTGCTATCAGATGCAAAAAGAGGGGAATTAAGTTTCTTTCTTTAATATCAGCTGATGAGAGACAAAAAAACTGCTAAGAGTTACTCAGTTTAAGAAAAAAACAATATAAAATTTTAGGTTCCATACACAAAAGGAATGCGTGTCTTAAAAGATGCCGTGTCTGTTAGCAAATACAGCTTTGTGAAGATGACTCTTTCATGGCCTGAAAAATCAGTTGTTAATATACAAAGAAAAATTCTTAAAGCGATATGTATACCATAGTAATATTGTTCTGAAGTACTTAACTATTTTTTATCGTAGAAATCATAACATTTTGATTGAAGAATGTAACTTCCCCTAAATATGTTGTTAAAAACTATTATTATGATTTTTATGTTTGTGATTTTATAAAAGTTTTTATAAACTCACTAGTTTGTCATTTAGAGTGAAGAAAGAAAGCTATTGAGTGGAAATGTTATATTGTACCATCTGTTGGAAAAAGTGTAGTTGTCATCAAACTTTATACTTAACTAAGGATAACCAAGTAATTGTAGACATTGCAGCCTTTGTTTATGATTAAATAAAATATATCAAGGGTGCAAAACAGTACACTAAATGTGTATTAATAAAAGCTGTGGTTGTTCTAAATAGGAGTATTTTAAACTGCCCCTTGTAAGTGGATCTGATCACTTTTATAATATTTTAACAAAAGTGGTGATGATGGTATGATGCCTGGCATTTAAAAATTGTATGCTATAAATTTGGCTTTCTGAAGTTACTGCACATAGGTTAGTTGGATCCCAGTCTTTGTGCTGCTTAACTTTTTTTAGACCTCTTCTTTACAAATGGTTAAGATTATTAAATTTTTTAGAGAAAAAAGGTGTTATATTTTTCCAGAAATAATTAGCCTGAGAATGAGGATTGTACTTTATCTCTTTGTTCTATTTCAGATTTAAATTCGAGACATAGCAATTGATTTAAAATTTGACTAAAAAAATTTAACTTAAAATTTTTCCTTGTAGGTGGGAGACATCGTTTCTGTTATTGATATGCCCCCAAAAGTGTTAAGCACGTGGTGGAGAGGCAAGCATGGATTTCAGGTAGGCAGCAAAGAATTAGGTGTGAAGAAGTTCAACAACAGTATTTGTTTATTCTTCAGTAGTATTTCTCTTTACAGCATGTATTGGCAATGGACTTTGTCTGCAGAGGTAGAAAAATGTAGATAATATTAGACTTGGATTTCCTTTTCTACTTTTGTGATTGCTTTATCTTCTTCTTTTTTAAATGGTGTTATAATCAAAATTTGAACAGAATTACAGGCCTGATGACCACTTTTAGATTATCAGGCCTGTAACTCCACTTTGCTTTCAATATTGGTTTTGAATCATGATTCACATATATTTTCTAGTCTTTAGAATTAAGCCAGTTCGATCAGTATTTTTTAAACAATGTATTTTAACTTATTTAAATAATATGTTAATTGCATACCAACAAAGGCATCTAAAAGCAGTCTCATTTCTTTTTTTATATATTCCTAAATAATTTGAGAACTGATAATGACCTCTTTAGGTTGACTAACACCAATTTACATATGGTATATAGGTTTTCTTTTATCTGATAAAACCATCCATAGAAGAGCATCTGAAAATGCTTTAAAATTGTGTCTTGAATTTTTTATGGACTTTTTGTGGTCTTTTTTAAAGGTGTTCCTAAAATACTACATAAATAAAATGTTCAGGCTATATAGCTAAAAAAGTATTATATAAATATCTTGAGCTTTGCATATTAAATAGAAACTAGTATTAGGTTTTTATAAAATGTATTTTACTAAAAAATGATTATACAGTTTAAAACAAGATAGCATGGTGGTTAAGGGCATGGGGTTTGTGCCAGATTGCCTGAGTATTATGCTGTATTATCTTGAGCTTGTTAATTTTACTTCTCTGTGCCTCAGTTTCCTCAGTTGTAAAGTGGGGATTGTAGGACTCTTTATTTCATAGGATTATGGTAAAGATTAAATGTGTGAAAATAAAATATATAAAGTACATAGAATAGGTCTGATGAGTATTTTTCACTCAAAAAAATGTTGATTTTTAAGTTTAATTAATTCTGTTTTCTTTACACAAATTTAATTATATCTATCCTTTTATCTACTATAAAAGCATCTATAGCAATTTAATTTGATGATAAAGACCATCAAAATCACATCCATATTATGCCACAGATTCTCTTGTTTGTATAATTGGGGTCTTTTATCTGTGCTCTCATTTCTTAATTGCTACACAGAATTGGTGCATTTGATTAAATATAAAACTAAATCAAAAAGTAGGGTGATCTTTTTTCCTTTTTCCATCAATTCTCCATGTTCATAAACTGTAGGGTCTAAAAGATGATAAAAATATAAATTTGGCTTTAAGATGGTAGTTAAGTTTTTTACTTGATATTGCTACCTTTCTTATAATTGTAGACAAGTTATTTGCTTTCTTGGTACTTTAATTTCTTCTTAATTGGAGAGTTCCATTTATAATCTCTCTAGTTCTTCTTAGCTTTTTCCTTCTATTATAAAACTGGTAGTAGGTTTTCCTTCTTTCATGTAACAGATATTTATTGAGATCTGACTCTGTGCTAGGTATAGATTTAACTTCCTAACTTATTTAGAGTCACACAGATTAGTTTCTTGCCTAAACAGATAATTCTTTTAAATATTAATATTTAAAGTAACAATTGTTAAAAGTTAGCTTGTTGCCAAAACAAATTATTTAAAATAAAAACAGATTTTTAAACTTAAAGGATTTATTTATAATTGATAATGAAAGGATTTTTTATATAGCATTGCTGTTTGTTTTCATTCTAATTGGTCCTGGAAGGACAGTCATCTCTGTTTAGATCATGTTGGAAAATATGGATTTGAGAAGAGGAGTTGATAGTGGGCATTGAGGGGATCACCCATAAAACTAGGAGCAGTCTTTAAATATCACTGTCAGAACTTCATTTATAAAAGGAATCCAGTACTTTAAGGAAGCAATCCACATAATGCACTCTTCCTTGATGTTTCTAAGTACTCGTCCATTTGTAAGACTGCCTCATAGTTTATTGCAGGAGAAGGTGTGAATGGGAAGGCATGTATTGAGCATCTGTTACGTGCAAAGTATTGCTGGGCATTGTATACACAATGTTTTTCTTAATCTTCACAAAACTATTAACCCCTTTTATGGAGGGGAAACAGTTTTAGAGGGCTAATGAACAGTGAAGATGCCAAATCAGTAAGAGTTGGAGTAAGGACTCAAATTCAGGTCTGCTCGGTCACATTGCCTGAGAAGCACTAAGCATGATTTCTGCATTTACTCTCATATTACTAACTTTATCCTCAGTTTTCTACCCTATGGAAAGGAACATCTTTCTTTCCCAGCCAGCAAAGGAATGCTGTAAAGATTAACCAACAGAGGACTGTAAAGCATACAGGTTTACTGGTAGAAACATTGCTGTTACCATGTGTTATGTTTTTATGTAATAATATATTGCATCTGGGGGAAAACTCCTCTTCAAGCTCTTTGTAATATTCTCTATCCTTTTATATATTTTTAAATGATGAGCATGTGCCCTTCCTTACTCAAATATTTTGTTGAGAGAGGAAAATAATTATAATTTATTCCATGTATGTGATAATTCTAGATTAGATTCCTGATTTTTAATTTTGAAATAACTGGAATAATGGCTTAGTCCATTGGTTTTCACATATATATTTTTTAACTCAGTGGAACTGTTAATCAGACAGAATCTTACATGGAACCTCAGTGTGAAAAAAGGTAACAGTGGAGTTGCCCTGGTTAGTTCGAGTCAGGCTCCTTGGACCTTATTCCCAGTGGAGCATGTCTGATTGGCCTCCCCTGGGTCTTGTGCAGTGTCCCAGAGGGACCTCCGTAGAGCTGTGTACAAACACAACCATTGGAAAACCACTTGTTTAGATTACTAGTACACCTTACTTTATATAGTGGATATATTACATAATAGGCTATTTTATAATTTTAATTTTTTAAAAAAGATTTTATTTATTTGCCAGAGAGAGAGAGTGCACAAGCAGGAGGAGCAGCAGGCAGAGTCAGAGGGAGAAACAGGCTTTCCACTGAGCAGGGAGCCTGATGTGGGACTCAGTCCTGGAACCCTGGGATCATAACCTGAGCTGAAGGCAGCCACTTAACCAACTGAGCCACCCAGGCATCCCTATAATTTTAATTTTTAAGAGCCAGTTAACATTCTCAAAATATTAGAAAAACTTGTTCTTTATAGGAACATTTTTTAAAAGATTTTATTTATTCATTCATTCATTCATTCATTCATTCATTTATTTTAGAGAGAAAGAGCACAAACAGGGAAGGGCAGAGGGAGAGGGACAAGCCATCTCCATGCCAAGCATGGGGCCTAATGTGGAGCTCAGTCTCACAACCCTGAGATCATGACCTGAACCGAAAATCAAGAGTCAGAAACTTGGCTAACTGAATCACCCAGGCTCCATATAAGAACATTTTTTATGTGACTCCTTTTAGAAGGATAATACTCAGACTTTTTAAATTTCTCTAATGTAAATTACATCTGAATTCTTGGAACTTTATATATTCTGGTATAAATGGGTGATACAAGTTGAGAAGGCAAATAATCACAAATATAGTTCTGTGAGGTTTTTTTGTATTATCGAGTATTGCTATTTCCGAAGTTCATCTCTTCCTTCATTTGTCTATTAGGTGCTGATTAGTTGGCTGCTATAGCAAAATACTATAGCCTGGGTGACTTGAGAACTAGGAATTTATTTTCTTAGGCATTTTGGAGGCTGGAAGATCAAGATCAAGGTGTCTTCTGAAGTCTCTCCTCCCAGCTTACAGATAGCTGCCTTCTCGCCATGACCTCACATACTCTTTCCTCTTTATGCACCATCCCCGGTGTCTCTGTCCCTGTGTCCTAATCACCCCTTCTTATGAGGATATCTGTCGGATTAGTGTATGATTTTATTTAATCTTAATTGCCTCTTTAAAGGCCCTGTCTCCAAATACAGTCACATTCTGAGATACTGGGGGTGAGGGCTTCAACATATGAATTTTGGGTGGATATACAATTCAGCCTATCATAGGTGCCAACCAGGCCTTTAGGACTGGTTTGAAGGTCCATTAGGTACTCTCACATAGACTTGATAGGGAGCAGGGCCCTACCTGAGCCAGCCAGCCTCTAGGCCACTGGAAGGCAGAGCTTAGAAGCATTGGCCGTACCTGCTCAGAGGCTGAGGGTTTTTGGGGAAAGGAGCCTGGGGAATGGCAGCTCCACAGGTGCTCTGCCCTCCCACCCCCATCCTCAGGTGTCAAGGAGGCTGGGCAGCATCTGAAGGGGTCCATTTTATTCTCATAGGCTGGTATTGGGCTCTGATTTTATTCATGGCAGAAGGCCCTCTTAGCTTTGAGCACCATGCCCCAAGGCAGAGCAAAGAAGGCAAGCAGGCCTCAGTGCTCACCTCCAGGCCTCTTAGATGCTTTGTAAGGTCAGAACCCAGCAAGATTCCCTGGGAGTTCTAGGAAGGTTCCTGGAACAGGTAACTGTGGAATGCAGTCTTGTGTAGTTCTTCTGAGGATAAGATGTCCAGATAACTGGGACACACAGGTTAGACATGAAACTGCCTGTAGCTAACTTGATTGATCCTGGACATACAGATGGACTTTGTAAACTGGGCTTTGTCAGTGGGCCATGGGGGAGGACACACCAAGGTAGGAAGGCTGTGCTAATAATGTAGGGGCTGGGCTTGACCTTGAGGTAGCTTCCAGTGGTTTTTTTCTGGGGATCAAGACCATTTAGAGCTGACGGTTCTCAGAAGAGAAAATGAAGAGAAGTAAGGGTGTGGGCCACTGCTTCCCAGGATGGAGGCCAACTCTGGTGTGTGTCATGCTCTGAGCACTGCTGGAAAGTTTTCTGGAAACGTGACTGTCAATGTTCAGGCCCTGTGCATCCCCACTTGCAGGTCTGTTCAACTTGATGCATTTCTGATGTATTACATGGACTCCACTTTTTCTTTTGTCACAGGGATGTGTGTTTGTTGTCTCCTTTCTAGCCAGCTCACAAGGTGTGACAAGGTCCAGGCAGCAGTGTGGAAGCCTTTCCTTGGTATTGCTGTGAACTGATGCTGTGCAGTTGCTGTTATTATTATTATTAAGACAATAATTTAATAGACATTTCTTAAAGTACAAATTTATAGAATAATTGAGCAGACAGTATACAGAGTTTCAAAAAATCTCCTCCACCCTGACACACAGACATATACACAGCTTCTTTTGTTATTACTGTCTTGCTTTATAAATTCATTGTGTAGAATTGGCAAATTGCTGATCTTTACTGACCACCAGCTGATCTCCAGAGATTATAGACAACACAGAATAAGTACTCTTTCTAGAAGAGCTGTCTAAGGATCCTTGACCCTGACCTAAGGATCCTAGATCCTTGACCAAAATCACAGGGATACAGAATATATGGATATATATAATACAGAGTGTCAATTTCACATCCTGCCCCATAATGATTGATATAGTTTTGGGCTTGCTTTTTTGTTATCATTAATAAACAAATTTCATACATTATTATTAACTATATAGCTCATTGTTTACGTTAAGTTTCGCTCTTTGTTATGTATAGTTCTTTGGGTTTTAATAAAGGCATAATGACATGTATCAACCATTACAGCTTCATACAGAGTAGTTTCACTGCCCTAAGCCCTGCGCTCTACCTTTTCATCCTTCTCTCCCCATAACTCCTGACAACTACTAATCATTTACTGTCTCTATAGTTTTGCCTTTTCCAAAACATCATAAAGTTGGAGTCATCCAGTATGATGATTTCCAAATTGGCTTCTTTTTCTTAGCAACAGGGATTTAAGGTTCCTCCATATCTTTCCAAGTTTTGATAAATCCTTTTTTGTCACTAATATTGTTATGGATGTGCCAGAGTCATTTATTATAGGACTTGTTGGTTGTTTCCAGTTTTTGGCAGTTACTAATAAAGCTGCTATAAACATCCATGTGCAGGTTTTTGTGTAGATATAAGTCTTCAGCTCCTTTGGGTAAATACCAAGGAGTACAGTTGCTGGATCATATGGTAAGCCTATGTTTAGTTTTGTTAAGAAACCACCAAACTGTCTTTCAAAGTGGTTGTCCTATTTTACATTCCTACCAGCAATGACACTGTTGAGCATTCTCACCAACATTTAATAATTCTCAGGGTTTTTTTTTTTATTTTATCCATTTTAATAGGTTTGTGGTGGTATTAAATTATTGTCTTAACTTGCAAATAAAGTCCATTACAGCATTTACTAATATACTTAAGGGTGTCATACTACTATCTTCATTCTTCTGTTACAAGTAATTCCTTCCTTTAGTACTGATTTTTAATCTTTAGTGTACTTAAAAATCACCGGGGAATCTTGCTAAAATTTTAAGTCCCAGGACCTGAGCCCAGAAATTCTGTCTCATTGGTTGTGATACCATATTTTTATCTCTGTCATTCTGGCCTAGGTGTTCCTTCAACTGCTGTTCTAGAAGCAGTGCTTACTCGGTACTGTAGGTAAGCTCTGCTAATCATCTGGTGGTTGATAAAGATTAGCATCTTGACAAGTTCTAGTCTGTGTATTGTTTTAGACCATAATTTAGCTGTGGGAACAGAAGGATTAGTTCATCCATGTGTTTTAATTATACCGTGACTCTGTTTCTTTTCTTAAACTTCTGGGAGTAGGAAGTGTGAAATTAACTATAGTAATTTGAAATTCTGAAATCTGTTTTTAGTTTGTTTCCTAAAGTGTATATTGAATCTTTTACCTTTATTTTATCATAGAATGTGCTTAAGCAAAAAAAAAAAAAAAAAAAGATAAAAACCCCAAAAAATAAAAACCCCAAAACCAAGCAAACAAAAAACCCCACAACTGTTTTTTTTTCTCATTTTTTAAACTAAATGTCAGCTTTTGTGCCTGGCTGTAGACCCATGTTGGAAATATGAGGTAGAGTATCTGGAGACCCCTTTTTATTAGGTAAGAGACATAACACAAATATAAAATGTTAATATCTTTCAGAATTATTTGTTTGTGTAGGCAATTTCTCAGAGTTTTATCTGGGAGCTGCTAGCACCAGAATGACTTGAGAAATATCTTAAAGTTGGGTATTACCAATCAGAATCTGTGATTCTGTGGAGGCTGTGGAGGGATTGAAACACATAGAGTTGGTGAGAATGTAAGATGCTACAATTTGGAAAACAGTCTGTTAGCTTCTTAAGTTAAATAGAAACCTACTACATGATCTACCCATTCCGCTCCTACATTGTTATCCAAGAGAAAAAGAAAGCCAACGTCCAAACAAAAACTCATATATGAATGTTCTGAGCAGCCAGGGCTGGGAACAGGATTCTGAATTTTATCAAATTCTTCAGATAATTATTAAACACAAAATGTGATAACCATGGAGCAACCTCCCATTGTTTATCCTATGCACAGATAAAAGAAGAAATTAAACACAGTTTAGCAAATGTTCTCTTTTCCACCCAGGAAATCTTTCTTGAAACACATTTGGGTGCACTTAACTTAATGGATAGAATACCACTTAGAGACTGACTGAATTTTATATAGTTCACGTTCTCTTAGTTCTCTACAAGATGGTAAAGGATAAGCTTTTTAATTTTTCATCGTTGCCCTAGAATGTCCTGCTAGTCTTTGTCTACAAATATGAGAGAAGCAATTCTTGAACAATAAGTGTCCTTACCTCAGGAGTTTAATGTAGTTCTAAATAACTTATTTTTAGAAAAGTATTATTTAATCCAAAGGGAAGATATTTGGAAGCCTGTCCCTCATAGTAGTTTAGTGGAGGAAGGAAGTGTATCTGCTCATTTATCAAAAAACTATATATTTATATACGGGATCCCAAGCTGCTCCTTTTCCTTACTTACTATTCAGTGGGGCACCATATTTCCTCTCTAGTTAAGTTTTGGGAGATCATATAAATTTTCATCTGTAATGTTAAATAACTTTAAGGAAAGGGAGTATGTGACACTACAAATAAAAGCAATTGTAACACTACTTCAGTGCTTCTTAAGGATACTATTCTAAGTGGTTTGTATTGACCTTTAATTCTTATAGCTCTGTAAAAAAGGGGCTATTATCTCGTACTGATGAAAAACTAAAGTGTAGGGGGTAAAACAACTAGCCCATTGTTACTCTGCTTTTAATATCAGAGCTTAGATCAAATCCTAGGTATTCTAGGCAAAGAAGAGATCATAGTAGTAATTTAATGAACCAGTAGCGGCTTGTATTGTTGACTTGTATGAATAATAGATTTCTATAGTAGAAAAAATGAGAGTGGATCATCTCTTCATAACCTGTCATTTAAAAATTACAGAAATCTAGAGACAAAAGATTTAGATAAATTGTTCTAATTCACAAAGACAGTACGTAATAGTACAGCCAGGACAGTACCTGGGTAGTGAGTTGGTGAGTTCCAATTCTGTAGTATTTTCTCCCTTGGATCATAAAGATAGAAATGTTCTTAAATTATTTTTCATATCTTGTTACTATTTTTATTTTTCTTATTAGTGCAATTGCTATTAGCAACTGCCATTGATATTTGTTTCTTGATACCCTTTTGCTAATTTGTAACAACAGAGCATGTCCTATCAAGTGATATTTAAACATTCATTTCCATGGAAGTTATTAATAAAATGGCTTAGAGCAGTAGTTCTTGACCTTATTGAGCCCTTCACACCCTCATTATAATAGATAATTTTCTAAAATCCTTCTGTATGATTTCTAAAGTGACATTTACAAATGATGTAACTACCTACAAACACACACAATTTTAAAGAAGGGAAAATAATTTTCACATGTAATATAGAAGAAATGTAAATATGTTTGTATTTAAAGTATATACATATATCCTTGAAATATAAATATTTGAAACAATTCCATGAGAATCTTTTTTCTAAATGTAGTTCAATAGACTAGCACTATTAACATCAGTCAGCATTTATACATTTATATATTTTTATATATTTTATATATATATTTAAATATATTCTATATATTTATACAGCATTTATACAATAAAATCTTATAATAGCATCAAAAATATGAAACACTTGGTGATATATCTGAAAAAATATGGAAGATCTCTTTACTGAAAACTGCAAAATATTTTTTGAGAAAAATCAAAGAATATCCAAAAAAAAAGTAGAGATACACCCTATATGTGGATTGGAAGTTTTTACATTGTTAAGATGTCATTATTCTTCACATAGATCCCAGTCAAAATGTCGGCAAGCTTTTTTGTATAAATTGATAAGCAAATTAATTCATATGAAAATGCAAAGGAGCTGGAATAGAGTAGCCAAGATAAATTTGAAAAAGAACGAAGTTGGAGAGATAACATTAATTGAAGATTTATTGTAAAGGTACTGTATCAAGAGGGTGTGTTTTTAATGGAAGGGTAGATGAATAGAATAATAGAACAGAATGAGTCCAGAAATAGACCTACACATATACATAGACAAATGATTTTGAACAAGGATTCAAATCAATTCAGTGAAGAGTACATGGTCTGTTTTACAAATGGTACTGGAGCAAACGGATGTTCCTATGCCACCATTATAAAACCAAACAAAGAACATTGATTTGTTTTTTAAACCATCTGTAAAAACCCAAAATGGATCACATACCCAAATATAAAGCTCAAACTAAAAGCTGCTTGAAGAAAACATAGAGGAAATTTTTGTGACTTCAGGTTGGGCAGAGATTTCTTAGATGCAATATGAAACGAACGATTCATAAAATAACAAATTGAATTTCATCAAAGTTGGAAACTTCTCTTTGAAAAACATCACTCATAAGAATAAAAAGAAAGCTATAGACTGGGGGAAAATATTGGCAATGATTATAACTGACAAAGGACTTGTATTCAGAAGATACTTAATAAGGTAACAGAGCTCAATTTTAAAAGGAGGCAAAGATTGGAACTTCACCAAAAAGATATAGGTCAAGTAAACACATAAAGACATGCTCACTGTCATTTGTTACTAGAAAAATGCACAGTAAAACGACAGTGAGATAATGCTACATACTTATTAGAATGGTGAGGCTGTGGAGGGATTGAAACACATAGAGTTGGTGAGAATGTAAGATGCTACAATTTGGAAAACAGTCTGTTAGCTTCTTAAGTTAAATAGAAACCTACTACATGATCTACCCATTCCGCTCCTACATTGTTATCCAAGAGAAAAAGAAAGCCAACGTCCAAACAAAAACTCATATATGAATGTTCTGAGCAGCCATATATATAATGATCCCAAACTGGAAACATATTTTATTAACAAATGATTAATGGGTAAACAAATGGTGCTATCTATACAATGGAATAGTACTGGAATAGAAAGGAATGAATTAGTGATACATACAGCATGAATGATTCTCAAAATAATAATGCTGACTGAAAGAAAACAGACAACAAAAGAGTACATTCTTTTGACTCCATTCAAATAAAATTGTAAGAAATGTGAAGTAATGTATATGATAAAATGTAGATCAGTGGTTGCCTGGTGAGCAGGGATGGGGGTTGGGTAGAGAGAGGGAGAGATTACAAAGAGATAAATGGAAACTTTTTGGGATTGATGAATATATTCAGAATCTTTTTAATTTTTAAAAGATTTTTATTTATTTATTTGACAGAGAGCACAAGCAGGGGGAGTGGCAGGCAGAGGAAGAAGCAGGCTTACTACTAAGCAGGGAGCCTGATGTGGGGCTTGATCCCAGGACCCTGGGATGGTGACCTGAGCTGAAGGCAGATGCTTAGCTGACTGAGACACCTAGGTGCCCCAAATATATTCAGAATCTTGATTGTACTTACAGTTTTACAGGTGTCAGAACTTACCAAATATATATATTAAATATGTAACAGCTTATTGTCAATTATGCTTCAGTCATATTGGGAAGAAAAAACTGGAGAAACATCTTAGACTTAACTTTTTTTGTATTCAACCTAGTTGATAGTTTCTTTCTCTTCTTACTTCTGTGCCCCTACATTCATATACTCTCCTTAATTCTTCATGCCATTTTGATACTACACATTTTTATTATCTCTTTTCTAGTTTGCCAGTTCCTAAAATGTGCTTCTGCTTCTTGTCATCCCCCCTTCCTCCTACCCTAAGAGGTATACACTATTAGATTTTTCCTACTAAAACACACCTGTTCTGTCCCACCTCTGCTCAGTTTGTCACTTTCATTTCATAAAGAAGAAACCTACACTTAATGAAAGACATATTTTGTTATGCTAACAGTCCTAAAGTTTTACTAGCTATTAATTACATAAATCAACCACTAGAATAGGAATTAAAAAAAAAAATCAGTGATAAGGCACATTGTTGTTGTGTTGAAGTTCCCTTTAGATGTTGATTAGTTGCCTCAGAGAGAACAAAGTTAGGATCAGGCTCCATTGGTAAGCAGTGACTTTTTTCAGTTCCCGCTGTTATCAAAGTTCCAGCCTTATGTTATTGCAGTAGTTCCTTATCAAAAATTTCCTCTCTGTTGTACCAAAATATTTTTTCAGTATGTTCACTTTTGGAGCCAGACCTGTTTCTTTTATAATTTGAGTCAATCCTCAAGGTAGAAGATGGTCCAAGAAATCAAATTGCATTTAGATCTGTCCTTCTTCACTTGCAGAGTGGGAGCTGTACACTTGTCAGGCTGCCTGAAACCTATTCCCAGAATTGTCAGAGTTAGGACAGGTCCTGGACCGAGTACTTAGGTTTGGACTAGTGGTGAGCCAGAGCAAGTTGTGAGTTTTTTTAGAATTTTGAAGTACAATTGGGAAACACAACTGCTATTAAAAAATAAAGTGCATAAGTTTACAAGTAAGTGAATTATATTAAAAATAAAGGTAATAAACACTTAAACTTCATTTGTAATTATTTTACTGTATTTTGCTGGTGTCTGTGTTGTTGAGTTAATTTGTACCTAGTGTTCTGTAAGGTATAAATACTACGTATCAGGCCACTCTGCGTCTCTGTTCAGCTCTGCATTCAGTTGTGTCATGTCGGTAGCTTGAAATCAGCCATGGTGGGAGCATTTACACCATGGACCCTGGCAAACGCTATAAATCAAGGCCTTTCCTCCTGAAGGGCCAGGTGTTCAACTTTTACCAGCACATTGTGAGGTAGATAGTAGTCTTCTCTTACCCGTGGGGATACTTTCCAAGACCCCCAGAGAATGCCCCAAATCTACCGTGTTTGTCCTATACATATATACATACCGATGATAAAGTTTAATATATAAATTAGGCACAGTAAGCGGTTTATAAAAAAATAATAAAATAGAACAATTATGAAAATATAGTAAAAGTTATGTGAATGGGATCTGTCTCTGTCTCAAAATATCTTAGTGTACTGTACTCATCCTTCTTGTGATGATGTGAGGTGATAAAATGCCTATATGATGAGATGAAGTGAGGCAAATTCTGTAGGCATTGTGATATAAGGTTAGGCTGCCATTGACCTTCTGACAATGTGTGAGAAGGAGGATTGTCTGCTTCCAGACCATGGCTGACCATGGGTAACTGAAACTGAAGGCAAAACCTACGGATAAGGGGTGCCTGGGTGGCTCAGTCGTTAAGCGTCTGCCTTCGGCCTAGGTCAGATCCCAGGGTCCTGGGATCCAGCCCCGCATCGGGCTCTCTGCTCTGCAGGAGGCCTGCTTCTCCCGCTACCATTCCCTCTGCTTGTGTTCCCTCTCTCGCTGTGTTTCTTTCTGTCAAATAAATAAAATCTTTAAAAAAAAAAAAACCTACGGATAAGAGTGGAGGGGTCTACTGTAATAGTCTTTCTTGCTTTTTCTCACTTTATCTCAAATATTTGGAGGAAAACTACCAAATTGATAGTTTTTTCCTTCCTGGAAGCTCATCCTTAAACCTCTTGCAACCTTATCTTTTACATTGTTCTTTTTCTTCTGTTACTATATTTTTATTACCTACTCCTCTGCCCTGTGGGCCCTAGATGTTGGTCTTTTCTTTCTCTTTCATCTTACTGCTATAGGTGAATCTCATTTTGATTTCTACCAATATACCCAATTTCCCTCACCCTTCTCAGCCATATAAATTAGAACTTTAGAAATCGTCACTTCTGGCAGAAAGAATATATGAAACAGGATGACATAGCTCATAGATCATAGTGCCAGAGTTCCAGTCACTTTTAACATTTGACATTTTGAGTTTGTCAGAATTGTTTATATTTGGTGAAATATTAGCTTAAGTATAAGTCAGAAAAGTAAAGGCTCATTAACTGTATTTTTAGGGTTAGTTATTATATTCTCTTTTTCCCCTAGGATTAGTTACATTCTTGTGTATATTTTCAACAGAGCACAGCTTCATTTTTTTGTGATGGAAATTTTATAATAGGAAAATAGAATCTATTTGCCTTTCACAAATTTATAGAATCAACTCTTCCAAGTAAAAAACTTATTAACAGGAATGCTTTTGGTTTCAAGAAACAGGAAAGTGAACAGAAAAAGTGACTGATGGTCATTAGCAACCTAAAGATGCTAGACAGAAATTTCTAAGATTCTCTTGGTCTTTCTTTTAAGGTCAAACGATGGTTCCTACAGATCTAATACCTGCATCACAGCAGGTGGAAGAAGCTAGAATAGTAGCAGTAGAGCTGTATGCGCATGCACTCTGGCTACACCTGGAAGCAGGGAGCCTGGGCACTGAATACATAGTTTAGCTAATAGTAATACTACACTTTATGCTAATAGTAACATTATATTTTATAATAGTAATGTTATACTCTATGTTAAAGGGAGACAGGTGAGCAGGGATTGGAGACAGGCATTAAATGAAGTTACCATGGACCTCTACATAGTACACAATATCATGTTTACTCATGTGTCTAAACCTAATGCACTGAGACAAATTTAAGAGATGCAGATATAACTAATGTATGATGTAGTTCTCCAAAGAAAGTTCATTAAGCTTTGTTCAGTCTAGGAAGTGGTGGAAAACTAGTTTTTATTTGCTGAAAGATATTCGAGTTTAGAAAATAGGCTAGGTGCTTTCACACAAATTATTGTGGTAGCTATTTTTACAAATTAAGAAACTGAGACAGATGTTAATTAATTTGCTCCAGATCACAGCTTAGTAAATGGACGAGCCAAGATTAGAACTTGATCTTTTCTCTCCAGAAAATTGCAGAAAATGTTTGTAAATCGAAATTAATTCTAATTTTATGAAAAGAATGATACTTGATAGGGAAGGAACTCAAATCCACATATGGACAAGGTGGTAAGTGTTATGTGTCATTCATTTAATGGTGAAGCCTAAACCCTCTGGGCTTGGAGTAGCCAGCGTATAGGACACTAACACTTAGTGAGTACTTACTGTATACATTTTCCTTATACTGATCCATTTAATTCTTACAACTTTTATGAACCAGGTACTATTACTATGTTTAGATGAAGAAACTGAAAACAGAGAGGCTGGGTCCCAAACCTGACCTTGTAAGCAGCAGACCTAGAACTGAACCCAGGCACTCTTACTGTTAGTTCATTAATTGTGACACCATCCCCCCTCTCATAATAACTGGTTTGTGTAATGGAGAATGAGAAGGATTTCTCAAGGTGATTCTTATCTGGTTCTAATTGATCTTGGAAGAATTTCTACTCGTTTAGCTACATAGGACGTTGAATAAAATATGGTATGAAATATCACCAGTAAAACAAACATTTAAAAATTCATTTTGGAAGGCAATGCATAGGATCTTTAAGAATCCCAAACTCAAATATCTTTTAAACAAAACTGATAATATGTTAATAACACCTTTTCACCTCATGATAACTGGTTACATCTTCATAATCTTAACTACCATGGAATATCGATCCAGAAATTGGAATAAGAATGCAGCAAATGCATATGTGAAAATAATCCCACACAGATGGAAGTTATGCAGCTCAGAACTTCATGATGAATCATAACTTTTGGAAGACCATTCCATTCTTCCTGAGTCTGTCAACAGAGGGATGTAAAAAGTGATGTAGTTTTCATGTTCAGCTTTAACATCTGTTGCATGGTAGCCTGATTATATTCCCATCTAAGGAAACATCTATAAATATTGGCAAAGATCTCCTTTTTACTTTTGTTTCCAGGCTGTTTATCTCTGTATTTATTCTGTTGGCTCTGCAGTGTATCTCTGTGTAATCTGGGTGGTCTGTGGTGAGCTCAGGATTTCCCTAATACAACTACTTAGGATTCTGTACCTAATGTCAGGAGCAGTTCTGCCACCAGGTCAGAGTGGTGTGTTTTCAAAGCCGGAGTCCATCATTACTGCTGAAGATTGGTTGTTTTCTTCTCTTTTGCTTTCCCACTTATTTCCCACTAGCAACAGTAAATATCAGGATTTTAAATGAATGATTGTTTCACCAATTTATTTTAGTCCTGTCATTTTTTCATGAAACCTGTGAGAGAATGAAGAGAAAATTCACGCAGAAAAAAATTTGAATGTGGTTTAGTGTTGCCTTTTTTTAATTATAGAGAAGACAATAAATGTAAAAGTTGGCCATAGATATATCAAGACAACTAAGTTGAAATTTCACCAACGTAAGTTTTTAGACGTAAAAATTGTACGTACTGCTTGTATAGCTTAGTGTCAGACTAAATATTTTAATTGGTGTATAAAAAAGTTTGAGAAATTAAAAGCTAGAACTGAAAAAGCAGACTTAGATATTTGGACTACTAATACACAACTCTGTATACACATAGCAACAGATTGCTTTATTATTTGTGTAATTGGTATCATCTGTGATTTAGAGTCTTGGAATAATAGAATCCTCTGGGAGGGACTGTGGAGTACATTACTGGAATTGAATTGGCAGTGTTCACATACTGGTCTGTGCTCTGGTTTAGAATCCTCTTTGCTGCTTTTCTTCCTTAGGTGGGACTGTTCCCTGGACACTGCGTTGAGTTAATTAATCAGAAAGTTCCCCAGTCAGTGACCAACTCAGTGCCAAAACCAGGTGAGGACACTTTTTCATTAGTGTGGTTATTTTATCAACTGCTTAAAGAAATAGATTTTCTCTTTTAGGTAAACATGTAGCTTGTTTTGCTGTTCCTTCCATTTATTGACATAATATGCATCCTTAATTTTATGTGGCTTTGATTTTTAATATATTCTTACTTCTCTATTGATTATTTCACAAGGGTGCATTTGACATTTTAGATAATTTCAAAGAACTGCTTGGTCCATTAAGCTTTGTCTCTATTTGTTTTTGTAATTATTATAGTAGGAATATAGCTTATTAATAAACACAGTGATAAAAGAAAAATAACAAGTTTAAAGAACTCACAGAGATGGTATGATTAGCTGAAAATTAATAAATTAAAGGGAATATATATTTTATCAGTATGAACATCAAAAGTATTTTTTTTGTTTTAAACAGCATTTTCATTACTTAGTGTATTCACAGTGCTATGTAAATATATGGACTGTTTTATGAATAAATGAAGCAGTGTCATAGGGGGTGGAAATCAAGAAAATGCAAGTTTTTGTTTTTATTGGGGTCATTTAATCTAGGCAAATTCTATAGAATACTTAGCCTGGAAGTTTTTAGTGTGATATAAATTTTTTAAAGGGAAAACAACAGAGACTGAAAGATTTTGGAGGGAAGAGGAAGTAATCAAATTTATTTCTCCTACTCATATTATTCCCTTTCCCTGTCTCCACCCTTCCTCCTACTCTACCCCTCGTAGAAGGAAAAGAAAAAATTTCTGGGCCTCAGAATTTATTTGGACTGTTTTCCATGGAGTATTTTCTAACGTTAGGACCTGTGTGTAAGAATTAGGAGGAAAAAAGCTGATTATTTTCCCACCTCTGTTCCTAAAGCATATATCACACCATCTTTGCTTATAGTATTTAGGTAAAGGTAAAGGGCAATAGCCTCTTTTGAAGCTTATTTTTTCATAGAAAGTTAGGAATTTTAAGATTTTAGGCAGACTACCTTTATTGTTTAGTAGAGAAAAATACTTCAAAACAGTGTTCTGTGCAGTTCTACTTGAAGCGGGATTCCTAGTCTCTTTTCACGACATTTTTATCCTCTGTGAAATCTCCCTTCTTTGGGTAAACAGCATTAAAAAACTTTCTTAGTGGGTACTTGTTCAGTAAATGTTTATTAGCGGTTGTGATGACTATAGACTTCCTTCTTTTTTTAAGTATGGCATCATTAACTTAGAAAAATTCCGATACCCATTAGCAGACAGTGTCCCAATCCTTCCTTGCTCCCCAGCCTTAGCAGCTACTAGTTTACTTTCTGTGTCTATAGATCTCCCTATTCTGGACATTTCATATAAATGGAATTATATAATATATGGTCTTTTGTTATTAGCTTCTTTGACTTAGAAAAATGTTTTCAAGGTTCATCCATGTATCAGAATTTAATTCTTTTTATGGATAAATAATATTCCATTGCAGGGGTATGCGATACTTTATCAACTCATTTTTTAGTCATTTCCATTTTGGATTATGAATAATGACTTTATGAACACTAGTGTTCAAGTTTTTGTGTAGATAAATATTTTCATCTCTCATGCATATATCTAGGAATGAAACTGCTGGGTCATATGGTAGCTCCATGCTTAACCTTTTGAAGAACTGCCAGACAGACTGCTTTACAAATTAACTCACTATTTTGCAATACTTTACTCATACAGTATATGAGAGTTTCAGTTGCTCCTTATCCTTGTTACTGTGTTTTTAATTGTTGCCATCTTAGTGGTAATGGAATGGTGTATCTTTGTGAGTTTGATTTGCATTTTCCTGGTGACTAATAACATTGAGTACCTTTTTATGTGCTTATTAGCCATTTGTGTATTTTTGGAGAAATATCTACTCAGATTCTTTGCCCATTTTTTACTTGGGTTTCATTTTATTATTGAGTTGTAAGTGTTCTTTATGTATTCTAGCTACAAGTCCTTTATTAGGTAATATGATTTGTGAATATTTTCTCACATTCTATGGGTTGTCTTTGCCTGTCTTTATTTGGTCTGTTGAAGCATAAAAGTTTTTAATTTTGGTAAAGTTCAGTAAGTTGTTTCTTTTGTTGCTTATTCTTTTGGTGTTTTATTTAAGACTTTGCCTAACCCAAGATCAAGATTTACTCCTGTATTGTCTTTGAAGAAGCTTATAGTTTTAGGTCTTAGATTTTAGTCTGTGATTCATTTTGCGTTAGTTTTTGTGTCTGGTGTGAGGTTCAACTCCATTGGACATCTAAGAGTCTCAGTACTGTTTGTTGAAAACAAAGTTATTCTTTTCCATTGAATTGTCTTAACTCCCTTGTAGAAAATTAATTGACCTTAGACTGACAAGTTTATTTTTGGACTTTTGGTTATATTCCACTGATCTGTATGTCTATTCTTAACGCAATTACGACCATGTCTTGATTACTTTTGTTTTGTGGTAAATTTTGCTCTTAGTTTAGTCTTTCTCAAGATTGATTTTGGCTCTTCAGGGTCCTTTGCAATTCCATATGAATTTTAAAATCAGCTTGTCAATTTCTACAGAGAAGTCAGCTGGATTTTGATAGGGATTGTACTGAATCTGTGTATCAATTTGGAAAGTGGTACCATCTTATCAGTATTTATTAAGTTTTCCAATCCATGACCATGGGATGTTTTTCCAACCTTCTTTAATTTTGTTCAAGGTTTTGTAGTTTTCAGAGTGTGAGGTTTTTTTGTTGTTGTTGTTAAATTTATTTTTTTTTCTTTTTGATGCTATTGTAATCAGAATTATTTTTTTGATTTCATTTTCTTATTCATTACAAGTAGATAGAAATACAATTAATTTTGTATACTAATCAAGTATACAAGTATATAATCAAGACAGGGTCATACTTGCATTAAGAATAGACATACAGATCAGTGGAATACAACCAAAAGTCCAAAAATAAACTTGTCAGTCTAAGGTCAATTAATTTTCTACAAGGGAGTTAAGACAATTCAATGGAATTGTCTGAAACCTTGTTGAAATGTTTATTCTAAGTTTTTTTTTTAGTTGGATTCCTTGGGATATTCTATATTCAAGATCAAGTCATCTGCGAATAGAGATATTTTTACTTCTTCCATTGCAATCTGGATGCTTTTTACTTCTTTTTCTTACCCAAGTTCCCTGGCAAGACCTCTAAGAATGGCCATCTTTGTCTTTTTTCTGATTTTAGGAGAAAGCATCATTCACGATTAAGTAAGATGTTAGCTGTGGGATTTACATAGATGCTCTTTATCTTAGTTCTTAGTTTTTTGAATGATTTTTATCATGAAAGGTTGTTGACTTTTGTCTAATACTTTTTATCTACCTTTTGAGGTGATCATGGATTTTTGTGGTCACTGTTTTGAAGTTATTAAATTCAACATCAAAAATTTATTGTATAGGGTGGCTGGGTTGTGGACAATGGGGAGGGTATGTGCTATTAAGTGCTGTGAAATGTATAAGCCCGAAGATTCACAGACATGTACCCTGGGGCAAATAATACATTATATGTTAATAAAAATTAATTAAAAAAAATTTATTGTGATTTCTCATGCATTATTTTAATATATTTCTGCTATGTAAACTTAACCTGTTAGGTATTAAGTCTCATCTTGATAATTCTGCCTCAAAGGTATACTGTAAATTTAGCTTTTAGAAATTAGCTTAATATTAGTGTTAAATTGTGCCAATTAAATACTTTCTCATGTTTTGAATGAGAAAGTGAGATTTCTAATAGTAATAACCTCCAGAAGCTTTTAAAACTAGAGAAAGTTCATCAGTTATTGATAGTTCTGGAAGATAAGTTGCTATTAATAGACCTGTATGACATTGTTAATTCTAAATTAGTGATGACATGTAATGACAGCATACTTTCAAAAGCTAATATTTTATCTTTTGTGAGCAGCATTGCAATGTTGGCATAAGGAAATGTGCATTCTTAATATATTTTGAAGAAGATGATGTGAATTCTGTCAGCCTCAGGCTTGTTTCACACTTTAAAACTGTCTTTGCCTACAGTATAAACAACTTGAATGTTCTATTTATTTTTAACATTGCCATCTGTTACTGTTAGATGCCAAATCTGAAAGATGCAGCTATAGTTTGAGACTGAAATTTAAAGCTCCCTATATTATTACACAACAAGGGCAATACGAAAAATTTTCCCTTGGAGCTCTTCTTAATGCTCTCAATATGTTCAATTATTTGTGTATGTAAAAATAAAATCAATGAGTCACCATGTCCTGACCAAGAAAGCAAGTATTCATGCTGCCTTAAGAAGAAGGAGGTGTGGTAGAGTAGGGTTGTGGGGGGGCCAGGGGGAGAGAGGGAGAGAAGAAAAGAGGAAGACAAGAAGAGGAAAGAAAAGAGGAAGAAAGTTAAAGCTTGTCTATAAGAAATTGGCAGATAGTTCAGTCACTACAGATTATGGTTTGATGGAGGAAGATGAGGTTGAGGTGGGGGAAAGAGGGGAAAGCATATGTATTTTCTTTCTGTTTATCCTGTTTGGAGTTGATGGAGCAGTTGGATTTGTTTATTGATCTCTCATGTTTTCTCAGCTATTATCTCTTCAGTGTTTCTTTTATGCAATAGTTTCTCTGTCTCTTTTCTTTTACACATTGGTTACACTCTTTGATATTGTCTCACAATCCTCTTATCAATTTAGATACTTTCTTTTGACCTATCTTAAAATTCACTGATTTTCTCTTCCTGTAGTCTTCTCTTAAGCTCATCTAATAAACTCTTCAATTTCTTACATATTTTATTTCTTGGTTCAACATTTTGTCTTTTTTATAATTTCCACAGTAGAATTCCTCATTTTCTCACATTATCTACCTTTTCATTTAGAAAGAAAGAAAAAGAGGAGTTAGGGGGGAGAAAGAGAGAGGAAAGTAGGGAGAGAGGGTAAGAGAAGAGCAAAGCTTATTTTTGAAGTATGAACTTTCTTAAAATGAAAGGTGTAGGGAATTTAGAGAAAACTTTTCCTCTGAAAATAGAAAATTTGGACAGAAATATAAAAATGATTCTTTGAAGCCCTGGAAAGTTAATGAAGCAGTAAACACTTACTGAGCTAAGGTTAAGCAGAAGAAGGACATCCTGAAGAGTGACCCCAGTATATAGAGACAGTATTTCCCTAGGGTATCTACTGATGGAGTAGAGAAAGTCACAGTGTTAGGGGAAAAAAACTGGAGTTCAGAGCCCAATAGGTCAGAGTTGCCGATAAATACCCCAAGTTTTGAGTTAGGATTTTTGTGGAAATTGATAACTGATTCTAAACTGATTCTAAAATTTATATAGAAAAGCAGAGCCCCAAATACCCAAGACAATTTTGAAAAACAGAAAAGTTAGAAACTTACTATTTTAAATATCAAAATTTAATTGGTTTTTTAAAAGATTTATTTATTTGAGAGAGAGAGCCGGGGGGGAGGGGGGAGAGGGCAGAGGGAGAGAGAAATCCCAAACAGATTCTTCTGTGTTGAGCTTGATCCCACTACCCTAAGATTATGACCTGAGCCAAAACCAAGAGTCGGGCACTCGATAGCCTGCACCACCCAGGTGCCCAAGATTTATTGTTAAAACTTCACTTATTAAGATGATGTTGATTCAAGAGTAGACAAATAGATGAGTGGAACAGAATAGTGTCCAAAAACAAACCTGTGAATATATAGATACTTGATTTATGATAAAGGTGGCATTGCAGAGCATTATTAAAAGGATAGTCATTTCAATAAATGGTACTAGGTCATCTTGAGTTATATATATGTATATATGTTTCTTATTTAACTATGTATATAAAATCATTTCCAGGAGGAGAGTTACAGATCTGTATGTGAAGGGTAAAACAATAAAACTTTTAGAAGATAATATAGTAGAATATCTTCATGACCTGTTTTCATGATCTTGGGGTAGATATAAATAGTAATCATAACTGAAAAGCTTAATAATTAAACTTAATTAAAGTTCAGAACTTTATCTTAATACGCTATTAAGGTAATGAAGAAGGCAAGTCACAAAATGAGAGAGATATTTGACAAAGGTCACATAACTAAAGTATGTAAAGAGTCAATAAGAAAAGGACTAATAGGAGCGCCTGAGTGGCTCAGTGGTTAAGCTTCTACCTTTGCCTCAGGTCATGATCTCAGGGTCATACAATCAGCCCTGCATTGGGCTCTCTGCTCAGCAGGGAACCTGCTTCCCCCTCTCCCTCTGCCTTCCTCTCTGCCTACTTGTGATCTCTTTCTCTCTGTCATATAAATAAATAAAATCTTGAAAAGAAAAAGAAAAGGACTAATAAACTCATTTGTTTAATTGAGTAAAAACTTGAATAGATACTTTAGTAAGCCTATGACAAAAAGGTCAACATCATTAGTCTTAGGGAAGTGCAAATTGGAATCTTACTGACTCTTTAATGCATAGCCACCAGACTGGTTAAAATGTAAGAATAACAATACTAAAGATTGGCAAGGATATATTATATCAGTGGGAATTCTCACATGCTGACAGTGGGGATATAATGTGGGACATTCATTGTTTGGCATTACATACTGAATTTGACACATATCCTGTGATCTAGCAGTTTCACTCTTAGGTATAGATAGAATGCTCATAGCAACTTTAGTCTTAATTGTCAAAAAAAACTTGAAAACCTCAGAGGTATTCCATAAGGGAATAGATAAATGAAAACATGTTCATTGAATGGATTCTTCTACAACAATGAAAATGAAATGAGTTACAACTGTATCCAACAATATGGATGAATTTCACAAAGATAAATGTTGATTTGAATAAATGTTGAAGCCTGATATACATACATACACACTGTATAATTCCACATAGATAAAGAGACAGTTCAAAATCATAGAACCTAAGACCGTTCTGTGGTGTTAGAAGTCAGAATATCAGTTACCTTCGGAGAGGAGGAAGGGGGTAGATGATTGGGATGTGTAGGATAGAGAGGAATCTAGAACGCTTGTAATGCCCTGTTGATCCTGGTGGTGATTATTCAAGAATGTAATGTTGAGCATCTTTCCATGGCCATTTGTAGAGAAATGCCTTTTAAAGTCCTTTGTCATTTTTGAATTGGATGCATTTTTTAAGTATACCTCCCATCCAGATGAATATTTGTTGCAGTATTGCTTTAATATTCAAATGTTGGAAATCACATTTTCATGATAGATTTGTTATTTCCATACTGTAAAATACTCTGCAGCCATCAGAAAGAAAGAGGTAGAGGCATATGGAATTTTCTTCTGTGCTGTATTGTTAAATGAAAAAGCAAATCACAGCATAGTATAATCCCATTGTAAATTCACAGAAGAGGATCTGGAAGAATACGTGCCTAAATGGAAAGGGGAATGGGATTATGGAGATGGCAAGAGACATTTCATTTTTCCTTTGTTTGCTTCTGTATTATTTAACCCCTTTATAGTAAATCTGTATTACTTTGCAAAATATGAAAAAACTGATTGTCTCCCCTTAATTCCATCCTATCCAAATAAGTAGTTTCCAAGGGTCCTTCTTAATGCATCCACCCCATAAAGTAGATATTTTCTGGCAATAGCTCTAACTTAGATATTTTATTCAACTTATGTATGTGTGTGAAAAGCAGCACAGCTGAAGGGACAAGAGCATGGGCTCCAACCTTAAGTTTTAATTCCTCTGCCACATTTTACTGTGGGTGCATATCATTTGGCTTCTCTGACTTTTAATTCCCTTACCTAAAGAGTGAGGCAAGATTCCTTTGAAGATTAGGGATAAGGCATTTAAAGCCCCGGGATATTTAATAAATGCCAGCTGTATTATTTATTGATATATGCTTAGGTACTGTTATGTTATTTAAATTCCAGAGTGTCACAAACTAGATTTAGTTTATGTAGATACGAAATTAGTATATTATTCGTTGGTAAAATCTATATGCCATTATGTCACAGTATATCACTGAAAGAAATTAATTACAGTAGTTTCATGGGACCACGGTCAGGGAGGGAGCCTCTTTGGATGGCCACTTGAATAGAGTTTGCATTATAAATTTTTGTCTATTTTTTAGTGACAGCTGAATTTTTTGGTTAGTAGACATAGAAGTAGCTGAGGCCTTCATTTGGGGGAAAGACTTAGTAATTAGATGTAATACTGATGAAATCCTTACATTAAGAAGTAGTTTATAAGGTAACAAATTAACCTGAATATGCAGCATAATTTTAAAATAAAATTTTTTATTTGTTTCTTTTCTTCTTTTAGGGAACTGGTCCTCTAGTGGCTTGCTTCCTTTGTTGTTTTACTAATTTTTTTTTTTTTACCAATTTCGCCTAATTATAGTTTTTTTCCTTTATTTTCATTTGTTTGCTCCTGAATTGTTTCTGTTTTCTTTCTTTGAGTTTCTAGTACTTTTGCTCTTTTGTAACCATGTTTCTTTAACATGTCACTTTATTACGAAGTGACCAGACATTTTGTATCAATTAAGTGTAGGTTTTTACTTATATTATGTGCAGCATTACATTGAGCATATGCTTATATTCTGGAGGCTAATCCTTCAAGAATCAGATATTAAAATCAGTACCCTAGGAGGCCTTGATATAAGATACAAAGGAATAGCAAAATGCTAGAAGGCCTTGAGGAGTTTCCTTATTGAATACATGGCAAGCGACAGAATAAATATTTCATACTCTGCATCAGGGAAAAACAAGTAGAAGATTCATACCAACACATATTTGTACAGTGCTTTAGAGTTCATGGATACTTGCATTTCCATTATGTGAATGGGAATTCAAATCTTGATAGAATCCTGTGAGGTACTGGGGATAGGGAGTGTATTTCAATCCCCTTCCACACCTGTGTTAACAAATGGACCCGCTGAGACTCCGGGAGGTCAGATAGCTTGCCTGAGGTTTCACAACTAGGATTTACTGATGTCTTCTGACATCTGATCGGATCTGTGGCCAACACTTATGTAGCTCTTACTATGTTTCAGGTCCTGTACCAAGACATAGATTAACTCAAAATCCAGAATTTGTCCCACTCTAGAACATTGAGTAAGATAAAGTTTAGTGTTCTCTCTCTCAAAACAAGTATTTAGTATGTTTAGCTTTTGTTATAATGGGAGTGAATGAGAACATATTTGGATTTCCACAAGGCTTATACCAACAGAAGTGAAATTAGGGCAAAAACTGGATTAAATGGAGACTGACAATAAGTGCTTACAGGACCCTGCTTAATCTGATTTCGGTTCCACCATCATCCTTTCTAATGCCTCTCTAATTAATCCAAAAACTACCCTACAGTCTTTCCTCATTACATATAAGCCATCACTCTGGACTTTTTTTTTTTTTTTTTAAGATTTTGTTTATTTATTTATTTGACAGAGAGAGACAGTGAGAGAGGGAACACAAGCAGAGGGAGTGAGAGAGGGAGAAGCAGGCTTCCCGCTGAGCAGGGAGCCCAATGTGGGGGATCCTGGGATCATGACCTGAGCTGAAGGTAGATGCTTAATGACTGAGCCACCCAGGTGTCCCACTCTGCACTCTGTTCTGTTATAGCACTTTCAGCCATCTTCCATCTCCACTCTCCTGTTCCAGTCTTTCTCCCCATGTGCTCCGAACACACATGCGCTCAGAGCTTACCCTATGCTCCCACTGTTCTAGAGCATAAAATGCTCTCCTGCCCAGTTCGGCCACTTGCAGTCCTCCCTGTGTTTCAAGATTTAGGCGGTGACCTGCTTTCTCCGTGGGAGCTTCCCTGACCCGTCTCTCCCTAATTCCATCTCCTATATACCCCTAGCCAGATTGAACAGCAGCTCTGTCACTTGCTCATGAAATTGCCATCTCCTCACAAGGGACAAGTGTGTCTCATCCATCTTCCTCTCCCTCACAGGAGGTTCGTACAATGGTTGTATAATTAATTACTGTATAATAATAATAAATAATATTATATTGTTTATTATTATTTAAATAATAGTTGTATAATTAATTACAACTAAGGTGAATTTTTAGAATACAACTTTTATATGGTAATCTTGGCTTCAGAAAACTTCAGTGATTTCCCTCTGTTCCAAAATTAGGTATAAAATCTTTAGTCTAGGGGCACCTGGGTGGCTCAGTGGGTTAAAGCCTCTGCCTTCGGCTCAGATCAATATCTCAGGGTTCTGGGATCGAGCCCTGCATTGGGCTCTCTGCTCAGCAGGGAGCCTGCTTCCCCTTCTCTCTCTGCCTGCCTCTCTGTCTGCTTGTGATCTCTGTCAAATAAATAAATCTTAAAAAAAAAAAAATCTTTAGTCTAGAATTTGAGGTGCTCTATAAATACTAGAACTAACTTATCTTTGTAACCTAATTCATATTTAGTGTTTAGTGTCCATAACCCCTTTCCTTTTCTCTCAGCATACTTTGGGTTTCCCTCCTTCTCTTGACTGTGATCTTTCTTCTTGCCTGAAATGATTTACTGTGTTCTTCACAAAGGCTCTTCAGACCACTGCTTCAAAACCTTGAATGTGTATTCATTCTGCTTGACAGTATTAAAAACTCTGTATCCCCAGTCAGTATCCCCTAGGCCCTTGGGTCTAGGGCCAAAACTGAGGTTCTGCATTTCGAATAAACTCCCAGGTAATTCCATGATCCTGGTCCCAAGACTGTGTTTTGAATAACAAGGGACTACATTTTAGTCTGCAATAGCTACTGTTTGTGTCAGTCATTTGGAAATAGTGTATAGTAATGAGTTCTCTTATTTTGAACTTGATACTTCTTTTTTCCTCATCTGCTTGTTGGCAGATATTTTATTTTTATCCTAATTTACATTCTTTATATATAATGTTTGCTCTAAAACAGTTGATTGATAATTATAAGCATGAATGATTTCTTTTTTAAAAAGATTTTATTCATTTTTTTGAGATCAAGAGAGAAGGAGCGAGTGCATGAGTGGGCCCTGTTGGGGGAGAAGGAGGGGCAGAGGCAGAGGGAGAAGCAGGCTTCCCACCGAGCAGGGAGCCCAAATGTGGGGCTCAATCCCAGGAGCCTGGGATCATGACCTGAGCTTAAGGCAGACGCTTAACAACTGAGCCACCCAGGCGCCTCAAACATGAACAGTTTCCCCTCTAGTAATCACAAATATTTCCTGACCTTCCTGTATGCCCTTTAGCCAGTGCTAGGAATAGGCCCCTAATCAGTCTTCCCCTTACCCCAAGTAAGTAAACCTTTCCCATTTTTGGTCATTTCCAGTATTCACTCATTCATTGATCAGAATTTACGGAGTGCATACTAAGTCCTAGGGCTAAGACAGCAAACATGATAGACAGAAATATTGTCATTTTGGGGCTTATATTCAAGTGTGATGAGAGAGAGAAAAAGGTAAACAAACAAGTAAAACATATAATATGGTAGGTAAGTGCTGTGGAGAAAAATGAAGCCTAGAAGGGAGTGCAGGGGTTAGGAAGTGTGGAGATGTAGCTCATGTGGGGTTATAATTCCAAAGGAGGGTAGAGTTCTTGGGAAGGGCTCTTTAGAAGGTTGCTTTGGAGCAGAGGCCTGAAGGAAATGAGGGGAGCTCATTTCCTGAAGGAAATGAGGGGACCTACCTGGGGGGAGCTTTCCAGACTGGGAACTACAGATGTGAAGATGCTGAGCTGGATGTTTGCCTGGCTTGTCACAGTATTCGCTGTAAGTTGGACTAGAGCAATGAGTGGCATGAGATGTGGTTTGGAGGTGAAAGGAGAGGTCAGGTTCTCCTTGAGGGCTGGGGGCCACCATATGGATTTTGGCCTTCATTTAAAATTAGGTGCGAAGGCATTAGAAGGTTTTGCGCAGAGCTTTTATTTTTGACTTGACTAAACTAACCTTGTTTAGAGGATCACTTTGGTTGCTGTGTTAAGGAAAGGAGAAGACATGGGCCAAGAAGAGAGACTGGTGGTAGCTATTGCAGTGAGCCTGGCAAGAGACGGTAGTGGCTCAGAGCTGCACGGTCGCCGTGCAAGTGGGAGAGGTGATTGGGTTCTGGATGTATTTCTGGCCACGAAACCTGCAGAATTTTTAGACACACTGTGAAAAGGTTTGAATAATTCAGCTAATTCTTAGAATAGAATGATTAGAATGTAGCTACTGCTTTTCCAGTGAGTTCCCTTGTTGCCGCCATCACCCACACGGATACATGTTAGTGCTTCACAGGATAGCCTCTAGGCATCTTGTTAAATATGAGAGAAAAATGACAACTGACCTGTTCTCGGCCATAAGCGGTCATTGGAAGATGAAACGTGATGCTTTCAGTCAGCCATATTGTTTTAGCTTTTTATTTTGAATGCTTATCATCTCAGAAGAAGTTGTAAAAATCATACAGAGAAATCCCATGTACTCAAAACCCAACTTCTCCCAGTTATAACCTCTTGCATAACATATAGCACATTCTCCGAACCAGGAAACTGACATTGTCACATTGCAGTGAACGAAATTACAGACCTTGCTTTGCATTCAACAGTTTTGGCACACTCTCATTTTCCTACCCTGCATTTTTATACTGCATAGAATGCAGCCTTTTGGGTTTCAGGTGAGATTTACTGTTATTAATTACGGAATTCTCCTGCACTCTGGCGAACTGTCGTCGAATTTATTTATTGCTAAGTGTGCTTAGATGTTAGGTAACACAAGGGCAGATGAGTTACATGGAACATCCCCAGATGGCTTTTCTACAGCATGGACCTCCCCCTCCCTCTTCTTTTTCTCTTTCCTTCCCCTTATCTTTCCTGTTCTTTTTCCCTTGCCGCCCCCCCCCCCATCCCTGTGTTGTATCAGCCAAGGAAACTGTGGGAGGAAGGCTGTTTTTTAGTTTCTTTTTTTTTTTTTTTAAAAGGGTGGCTTTGCCTTCTCCACTCTGAATAAACTTTAAGAGTCTCATTTCCTATTCAACAAAATCCTTAAATCCACAGCTGTTCCACTGGTAAAAATTAACATGTTTTGTTCTTGCCACATACCGGAATTCTCTATGGTTTTTCATATTTTAAAATTATATCAATTCATTGTTTCTCTTACTGTGGCCTACCACCACTTGTTACCAATTTTATATTCAGAGCTATGTTCAGAAAGGAAGGAGAGAATAAATTTGATCAATAGCAGAAGATTTTGGCATGGTGCATAGTAAATACTCCCTGGGTATCTTGAATCTGGCAGTTCCTACTTGTGTGACCTTGGCAGTCCCTTAAGCCTTCTGCCTTGGTTTCCTCACCTCCGAAATGGGAACAGTATTAGTATCAACTTCATATGGTTATAGGGAGGACTATCTGTAAAATACATAGAACTGTATCTAGCACATAGTAGCATTATTTTGTTTATAAAGAACAAAGATCTGAATGTGATTTACATTGGTGTTAGTAAAAAAGTCATTTGTGACAGAAAATATGTTAGTCTCTTACAATTAATTTATTCAAATAATTTTAAATAGGTAAACACAGTGCAATACTGTTATTTAGTATGAATATTGAATTTCTTGAATAGTTACATAAGCAACGTTACAATTGGAACACTTGGATAACTTATAAAGGAGGAAGTCATACTCAGGAAAATTTAATTCTAGTTTTTCAGTTCTGAAAAACCCTTCCTTATTTTCTTCTCCTCGTAGATGCTTAACAGATTGTTGTCCCAGAATTGTTCACCCAGAGGCAGGTGTAAACTGATCCTTTTTTTCTTTTCCACATGTTAAGTGGAGTATCAGTCACAGGTTGCTGCTAGTTTAGTGATCCAGCCTTTTCCTGGCAATACTTCCTGCCCAGTCACTTACTTTTCTCATTTCATTTGGGCCTAAAGTGCCTCTGTTTTATTGGATACACTGTCTCCCACCTACATAGCAAATATAAACACCCAAAGAATAAGTAACTTTCTAAAAGATTGCAAACACAATAAACGCCCGTTTCCTGCTGGTGTTGTGCGAGCAGGACTCCTCACCTGTGTGAGGTTGATGGGTGGAGCTAGACTGGCCCAGCCTGTCCTGCGAGTGTGAGCTTGGGCTGGGCCATTCCTGCCCTGCTGCGGAAGCAGTTCGTGCTCAGAGGGAAGGAGTAAGCTCCTGAAGGCGGGCCTCATGCCCACACACAAGCCAGCTCGCAGGAAAGGGGGGGCCTGGAAACAGAGCCGGAGCCTACAAGTGCTGTGGAGATCTGACTCGGAGTTCTGAGGCGGCTCAGGTCTGAGCTGTGTGACTGGGATTCAGTCTGCATGCTTTTACATGGAATGCAGAGCTCGTGTCCTGTGTCCTGTTGGATCCACGGCTAAGTACAGTCACTGGGAATAACTGTAAGCACTGATCCTAAAACCTGTGCCCCAGCAAGAGGTAAGGATCTATCAGTTACTCAAACGCTTGTCTCCAGCAACATTCAGAATACTTCACGGAGTCTGGTTTTACATTTTATTTCGGCACATGTTTCCTTGATTGCATTAAAGTGCGTGGTTAGTCACTTAATTATTCAGAAAATGAGTAAACGAGCTTTAGTATTTGTCATGTTTATAGAGAGGATTAATTGTTGAAGTAGATTGTAGCACATAGGTATTGGGCAATGTATCTTACTTCCGTGGTCAGTTTCAGGAAATACCCATTTTTCTATCTCAAATCATCTTATATCTTAATGTTTTCTATACCTTAGGTTAATGTACAATAGTCTTCATGATTAAAAGAGCATACCTTTGTATCATAATAACAACCAGTACATTAAAAAACTTTTTCCTGGTAGATTAATAATATTTCAATTATTGACTAATAGAAAACAGGCAGTACTGATTTACTAAAAAGAATTTAGCAGACTGTATTAAAAGGCTGTTCAAATTAGCATAAGGAAGTAACCCTCCTGCCCTTTTAACTTAAGTACTGTGTGTTGTTTTTCCTCCTTGACATTAATAACCATCTCTGTGCATAAAATACATGAATTAACTTTTTTCCTATTGCAGAGATTTTTTTTTTTTTAGCACTAGGGTAGAATTCCTTATTTATGGTGTTTCTTTACAGCTTGGTGACAAATGCTTTTCATTAAGGTAGCATGGAAACTGAAATGTTCTCTGAATCACAGATCAGCCCTGTTAAGCAGCTGAACATTTTTCTGATTTTCGGGAATGTTCCACTGCCATTTAAATGATACCAGTATTTTAATTTTCAAAACCATAAATGTGGGGAATTTCAGAATTTATAGCTCTTTTTCATTGTCAGTTTTTAAAAAAGCACCTGTTGCTCATATGATAATGGCTTGAGACCAAAACTTGTTTTTTTAAAAGTATTAGGTAGTACTTTATGGTATTCAGCAGAAGAGAGCAGAAATCTGAAGTTTCTTATGTTAAGTTTACATTTAAGATGATCACAGGAAGGACTAGAAAGTAGTCCCATGTTCATTTGCATCCTTCCTTAGTGATCTCAGCTCTGAATTTAGGAGCTACAACCAGATTTGATTAAGCTGGGTTTGGAAAGCTGACTCAGGTTCTGGCTAGCCCAGGGCTGTAGAGGACTCTAAACATTTTTAGACCAAAGGTAAAGAGAAATTACAGTAGTAAAAATAACTCCTGCTTATTGACACTTACTGAGGTAAGTGCTTGGCATATATAATTTCATGTGAGCATTATAGTAATCTGGACTGATAGGTATTATTGTCATTCTCATTGTGTATTTGTAGGAATTGAGACTTAAATAGGTAATATGCTCAAGAGCTTGCAAATTGGGAAGTGGTTAGAAAGTGGGTTCAAACCCTCAGGTCTGTCTGATTCCAAAACCTATGTCTTATTCTCCATGCTAATGGTTCTTTTTTTGGTAGGACAGGCTTCTAAGACTTTTGCCTTTAAATAAAAAGTCTTCATTATCAGTTCCATGCTTTCTAATTACAGAACCTTTCCCCTCCAGCTCCTGCAGAAACAAGCAAACAAACAAAAAAACCCAACCCACAAAAACAAACAAAAAACGACCTATGATCATATCAGTATTCCACATCAAACTTCATGGCTTAATAAAGTACAGAGGATTAAATGACATCAAAGTGAATCTGATTATACTTTAATCTACATTTAATCTGTTTTGAATCTAATAAAAAAATTTAATTTCAAGAAAAGAGTTTTCACACTGTTAAGGTTCTAAATTTTTGGATTTCTAGAACTTCATGCAGTATTTTTGATAGTCTTCTTATCTTTGATATTACTGAATTCCTAAGAATATGCAGGTATTATACTTTAATTTTTATAAGAGAGAATATATGGATAGATGTCTTCCTGAAATAATTTTTAAGTTTCATGTCAAATAATACTAGTTCATCCTGGAAAACTAAGATCCTGGATTATTTAAAAATCCTTATTAGAGATACTTCTATAATCTGTATATTATATCCCATTCCTGTGTTAGAATCCTTTAGTGTCAGAAATTTATATCCACCTCATGTTTCCTCCTACTCTTCTCTGCTAAAATGCAAATCTTTCTGTTCTGTATTTAGAAATGCAATTAGTCAGAGTCTTTTATATAATAACTGAGGTGGTAAAGTCACCAAGTTAAAAAATTTTTTGCTTCTTTTTTGTGCAGAATTGAGGACCAAAACAAATCACATTTATTTTAATTTGTAATTTAAATTTTAAAATAAGAACCTATCAATTTTAGCAAGAAGAATATATAGTTTATTTATATCACACTGAAATCAGATAAGCTAAATTTGAGTCTTCTTTGATATTACTGAAACTTATAGCTCCTGGAAAAGTAAATGTGTAATGTAAACAATGAGAGTGTCTTATCTTAACCTGATGACCATTTTCCCGAGGGAACTGTGATTTATAAATATCTAACATTCCATGCCCTTTCTAATTTATAACTGTTTGTGTACTCCTCTAGGAAGAGCAGCAGGATGATCTTGCTTTGGTTTCATTCTTCACTCTGAAAAAGAGATATATTTTTATTCGAATACTCAAATATTTTTGTTAACCACAGGCATGCCATTCCCCTTAAGAATTGTGCTGAATATTCTGAAGAAGCAGTTTGTTGCCTGTTTCTGCGTCTCTTTTTCCAAGTGAATTGTTCTTATCGCTTCTGTGTCTGAAAGATTCTTCTCTAAAATTTACTATAGATTTATCTTCTGGATGCCTTAGTGACATCTGACTGCATTCCAAAGAGTAATGCCTTTTGAAATGCCTCTTCTCTCTAAGTAAATGGAAGCATACGTGGCTTATGTAACTGTTAGTAGCTTTCCAATTTTTCAATCAAGAGCCATTACTGTCAATGCTATTTTTAATTTAGCATTGTACATGACATTTCTCAAATACCTGGTTTCCTCCCTTTTAGGTTGGAATGTACAGATATGAAAACTGTTACAGTCATCCGCAGTCGTCCGCATTCCAGACTCTCATCCCTGAGCTGGTCTGTGGGGTAGTCCCTTGCAGCTGCTACACACATCAGTTAGAGAACGGTTTTTTTCTCTTAGCTTCCAAAATTGTTTATGATATATTGATCAAAAGCAATTGTGTACTTTCTTGTTCCACAGTGATTTCATCAGCATATTAAGATTTAATATTCAAACTTATCTAAAGATTTTCTAGGACATCTACTTTTGGTGGTGGGCAGAGAGGGAGAGGCATGAAATTCAAGGCTGAAACTACTGTATTCCTGCTATAAAAATGAGAAGTAATTCCGAGGGAGACTGTGAGGATTTTGCATTTTGAGTATAGATGTGATAGAACTGAGTTTTTGGAAGTTCAGAACCTATAGACCATATTTACCATTTTTTTATTGCTGCAGCAAATCCTGGAAACCTAATTCAAAAATTCATCTTTATAAAGTATCTGGCACTTTCTAGTAAAAATAATACTATAACTGGCCATTGTACTGTTTACCAAGGATTTACTGGAAAATCAAAGAAAAAATAGCATGTCATATGATATAATCAACAATTCTGAATGCCTTTAACAATTGAAGATAGTACAATTATGCATCAAGTTCTGGAAATAGTTATATAAGCATGTTGTATAAATTAGTTATATAAGAACTCCTTACTACTATTTTAAGTTTTCGTGGAGAAAAAAAATGATTCCACTAAAATTATTTTTACTTAAAAAGTGCTAAACCTAATATACTATGAATAAAACAGTAACATTTAACAGTGATCTTTCTATCTCAAATTTTTATACCACCCCTTTTCAGGGTGATTTAGAAAGCCTAATTTATTTTTTTATATAGCTCTTAAATGAAGTTTTAAAGGATGCCCTTTCTTTCTTTCTGATGAATTTTCCTACAGCAAATACATTTTCCACAGACTTAAGAGCTTTCTATGCTTTTCTAAAATTTTATTTTGTCAGAGTATTTCATGATTTCTCAGGTATTTTCAGGTAATTTCAAAATCACACATTGCCTGGATAAACTTCTCATTTTTCATATTATTAAACTGACATCTACACTGGTTAATTATCTCATCTAAAATCCAACAGCAAGTTACTGGCAGAATCAGAACTAACACCGCATATCTCCCCGTTCTTAGTCCAGTACATTGTCACCTGCTCATGCTTGCTTGACCAATAATTGGTATGATTGGATGGATGACCTTCATTGGACTATTTGTTTTATTATTGGAAAGGCATAAAAGCTTTAATTACCAGGCCATTGGTTCAAGTATGTATTTATAAATCTTTAAATAGAATTCCTAACAATTTATGATTACTGAATATTTTTACCACATACAAAAACCATATATTTAGATAGTTTAGGGTAGCACCAAATAAACTAAGAAAAGGAATCAAAATATGAATCTTGGATCATCGTGATAATTGGAGCTGGTTACAAAGAAGAGAGGAAAAGTATAAAAGTGTCATTATTCTAATAACCTTTATTACACCTAAAAGTCATCACGTTGAATGTAATGGGAGATTAATTAGATTTTATTTAATATACTTGTTCTTGTGACTTTTTTTCTTTCTTTTTTATGAGAGAGAGAGCAGAGTGAGAGAAAGAACGTGAGCTGGGGCGAGAGGGAGAGGGAGAAGCAGACTTCCCACTGAGCAGGGAGCCCGATGCGGGGCTTGAACCCAGAACCCTGGGATCATGACCTGAGCTGAAGGCAGATGCTTAACCAACTGAGCCAACCAGGTGCCCCATGTTGTTGTGACTTTTAAGAAGACAATTTTAGTGATCAGATACTGGTTTATATTTTGAGTTTAAATCATTTAGAGTGTGATACTAACACGGACTGAGTTTAGATAAACACTCAATATTAGCTATACTATAATTATTTTTATGGTATTACTCTATCATAGATATTACTATTTCTAGATTTTCCTTCCTTTTTTTTTGGTTTAGGATTCAATTTATATTTTTCATCATTGGGGTTGGAACAGGCCATGGGTAGAGCCAGGTGGAGGGAGATCTAACCCAAGATAGACCAGAAGATTTTCAGAGATAAAAATAGAGTCAGTAACAGAATTTCTTGGACATATCCTTATTCCATAAAGTAAAAACTTACTCTTAAGTTTGGTGTGCAAGAAACTCCTTTACTCTGATTTGGAGGGTGTTTTTTGTAAGATCAAAAAAACACATCATCAGAATTATCATTGTGTATTTTCATTTACTGACTTAAAGTTAACTTCTTTTATGTCATTCATCCTAAAACCTTTATGTATGTTAAAGTTCTTTTATATTATGCAAAAGGAAAAGTTACATACATTCTGTAGTACTCAAAAAAGTGTTTTGGGTTCAGTTTATTTTGTGACTTATATTTGAGTCACATTAGAATCTTGCTCAGCTGTCTAGAAATTTTTCTTTAAATGGTTTGTAGAAATATTATTCTAGTGAATCACAGCTTAATTTCCAAGTTCATTTAATTCCAAGTAAAAGCTTTGTTGGTTAGTTTGGACTAATTCAACTGATCCTCAAAGCTATAAGGTATATAAGAATTATATTAGATTTTCTCTGGCATAAATGTTTACTAAAGTGGTTCCAAAGCTATGTTTCTCAGTTGCCCAAAGATCCTTTCAGGACATATGACAGTACATGCTAAAAATAAGTTAATTTTTGTATCTCTTGTCAATATCCCTATTAATAAATGTGAAAATACAGTAACACAGTTTACTTCAGTTCTTATGATTGCAAATCTAAATCTATGCCATATTTTTTGCTGCTATTTAAGGTATTAGTAACATATCAGTAACATATCAGTAACACAGTTTACTTCAGGTCTTACGATTGCAAATCTAAATCTATGCCATATTTTTTGCTGCTATTTAAGGTATCAGTAACATATTACAGTTTTTCTGGTTTTGGAATTATTTGTCTATACTTGCACTGTATAGAATTATTTTGTTTCTGTTCCTTTATTGAAAGTCACTTTTTTTTTTTCAATTTTTATTAACATATAATGTATTATTTGCCCCAGGGTACATGTCTGTGAATCGTCAAGCTTACACATTTCACAGCACTTAACAGCACATACCCTCCCCATGAAAGTCACTTCTAATATGTTTACAGTACTCCCTTGTTTATTACAGTTTCTAAGATGGAACTTGGGCTTGAGACTATTTTTTTTTAATTGCTGTTTCCTTTTCAAATCTCTTGCACTCATTTACATCGGTGCAAAGGATACAAGAAGTAGGAGTAAAGGGAACTTATCATAGAAGTATAAAAGCAAGACTTTTAAAAGTGGGTGTAAATTTAGTTTGCCACACTGAAAGCTTAAACAAGACAAACTAAATTATCTTAAGAGATGCAAAGAAATCATGTAATAAAGGTTAACAGTTCATTTTGTATATGTTAGCAATTAAGCGTAGGGAATTTCTTGAATATAGTTAAGCTTTCCATCCAAAACCCCAAGAAAATTTATTCATAATGGTGAGACTTAAGAAACAACCTATTTAAATCAAGAATAAGATAATTGTTCATTGGAAATTCAGTGATATTAAATAAGAAGAAGTTAAAGGATTGGAAAGGAAGAAGCAAATCAACAAATCTTTGCTGACGATTGTTTACAAATCCAGAAGAAACTACAGTCAAATTATTAGAAGAACAGAACCGAGTGTGGTTCCTGAACAAAACCTATTTGGTGACCAAAATAACACCCAAAATGAATTGAATTTTTTCTGTTTAATCTTATTTAATCCTCACAGCATCACAATTCTGTTAGGTAGATTTTTAACTTTTTCTTAGATGAGGAAAATGAGGAACTGAAAGTTACATCTCAGGGGAACAACTGGAAGGAAACAGTGGTCCTTCACATGGCACGGTAATTGTGTTTTTATATACTAGGACAATCAGAAAATAAAATTGAGAAAATAGTACCATTTGCATTAGCAGCAAAAATCATAAAGTTCCTGGGAATAGCTATAACAAAAGTTCGTATGACCTTTATGGGAAAAGATTAGAAAAATTTACTGAAGGACATGAAGAATCAATCTTAAATAAGTGAAGAGATTTACTGTGTTTGTGGACAGGAAGGTTCAATATCATAAGCCAGTTCTCATCCAGAATAATCTATAATTCAGTGCAGCTTTAATCAGATTCTCCCCAATTTTTTTCTTCCTTTAACTTAACAGGCTGATTCTAAAATTCATATGAAAAAGTAAAAGGCTAAAAATATAAAGGCAGTTTTAAAGAATAAGTAGAGGGGCCTCTTCGCTCTAGATATTAAGATTTACAAAGTGTGAGAACTTAAGAAATTGGAGTGTAAATGGAGAGAGAGAGAGAGACTGACCAGAATTGAGAGAACTCAGAAATAGACCCCTCACACACTGTACACATCTTTCTTTCTTTCCCTCCCTCCCTCTCCCTCCCTCCCTCCCTCCCTCCCTTCCTCCCTCCCTCCTTCCCTCCCTCCCTCTCT
>CM053613.1:70890948-70970086 GCA_028646535.1 Procyon lotor
TCTTTCTAGATTTTATTTGTTTATTTGACAGAAAGAGACACAGCGAGAGAGGGAACACAAGCAGGGGGAGTGGGAGAGGGAGAAGCAGCTTCCCGCCCGAGCAAGGAGCCCCATGTGGGGCTAGATCCCAGGACCCTGGGATCATGACCTGAGCCGAAGGCAGCTGCTTAATGACTGAGCCACCCATGCACCCCACATCTTTCATTTAAGAATCAATCTTAAAAATTCAGTAGAAGGTGGTGAAATTACTGGTTACGTAGAAGGGAAGAAAATAATATGACCTTATGTCAGCCTCATTCTAATCATACAAAAGTTCAAAAAAACAGAAAAAAAGTAGAAAACGTTCAGAGGAAATAGGACATGTTTTTGACCTTACACATTTCCTTACTAGAAAGATATAGCATGGAAACCATACTTAAGACATTTTAAAGTTTGTGCAATAAAAGATAAGCCACAGACTGGGAGAAGATGTTTATAACATGAATAATTAACAGAGGATTCATTTCTAGATTATATAAAGAATTCTTGCTCATTAGTAAGAAGAAGATGATATCAAACAGTAAAATGGGCAAAAGGTATGGACAATTATTTCACTGAAGAGAAAAACTGAATGGCCAATAAATGTATGAAATATTGCTTAACCTGATTATCAAGTACAGAAATGCATATTAAAGTGGAAGAAAATTTCACACTAATCAGTTTGGTATTGGATAATGAAATGAAGACTGGGGACTCAAAAATTCATCCTTTGAGAGTATATATTGATAGATCATTTTAAAGGATATTTTAGCAAAGTTGAAATACGCTTGAAAAATAATATGCTCTACAACCCAATAATCCCATATCCAAACTTGAGTGTCTGAGAAGTTCTCGTGTATGTGTCCAGGGAAACACTTAAGAGATTGCTCGATGCAGTATCAGTGGTAATACCAAAAACTTGGGAACTCTGTCAATGACAGTCAGTAGGAGAAGGTGGTATATACTTATGAGGGAATACTGCAGTGTTATTAAAATGAATATACTGAATCACAATTATATATTCTGAAAATATAGAATTTGGGAGAAGGTTTAATATAGTATGATCCCATTTCTGCATATTTTAAGAACATTTAAAATGATAGGATATATTCTTTATGGTTACATACATGTGTAAAGTATAAAAATTTATGTCATCAATTAACCAACATATAGTAATAAAAAAAGGTAATTTAAAATGCTCCCCTAAATGGCAAGCTAGAAAAATAGATAAATAGCAGTTCTAGAAATCTATACTAAGATTGGTCTGTTTATTACCTGGATTGTGGTGGTGGTTTCAAAGGTATGTGCATATGTCAAGAGGTATTGAGTTATATATTTTAAACTTAACAGTTTATCATACATCAACTTTACCTCAATAAAGCTGTCTAAAAATTAAAAAAACCCAAAAAAACTTATGTGGTAATAATACTGGATTTCTGATAAAGGTTCTCTCTCTATGAGTATAGGTTCAGAGAAGATAACTGTGTTCTATATTTTTAGTGCTTAGTTTTTTTTTAATTTAAAAAAAGGAAAAATAAGTCTGAGGAAATATATGGCTAGGTGTTAAGATTGAAAAAGCTAGATGATGTGTATATTGATATTGTCATATTATTCTCTTAAACTTCTCTGTGTAATCAAAATATTTTTTAGAGTAAGCATACCTACACGGGCTCTAATACTTCCAACAGCTCCTTAGTTCTTCATTACCCAGGACCTCCTAACCCCAGGCCTAGTCTTCTGGTCACGTTTTCCAATCAGTTTGGCCAGAAATCAGTCTAAGCAAGTTTTAGGCCAGTAGGCTTTTAAACAGTAGTGAGGTTAAAACTAAGCACACTACAATGGGCTTTTTTTTTCCTTCTGGAGCCTGGGTGGCTCAATCAGTTAAGCGTTGCCTTCCACTCAGGTCACGATCCCAGGGTTCTGGATCAGGCTCCCGGCTCAGTGGGGAGTCTGCTTCTCCCTCAGCCTCTGCTCCCCCTGCTTGTGCTCTCTGTGTCAAAAAATAAATAAAATCTTAAAAAAAAAAGATTAAAAAAAGCAAAAAACCAGTTTTTTCTTTCTTATCTTAAAATTCATTTTTAGGATACTCTTTTGAAGAGCAGAACTGTTAGAACTTATTCGTCCATGTATATAATAACAAAGTAAGAAAGTCACTTTGACATTGCTTAGAGGAAAATCCTTTCTCCATATTTATTGGTATGACTAGATATATTGTTTAGCCTTAAATAAAAGCAAGTTTATGGAATTTTGTTTTTAAACTCAAATATTTTCATATTTATTTAACAAAATATTTCAAAGTTTGCAACAGAGACAGAACTTGGGAGGTTACGAGATCCTTAAATATCACATAGTCCAATTGCCTGTAGTTCTGTTCCCCTATTAAGTTTCCACCAAGTGGCATCTAATATGTGTTTGAAAACTTCAAGCAAAAAAGGATATTATGCACAATCATGAAAATCCACTGGACATGCTAAGTATTATAGTCCTACTTTATTCTACCTTAGGGTTAATAACAATAATCCCCTTAGGTATTATGCATCCCACCTTTACCCTTTCATCTGTCCGCTTGACTTTATGAATTTATTACAGATCTTAGCGCACAGTGCTTATGATCAAATAAACCTAATGCTGAGGTTGTTATCTGGCACAAATATCTTTTAATTTAATTTCCTCAGAAATTAATCTGAGCCCAGCATTCAAATCAGTCTAGAAGATTTCTGAGACCCACCCAATTTAGAGAAGTCTAGTTTCAGTGAAATATTGAGAAAGTAATAATTCTTTGGTTTTGCTAGAGCAAAATTATGCTGTGTAAGTAGCAACACTTGGTGCCCCATGTCTCCATGTCAAGGTTCACCATGGCTTCCTGAGCTGTATGCTTTTAGTGTACCCTGTAAACTGGTTATTGGTATCATAAAGATTTACCTTGGAGATACTATGTTGTGTGTCATACTACTAAAACTTTTATCTACTGGAAAGACTGGTCTAGTTGGGTTTTTCTCCGGTTTAAAAAAAGGACCACAGTTGTAAACTCTATCATGTGTGAGGAACATGTGAGGAAGTTAGCATTGTGGCCCATGTTGCATTTTAACTCCAGAATAGGGAATTTGAATATAAACTGGCATGATTTGCCTTTGCCTAAGTATTGTTTGTATTTTCCTTTTGATCTATTTTATCTGTTGAAATGCTGTTGTTAACCATTTTCATTTCTGTAATCCAGCATATTTGGTGGACCTTAACCCTAACACCCTCACAGTGGCATCCAGGGTTCCGTGGTTGAAACGGGTTTATAAGCACTTAACTGTCTAAAGCCAAACCTCCATTCTACCTTCCTCAGTAGAAGTCTTGTGAAGTAACTGACAGTATTCCCTACTTCTCGTCCTCAAAAGGTAGATTTACTAACTTAGTTTTCTGGTTTGTTATAAAGCACTGAGTGGGGGACAGTGTCAGTGTCCACAATAAGCTTTTTCTGGCCATATTCCTGTCTAAGAAATGGGAAGAAAATATAAAGAACACATAAATATGAAGAGACATTTATATTTGCAAGTATTATTAGATCTTTAAATTTGAGTATAACTAAATTGAGTATTTTTATTAAATTTCCAGTACAATGAAATTTATCCATCTGGATGGATAACTGATTATTTAATTATGGATGCCAGATCCTTTTACCACAACTGTCTCTACCACAGTGGATTAGAATGCCAATTAGATTAATGACAATAACAGCAACACTGAAACTGTATAGAACTTAGTTTAATCTTACTTCGAAGACTTAGAAGTCACGACTGTATGTCTAGTCATCATTTATGAACATTGGTTATTTTGATGTCTCAGACTGGGATATAGATTAGTAGGTAGAGACCACACCCACCCATCCCAGCCTCATTACAAGTTGGATTTAAAGTTCCCAATTTATTTTAATGTTTTTTTTGAAAGGTAACAGCAGCAAGGTGCCCAGCCACACAGAGTAGAAGCCAGGTTGTACATATGCTGGCACAATTTCCTAGGAGTCTCAAGTGCCAAAGGGGAACACAGAGTTGGTAATGACACTCTCCACTGGTCTTAATTTTGTCTCCTGTTTACAGCCCTTAACTTAATTGAATCTTATGTCACTATTTAGGAAAAATTAACCTCAACAGTCTTGACCCTGACAGAAAAAGATGGCCAAGTTTCCTCATTCTTGAGCCAAACTTAGCACACCAAAAGTGGAGTCAGAGCTGCCATGAGTCCTGGAAAGTCCAGTTCTACATAGGCTGCTCTCTGACTAATGTAATTGCATTGTGTATGAGAGTTTGGTTGGAAGATCATGATTATAATCTCTTTCCATACAGTTATCACTGAATTGTGAATGTGTATGTTTCCTGGTTAATATAGAATTAATTTCAGTCATTCCAGATATGATATTGCTAATTGATGTGAAGGAAATCTATTCTTTCTCTCCTAGTGGGGTACCCAGTTCAGTATGGCAAATGACTCATGAAGTTTTTATAATGTTCTAGCTCAGTTTGTGCTGAAAATTGTCACTCTCTTCCTTCTTTTCTTCTGGGGAGTGTTACTATGGACACATGAATTTTTATTTATTTGATGTTTTACAATAAGTTATCGTCATTTGTTGTGATGTTCGAATCTTCATTATGTGCCGCAGCTGGCCAGCGGGAATCTGTTCACTTGTCAACTTGGCACGGTTCCTTCTAGGTGTGGGTGTTTCCCTTGCTTTCTGTTACAACAGAATTTCCCCATCTCACCTTGCGCTTTCCCTGCTGTCAACTTGGAAACACCCATTTCTCCAAGGAGTCCTGGTTTATTTCATTTAGGAATAATATTTAGCAACCCACACCTGAGACCAAAGGTGTTCATTGCAACTGGAATGTCATTGTTTCTAAACCTGTTTGCATTTCCAACTCAAGTGAACATGACTGGAGTTTTTCCTTGATTTCTTTGATTTTTCTAATTGTATCTCCTTTATCTCACACTGAAAACCTTGGTTCCTAACATTAATATGTTTGTTTTGTCCTTCAGTATGTATAAAATTATTTCAGAATCACTCTACCAATATTATTACCAGTAGTAAAACAGTTGGAGTTAAATATTACTTTGTATTTTTTTATTCTTAGAATATATTCCCCTAAGCATGGTCAGTTAACTGTTTCCAAGTAATTTAAAATAGTAGCTGTCTGTTGACAATGTTACCAAGTTGGTGTTTAGATACATTGTTTCAGGTTATTTTCAAAATTAGGATTTGCTTTTTTAATGTTCTAAATTTTATTTTTGAACATGTAGAAAGAATGTTAACATAATTTCGAAGTGAAACTATATAAAAAGGCATATTCAGAGCAGTTTTACTTTCCCCACCCATTTTCTTTACCTATTTTTATTAATTACTGTTTTATCCTTCTAGTGTTTCTCTTTGCAAAAATAAACTCTTAGGTATGCACATGCATGTGTTTGTGTAAATTTATGTGTATGTGTGATATATGTATTCCCCACCTTTCTTATACTAAATATACTGTTCTCTAACTTCCTTTTTGACTTAATGTGTTCTGGAGTGGGTAGAGATCCTCCTTTTAAAAAAAAAAGCCAAACACAGGGCAGCTGGGTAGCTCAGTCAGTTGCGTCTGCCTTCAGCTCAGGTCATGATATCAGGATGCTGGGATCAAGCCAGGATCATAGTTAACTCATCTAGTTCCCTATTCATGGACATTTGGGTTTCTAATACACATATTGGGTTATTTTTAAAGTAACTTTTCTAAAATGTTTAAAACTGTTCAGTGCGTTCTCACTGCTAGCAATCTCCAAACTTTATACGATGGCCTCTGGTACCTGACCTTTGCGTACCTCTTCTCCTTGTTTCATACCACTGTCTCCCTCTCCCACTATACTTGGTGCCTTACAAATCATATGTGACTTCTTCTTACCTTCCCTGACCACCCTATCCAGTGCAGTTTCTGTTCTCTTGCCATTATCACTTCACCCTGTTTCTTTACGAGCAGTTAAAAGCAATCTGAAGTTACCTGGTTGACTTAATTTAGGCAACATCACATAGAGCTTGGGTTTTGAGCCAGGCCACCTGATCTTGAATCCTAGTTGTATGACCTTTGGCTGTTACTTAGCACTCTGTGCCCGTGCCTTAGTTTCTTCATCTGAAAAAGGGAATAATAATAGTGGTTTCCTGACAGGGCTCTGTGAGAAAGGGATGGTTAGTAAATAAAAACACTTGTGTAGATGCTAGCACTTACTCAGTATAAAAAAATTGCAGGCTATGTTGATATTTTTATTTAGTTGTTCGTTGCCTTTCTCCTCTCAGTAAGCTCTGTGACAGCAAGGAGCTTGCCTGAGTTGTTCCCCACTATAATCTTAGGACTTGACTTGGAACAGTTCCTAAGAAATAGTAGACATTTTCATATTTGTTGCTGAATGAATAATATTTAAAGTTCAATTCCTGTTCCTGTGAAACATTCTTGAAGATTTGAGATCAAAAGAAAGCTCTCTCATATATATCATATGCAGTTGTCAAATGCAACAAAGAATTTCATCAAACTTGTCATCAAAGGACGAATGCCTTCTATTAACATGTATCTTGGAAGTCCTGGCCAATTATTAAAATCTGAAAAAGAAATAAAAACTTATTCCTATCAGAAAAAGGACAGAATTACCATGGTTACTTTGATGTAATTATATATATATCCATGAAATCCAAAAGGATCAACTAACAATCCTCTTAAAATTGTTGAGAGTTTAGTAAATTATCAGATTTGAACTCTAGATAGATTGTTTTTTAGCATACCAGTAATTACCGGTTAAAGCCATAATTGAAGAAAAGTACTGTTTTACAAGAGAAGCAACAAATGCAAACTACTTAGCCATAGTCCTAACCAGAGATACTTGTGGAATGTATCTTTTCATAAAGAAAATTAGAAAACTTACTGAGAGAGATAAGAGGTTCAGAAAAATGATGACACACCCTGTTTCCAGATGATAATATTGAATATTGTAGAAACTAAAATTCTTTCAAATCATATCACTGTAATGTGAATATATAAAAAATGTTAAATGATTGCAAACCAAACTCATTTGTACTTTTTAATAAATCTTACCATAGTTATTTTAAAGTTTATGTAGAAACTGAGAATGAACAGAAATGGTTTGTTGGCCACTCTTGAACAAAGATAGATAGCAAGCTATCAACTAGGGGAGAACAATATTCCTACAAATCTAGTGGCTTTTAATATAGTATTATTATGGTGTCATATTTCTCAGGTTACCCAAGTGTGCTATAAATGTCTCACTCGCAGGTAGGAGAATGCATAATTTGCATTTACAGCAAAGAATCTAAGATACCAGAGAGGTTGTAATTTACCCAGAGTTTCAGAACATGTCAGTAGATAAAGCATCAAAATTATTCTGACAACTCTAAGTAAATTTTAAATAATGGATGTAGAAAAAATAAATTTCCTATTTAATCTGTGTATGGTCTAGGATGACTACCTTGTCCCAGTTTGCCTAGGATTTAACACTGAAAATCTCATGTTCTAGGAAATATGGGCAAATCATTATGGTTGATTACCCTCATACAGTTCATAGAAAAGTTGCTTTATGTCTGTAAATAGCATTTTTCATACAATGGAAACACATGGAAGACAAATGGCTGATCTAATCCATAGAAACCAATTGAAGGCCATCTTGGAGTCCACGCAGGCCACATGTTCTTTTGATACACAGAATTCCTACAGGAAGCTTCATTAGTTCAGGGGACTTAAAATTTGGGTTCACTCAAGAATCTATACTTAGTAGGATTTGGTAAGACTCCCAGTAATCGCCTGCAAAGTGAGTAGGAAGATTGAGGCCATTGTGGATTCTCTGTCACAGCTAACCTCTGAGCTTCTACTAGTTGTTATATGTTGACTTTTAGAGTAATTTTTCCTTTAGGCTGCACTTTTCAGAAGTCATTTTTCTGGGCATTTGTTAGTTTTCAATTCTTTTGCTGTTGTCTTAATATATTGATCAGTAGGAATATTTTACTGCATAATAATGTACTTAGTTCTTGCCTTTATCTACAGAGGAATTAAGGTGATTTATTAGTATGCTAGAGAAGTTTGTTAATAGAAGATCCAATGTTTTTTATATTGTGTGTGTGTGTTTTTATAGCTATTAGTTTGACAAGTGTGTTCTACATCTTAATGGGATTGTCCTCTTTATAAAACAAGAAAGAGGAATTGTTTCTTTTTTTAGTTTTTTTTCAAATTACAAATACTTTAAAAATTCTAACCACCACATAAAATATTTTAGAAATTTACTGAAAATGTAAACCACATTTACACCATTTTAGGTCTTACCTATTATAAAGATTTCCGAAGGAATAAAGTAGAGTAAAACTTGAGTCCCATTCATAATCCTGTAGCATCCTTGGGTATGCATTGGGGAAATGGCTGGTTTACCAATCTTGATTTATAGATCACAGATGATAATACTTAAATTTGCTGACAGTCTCATCAAGTGAGATCACAAGATGATGAGATGAAAGGTATAAAATTATGATGTTATTTATAAAGCAACTGTTGCCTAAACCTCACTGAAAATTTCCTACAGAATATAGTGTTCTTGTTATAGTTTATTTTGCAGTCAACCTGTTGAGATCTCTGTTGTTTTTTCACAGTAAGTAAAAATGTAACTTCTTGCCACAACTAAGGTATTTCCTCTGTATTATTATTTTTTAGTGTCTAAAAAGCACGGCAAGCTCATTACTTTCTTACGCACATTCATGAAGTCTCGTCCAACAAAACAGAAGCTGAAGCAGCGAGGGATTTTGAAAGAGAGGGTGTTTGGTTGTGACCTAGGGGAGCACCTTCTGAATTCTGGTTTTGAAGGTAAAAATAAAATTTATAATCTCATAATTTCAGTTTTGACCTCTCCATATTGATTCTCTAGAATCCATTTTGAAGCAGATTACGCACCACTATGTATTCCGTTTAAGCTCAGCTGCACGGTGTCGAACTTGTCACGTATTATTTGAGTTCTGAGATAACTGAGAATGAAGAAGGTTTAAGAATGCACTTTAGCATCAGGGATGCTTGTGGTCTGTAGGATGAGTAAGACTTCCCCACAAAGGAACTGTTAGACTTCCTTATTTTTATATCTGTCCAGATAGCTTTCTCAGCCAATTTTCCTCTCACATTTTATTATAAGTTACTTAATTTCTATTTTGAAAAAAAGTCCAAATTTGAGACTATAAAATACCAAAACTAGTCTCTTAATTTTTGTTACTAAAAATTTAAATGTCTCTATAAATTAAATTCTGATTCAAGAATTCAGTGGTTGGATGAATGGATGGTTGAAGGGGATGAATGAATAGGAAAAAAGGAAAAAGTTTAATATAATGCATAATATTTTAAAGTCTAAGTGCAAACGGAATAATCACAGGGAAGAATGGTGTATTTATATAGGGTATATGTAATTGCGAGGAGAAAGGAGATATAAATATGGATAGATATAATTATATAATATGTATAATCATTCTTATACTTACTCTGTTTTGGTTTGGACTTTAAAATAGTATCCTTATTCTATATAAAATTGATTTTGTATCAGATTTGTCTAAGATGAAAGCTCATTTCAGACTACTGCTTTGCTAAGTGACTCATTCTTTGAATTGTATTCCTGATGAATAATTAACTTTATAGAGAGATTATCCTGTTAACGCTTTATAAACTTTTGAGCACCTCCCTGTTGGAGCAAGTGACAAGCCTGACCTGTTTCTGCCACACAAAGTGTTGTAAGAAATCATGTAGGAACCTGACAAGGCATTTAAAAAAAATTCTTTTAGTGATCTCTGATGCCAGGATTACTCAGAATGATCTTACAGTATTTCAGCTACCACAAACCATAATCCTTATAATTGAGGTGCTTAAAGATTATATCACAGTTATCTAAAGTACTGATTTTTTAAAAATCTTGTCACATAGTACTTTTTTGTAGATAATGTATCATTTACCTAGGCATCCTTAATTATAGAGTTAAATGTTTTTTGTTATCTTAGTTTCTTTTTTCTTTTTGTATCTCTTTTTCATTTTTATTTCTTTTGTATCTCATTTTGTTCAGCCTTGCTTGGATGTGATAATAATATGAAGGAGTGTTTTCTCGTTTGTTCTGCCATGCTCTTTAGCTTTCACCCATCAGCTCAGCAAGTTTTAGTTGTATTTAGAAGTTTCGGGGGGTGTTTCCATTCCTAGCATGACAGGAGAAGACAGATGCCAGTATCTCATTTCTTTCTGAAAAATCATAGATTTAATAACTACAGGGTTCATGCATGCCCTATGATAAATTTATTCTAAGTGGAGCAAAGAGTTTTCAGGTATCATTTATTTTTTTATAGGACTTGTTTTAGTTGCTGCACATATTTGAAACCAAATTTCCTTAAAATGAGATTTGAAATGAAATTGTAAAAAACTGAGAACTTTGTAGAAAGCTTGATTCTCTATAAAAAAAAACAAAACTTAGAGTTGGTACAAAATACAAAAATTTAAAAACTCGAGGTGAGGAAACTCTGTTGCCTGAACATATTTCTGTGTTCAAGCAAGTGGCTTTTTAAAAAAAACTACTGTAAATAAACAGAAAAAATTTTTAAAAGATTTTATTCATTTATTAGAGAGAGAACACAAGCAAGGAGGAGAGGCAGAGAGAGAGGGAGAAGCAGACTCCCCGCTGAGCAAGGAGTCTGACACTGGGCTCAATTCCAGGACCCTGGGATCCTGACCTGAGCTGAAGGCAGACATTTAACTGATCAAGCCACCCAGGTGCCTGTAAATATACAGAAATTTTATAATTAGAGCACACTGGGGGGAAAAAAAACAAGGCGCAAACAGCCCCTGAGATAAATCCTTTAGATAATCATATTTTCCTAACCAAAAATCCTCATGCACATCCTAGCAGGTAATACTGTGCCAACGTACTCCTGGCCCAGGAAGCCACCAACCTGACAGTGGAAGTCAACTCTCTCATCCTCTGTGTCATAGAATGCATGCCTGATGTCTGGCATATAGAAGGGATGTAATAAATGACTGATGAGTGAGTAAGTAAGTGAGTGAGTGAATGGATGAGAAAAGAACAGAAAAGAAACTGCAACTGTTAAGAAAAACTAAAGATCAATTTTAGGTAAATTGATTTTTTAGGTAAATTGATTACTTAATTGCATACTTCTCTTAGCCATGATTCTAATCTTAAGGGTAATGCAGTTTCAACTTAGACATGTACTTATATTGCCATGATGATATAAATACTAAATAAAAGTGGATCAGAAGGGTATTATTGGAGAATTGGCGGTAATTCTTCAAGTCCTATCATCTTTTGGAAGAACCACTTTGGAGGTTTCTAATGCTGTGTTTTGACTAGGCCATTGTTTACTGTGCACTTGCCTGGTTTATTAGATGGTTTGGAGGGAAAAGGTGGCTAATAAAATGTCTTTCTAACTGGGATTTCTTCTAATAATGTATTGGGTTCCCATATTGCTTTCTTATATGTTAGTGAAAAGAGAAACCAAATCTTTTATTTTTATCTGCTGGTAACTGTCAGTTTCTACTCTCTTCGCTTTAGAGTGAAAGTTTGTGCTTTTCTCTTTTGTTTTGCTACCTATTTTAAGTAACTATCTCATTTGTCTCTCTAAAAATTCTAAGTACTAGCATTGTTCAGTTGGGTAATTTTATTTATGAAGGACCATTATGTGATTATGTGGACATTCAGTCTTTTTACCTAGGGAACATAAAATGTAAAGGAACAATTAAGATGTTTTCCATTAAGTATAGCTGTATTTTCAGGGAAAGACTTCTAATTCCCTATATTTTTGAAGTTGTTTGGGAGAATATAAGCAGGTATGAATTTAATATCACATGTTTGTGAGAGCCCCCCAAAAAATTATCTAGCTTTTGAATGGATGGTAGCTTATTTTTGTGAAGATTCCATAATGTATATTAGGAGAGCCTGATAATACAGAAATAAAACCCTGTATTCTGAAGGGCTTTATGAACCAGGGTGAGTTAGCATGCTAATTTGGAGCATACATAATGAGAAATATCTTTTAAGAAAAAAAATTAAGGCTTTGTGTTCCTTCCTTAATTTATGTCATTATGTTAGTTACCCCATTAATCTCTAGATACATTTGCTTCAAAGTAGATGATAGAAATTTTCCAGGTTCCAATTCATTTTATTTTACCTCTAGTTTGTAAGAATAGAAACCTAAGGCACTGAGGTTATCACTGATGGAACAATATTAGAAGTAGGACTCAAATTCATGAAGATATTTTATACTTTGCACATCAATTTGACATAGAGATTGCTTGTAATTTCAAAATGAGTCCACAAGAAATATTTGGCAACTCTGCCCGCCCTTATCTATACTACCTAAACGCAGTGCCTTTCTTGTTACTAAAATTCTTGGACGTCTTTAGAGGTAGAAAGCACACAGGTGAAAATGAGTACAATTTCTTAGGAAAACTAAGATTTCCCTACTCTGCTGACTTGGTCATATAACTTTGTTGGGGTCACAAGGGCACTTACAAATTAATTCATTTGTTAATTTTGTACATTGTTTCAAGACAAGCTCCTGGATTTTGAATATACAAAGATAGATGAATCATGTTTTTGCTCCTTAAAAGCATGACAAATAAAGAGTAATAGTTGTATAAAGAAGCAAATAATATTTCAAAATAACATAGTTCTTTGGGCACATAGAATGTAGTGCAGCTGCCTCTTCTTGGGGATATTCAAAGAAGGCTTACTTAAGAGTTATAGTTCAGTTAGGTTTTCAAAACAGCCAAGAGGTTTTTTGTTTTTTTTTTTAAAGATTTTATTTATTTGACAGAGAGAAACACAGTGAGAGAGGGAACACAAGCAGAGGGAATGGTAGCGGGAGAAGCAGGCTTCCTGCCGAACAAGGAGCCCGATGTGGGGCTCGATGTGGGGCTCGATCCCAGGACTCTGGGATCATGACCTGAGCTGAAGGCAGACGCTTAATGACTGAGCCACCCAGGTGCCCCCATCCAAGAGTTTTTTGTAAGAAGGTGATGGTAGGAAGAGAGACCAGGGAGAGGAAATTGTTTTTTCTCTACCAGGAAATTGAGAGACTTATAAAATGACTGGTTTATATGGCAAAAGATGAGACTTCAATTGGCTGAGACCTGTGAATATGGAAATATGGTAACAATAAATAAATGTAACTATGAAAGACCTTATATGTTAGGCAGTATTTTGCCATGGTTAAAAACTGGCTTTCTCGGGGCACCTGGGTGGCTCCATGAGTTAAGCCTCTGCCTTCAGCTCAGGTCATGAAATCAGGGTCCTGGGATCTAGCCCTGCATCAGGCTCTCTGCTCAGCGGGGAGCTTGCTTCCCCCTCTCTCTCTGCCTGCCTCTACCTACTAGTGATCTCTCTCTCTCTCTCTCTCTCTCTCTCTCTCTCTGTCGAATAAATAAATAAAAATCTTTAAAAAAAAAAATTGGCTTTCTCCTTGGACTGCTTGAGTTAGAATCTCATTTCTGCCATTGTTTCCTGCTTGCCCTTAGGTAAAACTTTGTAAGATTAAGTTTCCTTTCTATATAATGGAGATAATGATAGAGCTTTTCCTATGAATTTCTGAGAGAATTAAATGAAAGCATCCATTGTAAAACAAACAAACAAACAAAAAAAACAAAACCGTAGCTTGGCATATATATGCTTAATAATAAAGTTGATTTAGAACCTTTTTCAAAGCTAAGGAGTAAAAATTTTAAATGTAAATTATAGGATCAAATAGAATTTAAAAGATAGAATGCAGGAAGAACAGCAAAAGGCAAGAGAACCAAGAAAAAGTCTGTTATAATCATAAAGTAGTGTTATATGCAATAAGTAAAATCCATTAGCTAAAATTAACTTATTTAAATATCTGAATTTTAGACCAAATAATGTTCTCCCAACCTTCTTTCCGGGGATTTTAACTAACACTATCAAATGAATGTAGTTATTAAACTCTATAAATTTGTCATTCTACACTGTAAGACAAGATTCAAATTTCAGCTACTGTACAGTTTTGAATGATTTTAAAGATTTTTTATTTTTATACCTCAAACGGTCTTTCCTAGATTATAGGCCCAGAACAGCTGTCCCTTTGTGTCAGGTATTCAGTGAGGTAACCAGAGAGAGTACCCTTCTTTTCTTTCTACTTATTGATGAGCCGCTAGTATTAAGTCAAAATATTTTTAATGTAAAGCAATTTTAATGTAAAGATAGGCAGGAAATCAAAAGATTCTTTCTACTTGAAATTGCTTTGACCTTTGCCTTATGTCAGTGTTTGGTTTATTGGATAAAATTTAGAATTAGCATTAACTACGAAAAGATGGTAGAAACTTTTCAAAGTGAGAAATTGGAGCACTTATAGGCAATTATCGTGTTGGAAGAAGCATTAACTTTGTATATCCATTTTCTCTGTATGAAATTGAGCTGAACAGCTGTATTTTTTTTTTTTTTTAAGTCTGGTATGATGTTAGGACAAAACAGTTCATCTTAGTGTTGTGACATGACCTAAACCAGACTGCTGCGGAAGATCTTAGAGAGACTGTCCTAGTAACTTAGGAAATCTTTCACTTACCTAACTGTAATGGGAGAGAGCCCGTCTTGATATTTAGGAACCAGTTGTCTAGTTTAGATGTGAAAATCAGTAAGTATATCCTCATCACGTTTTACAGTAGGTTAATCTCTGCCCCTTATAATTTTAATTTACAGATTTTATTTTTGTTTGTGAAAACTAAACCATTCTCTCTCTCTCTTTTTTTTTTTTTTTTTTTGTGACTTCATTGTGATGGAATACCCCTGGTGTAATCCATGTTTCTAAAAATTCTCTTCAGTGCCCCAGGTTCTTCAGAGCTGTACGGCATTCATTGAGAGATATGGCATCGTGGATGGAATATATCGTCTCTCTGGTGTTGCCTCTAATATCCAGAGACTACGGTAAAACCTTACTTGGCATTTTCTTTTTCATTCCTATTGTAATTTATTAAAATGAAATGATTTTAAAGCTAGTCACATTGATAACCATAATTTTCAGTAATACAGTTTAGGTAAAGTAGGAGATAATATCCGTAGTGTTCTCTGTAAATTCCTGAATGCCATTTCTCATCTGTTGTATTTGAAAACCATGTCCCCTTAACCTCTTCAATACTTGTATTTTACCTCACTGCAGTTATTTGAAGATTTAGCAAATTTTGAAGTTTGAATCCATGAAGACAATGAGAGATTAAAATTTACCTTACAATAAATTATTCCTTAGTTCTTAATTAAAATCAACAAGTGAAACATGCTGTTCAACCACCGTGGCAACCCATGAATAAATCTCACTTGATCAGGGTGAATGATTTGTTTAATATCCTGTCAGATTCATTTTACTAGTATTTTATTGAGAGTTTTTGCTTCTATATTCATCAGGGACATTGGCCTATAGTTCTCTTTTTTAGTGGATTTTTTATCTGGTTTTAGAATCAGGGTAATGCTGTCTTCATAGAATGAGTATAGAAGTTTTTCTTCCTAAAAAAAAAAAAGAAGTTTTTCTTCCTTTTCTGTGTTTTGGAATAGTTTGAGAATAATAAGTATTAACTCTTCTTTAAGTGTTTTTAGAATTCACCCTTGAAGCCATCTGGTCCTGGACTTTGTTATAGTTGGGAGATTTTTGATTACTGATTCAATTTCTTTGCTAGTTATCAGTCTGTTCAAGTTTTCTGTTTCTTCTTATTTCAGTTTTGGTAGTTGAGATGCTTCTAGGATTTATCCATTTCTTCTAGATCCATATTGTTAGCATATAGTTTTTCATAATATTCTCTTATAATTATTTGCACTTCTACAGTGAAACTTCTGATCTCCTTTATCCCCAGTGCTAGAGTAGATGCTCAAGTTTGTATATGTCATGTATTCTACGTCCTCTCCCCTTCTCAGAGACAAAAGTAGTGGTCTCCATTATATGAGAAATAGAAATTTTATTTTTGCTTAATCTCTCAGATTCTAGTCTATTCTTAATATATTATTATCCTTTATTTTTCACTGTGGTGCATGGTAATTGCCATTATTCCATCCAGATTTTAGTCTTCTAATTACCACAGAGCTCATCTCTATTTTCAGGAATACATGTTTGGAAAATACTTAAATTGATTCTTGTGTTAAAGACAGTGTCAGTCTTAAGTTTCAGATGCAGCAGATCTCATATTCATTCACATTCACATGCACTAATCCTCTAGGTTGATAAGTAGTCCTATGCCTGTAGATTAGTATTAATCAACCTCCTGGAGAATGAGCCTAACCTGCCTTAGTATTCTAAGCACAACTTCCATTTCACTCACTATAGATTTTGCTGGCTATTTAAATTCTGTTAGCTAGAAATTTTCTGGCTCCTTTACCTTTCTTCAATAAAGTATTCCTGAACTTCTTGTACCTGAGGGATTTCTGTTCAGAGTTGCTCATGGACCAGCTGCCTTTCAGCCCTAGTTTGCAGAATTGCCAGAATATTAGATATTCAAACCATTAGAAATTAGGAATTCTGTTTTCAGATCTATGTGTTAAGAACTGCTCATCCATATGCATTTCAGAGATTGTTGTCCATTTTAATATTAGAGCTGTTCCCATAATGTCCACTTAGAAAAATATTTGTCTTATGACCAGACATCCAGTTACTGTGGAAGTCCAAATATAATTTTTGTAAAATACAATCATTTGAATAAAACATTAACTCTGCCTTCCTGTTTTAAGCCCTATATTTGCTTTTTCTACAATAAAATAATTTTGTTTTGTCTCATTTTTGTTAGCCATGAATTTGACTCTGAACATGTCCCCGACCTGACAAAAGAACCTTATGTTCAAGACATCCATTCTGTGGGCTCCCTCTGTAAGCTGTATTTTCGAGAGCTCCCAAACCCTCTGCTCACCTACCAGCTGTATGAGAAATTTTCTGTGAGTAAAGTCACTTTTAATCAAATTCTCTTTGGAGTTTTGCTGTGATTTTATTCAAAATGTGTAAGGGTGGTTTACATGAGTAAGAAATAGTTCTGTGACTAAAATATCTCCTTTAAAGAAAACAAAAAAGCAGTTATTGCTAGCTAGTCCATAGTCTTCATTGTTTTCACATTTTTTTTCTTTTAGTTTCTGACTTTGATCCACTAATCTTATCATCCTTAATATTGGTTACCGTAAAGTTTTAAAAAGTTATCTTCTAATTAATTTCAGTGTCCACATAGTATGGAAACAAAGTTTACTGTCTTGATACTCTGTGTTTCCTTGTCGTTCAGCATCAAAGAGTAGAGTGAAAACTGAACTGTAAGTGAAGAACTTTGATTTTTACCAACAAAGACTACTGGTTTATTTCACATTGTGATTGTTGCAGGATGCTGTTTCAGCAGCAACAGATGAAGAAAGGCTGATAAAAATTCATGATGTCATCCAGCAGCTCCCCCCTCCACACTACAGGTAAATCACATGTTGTAAGACATCACCCAAAAGTACAAGTCAGTTGATGTGAAGAGTGGTTTTTTCCTTTGGGTTTCTAGCTATTTAAATTTCTGTGGAGTTCTATATAAACTTCCATTTGTTCAAATATTGTTTATTTGTCATTGTATCCCAAGGTCTGGCACAGTGCTTGGCATCCAATAGGCACTTAATAAATATTGAATTATTGAATTAATGAATGAATAAATGAACAAGTGGATAGTTGACTAAACCTTGTTTTGTTGTTTTCTTTGTCTTTTGAGTCACTGAGAAATATTGGGGTGTGTGATCAAAAGTGTGAATACTTGACTTGTGATTGCTTGAGTCTAAAATACGGACACAGTACTGGATTCCTGTTTACTTGATTCCTTTTTTCCAATCCTCTTTCCTTTTTCAAAAGGCGTCCAAACTACATAGAACCACAACCTCTAATAGATGTCTCACAATTCTTCCTCAGGAGACTCTCAGATGATCAATAAACCTGTTTTCTGGGTGTTTTTTTGTTTTTTTTTTTTTTTTTTTTTAAAGATTTTTTATTTATTTGACAGAAACACAGCGAGAGAGGGAACACAAGCAGAGGGAATGGTAGCGGGAGAAGCAGGCTTCCTGCAGAGCAAGGAGCCCGATGCGGGGCTCGATCCCAGGACCCTGGGATCTGACCTGGGCCGAAGGCAGACGCTTAATGACTGAGCCACCCAAGTGCCCCTTTCTGGGTGTTTTTTAGGTTTTGTTCTTTTCATTTGTTTTGTTGTTGCTACTCTTTAAGAGTCAGTTTAATTTGTATATTAGTTGGACTCTCAGAAATATTTTTGTTCATATCTGAAAAGAACAGAATAAAATTGAAGATGACTGCCATTTAGTGAGAGAAAGAAAACAGTATAAACCATAGATGATATGCAAAAGGCAAAGGTAAAATTTTTAATTTCAGTTACTGGCAGAAGATTAAATGCAGTAGATGTTTTAGTAATATACAAATTAAATAACTTGGTGTTTTCTTTTTCAAAATGACATTGTTCATATGTATATTTTAAAACTCAGCACTAAATTTGGCACTAAATCAACACTACAGCTTTTTTAATTTAGTTAAGTAATCTCTACACCCAACGTGGGGCTCGAACCCATAATCCTGAGATCAAGAGTCACACCCTCTTCTGACTGAGCCAGCCATGCACCCTTACAATTTTTAATCAACATTAAAAATCAGCCCTTTTTTTTTTTTAGTCCACACTGTAGCTGTAAATCATGATGATCAAGAGCCATTCTTGGCTCTTAAGAGGAATGTGAGGAAATTAAAGAACTTCTTAAAGATCCACTGAAGAGTGAAAAAAATACAACACAAAGGAGCTTTTGTGAAGGAAGCTCAAGAAATTCAGGTATTCAGCCCTGAAAAAGAAGGCTTGAGGAGACAAATCTGATAATACGCAGTTATTGAACAGTATTTTAAGGAGGAAAAAGACTTCGTTTTTAAGTTACCAGGAAAAGAAATCCACTGCAGTATAACGAATATTAGCTTTGATAGATCTGAGTTTGAATTTGCAACTTCATCACTTCCTTCATGACCTCTCCAGGCATTAATCTCTGTATCTGTGAAAAGAATACTAATAATATCTTCTTAAGAGGACTTTTTTTTTATGTTAAAATGAGATCCAAAGTGTGAATGAGTCTGGTCCTTAGTTGTTTTTTTTGTTTTTTTTTTTAATATAAAGCATAGCAAGACAGATTATTAGAATTAAGCCAAGATTTCTTGACTTGGTAGTTTTAATAGGAGGTACCACATAAATATGTCTTTTTCTCTAAATTAAGAAAAAAAAGACCAATATAACGTATATGTACATAGTTTTAAAAAGCCAAGTGGTCTGCATAGTTGCCAGTGAAAAATAGCAGTTTCCTGCCTCGTGGCTGCCCCTTCTGATTTCTCCTTAGCTTATGTTTTTATTTCTTGATTTTTCATTTTTAGATGTTATTTTCACCTTCCTTTGAAGTAAATGAAATTTAGCTTTCTTTACTCACCTGCCCCAATACCACACAAATGCACATTTCCGCTTCTCTCGTCTTCATAGTCTGGTTACATTAACATTTGGAGTTAAATCAATATTCACTGTCTATATTGTCGTAACTTTGTTAACTGTTATTTACAACTGCACATAATATATACTAGACTTCTCTTTCTGGGATAACTTTGTATGTGGTCGTGGAGCAGTTGCTCATTTTTGGCTTGCTGAATTTCTGTTCATCACTAATTTTCCCTGAAACTCTCTCACAGGACTATATATGTTCTCCCAGACTTACCAGACAAGCTTGCTTGGTTTTTCTTTTCTTTTCCTTTTTTTTTTTTTTTTTTTTTTTGGCCCATGAAAACATCCCTCCTGGAGCCTTTTATCCCATTACTCAGTCCCTCAGTCTAGGCTGATTGCTCTCTAGATCTCCAGCACCTTCAACTCTTCCCCCTCATTTTGGAAATTCTCTTCATTGCCTCCAGCATGAGTAGGATCCTTCTTTTTGGGATGCCCTGTGTACTCCCTGTTTTGTAGTAGACATCTTTGGTAGCTTTCTGAGCTAGAGTGGAAGTAAATGTTTTGAGACATTGATATGGAAATGCTCTTATTCTACTCTTGCATTTGATTGATAACTGAAATTTTAGTCTGTAAATGATTTTTTCCCATAATTTTGGTAATATCACACCATTGTCATCTAAGCAGAAATGCTGCGGTGATATCTGATTCTAGTCTGACAGTTCTTAACATGCATTTTGTTTTGTCTGTATTCTTTCTGGATGCTTTTACACGTAGAACTTACCTAGTATTCAGTTTTCACATCGACTTGTCTGGGAGTGGATTCTTTTTCTTTCTTTGCTGGGGGCACTTGTTGGGGCTTTTCAAACATCAGGGAATGCCCAAACATTTTTCTTATTATTTCCTCGATGGTTCTCATTGCAGCTTAAACCCCAACCCTTTTCTCTATTCTCTTTCTAGATTTATTGTAGTTCTTGAACCTTCTTTTTCATTTCTGACCTTCTCTTTCTCATTGTCCATGTACGGATTTCTTCCAGGCCACTTCTTGATTTAAAAGAAAATAATTTCCAAGAATTCCCTTTCTTGTTGTTCTGAATGCTCCTACTTTATAGCATCCTTCTCTTATTTCATAGATGTAATCTGTTCTCTCTATGAGAATATTACTGGTTAATTGTAGGTTTTGTTTTAAATTGTTTTCTGCTTGTCACAGTATTTGTTCTTTCCTCATTTGGTGGCTAACCTTTATCAAGACTGCAAAATATTCAACAGATTTCATAGAAGCAAGAAATAAAAATTCTTTTTTTAAAAGTCATATTTTATAAGTGTGATATCATTTAACTTCATTGTGAATTAAAATAATCTTGCATAAACAGAGAAACACTTAAAAGTGGCTTTAGGTAAGCTTAAAACTTAAATCATATTTAGTCAAAATGGTTTAGGGAGAGAAACCTATAGGCAAAAAATTACTTATAGTGCCTTAGACACCAATCAGTACATTTTACAGAGGGAATCAAGAGTATTGGTTAATATTGTGGGTGAATTAAGAGAACGTTGGTAAGAAGAGATATATATGGAGAGAATGTATATGCGTGTGTTTGTGTGTATATGCGGGTGTGCATATATGTGTGTAATTGTATGTTTGTTTATGTGTCTTGTATGTATATTTTTCTCATATGGTAAAGTATGTATGTCTTCTATATATTTTATATAAATAAATCTCCCAGAATATGTTTTACTTATATCTCTTTCCCCCTGTCGTATAGTACATTTATGTTAGCTACTATATATAATGTCTATGTATTATAGGCATTATAATGTAGGGACTTTGGAGCCAAATTGCCTATATTAGTTGTGTGACCTTGTGACCTTGGGCAAGTTCTTTGCCTCTTGAGCTCAGTTTCATTGTTTGTAAAATAGAGACTACTGGTACTTTTCTATTAGGATTATTATGAATATTAAAGAAAAAGCACTTAGAACAGGGCCTGTTCCGTAAGTGCTATTTATAAGAGTTAATTACCTCTATTATTATTGTTAGGTATATCTATGTATTTACTTTTATCTGTAGTGTGTATGCATAAATGTGTGTGGGTATATATACTCACATATATATCTCCAATAGAAGCAAGAAAATACTATTTTTTAATCATGTTTAAATAAAGTATTGATGGCATTTAACTGCATTATGAATTAAAATAACCTTGCATAAACATTGGCTTTCAGAAAGTTTACAATATATATTGACATATACAACTTTTCTACTATATTATGTTTTTTCTCCTCTAGCTAGATTCATATTTTTCCTACATCATATATATATTCTCCTTTATTATATAAATATATTTCTCAATAATATAGACATTTCCCTTACTAATTACATATGTAGCTTCCTTACTATTTATCTATTTAATCTTCCCTATTGAATATTATATACCTTTACCTGCTATTTATTATGTATTGTATATCCTACTATATATCCTACTATATGTTCTCTCTCTATATATATAATGTATATAGAATCTATAATATATATAGAATGTATATACTTATATATAATATGTATAGAGAACATATAGTAGGATATATAGTGTATATATATATATATGATATATATATAGTATTGCCTACTTTATGTATAATCCCTCTAAAACACAAGCTCCTTGAGGTCTTGAATTTTGTCTTGTTTATTACTATATTCTCAGAGTAGAGCCTTGCACATAGTAAATATTCAATAATATATATTGCATATACATCTTATATATTTTATGTACCATATACTTTATAGCTTGCTGATATTATCTTCTGTATTTCTAATATATATTACCTACAGTGTATACCCACGTTTTATGTATATTGTTTCCTATAAACTTATCTCCTAATCTATATTATATATAACTCCTTATGATATATCTCCTGCTATATAATGTTTTTGTAGTCTTGCTTCTTCTACATAATTTGAGTGTTAATTTCCTTTAAATATATCTCTTTCCATCCAGACTTTTTAAGATTTTAATATTCTCATTTCCTAATTCCTTAAATGTTCTTGAAAAAACATGATTTTTGAGTGTTCTCTTATGTGAATGGGCTATATGTTATTTAACCTTTTCCCTAATTTGCTTGTTTGTTTCTTAAATTCCACATATGAGTGAAATCATATATTATTTATCTTTCTCTGACTTATTTTACCTAGCCTTTTACTCTGTAACTCCATCCATATTGTTGCAAATGGCAAGATTTCATTCTTTTTATGGATGAATAATATTCCAGTGAATGTATATACCACCTCTTCTTTATCCATTCATCCACTGATGGACACTTGAGCTGCTTCCATAATTTGGCTATGGTAAATAATGCTGTAATAAACATAGGGGTCCATGTATCCCTTTGAATTACTATTTTTGTCTTTTTGGGTAAATACCCAGTAGTTTCATTATTGGACTGTAAGGTAATTTTATTTTTTAACTTTTTGAGGAACCTCCACACTGTTTTCCATAGTGGCTGCACTAGTTTGCATTCCGTGGTGGGTTTTTTTCTCTCTCAGTTTTGAACATTACTGTGAGGACTGTTCATTTACATGAATCTTTTTGGAAATCTAGATTTTTTTTTTTTTTTTTTGGATGAAGACCTGAAAGTTCAATTCTTAGAAATCAAAAGGTACTAAATTTTTTTCCCAATATACGGCAATTTCCAAATTGTATCCTGTGAAGATTTATGCAGTTTGTACTCTGCTGAATATTAAAATGCTCATTTTATGGGACTCTGACTAAAATTCTCCATGAGCTTTTAAAAACATTTTTACAATTAGATATGTGAATAAAATGCTATCTTTGGTTGTTTTGATTTGCATTTCTTCTAAAACATATTTCTGAAGTACTTAAATATTTCCCTTCCTTCATCTACTACCCCCACTCAAAATAATAAAATTGTACACATTTTCTAAACACATTTCTCAAGCTTCCCACCTTAACATTGTCTCCAGATCAGCCTCACTTCTGTCTTTGTGTCTGTCTGTCTTTCCTATCTAAGTATGTATAAAAGGGACCAAGAAGAACCATTTGTACTGGAGAGCAGCTGCAGTAGAAGCTATTGAATGAGAGATTTGAGAGCCAAGCTGACCTTGATTTGAGACAAAACCTGAGCACGCCTTGGCTTTCTCCTCCATAAACTGGGGGGTGGTGGCACTGTGCATGTAGGGCTGCTATGGGAACTCCGTGAGATCCCTGTAGAAAACCTCTTGAGCAGTGCTTCTAGCTGCTGCCTGCTTTTTCTTCTCAGATTCACCATGGGCTCATCTTGGTCTTTGAGGCTCATATGCTGACCACCTGTGAACTTTCATAACTATTGCAAATAATAGTCTCAAATTTCTGTCCCCTATACATTGTGTTTAATAGTTTAAATCCCTGTACAAGTAGGTGGGGACACTTTGAGAAATGTAGGAGCTGCTAGGTAATACCTCTGTGTGTTTTTCTGATTTAACTGGCATTTAAGCTGATCATGCTTTCTTTCCAAAAGTGTTCTGCCCTGTTTTTTAATATCCACCGCCTCTCTCTCCATATATATGTGTATATGTATAGATAGTTGCTCAACTGTTCTCTCTCCTTGGCGTCCATTGCAATTTTTCTTTTAACCTTTTAGGCCTGTGAAATAGTTTTCTTTTACAAAAGAAAAATTTAAATCCTCTCCTGTTAGTGTGGCTGCTACAAGTAGAATAACATAACTTCATGATATAATTTGTCTAGAAACTAGTTTTTATGGAGGATTTACTTCACTGGTATCTTTGAAACTAGAATGTCTGACAGCCAGGAGCAAATATTTCTAAAGATTTTTAAAAACTAAGGCCGTTTTCTTGGAACCAGTCCGGTCAGAAATGTTAATTTCTTACTGTGTCTACCTTAAACTTTTTCCTTAGAGTCTGTAGATGTGATTGCTGTATACAGAATATAGAATTCATAATATTCTCCACACACTTCTCTGGCAATAATACTCAGACCTAAGAAGCAACAAAAAATTTTGTTGGTGCTTGTATGGTTTCCTTTTCTATTTTTCTACTGAAATCTTAAAAATTAATTAGTAGGGATTTTATGTTGTATGCTGCTACATACTGTTTCTTTTCATTAATATGTTAACATTGCATTTTCTAGAACACTGGAGTTCCTGATGAGACACTTGTCTCTTCTAGCTGACTATTGTTCCATCACCAATATGCATGCAAAAAACCTAGCAATTGTTTGGGCCCCAAACCTGCTAAGGTAAGTTGCATTTGACTTAAGACCTTAAGTATAACTAGTCATCTTAAACCAAAGTCTAATTCATCAGTGTTCCTTGAGGACAGTTTTTTAAAAGAAAATTCACCTGCCGTTTTTATGAGCATCTCCCTGAAAGAGGCAAGTGGGGCTTGGCCAAAGTATTAAAGTATGCTTTCTTCCTCTGGTCTGTTTGGGGTTTACACGTTTAAAAAAAAATAATGCCCTATAAGGCTGCTGTCTTTGGGATTCTCTGAAGGTAATGTTGGTTCTCCCACAGATCAAAACAGATAGAATCCGCCTGCTTCAGCGGAACAGCAGCTTTCATGGAAGTGAGAATTCAGTCTGTGGTGGTTGAATTCATCTTGAATCACGTAGATGTCCTTTTCAGTGGGAAAATCAGTGCTGTCATTCAGGACGGGGCAGGTATGGCTCACACAGATTTTGTTTACAAGGAACATGGGTAAACTTCCAAAGGCATGGAAAATTGCATTTCTCATCTCAATGGAATAAATCTGTCTTTGGTAGAAAGCAGGTAATTTATGTCCACTTCTCAAAATGCATGGTGTAACGGTTTTTTTGTGTGTGTTCAGTATTTAGTGAATACTACATTAGACCTATTATGATCTAAGTTTATGACACATTAGAAAATATATCATGCCACCTATTATTGATGCATATAAAGTTATATAATATGGAACAGTGAAAGAAAAAATTTTTTCCAAATATAGGATATCTCAGTGATAGCAGGCCTTGCTTGGTATCTTTTAAGAAAGGAAAATAGCTACATTACTTAAGGAATTTAAATACGTGTGTGTGTGTGTGTGTGCGCGTGTGTATATGAGTGTGATTGTTAACATCCTGGTGTGTCTCCTCCTTTTCCTCATTCAGTATAAAGCCCTATTATTTATACTGTTTTTGGTCATTTAAAAGACTTAATGAAGAAATAAAAGAGCACAGATAGGTAGATAGATGGAGATTGATGTACACACACTCACACAGATTTATATTTTTTACCTATCCCAAAAATCTTGACTCTTTTCATCGCCTTTCTTTCTTTCTAAAGCTTCTCTCTCAAGACCCAAGTCCCTGCTGGTTTCATCTCCGTCCACCAAGCTGCTGACATTAGAAGAAGCCCAGGCACGAACTCAAGCTCAGGTCAACTCTCCAATTGTGACTGAAAATAAATACATTGAAGTAGGAGAAGGACCTGCTGCACTTCAGGGAAAGTTTCATACCATAATCGAGTTCCCACTTGAAAGGTAAAATTCATTAAATCCTCTTCAGTGATATGATTTTCATGGTGTTCATTTCTTTTTTTTACGGTTGTATTCTAATACTACTATATTGATTTTGGGCTAGTCCCAGAAAAAAAACATTCATTTGATTATAGGTGATATCTCATAGGGAATGATACAAATGATTTTTTAAAAACATTACAGCATCATGTTATTTTTAAAGAAGTTTATTTTAAAGAAGTTTATAATAAAGTTGAAATTTATTATAAAAGGCAAATTGTTGGGAAAAATAATACACTTCCACCGTATAGGATGTGATTTTTCTCTCTGAGATATGGTGTCTAGAAATTTATTTAGAAATAAGCTGGGCATCTAGGTGACTCAATTGGTTAAGCATCTGACTTCAACTCAGGTCATGATCTCGGGGTCCTGGGATCAAGTCCTCTGTTAGGCTCCACAGTCAGCAGGGAGTCTGCTTGTCCCTCTGCCCCTCCCCTGCTCATACTTTCTCTCTCTCTGTCTCTCATTCAAAGAAAAAAAGAAATGGCTTGGAATAACTTATTCAAGAAATAAAGAATGGATAATGACTTGTTTGACACTGACTCCATATTAAGTTTAGAATAGACCAATACTTCTCATAGTGCTATCTCCCAACCAGCATCAAGAGATGAATGCATACTATTCCTGTGTGTGTGTGTGTGTGTGTGTGTGTGTGTGTGTGTGTGTGTGTGTGAGAGAGAGAGAGAGAGAGAGAGAGACATCCGTATGCATTCATGTCTTGATGGACACTTAGGTTGCTTCCATATCTTGGCTATTACAATAATGCTGCAGTGAACATAAGGGTGCATATAGTTTTCAAATTAATGTTTTTGCCTCGTTTGGGTAAATACCCAGACGTGGAATTACTGGATCATATCATAATTCTATTTTTAATTTTTTGAGGAACCTCCACACTGTTTTCCCTAGTGCCTGCACCAATTTATATTCCCACCAGCAGCACACGAGGGTTCCCTTTTCTCCAGTGCCTTACCAACACTTATTTCTTCTCTTTTTCATTTTAGCCATTCTGACTGGTATGAGGTGATATGTCATTGTGGTTTTAATTTCCTTTTCCATGATGATGAGTGATGCTGAGCATCTTTTCCTGTGTCTTTTGGCCATCTGGATATCTTTTTTGGAAAAATATCTGTTAAGGTCTTCTGCCTCAATCAGATTATCTTTTTGGTGTTGACTTCTGTGAGTTTTTATATATTTTGGATATTAAATCCTTTATTGGCTATGTCGTTTGCAAATATGTTGTCCCCTTCAGTAAGTTATCTTTTGTTTCGTAGATGGCTTTGCTGTACAAGGTTTTTGTTTGACGTAGTCTCAATTGCTTATTTTTGCTTCTCATGCCCTTGCCTGAGGAATATTCAGAAGAATATTGCTACTGCCTATGTCCAAGAAATTACTGCATATATTTTCTTTTAGGAGTTTTGTGGTTTCAAGCCTTACATTTAGGTCTTTATTCTGAGTTTATTTTGTGTATGGCATAAGAAAGCTGTCTAGTTTCAGTCTTTTACATGTAGCCATCCACTTTTGTCAACACATTTACTGAAGAAACTGTCTTTTCATTGTTGCATGTTCTTGCCACCTTTCTCATAGATGAGTTGACCATAGAAGCATAAGTTTATTCGTGGGGTGTCTTCTGTTCCGTTAAACTCTGTTTCTTTTGGTGCCAGTACTGTACTGCGTCATTTACGGCGTAGTTTGACATCTGGGAGTGTGACTCCTCCATCTTTGTTCTTTCTCAGGATCGCTGTGGCTGTTCAGGGTCTTTTGTGGTTCCTTACAAAGTTTAGGATTTTTTTTCCTAGCTCTATGAAAAATATGGTTCGTATTGTGATAGGGATTGCACTGAATCTGTAGATTGCTTTAGGTAGTATGGATATGTTAACAGTATTAGTTCTTCCAATCATAAACATGGTGTGTCTTTCCCTTTGTTTGTGTCATCTTTAATTTCTTTCACTAATGTCTTATAATTTCCAGGGTACAGGTGTTTCATGTCCTTGGTAAATTTATTCCTAGGTATTTTATTTTTTTTTGATTCAATTGTAAATGGAATTGTTTTCTTAATTTCTTTTTCTGCCAATTGTGCTGGTAGTGTAAAAAATGCAAGATATTTCTGTATATTAATTTTATATCTGCAACTTACTGAATTCATTCATTAGTTCTACTAGTTCTACTAGTTTTTTGGTGGAATCTAGGATTTTCTATGTATAGTGTCATGTCATCTAAAATAGTGACAATTTTACTTCTTCCTTGCCAATTCAAATGCCTATTATTATTTTTTTTTCTGATTGCTGTAGCTAGCACTTCCAGTACTATGTTGAATGAAGGTGGCAAGAGTGCATCCTTGTCTTGTTCTGATCTTAAAAGACAAGTTTTCACCCTTTCACCATTGACTGTGATGTTATCTGTGGGTTTGCCACATATGGCCTTTCTTATGATGAAGTATGTTCCCTCTCAACCCACTTTCTTGAGACTTTTTAATGTTGAATTTTGTCAAATGCTTTTTCTCATCTGTTGAGATGTTCCTCTGATTGTTATTCTTCATTTTGTTAGTGTGGTGTACCATGTTGATTGATTTGTAAATATTGAACCATCCTCCCATCCCTGAAATAAATCTCACTTGATCTTGGTAAATGATCCTGTTAATGTGTTGTTGAACTCAATTTGCTAATATTTTATTGAGGGTTTTGCTTCCATGGTCATCAGAAATATTGGTGTATAATTTTCTTTGTTTTGTATCAAGGTAAGGCCGACCTTGAAGAATAGATTTGGAAACATTCCTTCCTTATTTATTTTTTTGGAATAGTTTGAGAAGGATAGGTATTAAGTATTTCTTGATTTTTTTCATCAAAGATTTATTCGTTAACTTAAGTGGAGTGTTTAAAATCCCTTACTATTATTGTATTACTTTCAATTTCTCTCTTTATGTTTGTTAATATTTGCTTATAGGTGTTCCTTTTTTGGTTGCATAACTACTTACAATTGTTACAACATGTAGTTGGATTGATTCCTTTTTATTTCATAATACCCTCTTTGTCTCTTGTTAGTCTTCATTTTAAAGTCTGTTTTGTCTGATGTAGGTGCTGCTACCTCAACTTTTTTTTGGCTTCCATTTGCATGAGATATCTTTTTCTATTTTTTCACTTTAAGTTTACATGTGTCTTACATGTGAAGTGACTGTCTTGTAGATAGCAAGACTGTCTTGTAGGTCTTGTTTTTTGATTCAGTCACCCTATGACTTTTGACTGGAGCGTTTAATCTATTTACATTTAAAGCAGTTATTGGTAGGTATGTGCTTTATTGCCATTTTGTTAATTGTTTCCTGGTTATTTTTGAAGTTCTGTTTCTTCTTCTCTTGCGATTTAGTGACTTTCTTTAGTGTTATGCTTGGATTCTTTTCTCTTGTGTGTGTGTGTAATTATTACAGGATTTGGTTTGTAATCACTGTGAGGTTCATACATAATATCCTATGTATATAGCAGTTTATATTGAGTTGATAGTCACTTAAGTTAAAACGCATTCTAAAAGCACTGTGTTTTTACTCTCTCCTCCATTTTATGTATATGGCATCATATTTTACATCCTTTTATTTGTGAGTCCCTTAAGTGATTTTTTAGTTACAGTTGATTTTACTTTTTTCTTTTAACCTTCACACGAGCTTTATTATTTTTTTAAGATTTTATTTATTTGAGAGCATGAAAGAGAGAGAGAGCATACAAGCAGGGGGAGAAGCAGAGGCAGAGTGAGAGGGAAAAGCAGACTCCCCACTGAGCAGGGACCCTGATGTGAGACTCGATCCCAGGATCCTGGGATCATGACCTGAGCCAAAAGTAGATGATTAACTGACTGAGCCACCTAGGCGCCAGTACTAGCTTTATAAATGATTGATCTGCTATCTTTGTTTGCTTTTACCCATGATATTTTTTCCTTTAATAATTTCTGCTCTAGTTATGGCCTTTTCTACTAAAAAAAAAGTCTTTTTATCATTTCTTGTATGACCGGTTTAGTGATGAACTGTTATAACTTTTGTTTGTCCAGGAAACTCTTTATCTCTTCTTTGGTTCTGAAAGATAGCCTTGCTAGGTAGAATATTTTTGGCTATAGATTTTCTCCTTTCAGCACTTTGAATATATCATTTCACTTCTTTCTGGCCTGATAAGTGTCTGCTGAAAAAACAGCTGATAGCCTTTTGGGGTTTTCGTGGTGTGTAACTATTTGTTTTTCTCTTGCTGCTTTTAAAATTCTCTCCTTATTTTTTAATTTTTCACGTTTTAATTATTATGTGTCTTGGGGTGGACCATCCTGGGTTCATCTTTTGGGGGGCTTTTTATGCCTCCCAGACCACCTCGATATCTGTTGTATTCCCCGGGTTGGGGAAGTTCTCAGCTGTTATTTCTTCAAATAAGTTTTCTGTAACCCTGACCCCTTTTCTCCTTTTGGGACTTACTCTCAAATGCAAATGTTAGTGTGCTGGATGTTTCCCAGAGGCCCCTCTACCTACCATCATTTTTTAAAATTCTTTTTTTCTTTATTTCGTTTTAGCTTAGGTGCTTTCTGCTCCCCTGTCCTCCAAATTGCTGATCCATGCTTCTGCATATCCTGATATGCTGTTGATTCCCTCTAGTGTATTTTTCATTTCAGTTATTCTGTTTTTTTGCTCTGTTGATTTTTTTTGAAAATTTTTTATCTCTTTGTTGAAGTTCTCACTGAATCCATCTGTTCTCCTTCGAAGTCCAGTGAGCATCTTTGACCATTACTTTGAACAGGCAAATTGTTCATCTCTGTTTTGTTTAGTTCTTTTTCTGAGGCTTTGTCCTGTTATTTCATCTGGAATGTATTCCTCCATCTCCTCATTTTTCTTTCTGTGTATTAGGTAGTCAGCTGTGTCTCCTGGTCTTAAAGTGGTCACTTTTTTAGAAGAAGGTTTTGTGGGGCCCAGTAGCACAGTCCCTCCTGGTCCCCAGAAGCAGGTGCTCCTGGAGTGTTCCCTGTGCGGGTTGTGTGTGTTCTCCTGTTGTAACTGGGCTGGGACTGCTGTGGCTGTGCTGCTGGGTGGGTATGGCTCTCAGTCCCGCTGCCTGCGGTGACCAGCCATGGCCACTGCAGGGCATCGCTGGAATTGGGTACGGCGGTCTGAGAGGCCTGGCTGTAGCTGCTGCAGGATTGTTGGGGGGGGGGGCGGCGGCAGCCCTCACTGCATGGTGTGCTGGTGTGCTGCTGGGCAGGGCTGCCTCCCCACCTCCCCTGGGAAGGAGTTTCCTTGAACAGGCTCCATCCTGACCAAGGCTGTCGGCTAGGTGCGGCAGGAGCCCCTTTGGAGGGGTGCTTGCAGGGACAGGTGGGTTCAGTGGGGCAGGTGTAAGGGGAACCCTGGCACAGGGTAAGTGGTGCTAGCAAGGTAGATGAGTAGTGTCAGAACCGGCTCCTGCAGCTGTTGGGCCAGCTGGGCTGAAGGAGGGCAAGAAAATTGATGCCTACCAGCATTTCCATGATTTCTTCAACAATTTCTTTACAGAGTAGCAGTCAAGAGAATGGATATTTGGATATGGCTATAACTGGGTTCCAACCCTGACTCCATCATTTACTAGTTTTATAACATTAAGGAAGTTACTTAAACTTTGTGTCATAATTTCCTCAGCTATAACATGAGAATAATAGTACTTACCTTGTACAGTTCTTTTTATTTAAATGAGCTACTACATAAGACAGCACATTGAGTGCCTGCCATTCAATTTATGTTATTATTTGAAATACTTTTCTTCCTTTTTGGTTTAATTCTGTTTACTCACGCACAAAAATGTTTTCTTTAACTCTTTTATTTTGGAATTTTGATAATTCCTACTTCCAACTATTTCTTATTCTTTTTTTTTTTTTAAAGATTTTATTTATTTATTTGACAGAGAGGAGAGAGATCACAAGTCAGCAGAGAGGCAGGCAGAGAGAGCGGGAAGCAGGCTCCCTGCCGAGCAGAGAGCCCGATGCGGGGCTCGATCCCAGGACCCTGAGATCATGACCTGAGCCGAAGGCAAAGGCTTTAACCCACTGAGCCACCCAAGCGCCCCAAATATTTCTTATTCTTATTTCACTGACTGTGAGGTTAGATCTAAATATAAAAATCTGTGTAAAAATTATCTTTGTGACTAGTAATTAATATTCAGACCTATACATTTTATTACCATGTCATGCTTTAGCTGTACAGTTCAGCTGTGCTGTGTAGACTGTGCAGTACCCACACACACACACACACACACACACACACACACATGTGTGCTACGTGTATGCACACATGTAGTGGGTGTGCATGCCACACACAACAGTGGGTGTGCATGCTACATGTATGCACACATGCAGCGGGTGTGCATGTTACACACGGCATAGCAGCAGATGTGCATGCTACACATGACATACAGCGGGTGTGCATGCTACATGCGTGCACACGTGCAGTGGGTGTGCGTGCTACACAAGACACAGCGGATGTGCGTGCTACATGTATGCACACGTGCAGTGGGTGTGCGTGCTACACAAGACACAGCGGATGTGCGTGCTACATGTATGCACACATGCAGTGGGTGTGTGTGCTACACAAGACACAGCGGATGTGCGAGCTCTCTGCACACATGCAGTGGGTGTGTGTGCTACACAAGACACAGTGGATGTGCGTGCTACCTGTATGCACACATGCAGTGGATGTATGTATACACAGGTACTGTTCCAGCTGTGCCTTCTCTAGGCTCTTGAGTTCTTTCCATCATTTGTTCATTTCCTCTAAATAAAGACAGCCCTTTGGAAATCTTGAGACAGATTACTCTCTCTCTCTTAGGAGGAGGCCTCAAAATAAAATGAAAAAATCTCCCGTGGGCAGCTGGCGTTCCTTTTTCAACTTGGGGAAGTCGTCATCTGTTTCTAAGCGGAAGTTGCAGCGGAACGAAAGTGAGCCTTCTGAGATGAAAGCCATGGCTCTGAAAGGTTGGTGCTCCCTGCTGTCCTGGGTGGGGCTGTCAGAGCGGCTGGCATGGCCGGCCACACCCCTCCTCTCATGCACCGGCTCTCTGCTCTCGATGTGCATCAGCACAGTGTGTCCACAGCCGTGCACTGCCCGTGAACTGTCGTCTTCTACCAATTCTTCATCCCCAAACGTGGACATAAATACATGGGGAATATGTGGACGTATTCACATATTCACGTATACACTGTGGATACATGTATCCACATGTATGTGTAAACACATACATGTTTCCACAGTGTCTTGTGGAGGCTGCAGATTTTATAGAGTGGGAATGTGGTTAAAGTTCATAACATAGTTTGCGCATTGTTAATAAGAAATAACTGCTGTAGTGTTTAAATTTATTAATCTTTATTTTTACAGATTTAAAATGTGACAAAACTGTGTTTTAAGATGCCTTTTAAGTTTTTAACTCTTATAACCAAGGAATCTGTCTTTTTACAGGATGACTCATTGATGAGAGTATCTTATTGCATCAAGTAAATCTATTGTTGTTGTAAATACTACTCTTAAAAATAGTTTAAAAACCATGATATTGACAGCCTCTGAATTTAGGAAGGATAATAGTGCTTGGATGTTAGAAATACAACGTTCAGTTCATTTAATTCATCATTCAGTTTGCAGTCATGTACTAAGCATGTGCTAAATATTTTGAGGGCAACCTCTCAGAAAATTAAGATACTGGTCCTGCCTTCAGAGACCTAATCGGGAAATTGTATGTGTAAGAAAATAAATTTCATGCAGAATCCTACCAATTGAAATAGATATTTGTGTGAGGCATTTATGGTAGATTACTTACTTGTCGATTACTAGGGGGAAGAGGGCTAGTGGTCAGAAATCTACCCTGTGACTTGGGTCTTGAAATATAAGCAGAGATTCACGTGATCACCAAGGGACTGAGAAGGGTGTTTCAGGACATGGGAGCAAAGTGTGTGCTCATGTGTGAAGCAGGGAACTTGGCTGGGTAGATCGTGGTTCAAAAAGAGGTTTAGGTCATCAGGTGCCTTGTGTGCTTGCCAAAGAGTTTTGGTTTTGTCCTGTGTTCCGTTGGGGGTTATCCTGTGGCTTTAATATGTAGCATGGCTCCATTTAGGGTTGAGAGAGAGGACTTCAGCAGCAGTGCATACGGATATTCGGGGAGAGATAAGCCTGAACACTGGACAGTTACAGGTGGACGACCATGGAGCAATGACTGTCTGGGATAAGCAGTGGCAGTAGGTGAGGGAAATAGATTGGAGAGGTATTTTGGAAGCAGAATCTACAAGGTGGGGTAACCAAATGATCGTGAAGGATGAGAAAAAAAGAGGAGCAAAGATAATTTTCAGGTTCTGATTAAATGATTAGGGAGATGACAGTGCCATTATTCACATAGGGAGTAACAGTTTGGGGAAGAAAAGTGATGTGTTTATTTTGGACAGTGAATTGGACATGCCCAAGAGGTGCTCAGTAGTATGGGTCTGGAATTCTAGAAATACAGATTTGTAAGTCATCAGCAAACCCTAGAAATAGAGTTTATGGAAAAGCCTGTTGAGTGAGAGAAGTAGGTTGTGAGCTGAATCCTGAGAAAAGCTGTGTTAAAAAGACTGAAAAAGCCAAAGTTGTCATGAAAGTAAGAAGAAATGATTAAAAAGATAGACAAAGAACAAAAAAGATGAGCACTGTCCCCAGAAATAGTGGAGGAGGGGTTTGAAGAGAAAGCATCACCAGTGTTGAATACGTCCAGGAGGCAAATGAGGATGATATTTAACAAATAAGATCCAACATATGTAATCAGTGCACTGTGTTAGTTTCCTAGGAAGGCCATAACAGAGGGCCACAAATTGGGTGTCTTAAAGCAACCAACTTATTTCCTCACAGTTCTGTAAGCTAAAAGTCTGAAATCAAGGTGTCAGCAAGGCCATGTTCCCTTCAAAGGATCCAGGGAAGAATCCTTCCTTGCCTCTTCCAGCTCCTGGTGGCTCCTGGCATTCCTTGGCTTGTGGTAGCATCACCCCAGTCTCTGCCTCTATGTTTCCTGGCCTTCTCCTCCATCTTTCTGGGTTTTCTCTGCTGAAAAGGACACCCTAAGTGGATTCAGGGCTCACTCTAAATCTAGCGTGATATCATCTTAAGCCGTCATGCTGGCCTTTACAAAATAAAAAAGGAAGATGTTTTAAAATTCATCTCTATTCTCAAGTTGATAATCCTTGAGAAAGATATTTCACATAGGAAACCACGTGAAATCAATACAGCACCTTATATAATATGCTGCTTAAATTGAATATGTACAGCTAATCACCCTTGGAAGTTTAAGTATGTGTAGAGAAAAACACTGTTCTTTCTCTACGTATGTAGCAGTAGCACTGGATAGAACCTCACACTGTTTGGTTTTAATTCTCCAGGTGGCAGGGCAGAAGGAACCCTCCGTTCAGCTAAAAGTGAGGAATCTCTTACTTCTCTCCATGCTGTCGATGGTAAGACTAAAAGCATCAGTCATTTTATTCTGTATTTCACAAAAGAACACAACAGTTAAGTATATTTGATAAATACATATTTACTAAATAGGCTACAGACTACCATTCCCAAACAATAATATCTATTTGGTATTGTCCATTGATGTCTTCATATGGTTCCAGTCTCTAATTTCTTCACTGTTGACATGATTGTTATTCAGTGTACATAAAAATGGGTAAAATGTTTTAAGCTAACCATTTATATTTATTAATGCCCAGTAGAAAATGATGTTATTAGTATTTATTTCTTCAGATTTCATGAAAGCACAATTTTATAAAGTATAAGATTAAGCAGTTTTGATACTCACATCAGTAGTCTTTCGTCTTGTAAGTGGCTTAACCTGACATTAAATTTCGTAGACCAGATTGATTATGGGCAGTCCCCATCATATGAAGATACGATCCTTCATACAAGGAGAAGAAAACTTAGAAGTGAATCCTCTTAAAATGGGGACCAAAATTTTAATAAAAAATATAAAAACATTTGATTGCAACTTGACAGACAAAACTAAAAATTATGAAAATAAGGTTTTTTTTAGCCCCTACTTAGCAAAAGTCAGGTTATATATAGTTGTAATTATGTACTAGTTTTTAGAGTGAACAAAGGATTACTTCAATTGGAAGATCTAACTTTTTTGACAAAACCTTGTTACAATAGTAAATTGGACATCCTTCACTTTATGTTTGGCTTATGCAGCAAGATTGTAAAAAAGGCCCTTTCTGGGGCACCTGGGTGGCTCAGTGAGTTAAAGCCTCTGCCTTCGGCTCAGGTCATGATCTCAGGGTCCTGGGATCGAGCCCCGCATCGGGCTCTCTGCTCAGCAGGAAGCCTGCTTCCCCCTCTCTCTCTGCCTGCCTCTCTGCCTACTTGTGATCTCTCTCTCTCTTAAAATAAATAAAATCTTTAAAAAAAAAAAAAAAAAAAAGGCCCTTTCTACAAAAATGACCAGAAGCTACATTGATTTCCCATGAGCTTTTCTTCATCTGTTGATACTGGGATTATTTTTGTTTGAGGTATCCTGGGGTGTCATCGTCCTGGTCGATTTCTCATCTTCATTTATTAACTCTTCTAACTGGCAGATCCTCATCAACTGACAGCTCTGCTTATTTCAGCAAGTCCTCACACATCCCTTTAGTTGGGTGTCTGACATCTTAAGGGTTTTCCGAGATTCTCCATTTCACTGCAGTTAAGAGAATGGTTCACAGATACAATGAAGTGGGTTGAGTAGATGCCAGGATTAAGTAGAAAATAATGTTTTAGTAGAGATTAATTGTATAAGTAGTCAATGCATTAGTGAATGTATTTATGTTGAGGCCATTTCTGCCTCTTTAGAGCACATTTTCACCATGGCGATTCTAATAATTGAAATAGAATGCTGAGCTGGAAGACTTCTGTTACCAGTTGGATGTGTGGCAATATCATAAAATTGTGTAACAATCTACTCTTGAAGGACTCTGCCTGAGAGACTTAAAGCCAATTCTTATTAGAGGGGAAAAAAAAAAGGAATTGTTCTAAGTATCTGAAAAGAATCCTATACCAAGTATGTGTAAATACTTTATGGGATTGTAGAGATTTTTCAGTTGACATATTTACTCTTTAGAAGTGTGGGTGTTAGGAGAATTTTTCCCCACCAAAAAAACCCTTCTGCTGTGGTATATCCAAAGTACTATTTAAAGTGGTTAATTCTATCTTAGAAATCATGTGTGAAATCAGTGATACAATAAGACAAAAAGAAAGAAATCTTGCCCAAAGTCACAACAAGAGTTAATGTTGGACTAGTCATAGAGTCTAAGAGTTCTGAGTCCTTTTTCCTGTTGAAACCATCAAAGGCTGCATTCTCCCCCTGATGATATCAGATGTTTTTGTTATTTAGTATTTGGTTCAGAAGTTCCATCCATTTGCCCCAAGAGACGGTTTCTGGAAAGAAAATGAGAAGTAACATTTCCTTGTGCTCTAGTCGTGCATTACTACTGTCCTAAGTAGGTGACTTTTCATGGTATTGTGTGTTATGCATCCTAGGCGTTCATACTTTAATGTTGTTACTGTTTTTTCCAGGTGATCCCAAGCTGTTCAGACCCAGAAGACCCAGATCAAGCAGTGACGCGCTGAGTGCCTCTTTTAACGGAGACATGCTGGGGAACCGCTGTAATTCCTATGATAATCTGCCCCATGACAATGAGAGTGAGGAGGAAGTGGGGCTGCTGCACATCCCAGCTCTCATGTCTCCTCATGCAGCTGAGGATGTTGACTTGAGCCCGCCGGACATTGGCGTCGCCAGCCTGGATTTTGACCCAATGTCATTTCAGTGCAGCCCCCCTAAGCCTGAATCAGAATGTCTGGAGAGTGGGGCTTCCTTTCTAGACTCATTAGGATACTCCCAGGAGAAACCAAGCTCCAACAAAAAGGATACAGAAGCAGGTGGGAGCCAATCTCAGACTCCAGGGAGCACTGCAAGTTCTGAAGCTGTCTCTCCTCTTCAGGAGAAACTGAGTCCATTCTTTACGCTGGACATGAGCCCAACGGAAGAGAAATCATCCAAGCCATCCTCATTCACTGAAAAGGTCGTCTATGCTTTCTCTCCAAAGATTGGGCGGAAATTAAGCAAATCACCTTCTATAAACATATCTGAGCCAATTTCAGTGACTCTTCCCTCCCGGGTATCAGAAGTCATCGGGACCGTGTCAAATACAGCAGCTCCGAATGCATCTTCTCCAACCTGGAGCAAAAGTGTGGAAGACAGTGAGGCTATCAGTAGACCCCCCACCCAGGTAGTAAAGATGAAAATAAGTGAGAGAGACGCCCAAGGAGGATGTGAGTGCGAAGTCCAGCCCCTAGAGCAGGGGACTGCTGCAGAAGTAGAGTCGCCAGGGAAAGAGGAGCAGGTCGTCGCAAGCAGTCAGAGTAAGGCTGTACCTTCTGGACAGACTCAGACAGGTACCATTTGTTTTCCTCCATTCTTTCCTTAAGCTAAGAGGGATCTTCAGTCCTGTATGCCATCTGTGCCTTTTAAGAAAGAAATTTGCTCCACAGCTAGCCTTTAATCAAAGAGAATGTTTTTCTGGGTGGTGCTGATGGCTCAAAGCCCTAAGTTAAAATCAATCCAACAGAAACCCCCCAAAGGGCCAGTAGTCCTGCTTCAGACTTTCATAAAGTCCCCTTTTGTCTTTGGACAATCACAAGTCCTGGATAATTTTTGCACAACTTCGTAGCTCTTGATTCTGTTTTCTAATAAAAGATATTATAGCCTTACAAGTTAACCAGCCAGCCTACACCATCAAATGTAAAAACTATCCTTAATAACAATCTGCAGGCGCTTGAAGCTTGTTTTCTGAGCAGTCTTTTCTGAGCCAGATGAGGGACCTGCTTTTTCCCCCCATCTCTGTAGCATTTCAAGAGGAGATTGCAATCTTTAAGCACTTGGTTTTAGTTTTCCTTCTGAACCAGATGTGTTTTCTCCAGCATTTGCATGTGGGACGGAAGATCATGGATTGCCATTTTGAAAAATGGAAGGCACCTGTTTTTTAGTGATCAAATGGGGAGTGTTTGGCTTTCCATATAGGATAACACAAGCTACCTTTTCACTCTCATTTTTTTTCCCAATTTCCCACCAGGAGCAGTTACCCATGACCCCCCTCAGGATTCCGTTCCTGTCAGTTCAGTCTCTCTTATCCCACCACCACCGCCTCCGAAAAACGTTGCCCGCCTGTTGGCGCTAGCGTTAGCTGAGTCCGCGCAGCAAGCCTCAACTCAGTCACTGAGGAGACCAGGGACTTCCCAGGCTGCTTACACAAATTACGGAGATGTAGCGGTGGCTGCAGCTGAAGAGAAACTGCCCAGTTCCTACTCTAGTGTTACTCTAGATAAAGCCTATTTCCAAACCGATAGGCCCGCAGAGGAGTTCCACGTCCAGAACAGTGGATCTGGGAACTGTGACCAGCCGATTCCAGATCCAGCCGCCATTGGGAACCCTGCCCATGCCAGTGCGACGGAGTCTGGGGAGCAGGCCGACTTCCCAGGGAATCATGCACATCGAACCTATTTACCTGGGGACCCAGACAAGGCCAGAATCACCTCAGTTCCCGTAACAGACTGTAAGTCTGATGATCACCTGAGTTTCCCTGAAGACCAGTCTGGGAAGACCAGTATGCCGACTGTCTCCTTTATGGGTCAGGACCGGTGTCAGCTTCATTTCTACAGTGGAGATCAGCCTCCTTCTCATCTCGGTGCAAGTGTGGATAAACCCCATCATCACCCTTCAGAACTTGCAGACAAATCGCCCACACCTTCCAATTTGCCTCGGGACAAAAGCTACCCTCCTTCTGGGTCCCCTAAAGAGAATCCCAGCACGGCCGCCATGGCCTACATGACAGCTGCTCCAGCTACGGCCGAGATGAGCAGCAGGGAAGCCGGCTGGGATGCGGTCGAACAAGCCACCACAGGCGATTTTGCGGCGGCCACCCTTCAGCGCCCTCCAAGAACTAATCGTCCCCTCCCCCCACCACCTTCCCAGAGACCAGCAGAGCAGCTGCCAGTCATGGGGCAGGTACAAGCAGCTACCAGTGTGGGACTGAATAATTCCCACAAGGTAAGAAGGGGAGGGAGTCGGGGAGACGAAATGTCCTTTTCCCAAAGGTATGTCACTTTTCAGCAGGGTGTGCTGTTACCCTTGAGTCAGATAGGACACCTCTCTGAAGTCCTGTGGCAGGTTTCCATGAAATCTTTCCTGTCTAAGGTCGGACCTGCCTTTGCCCTGATGCTGGTTTTTCTTTGAGGAAGGAGCAGTTATTCCGTGACTCTAGTTTATACCTGCTGCTTTTTCTTCCTAAAGCATCCGGGTAGTTTCTTCACAGTACTATAAGGAGATTGTGATCAAATACGTCACTTTGGGCTTCAGGTGTCAGGGCTGCGGGTTGGTCCCCCCATTTCCCCCCACCCCCTGACTCCATCACTGACTCAGTGTCACTTTGGGCAAGTCATTTAACCCACCCTCTGCCAGTGATTCACGTCTGCACAGTGAACATACTTTATTCTCAACACATTTGGAAGACTATCTGCCTTGCAGACTTTCTAGAAATATAAGAGTTGATGGTGTTTTAGGTCATTTTGTTATTTCCTTAGCATAAGCCAGAAGGTTGTTCTCTAATCAGGTTTGTGTTTTGATGAGAGAATATTGTATGCAGAATGCTAAGATTTCTTTCTAACTTTCTCAGATTTTAGAAAAATGCCCCACGTGCTTTATGGTCACTTTGAACTAAAAGTGAACTTTAGTTCTTCTAGAACTAAATAAGTTAGTTCTAAAGAACTAGAACTTCGATATCTAGACTTGAGTGGATGGTGCTGTTTGTAGCAGCTGCTTCCCAAGGATAGCGTATCAACAGCATTGCTGGGAGGGTCGTGTTTGGCGTCAGTTGCCACCCATCAGGGCGGCGTAGAGGGGATGTAGAGACAGTAACCGAGTGATTTGAATGGTGCCTCAGACCAGTGACTTCACTACCCTTCCCTAGATTGGGGGGCTTCACACTGCTCACTACATATAGCTGTGAGTCACTTCACAAATCTCTAGCTAGAATCAGCTCTCTTTAACAAAATGCTCTTGGTGCTGAGACCGGTAGGCTAGGTATATGTTTTTAAGCTTGACTATACTTTACACCTCTCTTTTCGTCTGCACACTAAGATGCTGTCATAGGCAACCTCATTGCACATTTAAAGCCTGTCATAAATTAGAACAGTTTCCCAAAGATGGTCGTGGCTGTGGTACCAGGGGGCACAGACCATTTCCTGGCAGTGCGGGTGGATTGGCCTCCTGTCGTGTCCAGCGCGACCACGTGTCTTGGGGAGTGTCAAGCTGCTACCCAACTAGCCTCAACTTGCAGGTTACAGATTGACTAGTGTTTGACTCCACATAGAGGGGCATGAAAAAACAAGCTCATGATATGATCTTCTTTCAATAGGTTCAAGTAGGCCCAGCTCCAGAGAGACCCCCTGACCCCAGAGCCACGGACGACCCTGCACCTGTCCTTGTCGGTGATGGCACAGCTGCTCAGTGTCCCGTCTCTGCCCCTGGTCTCCAGCCGAGTCTTCCCGAGAAGGTGCGGGAAGGTGCCAGGGCCCCTCCACTGCACCTGCGCGCTGACTCTGTCCCTGTGTACTCCTCCTGTGGCTTTCCCATGCCGGTTCCTCCCACCAGGACGATGGAGAGTAAAATCGCCGCTGCCCTCCACTCCAGCAGCGCAGATGCTCCCAGCAGCTCCAGTTACCATTCCTTTGTCACCGCTTCCTCAGCGTCCGTGGATGATGGTCTGCCTTTACCACTTCCCATCCCACAACCTAAGCATGCTTCCCAGAAAACAACTTATTCTACCTTTGCTAGGCCTGATATCACCCCCGAACCCTTTGGGCCGGAAAACTGTGTGCATTTCAGTATGACTCCCAACTGCCAGTACCGTCCCCAGAGCGTCCCTCCGCATCATAATAAACTGGAGCAGCACCAGGTGTACGGTGCCAGATCAGAGCCACCAGCCTCCATGGGACCTCGGTATAACACGTACGTGGCCCCGGGAAGAAGTGCGTCTGGACACCACTCCAAACCATGCAGCCGAATTGAGTATGTGTCTTCCCTGGGCTCCACAGTTAGGAGCAGTTGTTACCCTGAAGATATACCCCCATACCCTACCATCCGGAGGGTGCAGTCTCTCCATGCCCCTCCACCTTCTATGATTCGCTCTGTTCCCATTTCACGGACAGAAGTCCCCCCAGATGACGAACCAGCCTACTGCCCGAGACCCCTGTACCAATATAAGCCATATCAGTCCTCGCAGGCCCGCTCAGATTATCACGTCACTCAGCTCCAGCCTTACTTTGAGAATGGTCGGGTCCACTACCGGTATAGCCCATACTCCAGTTCTTCTAGTTCCTATTACAGTCCAGAAGGAGCCCTGTGTGACGTGGATGCCTACAGCACGGTGCAGCTGAGGCCCCTCCACCGCCTACCCAATCGCGATTTTGCCTTCTACAATCCTAGGCTGCAAGGAAAGAACGTGTACAGTTATGCTGGCTTGCTCCCACGTCCCCGGGCCAACGTGACTGGCTATTTCTCTGGTAATGACCATAATGTAGTCAACATGCCTCCAGCGGCTGATGTAAAGCACACATACACCTCATGGGATCTTGAGGACATGGAAAAATACCGAATGCAATCCATCCGGAGAGAGAGCCGCGCTCGGCAGAAGGTCAAAGGGCCTGTCATGTCCCAGTATGACAATATGACACCAGCCGTGCAAGATGACTTGGGTGGGATCTATGTCATCCACCTCCGTAGTAAATCAGATCCTGGGAAAACTGGACTTCTCTCGGTGGCAGAGGGAAAGGAGGGGCGGCATCCAACCAAGGCCATCAGTCCTGAGGGGGAGGACCGCTTCTACAGGAAGCATGCAGAGCCAGAGTTCGATAGAGCCCACCACCATGGAGGATATGGCAATGGGCAGTCAGAGAAACCCACTCTCCCTCAGAAGCAAAGTAGCCTCAGGAACAGGAAGCTTCACGACATGGGTTGTAGTCTCCCTGAGCATAGGGCACATCAGGAAGCAAGCCATAGGCAGTTATGTGAATCAAAAAATGGGCCACCGTACCCCCAAGGAGCTGGCCAGTTAGATTACGGGCCCAAAGGGATTGCAGACCCTTCTGAGCCAGTCAGCTACCATAACTCTGGAGGGAAATACATCACGTCGGGGCAGGAGTCTCTCAGACTGAACCACAAAGAGGTGAGGCTCTCCAAAGAGCTGGAGAGGCCTCGGGCTAGGCAGCCTCCTGCCCCAGAGAAACACTCCAGAGACTGCTACAAGGAGGAGGAACACCTCCCCCAGTCAGTAGTCCCACCCCCGAAACCGGAGAGGAGTCACAGCCTGAAACTCCATCATACCCAGAACGTGGAGAGGGACCCCGGTGTGCTGTACCAATACCAAACCCATGGCAAGCGGCAGAGCAGCGTGACTGTTGTGTCCCAGTATGACAACCTGGAGGGTTACCACTCCCCACCCCAGCACCAGCGAGGCGGCTTTGCAGGAGGAGCAGTGGGGACCTATGTGCCCCCTGGCTTTCCCCACCCGCAAAACAGGACATATGCTACGGCTTTGGGCCAGGGGGCCTTCCTGCCCACAGAGTTGTCTTTGCAGCACCCCGAAACACAGATTCATGCAGAATGAGCCCTGGAGCAATAGAGTTGAAGCAGCCTCTGCTGGACAGTGGACTGTTCTATTTTTTTCAGTAACCAAAAAGATTTAAAAAAAAAAAAAAAAGCTACAATCCTCCACCCCCGGACCACATTAAAAACAACAACCACCACCACCAAGAAAAATCACCATCTTTTTCCCCTTCCCTGCTTCATTACCATCTCTTCCATCTCTAGACTGTGATTTTTGTCATTAAAAGAGATCTGAAAGATTGTAAAGCACTGTGTTGAAAACCTAGTGAAGAAATTTGTCACAGACCACACTTGCCATATGGGGCTAATTTGTCAGAGCCTGAGGACTGCCTTTAACTGAATTTGAATTTAACCTTGTCCTTCTTAGCATTTGCTACCTAGTGCAAAGCAGTTTATGTCTAGTTCCTGGTAGGCTTTTGCATTTCTGTTGCATTTCTACTAACTTTCTCAGTAGCCATGCAGCCTTGCCCAGGTTAAACACTTGGTTTTTGTCACTTCATTCTCCCTGACTTTGAAGGGTCTCGTGCGTTTACATTAGAGCGGAGGAAATACTTCTCCCTTATCCTTCAGATGAGTCTGTCAGACAATTAGCACATTATAATTAAAAAAAAAAAAAAAAAGGAATGAAGACTTCAGGCATCTAATAAAGAGCCATCATAAAACGTCAGGCCATTTAGACCCAGGCTGAACCATGTTCTTTACATTCTGACTTCTCAGAGTCATTCCTTGCAGTTTAGCGGGCAGGCTGATGTTGACTGCAGAAGGGATTCTAAAGTCAGGAGTAAAGAAACTTCTTAGGCAGAAGTCCGTGAACTTCGTTAGCACCATAAAATCCTGTCAGTGCTTCTAACATCTTGCCTGCCTTCAGTTATTTTTTTTTTTTCTCAATAATATTTGGTAAATAGTAATCCTGGTAAAACATTTCACGCCATTTGTTCTCCTAAAGCAACTCCCCCCACCCCCCGCCAAATTGGGGTGAAAAAAAAAACCCATGACTTGACTGGATAAATACACATAATTTATCGTGATTACAAATTTACATGTTGATTTCTAATTCTGAACCAGAGTTCAGGTTTCTTGGGAACTCTTAAAGTAGCTATGAGTTATTGGTCAGTCAGCTGAAAGCCCCTCAACATTTACGCTCAGCGCACCACCCCATCTCAGCAGTCGGAATCCTGGGCCGGGACCATGTGCGCTCACAGTCTTACTGTAATTGCCATTTTTACACCAGCATTTCAGGTCTCGTCCTTACACGTCCGTGGGCATGTTACATATGTGGAATACCCTGGACTTCCTTTTGAAAGTCACTTTCCTGGTCAGACAGCTGTCTGGCCTGACTCCACTCCCATCTTCTCAGCACACACCCCCACCTTACCCCCCAACCAACCACATCCACACCAGACCCACCAGGCCGTCCTGTATTTACAAACGAGTTTAGATTGTCCTTGCATTCCATAACTCTCAATCATACTTGAGTTTTATACATTCACGTGTTTTAAAAGCTCAGTTTGTAGAAGACACTAGGAGAATTTCATTCCATTTACTGGATGATTGCTGCTCTGGCTTTTTAAAACTTGGAATTAACTTTTCTTTAGAGCAAAGGAAGAAATCTTTTAAGAGGCTAAATTCATGCTGCTATTATTGCTGTGAAGTTGTATAAAGATTAGGATTCATGCCAGTTTTTTTTTTTTTTATTTAAAAGAAAATCATATGATTGCATTTTAAGGGTTTATATTAGAAAAAAATAAAGTTTTAAGAACACATTTATTTATATGTGGAAATACTCTATTAAGTTTTCTTTTGTTTCCCCAGAGTTGATGAGAAGAGTTCCTTCAGTAAAGATCACAGTAGTCCGTGAAAGGTGACCCGTGAAAGGTCTGTGGTCATGTCTCTCCATGAAGCATGCAGACCCAATGGGCATAGAGTCACAGGGTTAGGGAACCTGATAGGATACTTCCTTTTAGCACATAAACACATCAGGTGCTATATACAGGAGTTGGATCCTTGGCGAATATGCAGCGCTTTTTTTTTTTTTTTTTTTTTTTTAAGCCTTAACCATCTTTGTGTCAAGTAGGCAACCCATGGCCCCTCTGAGATTACACACGCCCCGTAAGTCCTCACCAGCAGCATGGAGCATAGGAAGGAGCCAGTAAGATGAGGAGGTACAGATGGCATTAGTAACTGAGATCCCAGAAGGAAGACGCTGAAGGAGTCCTGTCCAGTTTTCATCTTTGTGGATTCGTGGTCACACACATTGTTCACTCTTGAACCTAAGTCTATTTTATGAATACAAAAGTTAATTCCTGTCCTATGGGCTTAGAAATATCAGGTGAATCTTTTGAGTACAGAATAATAACCCCAATTACTGGTATAATTGTGAAACACCAACTTTCGGTAAAATCCAGAGTTGTTTCATTAATGTATGCAGAGACAGCCTTAACTTTGGATTCGTGTTTTTGAGGGACTTTGCCTGTATCTTTCTCTTTCTAATCCTGGAGGATAGAAATTGCACGACGGGTCACTGTGAACCCGGTGAACTCGAACTCAACACAGTTCACCTTGTGTGGAACTTCACAGACAGTAATATTCAAATTATGATCAAGGAAATGGAGCTGCCTTATGTATCAAACCCATGATTTAATTCTATTGGTATTTTTATAACCATGCCTCCAGATTTTATTAATTTATTTTTGGGGGGCAAAACTCTGATGTCACAGTTTGGTTTGATTGAAACAAATATTCCCTAGATGTCCCTAGATGTCCAGCTTTGCTGGAACTTTGCTAACCACCCCAGAGGTGCCATTTTCTTGTTAATTTCATCTGAGACTTACTGCTTACTGTATTCAGTTTCCTTTTAAACATACAAGTCCCCAGGATGGTCCCATGGATAGGGCCTGCACGTTTTTATAATGGCAAAGCATTTTTTTTTTTAAAGTTAGGGTCAGGTTGAAAAATCGTAGGACTGACTCTGTCAGCAAGAGGGACCATCAGTTTGAGTGGGTACAGAAGGGTAGGAAACCACATTTGAAGCAGCAATGGATGCATATACAATGTAAATTGGAAATTTGCCCTTTGAGTTTAAAAAGGAGCCTGCAAAGTCCATCTATATCTGTTCCCAGCCCTGTTTGTCAGTCATCCTTCATTATGTTGGCAAAGTATCGTCTGAGCAGTGTGTGTAAGGAAATACTAATGAAAGCAAAAGTATGTCAGAAAGTTACTTCCAAATGGTTAGAGGCATGTGATTTTCAGTACTGTGTGTTATGGAAATGTCAGGAATGGTATATTTTAATGTCCGGGTGCACAGAGGGTCTTTTTTCCTTTTCTGATTAGTACTGTTAGTTTTCAAAGAATAAAACTGGTTGTTTTACAGTTTAGATTCTAAGGTAGCAAAACTTGATTTTTCAGCCATGACCTGCATGAGAGAAGCATCCTAGGAAGTCTTAGATCATACTTTTAAGTTCTTAACTTTAATTTATATAGTGTTTTTTTATGTTTTAATATTTTTGTGAACTGGTGTAAATTGTTAATGCATATAAGCTTGTGTATTTTTTGTAAATAGTTTTGTGATTTATTTCTTGATCCATATGTAAATATTTAGAGTCTCATTTCTTCAGAACTTATTTGAAGCTGAGCTGTGGGCTTGGGGTTTTGTTTGTTTCTTGTTTTGGTTGGGGGAGGGGGGAGAGAAGAGATTTTGTACTCCAATAATCCAGATGGAGATACTTTGTGGTTTAAAGCAAATGTCCCACTGAAAGCAATTCAAATATCAACAAAATTATTTCAGGTTAAAACAGACCTCTTTGTGTATGTGTTTCCTTTTTACCATAATAGGACTATAACAAAATGGGATAATCTGGGATATTCAAAAAGGTAAGTATATAACAGATTATTAGACCAAATGGTATATATTCTTTGAGGGGAGGGGTTTAATGTCTCCTGTTTTATATATTTGCCACAGTGTGCTCCTGGGCCAGATTGTCCCAGGTCAGATAGGCCCTTTAGAACTGCAGAGGCCTATCACTCCGTGCAGGAAAGTGTAGACAGGAACCCACGCCCGGCTGCTGTGGCCTGACTCCCGGGCTGCCAGTTTCCAGAAAACTCAATTGGCTTCTGAGCTCAGGATTCTACACAGGGGAATTCTAAATAGCAACCATATTTTTCTAAAGATTTCCTTGAAGCATCTCAGACATCCTGTTGACTTTTCAGAGAGAAAAGACCAGAAAAGAATGTCCTCTCCTACACTCCGCGGCAGGCTGGTTTGTGGCGACACGAGTCCTGCACATGATCTAGCTGCCTGATCAGGGATCACGTTGCTGTGCCAAGGTTCTTCTCAAAAATACATCAGTGTCAGCCACGATTTTTTAAAGGAAGAAAAGACCCCACGATATTCAGCTACTGAAATCTTAGTTTTCCTATTGGGAGTCATAAATTAGAAATCACTCTGCATTCTGAATTACTGGGGCCTTTTCCTTTTTGCCCATAGCAGGAAAACTTGCCTGGTTAGTATAGACGACCCTGGCGAGCCAACCATTTTCTGTGTACCTGCATACTACATTGCAGACCATAAGCCAAGGAACAACCTCTGCTCTCAGTGAATGTTCCATGACCTGGAACATGTTCCAGACCTGAAGACATGTTCCCCTTTAAATAGTTCTGACGGGATTAAAGAAAAGACATGTATGACATTCCCACCAGGTCGTCTTAATTTTCTGGGACTCTCATTTCTTTATGAGTAATTTCATCACCAAATTTCCCTTATACCGATGAAAGTATAGTACTTACTTTCTAAAATGTGTATTTTTCACTGAAGAATCAGTGGCAGATACATTTATGGCATTTGAGATTTTACTTACTTTTCTATGGGAAAAGGCACATTTTAAAGTACTATTGATGCCCCATTGCAGCAAAACCATGGGCATCTACAACCTCCTAAACTAAGACATTCTAGTTGGTTGTGTTTCTCACATAGTTGAGAGTGTACGTCTCGAAAATTGTGAGACTTAATTTTTTATTTTAAGTATTTTAATTAAAATACCAGAATATATATTTTTATTTTTTATTAACATATTATTTGTTTCAGTGGTACAGGTCTGTGATTCATCAGTCTTACACAATTCATAGCGCTCACCATAGCACATACCCTCCCCAATGTTCATCTCCCAGCCACCCCCATCCCTCTGACCCTCCTCCCCTTCAGCAACCCTCAGTTTGTTTCCTGAGATTAAAAGTCTCTTATAGTTTGTATCCCTCTGGTTTCATCTTGTTCATTTACTCCTCTTTTCTCCTATGATCCTGTCTTGTTTCTCAATTCCATGTATCAGTGTGATCATATGATAATTGTCTTTCTCTGATCGACATATTGACATTAGCATAATACCCTCTAATTCCATCCATGTCATTGCAAATGGCAAGATTTCATTTTTGATGGCTGCATAATATTCACATATATATGTCACATCTTCTCTATCCATTCATCTGTCAATGGACATCTAGGCTCTTCCCGTAGTTTGGCTATTGTGGACATTGTTGTTATAAACGTTGAGGTGCTTGTGCCCCTTGGAATCACTACATTTGTATCTTTGGGATAAATACCCAATAGTGTAATTGCTGGGTCATTTTCAACTTTTTGAGGAACCTCCATACTGTTTCCTAGAGTGGCTGCACCAGTTTGCATTCCCACCAACAGTGTAGGAGGGTTCCCTTCAAACAGACCAAAATATACCCTAAATCTAGTGTATGACTTTGTTCTATTCACCTGCCTGATCACATTCTCTCCCCTTTTTTTTTCTTCTTTCTTTTTTCAACCAACTTCTTGTCAATTCCTTTTTAAAAATCTTTCTTAAGGCTCATTTTTACAGCCATGTTCCATCTTTTCATTGTACTTACTCTTATTTGTGTGTGTGTGTGTGTGTGTGTGTGTGTGTGTATATTTTTTTTCTTTAAAATTTTGGGAGGCAGGTTCTTCTAACAGACCAAAATACACCCAAAATCTAGTGTGTGGCTCTGTTCTATTCACATGTCTGATTATATATATATATATATTCCCCCCCCCCCCCCCCCCCCCCCCCCCCCCCCCCCCCCAGTTTCAGATCTCTTCTGATTTGTTTAATGTATATTTTTCTGGGGTTGTTGTTACCCTTTCAGCATTTTATTCTCTCATCTATTCTTCTCTGGACAAAATGGCAAAATGGAAAAACCTCAGAAAAAAGAGCAAGAGACAGTACTGACTGCCAGGGACCTAATCAACATAGACATTAGTAAGATGTCAGAACTAGAGTTTGGAATGATGATTGTAAAGATACTAGCTGAGCTTAGAAGAAACACAGACGATACTAGAGAATCCCTTTCTTGATAAATGAAAGAATTAAAATCTAACCAAGTCTAAATAAAAAAAGCTATTAATGAGGTGTAATAAAAAATGGAGGCTCTGTTAGGATAAATGAGGCAGAAGAGAGGATTAGTGATACAGAAGACCAAATGATAGAGAATAAAGGTGAGAAAAAGATAAACAATTACTGGAACATGAGGGGAAAATTTGAGAGATAAATGATGCCATAAGACAAAACAGTATTAGAATAATTGGGATTCCAGAAGAAGGAATAGAGGGCAGTAGATATATTGGAGCAAATTATAGTGGAAGACTTCCCTAACTTGGGGAAGGAAACAGGTATCAAAATCCAGGAGGTACAGAGAAGCCCCATCAAAATCAATAAAAATAGGTCAACACCCCAACATCTAATAGTAAAACTTATAAGTCTCAGAGATAAACACAAAATCCTGAAAGCAGCTTAGGCCAGGAGGTCTGTAACCTACAATAGTAGAAATACTAGATTGGCAACAGACCTATCCACAGAGACCTGGCAGGCCAGAAAGGATGAGCATGATATATTCAGAGCACTAAATAAAAATATGTATCCAAGAATACTATATCCAGCTAGGCTGTCATTGAAAATAGAAGGAGAGATAAAAAGCTTCCAGGACAAACAAAAACTAAAAGAATTTGTGATCACCAAATTAGCCCTACAAGAAATATTGAAAGGGGTCCTCTAAGCAAAGAGAGAGCCTAAAAGTAACATAGACCAGATGGAAACAGAGATAATATATAGTAAGTCACTTTACAGGCAATACAATGGCACTTAATTCATATCTTTCAATAGTTACCCAAATGTAAATGGGCTATATTTCCCCAATCAAAAGACACAGGATATCAGATTGGATAAAAAAAAACAAGACCCATTGGTATGCTGTCTGCAAGACTCATTTTAGACCCAAAGACACCTCCAGATTTAAAGTGAGGGGGTGGAAAACAATTTAGCATATTAATGGACATCAAAAGAAAGCTGGGATGGCAATCCTTATATCAGACAAATTAGATTTTAAACCAAAGACTCAAGAGATGAGGAAGGACATTGTATCATACTTAAAGGGTCTGTCCAACAAGAAGATCTAACAAGTAAGTAAGTAAGTAAGTAAGTAAATATCTATGCCCCTACCATGGGAGCAGCCAATTGTATAAACCAACTAATAACAAAATAAAAGAAACACATCAACAATAATACAATAATAGTGGGGTACTTTAACACCCCCCTCACTGAAATGGATAAATCATCTAAGCAAAAGATCAACACGTAAATAAGGGCTTTAAATGACACGCTGGACCAGAATATGTTTTAAAACACAAACTTTGCTGCCATTATACCTCAAGATTCATCACTTACATGCACAGATTATCATAGTATAGTGGTACCCTTGGGGACATATTGAGATAAAAGGGGTGTTGGAGTGTTTGCTTCTGTTCCACTCTCCTCCTCTTGCTTTTTTTTCTTAAATTTCCTATATCCTCTTTTTCTTTCTGTTGTCACTTGCTGCTGTCTAAACTACCTCTGACCTTCCTCTCTCTCTAACCATTCAAAGTAACAAAGCTTGTCAGAATGGTGAGGAAAACAAATTCTGAACTGGGGCCTAGAAAGATCTGGACTTTGTGTCTCCTATTTTTCATTACATGGAGCCTCTTGCTCTTCTCTCCTAACAAAGTGCTCGAGTAGCCAAGTTTCAGAAAGTGGGATATTGCTGTATAAGATAAGATATATAAGATATTATTGTATTACAAGGGAGAATGAAACCAAGACTATGGGAGTTGTTCTCCCTGCATGTGATATTCTATGAGAAAGCCACATGATTAGACACCAGCATTTTCCCTGTTAATAACTGCAAAGTATTTCTCTGTGCCAGTCCCTAGAAGACCTCTAGCATCCACCATGAACTCCAGGGTCCGGAAGGAAGAGAAGAGTGTCATGCACACAGACAGCTTCGGCTGTCCCTGAGTCATTCAATTAGTGTGTGTCTTTTTTTTTTTTTTTTAATTTCCTAAAGACATTTTGAATAGCATTTTGAGACTTCTCAGCCACTTGTTCATATTTCAAACTGGACAAGTGGTTCTTAAACTTAGAGTCTATATAAAGCATCTGGAAAGCCAGTTGAATATTAGATTTCTTGAGCGACCCAGATAGCCTAATTCAGCAGGTCTGGCCTGGACTCCAGAGAATCCACAGTTTTAGCATCCATTACATGTGATTCTGGTCCAGAGAAATGATCAGTATTGATCCAGATAGCATCTTTAATAGCCTTTTCCAAAAGAGAAACCTTTTCTACCTCATTTAGCTTTACCACTTTTTCTCATTCATACTTTGGTTCCTATCACTTTAGTGATACTAGAACACAAATTATCATTCATTTCCCTGTCCCCAGTGGTTAAATACCAAGCCTAGATTCAATTCTTTATAACAATGACACATAGAAATTATGACTAATTGATCTGACAACATAGAAAACAATTCAACATTCTCTATAACTAGTGACAACAAAACTGATGGCCACAGCATTGATTCCAATTATATGCTTATATAGTTCTTTTGCATGGGAGACGTTAGGCTGGGTAGGAAGTATATGTAGTTAGTGCATATTCACTATTTAGGCTGTCAATGTTTCCAACACTGAGTTCATGATAAACAAGTAACTCTTAGAACTAAGTGATGTGCTCTCCTTTCTCACCAAAACTTTTACAAAAATGACTAGCACATAATTAGCTTATTTGGCTTTTTAGTTTTGTGGGTTTTTTTTGGTTTTGTTTCTGTTTTTTATCAATTATGGGCAAAAATATAACACTGTTTTTAACAGCTAAGGATACTTAACATTATGCTTTCTCTACTCTCATGCCTGTCATGGCTGTAAGCATTTTACAGCTATCAACTCCTTTGTTCCTCCTAGCTCATCGATTTACAGATGAAGCCAAGACACAAGGTTGAACCCTTTGCCTGCTGTCAAACAGCTCATGAGTGGTGGAGCTGAAATTCAGACCCAGGCACTCTCGACGTGAGTTTATGCTCTAATAAAAGCAGACTTTGAAGTTGGGTAGTAGAATCCTGACTGCTACTCACTAATTCTAAAACCCTTGCTGAGCTACTAAACCCTTCTAAAACCATTTCTGAAACTATTACTAAGCCATGGCTTTCTCATCTCTGAAATGAGAATAGAGCTTATGGTTCCCCTGAGGGCTAATTAGGTAATAGAGGTCTCAAGAGGGATTGGGGGGAGGGCGAGTACCCAAAAGCAGTTATCCAAGCAGTTATCCAGGGCGAGTACCCAAAAGCAGTTATACTGATCATTTCTCTGGACCAGAATCAATGATTGTGAAATTGGGCAAGACCTTACCCCAGCTTCAGGAAAGAGGGCTCTATTATGTGCATATAATTGTATCATTAAGAATTTAATGATATGGGGCACCTGGGTGGCTCAGTCATTAAGCGTCTGCCTTCGGCTCAGGTCATGATCCCAGAGTCCTGGGATTGAGCCAATTGGGCTCCCTGCTTGGTGGGGAACCTGCTTCTTCCTCTCCCACTCCCCCTGCTTATATTCTCTCTCTTGCTGTGTCTGTGTCAAAAAAAAAAAAAGAAAGAAAGAATTTAATGATACAACCAAATCAACTAACTGAGTCAAAAACTGGAAGGTTTCACATAGTTGGCAGACCTCTTTCAGGGAGAGTCTCAGCAAGTAGATCCACAAGACATAACACATTGGTTAAAATGAAACTTCACAGTGAAGGTTGGAACATGACATGGTAGTGAAGAAAGCCCTTTTTTTTTTTTTTTTAAATATTTTGCAGTTTTTCAGGGGAAACCTTTACGTAGATAGCACTGATGATTACAGAATCATGCCTACCTTCTGCATTAGAACTATGTTCTCTCTGTGTCATTCCATTAAATCCGAGAGCTCTGCAGCTCAGGAAGTAGTCTTAGGAAGACTCGTGAGCTGCGTCCTCTCTGCCGAGGCAGTGACTTTCTGCGGGCCTCACTGTCTTGTACCTCCCTGAGCACCCGCGGGCCCAGGACTGCACACCATGGCAGGAACAGAATGAACATTCTGCTTCGATGAGGACAGTAGGAGGAAATGGGTACAGCATTTTACAAGAGTTGCTGAACAGAGGTGGCTTTGACTGTCTCTCCAGTTTAATACTTGGTAAATAACAAAGGGCCTGCCCCTTATTCTTAAACACATACACATTTTTTCTGATTCAACATGTGTTAAAGCAAAATGACCAGCCAGAGAAGAGAGTGACTGGACTGATAGCAACTAACAGATCTAACAATTTGTTGGTAAATTATCAGGTACCTGATGATTCTGGTCCAGAGAAATGATACCAGGCTATTGGTACCTGGTATCAGAAATGGTACCAGGCTATTCTAAGGTTTATTTTCATATATTAATATAACTCAGTCTTCCTAACAATGACGTGAAGTAGCATTATTACTTTTATTGCCACTTTACAGATACTGAAACTGAGGCCCAGAAAATTTAAGTAATGCGGCTGAGTTCATACCTCTGTAGTTTGTTTGCTTGCTTTTTTTTAGGGAGAGAGCCCGGGATGAGGAGGTGAGCAGAAAGAGAAAGAGAGAGAGTGAATCTCAAGCAGACTCCCTGATGAGTGTGGAGCCCAAGGTGGGGCTCAATCTCATGGCCCTGAGATCATGACCTGAGCTGAGATCAAGAATCGGATGCTTAACTAAGTGAGTTGTTTGGTTTAAGTAGACTCCATGCCCAGTGTGGAACCCAGTGTGGGGCCTGGACTCAGGAGCCTGAGATCAAGACCCGAGCTGAGATCAAGAGTCAGAAGCTTAACAGACGGAGCCCCACAGGCATCCCTGAGCCTGTAATTTTTATCACTGTGCTGTGCTACCTGCCCAAAGTGGATCTTCAAAGATTATGAACACCCTAACACAGAAGTGATGAAGATACCGTGCTACTAATTTGCACGGAAATCTATTCCTCCCTATCAGGCTGGGCTAGGCTTGCACTGTAGTAACATCACCAAAATCACAGTACCTTAACACGAAAACAGGTGTTATTTCCTGCTTAAGCAAAATCAGCTGCAGGTCCAGGTGACTCTTCTGGGTGGCAGTGCTCTGTGTGGCCCCCGCAGCCCTTTGGGGTGAGCGCAGCTTCCCCATCTTTTAGCCATATCATCTGATACATATTCCTGGGAAGCTGTGGCAGGCGAGGAGAGAAGAGCAGCGTCTTGCACAAGTGGTTAAAATGTGGCACAGAAGTAACTCAGGTTGTGATGGCTCAGAGCTTATGAGCCAGAACTCATTTCAAGGCCCTGGCCAGACATGGGGGAGGAGGCAAGTTTGAGGCAGTCTGCCATGTGCCTGGAAGCAGAGCCCAACAGGGTGGCAGTGAGCACCACGGGGTCTGCCATACCACCGGGCTCTCTTCTCCGATTCTCCCATCCCATTAATTATAGACAACAGCATTGTAATATGGAAAAATACTACTGCAGTTAAAAGCCCCTGAGACAGAGTCAAGGAATAACAGTTCTTTGGACAAAAGAAATCGGGGGGCAGTGTAGGGCTGACAGGCCTCCCAGTGAGGGTCACTTTTGGTGGTCCCCAAATGGTAGCAAACCCTTGGTGGTCCTCTCAGTGCTACTTGGCAAGTTTTTTAGACTGATTATGGTGGGAAATGACTCTCTTCCTACCAGAGCTTATGATTATTAGGGTGCCAAAGGCTATCTTGACTTTTTGATTTTTATGGTCCTTTTCTTTAAAAAAAAAAATACAAAAACAAAACCTAAATCTAAAACATGGAGGAGGCTAGGCGCTAGGCAAAAGCACCCAATGTTGGACTCAGAAAGTACTTTGCTACACGAATAACAAATGACTGTTGCAGGATAGAGTGCTGACGGCATCTACTGTTCTACTTCAAGGTCATCTTGGCTCTCTGGGATGTTCCCACCCTACACAAATGGGTAGCTTTTGTCCCCTGCCTTCGCTAATGTGATGTTTGTCCAAAGACCTCCTTATTGTCCAGGAAGGTACCCGACCATGTGCCCTGGCTCCTCTCCAGCTCCTCAGCAACATGTTTAGCGAACCTGTAACCCACCAGTACAGAGAAAGACAGGGCTGGGTGCGGGAGGCAACCAGTGTATGAGTCAGCCCAAGATCTGCACACCTCCCAGAAGAAAAGAGTTGACACTTGTTCTCATTGACCCTAAATGGTGGAAGCAATCAGAAATGCATCACCACCCAGCAAAGATGTTGTAGGAGGGATGGAAACATTAGGTGGGTAACCAGAACAAATCTTTGAAGCCCTCCCCAACCTGGAGGCTGTGCATTATGAAGTCCCAAGGATTGGAGGCCAGTGCCACCTGGAGGTCGTTTGGGGCTGCCAGCTCTGCCGCCCAGTGAGCACACTGCTCTCTCTACCCGGAGTACTTTTCTTTCCCTTCCCTCTGCATGGCATCTGCCCCCTCAAAGACTTCCAGTAGCACTTAGATCTCAACTATTCACTCTGGCCTGTATGATCTGGCTTTCTGACTTTGCCTTGATTTCTCTCTCTCATTACAAGTAGACACTGGTCTCTTTTAAAATTTCTGCCCCATATACTCTTGTATATACTTTTATTTCTGCCTAGAATATTCTTTGAACGGGAGGTCACTTCTCTTCCCTGAGATCTCACTGCATCAGAGAGGTCTTCCGTAATGTCCCAGTTTGAGGTAGCTGCTTGATCATGTCACCCTCTCAATACTCTAAATAGCACTTATCACTCAGGAATTATTTTTAATGACTGGTTTATCTGTTAATTGTCTATCTCTTCACTAATTTGTAAGCTCCATGATCACTTTGCATACTTTTGCACACTCCGGTAGGTTTGCTGAATGAACAGAGGGACGAATAAATGATGTTTAAGAAACATCACAGAGGGGTGCCTGGGTGGCTCAGTGGGTTAAAACCTCTGCCTTTGGCTCAGGTCATGATCTGAGGGTCCTGGGATGGAGCCCTGTATGGGGCTCTCTGCTCAGGGAGGAGCCTGCTTCCCACTCCCACCCCTCCCCCACCCCGCCTGCCTCTCTGCCTACTTGCCATCTCTCTGTCAAATAGATAAATAAAATCTTAAAAAAAGAAAAAAAGAAACATCACGGTAACAACAGTTTCAGAGAACTTTGTTATTTTGCTCTCGCTTAGCAGCCCCAGGAGAAGACCATCCTTTGTAACCACAAGGGGTCTCTTCCCTTGCTGTTTGGGCCTGGACATGCCTACTGCCCAGAAATTGAAACAGCCACCAGATGGTGCTGTTGACACACTTTTCATTCGCGAGGGTTCCCATTTCTAGGATGGGTCCTCCCAACCTGATTCAACAGGCTGCTGCTTTCTACTGCATCTCCTTCCCTAGGGCATCGCCCCCTCCACCACCACCCCCGCTTTTACAAGAGCAGTTTAAGGGCAGTGGCCTGCTGGGAGCTGACAGGAGGAGCTGCTTCTTTGGAACCAGCCTGAAAAAGAAAGGGTAGATCTGAACGGCGCCACACAGGACTTGGATGAAAACGTCATCCGTCTGGAGAACTCCCGCGGGGGCTTGCTTTCCCTGGTAGATTCGATAATTTCAAAGGATGATTTTATGATTTTAAAGTTTCCAATACCGTTTACTGGTGTGTTCAGGAAATGGCATAAGCCGCGTAGAGCTGGGCTTCTCTGTCGCCAGAGCTGGATGCACGCCAGAATTCCCTGTGGAGCTTTTATAAAATACAAATTTCAACACGCCACCAAATCAGGTGTCTCTCTGACGGCCAGACAACTTGTATTTTTACCAAGAACCCTCCAGAAGATTCAGCGTCATCCATGGTTTAGGAGTCATCCTTCCAGCGTCCCTTCTAGGCCCTGTCAGTCCTGCTTGTCTCTCCTCTGCTTGTCTTGGCTTAATGTGGCCCCAGGCCAGGGTCACCCAAGTATGGTTGCGGGGTCTTCATTGTTAACGGGAGTCTCCCAGCCCCCAGCCCCCCGAGACCACGTGACCCCACAGTTCGTAGAAAAATGACTTAAATAGATTTGTGGGGTTTTTTAGCTGTAGAATTGCTTAGATCCACACCACACCACAGTCCATTAAAGTCTGTGAGAGGATGTTGCTGGTGGGTCACAGAAGCATTTTATTCAGAACATTTCTTCAGAACACAGGAAGCATGGTCTAGTTGAGCGTGATCTGGACTAGGCGTCAGGAATTTTTGGTTTTGGTCACAGCTTCTTTATTATTATCATTATTATTAAGAGAGAGAGAGAGAGAGTGAGCACACCAGTGGGGGGGGGGTGGCAAAGGTGGAGGGAGAGAATCTCAACCAGGCTCCACACTCTGAGAGGAGCCCGACACCAGGCTCCATCGATCTCACCACCCTGAGATCATGACCTGTGCTGAAATCAAGAGTCAGAGGCTCTACCAACTGAGCCACAGGCGCCCACCTCTTTTTTATTCATAACAGCATGGCTAATGCATTTCCGGCCATCTGACTCCGTACCAAATTTGAGGATACTGGCCATGTGACTTTGCGAAATTATTCCATACCTTGAAGACTCAGCTGCCTTATCTGTAAAATGGGGCTAGTGTTTGCAGTCATGACTATTCCAGAAGTGTTGAGGGACAAACGAAGTGATATACAAGAACAGAGCGAGGCGGTGTGGAAGTGAGAGGTGGAGGTGTGTGTGTCTAGCGGGATGTGAGAATTAGTCCAAAACCTTCCTAGAGCTGAAGGTTTTCTTTTTTCTTTTTTTTTTTTTTTTAAGATCTTAATTATTTATTTGACAGAGAGAGTCACAGTGCGAGAGGGAACATAAGCAGGGGGAGTGGGAGAGGGAGAAGCAGGCTTCCAGTTGAGCAGGGAACCCGATGCGGGGCTCGATCCCAGGAACTTGGAATCAGGACCTGAGCCAAAGGCAGACACTTAACGACTGAGCCACCGAAGCACCCCTCTTTTTTTTTTTTTTTTTTAAGATTTATTTATTTTTATTTGAAAGACAGAGAGCACACAGAAGGAAAGAGAGAGAAAAGCAGACTCTTTGCTGAGCAGGGAGCTCAACATGGGGCTCCATCCCAGAACCCTGGGATCATAACCTAAACTGAAGGCCAGGTTTTCAAGCCAGCATGTACATTTATAACATTTATTATAATAGCTGTCATCTATAACGACTTTGCTATAACGGAACTAATTCACGTGATTAGTTTTAGAAGTCAGAGTCACAGGCCTTTATAATAAAACATAATTCCCATTCACTTTCCAATTTCTAATGTCTCTCAAGACAACTTTTTCAATTTGTTTGGGTGTCTCTTCTGATATTTACCACCCAGTTTTTTTTTCCTTCAAAGATTTGCTTTATTTATTAAAGAGAGGGAATGAATGAGAGAGAGAGAGAGAGAGAGAGACAGAACAAGGGCAGAAGGAGAGGGAGAAGCAGACTCCCCGCTGAGCAGGGAGCCCAATGCAGGACTTGATCCCAGGATCCCATGATCATGACCTGAGCCAAAGGCAGAAGCTTAACTGACTGAGCCACCCAGGTGCCCCTACCACCCAGTTTCTAAAATAATGTGCTATTTCTTGATCTTTCAATGTTGAACATCATGTATGAACTTCCCGCAAAGGAGGCTGAGGGAGATCTTTGGCTGATGCTGTGTCTGGTTACTGCCCCAACCCTGCCCAACATCACACACGCATACACACTCCATCCACATATTTACTTCTAGTTACACAACAGAGCCCTTTGATGGATATCCAATATTTTCTTTGTACTTATTAATCCATCCTCAGCATCTGTTGTGGAACTATAAATTTCCTCTTGACATGGTTCCACACATCAGATGCTGTTTCTGTGTGTTATTCTTTTTGGAGAGTAGGGATAAATGGGTGTCCCCAGGAGCCCTTCCTCTTCCCACTCAAATCTAGGACGGTGGTTCTCTGGACCTGCTTCACAGCTGTGATTGCTGTGGGGCCTACTCTGGGACCTCCCTCTGCGGGGAATCCCTTATTTCCTGAACCCGACCTTTCTGTCTTATTTTATTTCCTCTTTGTGATGGAAAAAGGTGCAAAGGAAATAATTTTCATGAATTTGCATCTCTGAAAAAACTTTTTTTCCTACAGTTACCCTTTTTGATGGTTTGGATCAATAGAATTCTAGACTCAAAATCAATTAATTCTATACATTTTTTTTCCTTCTGTGGCAAATCTAGCTGTTGAGAAGTCTGATGTTATTCTGTTTCTTGGTTCTTATATGTGAACTATTTTCCTCTTTGGACACTTTTATGATCTCCTTTTCCCCTTGGTGGGGGACTTTGTAAGCTACTTGAGCTGGGCATTCAGTGGCCCTTTCAAATAGGGATTTAGAACACTTTCTTCAAATTTTCTTCTCAGTTATTTTCCCAACACCTATTACTTGGATGTTGGAACTTCTGAGCTGATCTTTGATTTGATTTCTCTTATCTTTTCTCTTCTGTTGTCCATCTGTGACATTTTTGTGTTACTTTGTGGGACATTGACTCATTTAAAAATGAATCCTTACAATTAATTTTTATAATTCTACATTTTTGATTCCTAATGGTTCTTTCTTGTTCTTTGAGTGTTCTCCTCATTCATCTTTTTGTTCTTATTAGTAGATCCAGGCAGGACCTAGCTCTCTAAAATATTAAATGAGTTTTTATTATTTTTCTTCTGTCTCCTCCATTTCTTTTCCCCCTTAATTTTCTTCCATCTGTTTATTTTTGTTTCTGTCCCTTATGTTAGAAATTTTCCTCACATCTCTGGCAATCAGTGGTTACTAGTTCAAATCTGAATGAGTTGCGTGCATGTGCCTATGCACACCCACGCTGGTTGGAGGGAGTTTCAGGGAGGCAAGGCTAACTGGCTAGTGTGGCAATGCAATTGGCAGAATGATGGCTCCCAAAGATGGCTGTGCTCTAACCCCTGGCACTTGTGACTGTGTTGGTTACGTGGCAAAGGGGAATTAAGTGTTGCAAATCAGCTGATCTTGAGATAGATTCTCTGTGGCCCCAGTATAATCACAAGAATCCTCAGAGTGGAAGATTGGGTGGCAGAAGAGAGTCAGGGGAAGAGATGTGGAAGCCAGGGTGGAATGATGCCATGTGAGAAGCGCTCAACTCACCATTGCTGCTTTGATGATGGAGCCATGAGGGCGCATGAGCCAAGGGAGCAGGAAGCCTCTAGAAGCCAGAAAAGACAAGAAAATGGATTCTCCCTAAAGCCTCCAGAAAGGAAGACACCCAGATTGACAGCTTGATTTCAGCCCAGTGAGACTCATGTAGGTTCTTAACTTTAACACTGCAAGACAGTAAACAGGTGTTTTTGAAGTCACCAAGTTTTTGGTAATTTGTTACAGCAACTGTAGAAAACGAATATAAAGACCCACAAATGTTAAAGCTAAGGAAGCAGGGAGAGTCAAAATAGCCAGGAAAATGTTTCTGAGACCTGCCATAGTGGCAAGAACAAGGGATCTCTGGAATTCAGCTCACTTCATCATGCCTGCTATGTCCATCTCGAGAATTCTGCTGTCTTCTCAATAGCCCTGCTGAAATTCACTTGGACAGGAACTTGGGACTTTCTAGTTAATCCTGAACACACCTGACTTCTTTTTTCCAATATTATCATGAGTTGCCTCAGGTCTCCCCTACCTCTGAAAGCAAGGACATTTCAGAATCGACACACCTGCGGACTCCTTAACTGTTTTTAGTAGTTTGGGTCACCTGACTTGAGATACTCAGCAGTGGTAAATCCCAGCTAGATCAGGGCCAAGAGCCATGCCATATGGCTCATCTTTTGATGATACCTTTTGATGGCCTGAAACTAATTAACTAATTAATTAATTCTCTTAGTTCTTGTCTACTTGAAAATGTTTTCATTTCACCTTCATTCTTTTTTTTTTAAAGATTTATTTATTTACTTTAGAGGGAGTGCACCTGCAAGCACGGGGGAGGGGCACAGGGAAAGGAAGAGAGAGAATCCTCAAGTAGACTATTCCATGCTGAGTGTGGAGCCTGGCACCATGCTTGATCTCACAACCCTGAGATCATGACCTGAGCTGAAATCAAGAATTGGACACTTAACTGACTGAGCCACCCAGGTGCTCCTCAACTTCATTCTTTTTTTTTTATGTGTTTTTGAGTGCAAATGCCATACAAGTTGCATAATGCTGAAATCCCTTCTGTCATTCACAATTTTGAAGATCTATCTATGTTGACTGAAGTAGTTTTAATTTTTAATTTTCTTTTTTTTATTATTATTAACATATAATGTATTATTTGTTTCAGTGGTGACAGGTCTGTGATTCATCAGTCTTACATAATTCACAGCACTCACCATAGCACATACCCTCCCCACTGTCCATCTCCCAGCCACCCCATCCCTCTGAACCCCTCCCCTCCAGCAACCCCCAGTTTGTTTCCTGAGAGTAAGAGTTTCTTGTGGTTTGTCTCCCTCTCTGGTTTCATCTTGTTTCATTTTTTTCCTTTCTTCCCCTATGATCCTCTGCCTTGTTTCTCAAATTCCATATCAGTGAGATCATATGATAATTGTCTTTCTCTGACTTATTTTGCTTAGCATAATACTCTCTAGTACCATCCATGTCATTGTAAATGGCAAGATTTCATTTTTTGATGGTTGGGCAATATTCCATTATATATACCACATCTTCTTTATCCATTCATCTGTCGATGGACATCTGGGATCTTTCCATAGTTTGGCTATTGTGGACATTGTTGCTATAAACATTGGGGTGCAGGTGCCCCTTCAGATCACTACATTTATATCTTTGGGTAAAGACCCAATAGTGCAATTGCCCTCACCTTCATTCTTAAAGGACATTTTCCTTGGATATAGACTGACTTTTACTTTCTTTTCTTTAACTACCTACCTCTGTTATTTCTATGAAGAAATCCACTTTAAGTCCAGCTGTTGCTCTTATGAAGATAATCTGCTTTTTCACCCCTTTGGTTGTATTTAAGATCTGCATTTTCTCTTTATTTATTTATTTTTTAGTATTTTTACTATAGTGTGCTCAGATGTGGAGATGATGTGTGTAGATAGATATACACACATGTATACAAAAATACAAAATGCATATTACATATATATTTTTAATGTAGTTGGCTTAGGGGTGTAGAACCTTTTAAATCTATGCCTTAATATTTTTTAGCATTTTTGTAAAGTTCTCAGTTGTTATAACTCTAAATATTGTCTCTGCCTTGTTTTCCCTCAGTTCTCCTGACATGCCAAGTGTATGCGTGTTAGACTCTCACTACAGTCTCTCTGTTTCTTACTCTCTTACTTTCCATTGTTTGGTCCCTCCATGCTTCATTCTGGACATTTTCTTTTCACCAGTTCATAAATTCAATAATTACCTTTTCAGATTAATCTATTTTAAAATCCATTGAGTTTTTAAAATAGACTTTTGTATTTTTCAGTTCTAGAATACTCTTTTAAAAAAAAATAGTTCTCCTCTGCCAAAATTCTCCATAGTGGTTTTTGTCATCTGAAACACATGTGCATAGATATTTTAAAGTCCATGTCCAGTAATGCCTGTTTCTATAGTCCCTGTAAATCTGTTTCTATTGCCTACTTTTTCTCTTAAGTTTCTCTTTTCCTCTTGTGTGTTTGTTATTTCTTATTGTTTGCTGACCATTAGTTTTGAAAAATGGTTTGCTAAAAGAATTTGAGGACTAGAATAATATCGCCTTGCTCCAGAAAGAACGTATGCTTCCCAAAAAAAAGAACGTTTGCTTCCCTCCGCTGTGTGTGTAGGAAGATCAATACTTGGAGTTACGAATCCAGTTCCAGACATTGAGAGACCTTCGAGCTGAATTGCCATTTCCTTGAGAGCAATCTATTGCTGTCCATTTGCTCCTAGGGCACAGCCTTTTAGTGACCCCAACCCAAAGGGAAGTGGGTTCATCAGACCATCCTTGTACACTGGTTCCCCCCCATGTTGGTGAGCTCTGTACTCCTTTCCTGGAACACCAAGCCCTACAAATGTGCCACTGGGCCTTTCAGCCAACTTCTCTAGAGTCAACACACACTCCCAGAGCAGGGGTGGCCCAGCTACTGGGCTTACCTCTCTGGGCCTCTGGTCTGGCTTCTAGATCTTTCCTTAATAATTCTTTGTGATCTTCTTAGCTCACTAATAAGACTTAATGATGCCTTCAAGAGCAGTTTTTAAAAGATTCTATCTAGTTTTAATATTTGTTCTCAGCAGGCAAGTTGTCCTAAATTAATGGATTTCCATCACAAGAGCAAGAAGTTCTCTTCAGTAAGGGTGCTCTGACCACCAGCATTTATTCTTTCACATTTAATATCAGACATTGTCCTGTAGCAAGAATTGTATTTGAGAATACCTTTGAGAGAGAGAGAGAGAGAGAGAGAGAGAGAGAGAGAGAGAGAGAGAAAGAGAGATTCAGTATGCTAGTACAAGAGGAGTTCAGGCCAACTTTGGATCACAATCTCACAATCAACCTCCAGATGCAGCCCATTGGTTCTAAGATTGGTTTGGGCAAGAATTTTCATTCTTTTCTTTAATAATAATAATAATAATAAGACTCTTAATGCTATAAATCCCATAGAGTCATATCAGAATGAACTGTGTCTATATAGATACATTTCTCTTGAGGTTAAAAAAATATGTTTAAACTATCTCCCAAAAGAGAAATACATACCAAGCCCTAAAACATATTTTAGATTTAGATTTCCCAACCCAGGCACTTTGGAAAACAACTGGAAAATATTTTTTTGGACTAAAAGAAGCTCTTCTGAGCTCCCCACTTTGTTACCTGACTCATTCATTAAAAATGCATCATTAGACTTGCACTGTTTTCCTATGCCAGGGCTCCAAATATTGGGAGTATGCAATCCTTAGCCTCACAGAATTTATAATCCAGGTAAAACCAGACAGGCGAAATCATCTAAAGTGATAAATATGCATAAGGTCTTATAATGAAATGTACATATATTATGGAGCCCAATATCAAGAACGAACATTTATGAGTTATTCTGCTTCACTGGTTATTTATCATAAACCCTAATGGCAGTTCAGAGCTGTTGACCACCTTTGGCTTCCTCTAAGAGATTCAAAACTACCTGGGTAGTCTAAAAGGCTTCATTTGTTAATAGTCACTAAGACTTATGAACTAAAAAGTAGTATAAAATAATAGGCAAAGGGAACAGAGTCTGAGTATGAATTCTTACTAGTTGGGTGACCTTGACAGTGTCATTTGACCTCCATATCCCTCTGTTTACTCTTCCATGAAATAGGGTGAGAACACCTACTTTGTAACATGCTTGTGCAGAACAAAGGGGCTGAGATCAGTCTTGCACTTAGAACAGTCAATGTAAAATTTTTTTTTTTCTGAAGGTGCAATTATGGTTAAATATTTACTTGGGAGAATTGAAGTACAAATAAGAAAATGCTTTCTGAATAATTAGCAACAACAGCCACAAGAGGGAAAAGGGAAAATTCGTTTTGTTCCCAGCCAATTAAACAAATATCTTTCCGGTCCCCACTCAAATGTGTGGTGTAACTTTGTCCTTCCAAATTATCTTTTTGATTTTTCTTATCCTCACACCTGAAAGAATTGGCTAGTGATATTTCTTACTGGCAGCGATTTTACTGAAAGAATATTGGCTTTCTCAGTGTGCAGGGACCAGAGCCCCTGTGAAGAGGGTTCACTCCTGTCCTCATCACCTGATAATATAGCTGTTCTCTTCTCCTGCTCAACTCAACCCTCTCTCCTCCTGCCTCTAACTGGAACTCTTGACTTTGGCTATTGCATGAATATCATCTTGACTATTGAGTCAATTTATTAAATAACTTGGGATAGAACACAAATAGCACTGTATTTACCAATTACTACCCACCAAAACGTTGTGTCTTGTTAAAATTTAAATTGACCTAAAACAATAAAAAAATACTTTTGCTAATAATAAGCCCTATTCATTGGGCATCTTTGTTTCTGCATAGCCCTTTAATGTTGATGTTCTTAAAGATTTTGTCCTAGGGCTTGTTCTTTGCTCTCCCAGTCTTCCTTGAAATCACATCCATGCCAAGGATTTCCTTCCCTTCTGCTTTGTATCTTTTGCACAAACTTTATCCTGAGTACCAGACATCAATCCAACTTCCTCCTGAATAGCTCCCATCTTGATATCCCACAGACCCCTCAACCTCAAATGTGTCTAAAGCAACTAAAAATTTTCTTCCCAAATTACACGGACTACAAAATCCTTTAACTGTCCTTTATTGACTCAATAACTCAAGCTAGAAACACTCAGGTTGACCTCCTCCTCCTCTTGCTCCATCCCCACTGCTAGTAGCTTAGCTCAGCTCCTCATCATTCCCCACCTGAAGTATTACAATAATCACTTGTCTGGTCTCCAGTTTTTAAAATTCATTCATACAGTGCAACCCAAATGACCAAGTGACCAATCTGATTATGTTGTATCTCTGCTTAGGTTCTCAGTCGATGGTGTCAGTGTTTTCCAACTGATAGAAAAGTATGCATAAGCATGATCCAGGCATCTTATAAATCTGTGGGGTCCTGGGCCACAAAAATTCTGATTCAGTAGATCTGGGACTAGGGTTCAAGAAGCAATGTCTTTAATGAACATGTCAAACCCCTGAGGGGGCAGTTAGACCCCATTCTGGGAAGCACTACACTGTAGGAAAATTCGGTCCCTGGGTCTGACAAGCATGCTCAGTATTTTCTGGCATGCACTCCCTCTCTCACCTCATCTATGTCTATTTCCCTGTTTGTGTCTTAAATCCAGCATGCAGGCCAAGGACCAGCAGCCTGGGACAGCCTGGGTCTTGATCTGCCACTCACTCAGTTTTCTTTTGAAGATCTCATTGAAGGAGGTCTATTCCCAGGCTAGAACAGAAGTAAGAAAAATGCCATATTATTAACAGCTCAGACTATGCCCAATACCTTTTTTGAGTTCATGGTTCCCTTATAAAAACCGAAATGCTAAACATGGCTGAGCGGAGGATAAAGGGACAGAAACAAGACACCTCTACGAAGCCAGGCCTGAGTTCATTTGCCCAGCTGATGATCAGCTGCTGGTCTATGTCCAGGCAGGAGACCTGGGAGCATAGAATGAGGGTCAATGGAGTCTGTCTAAGGAGACAGGCCTTACAAAAGTGTGCTTATTTCCTGGGAGCACAAAGTTTAACAGAAGGACCATGCAGGGATAGCAATTTAAGCCACAGTAACTGCTCACTAGTAAAGGCAGCTAATTTCTCTTCCCTTATTTTCAGGGAGGGGTCTTGGAAGGGAGAGCATTGGGCAGAGGCTGGAAGCCTGGGAAGAGAGCAGACGCCTGTTGCTCCCCGGCTGCTGGAGGAAGGACGGAATTAGAGCCACTCAAGGACAGAGCTCCATACTCCTTGCCATCAGAGACTCTTTGGAATGCTAGAAAGAAAATATATTTGGGCAAAGATCATTCTTTGCAAAATGGTAACTTTTGATTCAGGAATGAGATAAGGAAATATGAATTACATCTCCTAGAGAATACAAATGAGTTTCTAAGAAGCCAGTGGGAGTGTTTCCCAGGGTGAAATACCTTATCTGGTTTAATTAAGAGCCCCAGGATTTCTATTCAGTGAGCGTTCATCACATCAGGCTTCCTTTCTTTAAAATTAAAATGCAGCCAGGGAAAAATTACTCAGCCCTGGGAATAAAGAGCTCTAAATTCTTTCAAAGAATTTGTAGGTAGGAAGAAGGGTTGTATATTTGAAAGTTGGAAATGTGGAAGAGGGGTAAAAATTCATATTCTGCCTGTGATAATGTCGTCAGTGGATAATGCTTCCTCCAACATCACACATGTCTCCCTTCTAGGTAGGCACTGGACTCTCACTGGTAACCGACCTAAACTTAGGACCAATACAAGGCACTCCATTCTCAAAGAAAACACTTCTCAGCTTTACTCATGCCCTCTTTCCAGGTCTGGTTTTAGTTGGGGTGGGAGTTGCAGCTCTTGGCTGGGCCTAATGGCTGGGAAGAGACCGAGTCTGTGGCGAGTAGCAGCTTCTGAGGAAGGCCAACGTGTAAGGCAGAGTGTGGAACGTTTGGAAATCCAATTGGCAAAGTACACACATTCAAGGCAAATTCCAGAGGCTGCTTGGAAGCCTGCCTTGCCTGGTCTTTGTGTAACTTCTTGAGGCTTGGGGTTTTGTACCGCATCTTTTCCCTCGAGCTAAGGAAGAAGAGGTGAGGAAGGCTAATATCAGTTTTCTGGAGAAACCAGATTTCCATTATACCAGCTATAGGCTGGACTCAGATCTCTTGCTGATGAGCACACTTTGTCCCTGCTCAGCCAGCCATTGCTCCCACCCAGGCGCTCTGACTGTGACTGGGGGAATGGCATACCTGAGCCAGCTCCCAGAACTGCCATTTTTCCAAGAACAGGCCCCAACTCAGCCATTCCGGCAAAAGGCCCACAGGGACTTCCAGGAAAAGCTCCAGAGCCTGAAACTCACTTCTGGAAAAGCTGAGCCCTGGTCACCTACCTCCTGGCCTTGGCACAGTTAGAAAGTCTTTGGTGAGACCTACACACCTAGCACATGGGGGACAACGTGCAAGAGGTCAGTTCCATGGGCCCCCCAAATTCTAGGAAGGAGAGGACAGAAGAGAGGGAACAGAGATGCCCTGATGCTTTATATTTTACCTGTATTTCCATATCTACAGATCTACCGTGATCTACCATGATGGTACTCTTACTTTGTGCTGTCTTATCAAATCCTCACAACAATTATGTGAGGAAGGCATAATTTTTACCATTTGTAGATGAGGCTTGGAGATGTTAAGTGACACTACCCTCTTGCAATGGTTCTCAAACCTTTGCATATAGAAGGCTCACCAAAGGGTTTGTGACAATGCAGAATGCTGAGTTTCTGATTTAATAGATCTGGGATGGGGCCCCAAAATGTGCGTTTCCATCCTGTTTTCTGGAGACACCACTGCTGGTCCAGGGCCCACACTGTGAGATGCACAGATGCCCACGGTCTCATGGGGATGCAGGCACTAGATGGCTACTGATCCAGGGGAAGCACGTGGCCAAGAGGCAGTGGGCAGATCCTCCCGAAGGCCCGGAAGAAGGGCGGGCAAGGCCTCTGTCTTACATAACTGCTTGTCATGTTACATCAATGCCCCCTCCTCCTCTCAGCTCTGCTTTTGGAGCAAAACAGCTCAAGGTATATCAGTTGGGGTTCTGTCAAAAGCAGAAACTACACATATTTCTACAGGGAAAATTTAATACAAAATAGTATTAACTATTTATAAGATATTAACCACTCAGAGAGGGAAAAAAAAAAAAAACAAAACAACCTCTAAAGAACATCCTAAGGCTGGGCACCTGGGTTAAGCGACTGCCTTTGTTTCACGTCATGATCCCAGAGTCCTGGGATCGAGTCCCACATCGGGCTCCTTGCTCAGCGGGGAGCCTGCTTCTCTCCATCCCTCTACCTGCTACTCCTCCTGCTTGTGCTCTCTCTCTGTGTCAAATAAAAAGAAAAAGAAGAAAGAAAAAGGACATCCTAAAGCTGAGGTAAATTATTTCACGAGGGTCCCCTGGATGGGGAGGAAGCTGACGGGGCTGCCATGGGCCATGGCAGGTCCACAGGTGGCAGATTCTGGCTGGAGAGCGAGGAAACCCAGCTTCCTGCCGGGGCATGAGAAGGCCAAGGCCAGTAAGCAGAGACTCTGGGGCCAGACCCAGCAGCCCCTCTTGGGGTGCGAGCCGGCCAGGAATCCAGGCTGGGACTGGCAGCAACACATGCTGGAGGGAGAGCGGTCCTGGAGGTTCCGCTCAAGGGCTCCTGGCAGCCATGGAGAAGCAGAAACGAAAGCACAGACCAAGGAGAGAGGCCCTTCCTCCTGCAGCTCCTCTTCCATGCCCTCCACACAGGCTTAATGTTATGCCAGATGGCAAAGGAGACATGTTCACAGAGCCCAGGCTCATCATCAAGAAGTAAGGCATTGAGAGACCACCCACTGATGACTGCACCCACCGGGGATCCACTTACTTAGACTACAGTGTGAATGACCTTTTGGAATTGAGAAGCATGGTGGCCCTGAGAGAGGCATTCACCCAGGGTTGGGAAACAGTTCGCGAAGTCGTCCTTGAAATACTTTCTGTTCTGTCATGGAAACTGGTGGCAGGAAGAAGAGGAAAGGCATCGCAGACAGAAAGAATAGTTTGTATGAAGGATCAGAAGGGGGAGAAGACCATGAACTTTCCCAAGAGGCCATTCAGGAGGAGAGAGAACTGCAGATAGTGAGCTTTTCATCTTCCCAAGAGCAAGTGCCATTTCAACAGAGAACTTCACTTCTTTGGGCCAAAATGGGTGAGAGGAAGCTGCTGCTTGTGTCACCCTCACTCCTCCATCTCCCCTCCCCACAGTGACCCCTGATTTTTACCCTACTTGCTGCCGGCATTCCTCTTAGCCCCGCCCCCTCTTAGCTCCGCCCTTCTTAGCGCCCCCCCCCCGCCCCGCCCCCGCCCCCGAGCACCGCCCCCGCCCCCGAGCATCCAGGTTTCTTCTCATTTCTCCCTAGTAGTTTTGGGAGTTTCCAGTTTGGGATCAACATGTGATTCTTTCCCCTACGTCCCTTCTCTCTTGCTGTGGCTCATTGTGGATGAACCTTCCGATGCACACCGGCCAGAGGTACCTGCACGTCAGTGAGTGTCCGCTGAGGCCGAAGCCCCCGATACCTGCTGTGGAGGGCGCCGGTGGAAATACGCCGAATGCAGCCTCCACTGTTGCCCCAGCAGGTGCTGGTGTCCCCTGACATCCTGTTCAAGGCTGCTTCTGCCTGAAATGGGTGCCGAAGGCTGCAGCCCAGACCTGAACCCCAAGAAGCTTGCTCTCCCTGGCTCTGGGAGCAGGGGCAGAAGAAGAGCTGGGTCACTTCTCCCTTGCACACCAGCTCAGGTACTGAACCAGAATGTAGCCCTTGCACCCCGTAAGGCCTGGGTTCCCTTCCAGGAGGCCCCGAGGTTCGTTGTAGTAAGAGACCAGGGATGGCAAATGGGTATCATGTCATATTTAGCCTCCAGAGGTTTGAAGATCCTCTGGGCAGGTCCAGAGCAAGGAGGGAGAGACACCCCGATAAATTCACAAATCGAAGCCTCACCCCTGCAAATCACGGGATCGCCCACTTGCCTCAAGCCTAGCACAGCCCGGACCCCACCTTCCAAGTGGTTTATTGCACTTTTCATACAGGGAGTAGTAGAATAAAGCTAGTTTTGACAATAAAAGCTATGATTCGTGAGCAGAGTGCACATGGGAACCACCACCCATGCAGCCTGCTCAAGGAAGGAAAGGCCCAGTCCTTGAAAAGCAGCAGCAGTCTCTTCGTAGCACTGAGGCATCACCTGTCCAAAAGGGCCACCTGGGTGACTGACCCGTTGTCCCTCTTGAATCAAGATGGGTTATAGCAGGACCTTTTAGGGAACCGGACAGTTCAGGGCAGAGAAGTGAATCCTCCATGCCCGGGTCTTGATGCAGGGAAAGCCTGTCAGCAGAGGGTCCCCGGGCCAGGTGCCCTGGGCTGGCTGGAACCTGCAAGACCCCTGTAGCCAGACGAATCAAATGAACTCTGAAGACTCTTGCTCTCAGCGGCCAGAAGGTAGGGATGGAGGCACCAGCTCAAAAATCTTAGCTTCCCACCTGCTACCCTGCAGCTCCTGGTGAGCCCTTCTGGGCCTTCTATGTGCCTTCCAGTGATGAGGGGGGCTATACCACTCTCAGTGGGAAGGGACGCCCTTCCCTGGGGCCGCTGTCCTGGGGACAGCTCGTCAGAGGGTGGGTTGCTTATTGCTTGGAGCTCCAGGAGCCCAGGGCGTAGGGACTGTACCTCCCCAAAAACCAGGGGGTGAGGGAGCCTCATGGAAAGAACATGACCTTTGAGCATCCTGACATTGAACACCAGGCCTCTCGCTTTTTCCTGATGTGCAGCAATTGGGTGAGCTCCCTCTGAGTTTGGTTATTCCTTGACAACATTGGGAAAGAACTTCAGGAGATTGCGGGAAGGATTTTAAGAAATGATGCATGTCTGGTACTTAGACATGTGTTCAGCAAATTGACTGAACTGACATATTTGACCAGAAACGGGGAGGGTAGGAGCTGATGATCTCTACGTTCTTTTGCACTCTAGGTATATGATTCTACAAGTTTCAGCTTGTGTGACGGAACCTGCTGTTGTCCAGCCCCCGGAAGGGGTCTTCGCTGGACTTTTGTTCCAGCCCGCGGGTGGAGAGCTGCTCGCTCCTGAGTGCCCCCCGCTGGAGGGCGTGGGGACTGAGGCCCAAGTTGTTGGGACTGAGGCCCCAAAGGGGGAACCAGGCCTGGGCAGCCAGGGACTCTTGTGGGAGGGAGTACGGGAGGCCAGGGGGCCCCCCTGCAATGGGGAAGGTCCTCAGGAGCCTGGAGAACGGGGTGGCCAAGGCCTGGGAGGAGAGCTTCCCTGGACAGGGCCTGCGAGGACAGAGAGGAGGATGGCGAGGGACAGAGGGAGCCTTCTGCCGAGGTGGCCAGGACAGAGGTGAGGTTCTCACCTGAGATGGAACTTGGTCCCCAAGTCTGAGAGCTCCATCACAGGTGGTCTCAGGAGTGCGGGCCGGGAGCGGGGGCCGGGTGCTGCCCTATTGATCAGTGACCCCTGACTTCAAGGAGTGTTTTTAGCCACAGGGTCAGGTCCAAGAGGACAGTTAGGAGTCCTTTCTTAGGAGAAATGACTTCAACAGCCCCTCCTTGCCCTGTGGCTCCCCTAACTTTGCCTGCATCTCTCGGGGTGGCTCGGTCTTCCGGAGAGTTCCTGAGAAGAGAGGCCTCCACCGCTTCCCTTCTCTTCCACCCCAAGCTGTACAGGGGGGCAGCTGCAGGCCTGGACGCCCCCTCTGGAGGAGGGCTTTGGGAAAACTGATGAGTGACCCCAAGGGGGGTGTCCTGTGCAGGAGGCCATGCTGACCCCCCCTGGGGAAGGGTGTTAGCAGTAGGTCGTGTCTTCTGTTTGACCCAGATCTCCTGGCCCCTCCTTCTGCTCTGCACCCCAGGACATGACCTCACACACCGCAGCCGTGGAGTCTGGTCAGTGGAAGGGGGCTGCAGCGGGAGCAGAGGTGGTAGTAGAGTGAGATCCTCGTATTTGCTTGCTGGACTCCTGGCCAGTGGACTTCTCCATCCAGCTGTCTGCTCGGGTTCAAGTAACTTTCCCTGACCTTGGATCTTCCCATCCAGAGACATCGCCTCCCTGTGGCTTCCCCTCAAACTGGCCCCCCTTGGCTAGTAGGTCCTGCATTAGAATCCCTCAGTTACCCTGTTGGCAGGCACCCTCTGTTTCCAGCTGGGACCGAGGCTAATCACTGGATGAGCCTTCTCCAGAATTCTCAGGGGCTTCTTGGGCCCAGTCTCCCTTATGAGCATGGATCCTGAAGCCAGACTCTTGGCATCCGCATCATTGCTTCCCCCTCGACCCCAGCAGTGACTCACTGTCCCTGCGTATGAAAGGGGCACAGTCCCAGTATATACGGGGCAGCTGGTTATGAGAGAGGTTGGGGGGGTGGGCATGCCCAGCGCTAGTGAAACCTGGCTCAGTGAACGTGACCTACGGCTTCTCCTCTGTTTCTGCTGCTCCTCCTTGCTCTCCTGCATGTCTGGGGGTGCGGGGGGGGGGTGCAGGCTCCACTGGGGCAGCTGGCTCTTCATCCCCATGTAGACATCACATACATTCCCGATGAATGAAGGAATGTAGTCATTAACACGATTCCTTCCTGGAGAAACATCAGACTTTACAGCTAGAAGCATCCTTGGAGAATCTAGCTCTCTCACACTTTACAACTGTGGAAACGCAGGGCTCGTCACCTTCCCCGAAGGCACAGGGCTGGTTACTCAGTGTCCCTCCTCCTGCCCCCCTTCCGTCCTGCCCCCCAGTCCCCTACAAATGGCTTTCAGTTTGATTTTGTGCAAGCCTCTCTAAGTTGTGTGATCATCGCCTGGCCCTTGCTGCTTTACTCGGGGTGGATAGACAGCTCCTTTGGTGATGCAAGGAAAACGGAAATAAGAATAAATGCATGCTAGCATTAAAAAAATAATCATTATCAGCCAAATTCTGATGGTACCACTTCGGGTTTATATCCTGCACTTTTTTTTTTCTTTATACCCTTAAGCACGGGCCCTAATAACAAAGGAGCAGTCACCCCTTGTTTTCTGCAGACCAGCTCCCTGGCGGTGAGCTCAGAGATGCTCGAGCTGCCCACAGTGGGGTGCAGAAGGCAGAGCCCAGGCTGGGGGTTCTCCCCAGAGCCCTGGGGTGATACCTCAGAGGGAGCACGGCCCCGGGCTGGCCAAAAGCCCGGCATAGTGTGGATCCTAATTGCCCTGGAGGAGACTTTGTGGACTTGTCTCAGCCAGCTACCGCGGGTGGCCCTGTTCTCATGCAGGTCAGTCTGACTGAAGTCTCTGAAGTCTGTCCCTGGTCTCCCAGCCTTGCTGAGACCCAGGGACAGGTCCTCACAGTTTGGGTGGCCTGGGCTCTGGGAAGGAAGAAGTTCATGGGTGCCTGTGAAGTGAGGAAGAGCTAAAGGGAGAAGTTCTGCAGCAGAGAACCACACATGGTGGGGGAGCCATGGGACAGAAGGGCTCTGCATCTGTCCCTGAGCCCAGTCTCTGTCACAACTTGGCTGTTGATCAGATGAGACTCAGAGCAGCAGTCCTTGACTCCAGGAGGCCTTTTCCCAAAGCAGATGATGGAGATGACGCACTGGGAAGCTCTGTGGCTCCCAGGATGGGGGGAGGAGTGAGGGCACTTGGGGATATGCATTCATTCCCCCAACATGTAGCTCCCATCTCCGAGGCACCAGCTGCAGGGTTGGGGCTGAGGGGGGTGGGCAGAGGAGACAGGTGCACCCCCGTCTATTCCCCAGGGCATGGGGAGAGCATGGGCTCCTCTCCCCAGAACTCACCCGGGGGTGCTGGGCTGGTCAGGCTGATGGAGGCCACAGCTTGTGGCCATGAGAAAGGGAGGAAGAGCCCCATTATTTGCCATCTCTGTCTCCACCCTCCTTTGCTCTGATGACCTTGAAGAGCCTTTTGTTCCTCCTGTCCCAGTTCGGTTTCCATGGGAACTGGAGTGGCCGCGTCATCTCTCTGCTGAGGTGCCGGCCCCCAGGATGCCACGAACACCTAGGGGAAAAGCTGGCAGAGAACAATAAGCCATCTCGGAAATTACCCCGCAGGCCACTTCCTTATATTCTACCTCCACTTCTGCCGGGGTTTCAGGGGTTTAGTTTTGTGTCCCCGTGCTCACGGAGGCTGTGGGGGACTAGGCACTCTCTTCCATTCCGTCTGGATCTTCAGTCCTTAGCAACTGCCCCGGGCCTGGTTGGTGTGTGATAATTGCTTCCTGAGGGATTCATGGGCGGGGGCTGTGGGCACATGAAGTAATGCCATGTCCTCTCAATAAATCCAGATAACAACACAGGGCTCTTTGAGTTCTGGCCTCTCCCCAAATGTGCCACCTGATGAAGTGACTTCATGACAGAGTCATGAACTGCTCTAGATGCATTTTATTCAAACTTCTCAAACAAGCTAATGGTCCATTGACAAGTGGTTGCTTACAGCCTGGTTGATTGATAGCCATGGAACTTTCTGGAATGGGCTGTGGGCTGCTCAGCAGGACCCTGGACAGGGGACAGATTTGGAATGAGCAGTCTCCTCACATTGGTTCTTACAGAGCTGTTGAGAGCAGGCTCTGGAGCTGGTGTGCCTGGCTCAGATCCCAGCTCTGCCACTTAGGAGTTGTGTGAACTTGACTAGGGAACTTGGCCTGTGTGAGTCACAATGTCCTCATCCATAAAATGGGATGATAACAGACTTTAGCTCATAGACTTGCTGCATTAAATGGATAGATACACTGAAAGTGCTCAGAACAGTACCTCCCCAGAGTAAGTTCTAGAAATCTTATTATTACCATCATTATCCTGTTTTACTCATTCTGAGAGACATCTCTGAAATCTGAAGAATTTTTTTCTCTCTTCTCGGTACATAACATATGGTGTGCATTATAGTAGGTTGTATTTTAGATCCAGTTCAATTCATTATTGTTGTTGTAATTATTTCCAGCCTCTAGCACAATGTCTGGTAAATAACGAGGACTCGGTGTACTTTTGGAAAAACGCATTCTCTGGAGACTTAGACCTCCCAGGTGTCTTTCCAGACCTCCACCTCCTGGAGTCCGACTGCTTAAAGGTATGGCAGTGTGATTGTCAGTGTGGGCTCAGTGATGATAAGAATAGAAGCCCCATCAAGCAGACAAAGCAGCTGCTGATTCTAGACATGTGGTCATCTCATTTCTTTCTCCTTAACCATCAGACCAGATGTTTTAGCTGGCTTTTCAGTGTTGGGTGGGTATGTTGACTCATTTTGCATCATTCTGACAATCAGAGGGAGTCTTGTGTCTGGATTAGTAAGAGTTCTCCAGAGAAACAGAACCAAGAGGATATGTACTACATATATAAAAGGAATTGGATCGTGTAATCATATGGCTGGCAAATCCCAAATCTACAAAGTAGGTCAACAGGCTGGAGACCCCAGGGGGAACCAGTATTGCAGTTCAAGTCTGAAGACCATTTGCTGCAGAATTCTTTCATGCTTAAGGGAGGGCAATCTTTTGTTCTAGCCATGCCTTCAACTGAGTGGGCGAGGCCCACCCAGGCTATGGAGGGCAATCTGCTTTACTCAAAGTCTCCTGACTTAAATGCTAATCTCATTCAAAATACCCTCACAGAAACATCCAGAATAATGTTTGGTCAAATATCTGGGCACCTTGTCCCAACTAAATTGTCACAAAAATTCACCATCACAGTGACTTACAGAGAAGGTATCTGGAGTAAAGCTATTGTATTCTTGCCTTGGGGAGACCACTCCACACCCCATTGTGAAGTCCTGCTGGTCTGAGCTAAACTTTACAACTGTATCCTCTATTATCCCCCCAACAACCCTGCACATTAGGCAGGAATATCTTCATTTTTCCAATGAAGAAACAAAAACCAGACTTTAAACGACTTATTAGTAGATAACTCTGGGCAACCAGACAATGTGTGACACAAAGTCAGCCTTATCTGTGGTTAGCTCTTGCTTGTCAAGGATAGTAATAATTATGGTTGCTATTGTTTTATTATATTTAGCCCTTAGGCTTACAATATTTCAGGCACTGTTCTAAGCACTTAACATATATTAACATTTACAATGAGCTCAATATCCTAACCATCCTCTAGAAAGCTGCAGACAGATTCGATAAACAAGTCATCTGAAGGTGTGAAATGCCTGCAATCCCCATTGCCTGGGCTACTCCCCCCCACCCCCCAGGGTTCTGGGCTGCCTGGGGCTAGTGGTCTCTTTCCCACCTGCCAATCTCCTTTCCTGCTATTTTTACTGAGCAACTGATTAATGTCTGCTCAGGGTGGGCATGCCCACTCCATGGCATTCACATCTCATCCGTTCTTCGCACCTTCTAATTGCTTCTGAGATTATCTCCTCTCTGTTGTACGTGTCTGATGAGGAGAGGAGGACATGTACAGGAACTGGGGATGCTAGCAATACCCCGGGCTCATCTACGTTCACTGTCCTGCACTCTCTTATTTTACACCTTTTCTTTGTTGCCCGTAGCTCAGCCCTGCTGCCATCCCAGTGAGAAATGTGAACCTTGTTAGCAGGACGTCTGTCTGTCTCTGAGCGTTCACTCAGGGGTTGGGGTCCTGTGAGTGCAGGGCTGCTGTAAAGTCTCTGTCCTTGCCCGGACTCCTGATAGAGCTATCTTTGCAGTGAAAGCCCATTTCTCTCTCATGTCAGGCCAGAGCTGGCTGTGAGGGAGGCACAAGAAAAGAAAGGATGTGTCACCTTGATTGACAGGCTAGTTGGCATGTCTAGAGGGCATGGGTCATTATGTGGGTGTGAGCAGTGACTACTATGGGGACTATGAGCATTCCGGGGGGTGGGGAGCACTGAGGCTTGGTTTGGTTAAGAGGAAAAAGGGATGCTGACTTCACCTGGGCAGGGAAGAATAAACAGGACTTTAAAAGAGCAAAGGGAGGGAAGAAGGAAGGCAGCATGGACCACAGGGAGGAATAGGATGCTGCACAAAGTGGGTTCTCCACTGCAGGCTTTTGCTAGTGTGGTATGCATCCCAGTGCTCCCATTTCCTCACAGATCATCCACTGCTGTCCCTTGCCCAGGAGCTCATTCCTACTAGAGTTTCAACATCCTGAGCTTCTAGCACCTACAAATAGCAGCACACAGTCAGAACCCTAAAATTAGCCCCCTCCCCATCTCTCTCCAGACATCCGCTGCCCCGGTTCTCTGGTCTGCTTCAGAGCCAGTCTTCCAGAAGGAGGTGTATACAATCAGCCTCTGACTTCTCCCTCCCATGCCCCTCGGTCCCTCGATGCCAGCCTCCCTCTGCACGCACCGTCCCCTGCAACAGCTCTTGCTCAGGGACATTTGTCAGTCCTCACCGCTCTCTGGCTCTTGGCAGCATATGGCAATATTCACCACTCGCTTCTCCTTGAAGGGCCCTCTCCGGTGTCCCCAGGGACCCCAGGCAGGTGGTCTTGTTCTGTTTGTTCTTTTATTTGGGGGGGGGGTTCTCTGTTCCATCTTTTTTTTAAATTTATTTTTTATTAACATAAAATGTATTATTTGCCCCAGGGTACATGTCTGTGAATCGTCAGGCTTACACATTTCATAGCACTTACCATAGCACATACCCTCCCCAATGTCAACAACCCAGCCACTCTATCCCTACCCCCCTGCTTCCCAGCCACCCTTAGTTCATTTCATGAGTCTAGGAGTCTCTTATGCTTTGTCTCCCTCCCCATCCCTTCCTGTTTCATTTCTCTCCCCCACCCCCCCACGAACCCCCACCTTGCCTCTCAAATTCTTCATATCAGAGAGATCATGTGATACTTTTCTTTCTCTGACTGACTTATTTCACTTAGCATAATACCCTCCAGTTCCATCCACGTCATTGAA
>CM053613.1:70970586-71033590 GCA_028646535.1 Procyon lotor
GCTTAAAATCTAATTTATCTGATATAAGGATTGCCACCCCAGCTTTCTTTTGATGTCCATTAGCATGGTAAATTGTTTTCCACCCCCTCACTTTAAATCTGGAGGTGTCTTTGGGTCTAAGATGAGTTTCTTGTAGACAGCATATCGATGGGTCTTGTTTTTTTATCCATTCTGATACTCTGTGTCTTTTGATTGGGGCATTTAGCCCATTTGCATTCAGGGTAAGTATTGACAGATATGAATTTAATGCCATTTTATTGCCTATTAGGTGACTGTTAACTGTATATTGTCTCTGTTCCTTCCTGGTCTGTTAGGCTCTCTCTTTGCTTAGAGGACCCTTTTCAATATTTCCTGTAGGGCTGGTTTGGTGTTTTCAAATTCTTTCAGTTTTTGTCCTGGAAACTAGAGGGTTAGGGTTAGGGTTAGGGTTAGGGTTAGGGTTAGGGTTAATTATATTAACCTGGAAAATCCCTCTATTTTCAGTGACAGCCTAGCTGGATATAGTATTCTTGGCTGCATATTTTTCTCATTTAGTGCTCTGAATATATCATGTCAGTCCTTTCTGGCCTGCCAGGTCTGTGGATATACCTGCTGTTAGTCTAACATTTTCCTTTGTATGTTACAGATTTCTTGTCCCGAGCTGCTTTCACGATTTTCTCTTTGTCACGGAGACTTGTAAGTTTTACTATTAAATGATGGAGTGTAGACCTATTTTTATTGATTTTGTTGGGGGGTTCTCTGTGCCTCCTGAATTTTGATGCTTGTTCCCTTTGACAGATTAGGGAAATTCTCTACAATAATTTTCTCCAATATACCTTCCACCCCTGTCTCTCTTTCTTCTTCTTCTGGGATCCCAATTATTCTAATATTGTTGTGTTTTATGGTATCCTTTATCTCTCAAATTCTCCCGTTGTGGTCCAGTAGTTGTTTGTCTCTCTTTTTCTCAGCTTCTTTATTCGCCATCATTTGGTCTTCTATATTGCTGATTCTTTCTTCACCCTCATTTATTCTAGCAATGACAGCCTCCATTTTTAATTGTACCTCATTAATAGCTTTTTTAACTTCCACTTGATTAGATTTTATTTCTTTTATTTCTCCAGAAAGGGCTTTTATTTCTCCTGAAAGAGATTCTCTAATATCTTCTATGCTTTTTTCGAGTCCTGCTATCATCTTGATAACTGTCATTTTGAACTCTATTTCGGACATATTACTAATGTCCGCATTGACTAGGTCTCTCGCCATTGGTACTGTCTCTTCTTTTTTTTTGTGTTGAGTTTTTCCGACTCGTCATTTTGTCAAGGTAAGGGTAGATGGGTGAGAGAGAAAGATTCTCTGGAGTTCTGCAGTTTTCACTGATTGATTAACAAGGTCTTGGCTGGATATTCTCACTGATCTTCTGGGGAAGGGGCCTCTTGCCATGGTTCTCAAATGTCTTTGCCCGAGGCAGAATTGCACCACCCTTGCCAGGGGATCTGCCCAGGTTCACTCTGGGGAGTCTTTGTTCCCTGAGCGCTTTCCATACTGCCCTGGAGGCTGAGAATGAAAATGGCAGCCTCCCAGTCTCCCATCCAGAGGAGTGGAGTGCTAGGCACTGTGCTCCTCCACACTCCCTCAGAGGAAAGCAGTCAATCACTCCCGGCTCCTTTGTCTGCTGCCCGTGCTCTGTGCTCAGCTAGCCCGTGGTGGAGCACCTCTATCTGTGGCGCACGTGGCTCCATCTGGAGTCCCCAAACCAGCAGATTCCTGCTGCTCACTCCCGCACCGCTCCTCCCAGTGGAGGAAGGAGGGGGTGTGTCCAAAGCTGCCTCCCGTGGGGTCCCCAATGAAGTGCAACAGTACGACCGTGTCTTAGTTCATATAGTCCAAGGTAAGCCTAAGCGGACCCAGCGTTGCATGGCTCCTTCTCTGCCGCGGGCTTCTCTGCCCCAATACCTGGGAGCTCTGCTGCACTTGGGTTCCCCTGGTCCCTCAGTGACCCCACGGGTCCTGAAATCACACTGTTCCTGCGACAGCTGAACCCCCGTTTAGCCTCTGGAGCGATGTCCCTCAGCGGAGCCGACTAAAAGTTCCAGATTTTGTGCTCCGCAGCTCTGTGGCTGCTGGGAGCCGGCCCCTCCCTCCAGGGTCTCTCTTCCCGTGGCTTTGGATTCACTTTTTCCACACGTCCTACCTTTTTGAAAGTGGTTGATTTTCTGTTCCTAGAATTAACTGTTCTTATTCTCTTCTCTCTCCTGTTGTGTTTGCCAGCTTTTAGAGTGGTTTTTGCCTCTTTAGCTGAACTTCTGGGAACCAATGCTTTCTCTGCCTCCTACACCTCTGCCATCTTGCCCCCTCCCTCTTCTGTTTGTTTGTACTGGTTTGTTCCCTACCTTTGTGACTATCCCGTCCAGGCTTCTTCCCTACACACATTTACTGGCACATCATACCAGAGGCATTTCATGTGCCACATGCAAAGAGTGAAACTCTTTTTCCAAAACTGTTCATTCTCCTCCAGCTTTGTCTTCAGAAAGGTGATCCCTGAATATCTAGTTGCTCAAGCCCAAAACAAAGGAGTCAGTCTTTTCCCTCCCTCGCCTTACTCTGTCCACTCCTTTCATTCTTTTCTATTACTGGGTTCTCTTCACTTTACCTCTTGTATGTCACCAGTTAATTCAGTGTGTCAACTTGAAGAATTAAGTTGACTTAACTGGCCACAGGGTGCTCAGATAAAACATTGTTTCTGGGTGTGGAATTAGCACTTGAATCAGTGGACTTAAAAAAGTAGGTTGTCTTCCCCAATAGGGCAGGGCTTCCTCCAATCTGTTGCTGGCTTGAATGGGAAAAAAGTTGGAGGAAGCAGGAATTCACTCTTTTTTTTTCCTGCTTCACTGTTGAGCTGGTTATCTCATCTCATTTTCTCCTGCCTTCAGATGGTCTCCCCTCATTTGCAAGTATTTGGACTCAGATTAGATCATACCGAAGGCTTTCCTGAGTCTCTAGCCTGCAGGTGGCAAAGTGTGGGACTTTTCAGTCTCTGTAACTGAGTGAGCCAATTCCTGTCATAAATCTCTCTTTATATATATATATAATTATATTTAACTATATTAATTTATATTAAACATTTACTATATTATATAAATCTATAATATATAAATGAATATATTATATTAATATATTTAATTTAGTTTATAATATAAAATAACTAAATTTATTTAAGTATATATATTATATACATACATGTATATATGTATTTGTATATATGTATTTATATACATGTGTATATATTTATATTAATGTAAAACCCAATATACTCTATATAATATATACAGGTATATCTTACACACACATACGTATATCTATATATCTTACAGGTCCTGTTTATTTCTGGAGATCCCTGATATAGATATACACATATATAGATAGAAATACTCTGCTGATTTACTTCTACTCCCCTAGTTCAAACCACCAGCATCTCTTCCCTGGACTAATCACTTACTTCTAACCAATTTCCCCACATCCGTTCCTGCCCTTCCTCTATCTGATTCTCCACCCCACAGCCGAATTGATCTTTTAGAAAATGGCAAATATCATTTGGCAGCTGCTCTATTTAAAACCTGCCAGTAGCCTTGTCTTGCTGCAGACCGAAACCCTCCCCACAGCGGGGAGGGCGCCTGGGCTGGCTCTGCAAGGCCGAATGCACACTGGCCACGTGGCCTTCTCCCTTGTGCCACGTTGCCTTCTCCTTTGTCCCCCGTGCTCAGGCCCTGTCACTTGCTCCCACAGCCCCCGCCTTGTGCCCTCTTCCTGGCTTTTTCATAAACTGTCCCCTATGTCTGAGGATGTTTTCCTTCTATGCCTTTATCTAGTTCTTGTTTCCTTGTTATACCTTCTCTTAGGGCACTCTGTTCCAAGCAGATCTTGAAATGCTAATTCAGCATTAATCATAGAATTCGTTTTCAGATACACCCCCTCCTCTCTGAATGGGGGCTTCTATCCATTGGCCCCCTCTGCGGTGCTGTGCACGCTGGGACCTCAGGAATCCCCCCAACACTCCGACCTCTCTGCTGCTGGCTGACTTTGCCCTTGAAACCACAAATCTGTTTGCAATACTTTTTTACTTAAAAACTCTTTGATGGCTTCAGATGACCCACGGCTCTACTTGTCGATCTTTGCCACTTGAATGAAGGGGGTCCAGGAGGTTACACACAACAGCTCATGTCAAGCATGCTGTTCTTCTGAAGTTTCATGGTGTGCTTTAAAAAAATCATGTGAAGTCTGCATTCCAATCTAGACTATCCATTTAAGAAAAAATAGAAATTATGCTTCCCCACAAAATCCACACACACAAAAATGGATGCTCCAAGCAATGGTCTCATAATGCCCGTGGGGCCCCCGTGTGCCATTATGACTGAATGTGCTCCCAGGAATAGAAGCATGTAAGTTTCAGAAGGTCAAATTTGATGCTTTTCATAGATGAGGTTGGGGCTTAACCTCACACCTTTGGTCCATCTCTGGGTTTCCCACAGCTGCTGTGGATAGTCCCCATTGGTGTTGACAAGTTCTCACCTCACACACTCAAGGCCCCTTTCTCAGTGCAATGAAACCTTGCTCAGCCAGTGTTCAAGGGAGCCCAATCCTGAAATTTTGGGGATTTAAAAACTCTGGGGAAACCCTTAATTGATGAGGGAGAAGAGTTGGTACATAAATCCTCCAGCTTCCATTGGTGGGTCAATTATGAGCCACTGGGTCTTCCAGGAAGAATAGGCTAAGATGTAGTTAGACATGGGAGACACTTCTAGAGGGTGACAAATGGACTTTGAAGGCTGAGGCAGGGCCTGAAGCACCTGTAGTTGGAGGCTGTAGTAAGTTGCTTCCCTATGGCAGGTTCTGTCATGAAGGGAGATCATTATCTCCTTTGCAGAGGATGCTAAGCAACTGGCACTTGGTCAGGGCGCAAGCTACAGATCTAAGGCTTGACTGGAGGGCATGATGAGCAAACAGAAGGAGATTGGATTCTTGTTAATGGCAGAAGTTAGGGTCTACTTGAGTTTTCAGGAACACCTGGGACAACACCATTGGCCTGAAAAGGCCAGGTTGACTTGTAAGGTTGATGAGAACCACAGGAGACATCAGTGTCATAGTGAACCTGAGATGGGCAACCCGAGACAGTCTGCCCCTGGGGCTGTGTTAGAGCTCTGTGAGCCCAATGTGGTCTTTCCCAGTTCCTAGGGTCACATCAGTGGCCACAGTCAATTCAGAAGTATCCAGGCCCTGGTTCTGCAGCAGCCTCTTCTACCATCTCCCCATCTCCCCTGCCTCAAAGACAGTACTGTGTTCCCAGGGCCAGGCTACCACATGGCTCCAGCACATCCTCGTTGGGGCCACACCTGGGTTTCCTGTTCTGCAGCTTCCCTCCATGCCGAGCTGAGTTGTCTTCCCTGTGTGTGTGATAGGGCAGGGTCCCTATCCCTCAACCTAACAGATGGTGGTGGCTGAGCAGGCAAGAAGATCATAGGGACTTGGTGAAACCCTGGCCTCTCAATGACTTCTGACATGTGACACCTGACTCCCTGCCTCTGATCTATCCTCAGGACAGGAGTCACTGTGTTGGCCAAGATCGGCCCACTGCCCAGCTATCTTGCACAAAGAGCTCATAAAGCATGACTGGATTTGGTCCCAAATACATACCACGTAAAAGGCAATGGTTATTATGACCAGCTCAGAGACCAGTAGGGAAATAGCCACTGTGGAAAACAATATAGAGGGTCCTCAAAAAATTAAAAATGGAATTACTATTAGATCCAGTAATTCCACTACTGGGTATTTATTTACCCAAGGAAAAGAAAACACTACTTCAAAAAGAGACATGCACCCCTGTGTTTATTGCAGCATTATTTACAATAGCCAAGATATGGAAGCAGCCTGAGTGTCCATCCATAGGGAAATGCAAGAAGTGGCATATATAGATATGTGTATAGGATGGAATATTACTCAGCCATAAAAAATAATGAAATTTTGCCATTTGTGACAACATGGATGGACCTAGAGGGTGTTATACTAAGTGAAATAAGTCAGAGAAAGACAAATACCACACGATTTCACTCATATGTGGTATTTAAGAAACCAACAAACCAACCAAGAAAAAAAGAGACAAGCAAAAAAAAAAAAAAAAAAAAAAAGGACTCTTAAATGCAGAGAACAAACTGGTGGTTTCCAGAGGGCAGGTAGGGGGTGGTGGTGAAATAGGTGGTGAAGGGGATTAAGAAAGAGTACTTATGATGAACACTGAATAACATGTAGAAGTGCGGAATCACTATAGTGTACACCTGAAACTAATATAACACTGGCTGTTAACTACAGTGAAAAAAAGGAGAAAAAAAAGAATATCATGACATCGAGTGAAATACTTGTCTCATTATAGGTGTCCCAGAAGAAGAGAAAGAGAAAGGGCTGGAAAATCTATTTGAAGGAGGACACCTAGATTATGAATTCATGCTCACTGCAGATTCTGGAAGGATGTGTGTGTCTTGCACATGGTGTTGTAAATGTGTGAGCAAAAACATTACCATACACTGGACTTGTTCATGAATCCTGGCTGAAGGATTTTGCTACAGAAACCTGGAGCAGAGCTTCCTGAGAATGGAAGAGTCGTGATGGATGAACACCTTGGAAACAAAAGGTACTAACTCATGAGACATGAAGACCATCCCTAAGTGAATAAAACACTTAGTGGAACTCTCTGGAACAGTTTGTTGGAACTGCAGCTGAAGCTGCTTCTGGATTATCTCCAGAATATGCTATTCTAGGCACAATTAAATGGGGCTGGAGTGAAGTGAGGGGCAGGAATGCGGGAATCAACTCTATTAACCATTGATGAAGTTTCCCACCCGTGGGTAATATCTTAAGTTTTCCTCCCTGGGATCTCATATTGAAAAGGAGCTCATAGCTTCATTCCATACCTTTCTGCCCACCAGCTATGTCATAGGAAAGACAGTCAACTGTCTTTCTTCCAATGATATGAAAATGCAAATCTGTAAGAAGAATATGGAAATTCACTCTTTTAAGCTAGCTACACGTCAAACATCCCAATAGAAACCAACAAGATGACATTAAGTTTAAAGGAATGCTTCAAAAGTGGAAATAAGGCATTTAGATGGGCAGTGGAAGTCAAAAGAAATTGCAAAGCTACAACGCCAAAAGAACTAATGAGGAGAGCAATTCAGAGCAATCTAGATCATGTGGCACACAAGAAGAAAAATGGGCCATATTCAGAAGGGAGAGAAGAAGGTATTAGAGTGAACCCCCGAGAATCCTCTTGTTTGAGGATACATCTTCTTATTTGGCCATCCTGGGGCTGGGGTGCCTAAGAGCAAGCAGCCCAATGCAGGAGGGTCTTTGGAGGATACTCTGTGCTTGGGGTGGCTAAATGAGTGCTATCTCATGTTGCATGATGACTTGAGATGACTTGATGCATGATGTCATCATCATGACATGATGATTTTCATCTCCTGACTTTTCCTCGGACTCTTCATTCAGCATCTCTTCAGTATCCCAGAGGCTCTAGGAGCATGAGTTGTGTTTGTCTTTGGGAGGCTCTCCCTTGAACTACCATCCCTCAGAGTACTGGAAGGCAAGGGGGCATTGTGAATTCCTTCTCTAGTTCCTTTGCAAACCCCACATCTTCAGCCTACCTATTAAATGAAGGAGTTCCTCAAGGATCAGTCTTCTCTTCCCATGCTCTTTCTTCAAGGATGATCTCATGTGTAGACTCAGTTCCAATTCCCATGTATCTGCTGATGACTCTCAAACTCAGAGCTCTTCCTGTTCTCAGCCTCTAAACTCCAGATTTATGTATTCAAATGGCTACTTTTGAGTATCCTCAGATGTACCTCAAATGTGAACATGCAAATGCAGAGATTTGGTTTGCAACCATACCCATTCCAGACTCGCTCTCTCCATTGCCACCATCAAAACTCACCTCCATTCCAGTGCAGTGAGGCTCAGCGGATGACCTGACCATCTATCTGCTTCCTCAAGCCAGAGGCCTGGGCATCCTCAAGGACACCCCCAGGATCCAGTCATTCTGTTGATAATTCCTCTTGCATTTTCCCAAAGCTATCTACATCTCCTCAACTCCAGTGCTACCTCCTTAGACCAAGTTACCAACATTTCTCACTCACCAAACTGGCTTCCCAAAGCATCCTCTGGTCCATCCCGAGCCATTTTCTATTCTTCACCAGAGAGGTTTTTTAAAAAATGCAAATCTTTTGGTGGTATTCCCTTGCTCTTAACTTAGGTTAATGTTAACATTACCAACATCTGTAAATTAACATTACCAACATCCGTACCTTCTCAGTAGACTTGGTTCCCTGTTGTCCTCCAGCCCTGGCCCCTAGCACTTTCTCTTCTGTCTGCTTCTATGCCCTCCCACACATAATTCTCCTTCTCTAACAATCTGACCCTTTCTTAAAGCAATGCCTACACTGGGAGGGCTGTCTCCTATCCCCCTCCCAATCTCCTTCTGATTAAGCCTTACTTATGCTTCAGATTTCAGCTTAAATGCCACTTCTCCAGATCAGGTAAGATCCACTGTTATATGCTTCTTTAAAATTGTCCATTGCACCATATCTCTCTCACTCATGGGACTAGCCAAAGCTGAAGTTTACAGGATGTGTGGATTTAGTCCATTAAAGCTCATCTCCCCACTGGAATCTAAGCTCCTCCAAGACAAGAGATGTGTCTCTCTTACACACTATCGGACCACCATCCCAAGCACAGTGCCAGGTCCACAGTGTCCTCACCCCCTCTGAGGTTTGCTCAGGGATGAGTGTAGGGGAGGCCCAGACTGCTGCTTCTTCAGGGTTTCCCCTCTGTGGACCAAGTTTCCAGTTGGGAAAGGCTGCCTCCCTCTGGCCACGTGCAGGGATATGGGTGAGTGAGGTCGTGGGGGACCTGCAGGACCCTGAAGCTGGATCAGGACAAGCAGCTTTTCCCCAGGTTGATGATGAATAGCTGTGATTCCTTTTTGTTTGTTTTATTTTGCTTTTTCTTACTCGGAGCATGAAAAAAGGCTTGGGAAGTAAGGATGTTCCCAGTCCTAGGAACAATTGGAACAAGGGATGCAATCCATGCCTAATTTTTAGCCAGGAGGAACTCAGTAAAAATCTTCCCAATACTCAGACTTGTTCTCTGCATGCTGTGAATTCCACACATCACAGAAGGTAAATGGCTGATAATCCACAGGGGGAAGGGTTTGCTGGTAGACCAGTTCTCCATATATTAAACTGAGGAGCATGAATATGAGTTCACAGTGGATGATCTGAAGGTTTTGCCTGGAATTGTCATTGTCTTTTAATGGTGTATTTTAAGTGCATAAATCACGAATACTGATTGGATGGCAAATCACTGATTTTATTTTTCCTTTTTTTTTAAAGATTTATTTATTTGAGTGATCATGTACACATGAGCAGGGGGGAGGGGCAGAGGGAGAGATCATGTACACATGAGCAGGCGGAGGGGCAGAGGGAGAGAGAGAGAGAAAAAGAGAGAGAGAGAGAATCCCAAGCAGACTCTTCACTGAGCTTGGAGCCCAACGTGGGGCTCGATCTCACAACCCTGAGATCACAACCTCAGCCAAAGTCAAAAGTTAGACACTTAACCAACTCCCTTAACAAATCATTGATTTTACAGATATAACCTGCATTTTGAGTCTTTTCTTTCAATATTTTTTCATGAAAATATCTGTATTTTTACCTGGTCTTCTAGTAACCAACAACATGAGCATTTGTCTGTGTCTACAAAACAGATTAAGAGAGTTAGTCAATGAGACAAGTCAGAGCCATCAATCTGAAACTCTCCTCCAACTTGGCTGTGGGTTTTCCTGGGGTAGGGACCACTTCTTCCTCAATTCTGTTTCCCCAACTGGCAGGATGCTCAGAGCACAGAAGGTGCATTTGGAAATGTGCTGAGTAAGCGAGTGAATGGTTGTGAGTTAAGTCTGGCCTGGAAAGATGGCCTAGAAAGATCTCTGGGGACAACCTAATTCCTCTGTAAAAACCCTTCTCCTGGACCTTTGCACCAGAAACGGTTTTTGTTTGGTTGGTTTTTAAAACAACCTTATTTTCCTATGGGGAGGAGGAAGAAATGATAGGTTTAACCTGGCTGGGGGCCAATATCCTTGGAGGGACCTGCGGAGAGGACATTTAGGAAGCAAGCAGAGGCGATCAGCAGTGGAAGGTCGGAAGGGAGCGAGGGAGTCAGAGGGTCTATGATCCCATGATCAAAGCTGAGAAGGGGGGTCATGAAGGGGGAAAGGGAGGGAAGCAGCATGCAAGCTAGATTTCTTTGAGTCACACAAAGCAATCCCAATTTTCAAGATGTTATACACATTGTCATACACATGGGTAGTGCCTTACAGAATGAAATTTCCTTTTTTAAAGTGAAAACTTTAAAGCCTTTGAAAAGACCAGTTTTCTCTTTCAGATGCTGCCCAGAAGCTTGCAAGGCAAAGAGCCTGCTACCTACTTGAAATGAATGTGGAATGAGCTGTCAAGGTCAGTGCTATACAGCAGCAAAGATTCTTAAGTAGCCGGAATGCAGCCTGACAACCCGCGGAGGTGGCTCTGTGATGCTGCCCAGCAGGCAGGCTCAGGGGGAAATGCAGCAGGTAGACCCAGGTGTGGTGTGAGGCCCTTAAAGGATCCTCGAACAATCCGATCAGTGTCGAATGCCCAAGGGATGGGCAATGATACCTGGAATGGATTTGTTCAGAATGCCTCGGAAATAGTACTGCGTTTACAGCTTGCAAATATTTATAGAGTATTTAGAGTCAGCTGTGGCTTCTGACTGCAGCTCAGAAAGCGTCCCACGGTGGCTGATAAACTGTGACCCCCCCTTGGAGACAGGACCACAGCAGAGCCCGAACCATCTCGAAATAGGACCGTGTCCTGTCGGGCTGCCCCTCTGACAAAACCCTTCCTGTCTTTCCGCTGTACTTGGAATGAAACCCACACGCGCTGTGAATCTCCCAGTCGGGCATGGTGTGAGCTCTGCTTCCCCTCCCCCCACCCCACCCAGCGCTGCAGCCTCCCTGGCCTTTGTCCTCAGCTTCTTCCACCTCAGGACTCACACACCTGCTAGCTCCCCTCCCACCACTCTGCCTGATGAGTTCATTCCCTCTCCCATCCAAGTCTCAGCTCCAGGGCACCTCCTCGGACGCAGCTCCCAGCGTCCTTCCTCAGGTGCTTGACCTCAGTATCTTTCCTTCACTGCCCTTATTGCAGACTAAATCTCTCATGTGTGTCCTTTCCCGTCTCTCTCTGTGCTCCCTACTGGACAGCAGAGTCCATGGGGCAGAAGATCCTGTCCGGCTTGGTTGCTGCCCAGTCCACAATACCTGTGCCTCGTGTGTCTGGCACATAGAAGGTGCTTGATAAATTTCTGTTAAATGAAGGAACGTATAGGGAAACTGAGGCAATGGAAAGTGAGAGAGCCCCTGGACACCATGTGGAGTCGGCCTGCGTGTTCTGCCATGAGATGGCTGTTGAAATGCCTACCAGCACCCCTCCCACCCCCAGCCTAGAGGGAAGGTGTGGTCAGGAGTGAGGTGCAGGTTCTCTGCCATTGGGCAGGGATGCTGGGACACACATAAAGAGGGACAGATCCCCCCTCCCCAGGACTTTCTCCTTCCTATGGAAAGACAGTAAGGGCCCCTGAAGATGGGGTGTGTGCACAGGGCAGAATTCTAATCTGGAGTTTGATCCGAAGAGGAAGGAGGGTGGGGGCTGCATTGGACACCCCCTGCCTCTATCCATCAGGGAGCAGTCTGTGTCCTGCTAACATCCTTCCTCTCCTTCCTGCCTGGCCTCCAGGAGCCCACCCAGCAGCCGCCTGTGAGGGGAAGAGGTGGTGGGGGGGAGCTGAATTCCTGAATGACCATGGCCAAGCATTTCTTCAGGTTGGGAGGGAAAGCAGTTAGCACACAGGCGTTCAAATCCCACCGGGCTGACTGCAGTCGCTCCCACCAGCGTGTTCATTCCAGAGGTGACCTGGAACGTGGCAATGACATTCACTGTGTGCACACAGAAGGATCTTAAATGCACATCCCTGTCACCTACTTTCTTATTACCAACAGCTTCACCTGGCTCAGCCCTAGATTTTTACACCTACACTATAGCCAATCGGTAAAGAAGGAAGTTCTGTGCATATGCGAATGCACCCAAATTCTCATTAATTCCTCCCCTGTGATTTGGGATTTTTGCCTCCGTTGAGAAAGTTGAGGTTATTTTAGTAGCAGCTTCTGAGTAAAAGTAAATAGTCTCTTAGAGAAAAAGCAACGTTTCTGCTTCCGAAACTCCTCCCTAGACACTTAATTTCCATAAAAAAATCAACATGTTTCACAGCTGGCATCTAGAAGGGTCTAACGGGATGGCCGGGCTGCGGGCCTCATGCAGGTCCTTTGGCTAGCACGGGTGCAGACTGGACCTTCTGGGCCAGAGTGGGTTTTCTGAGGCTAATGTTCAGGTTTTTGTTTTTTTACTAGCGATGTGTGTATTGTTCTCCTTCCCCAAACTGGTGTCTAGGCTTGACTGGCAAACTGCCCCTTGAGGGGTCTACTTCTTGGTGCTGGATATTGTGTCTCCTTTTGTAAACTGAACGGTATTGGCCGTGAGGTACCCAGCCGGAGGGCAATCCCACAATCAGCCGTTCCTGGAGCTTCCTGAACTTGGCATATGGTTTCTGTTTGCCCTCACCACCAGGAAGCCAGCTTCTCCCTCCATATCACCAGGGCTTTGGCCCAGGGCTAATTTGGAGGTCCCCCACCCCCTTTGGCCTAGGTCACATGCACTAATCTGCTTCTGCCTTGCTATAGCCTGGATGCTTGTGTGCCCCCCAAATTCACGTGTTGGAATCCTAACCCCTAACATGATGCTAACAGGAGGTAGGACTGTGAAGGTTAACTAGGTATCTGAACCAGGAAGTGGGCCCTCACCAGTCACCCAATCTGCCAGAGCCTTGATCTTGGACTTCCCAGGCTCCAGAACGTGAGAAATGTCTGTTTGTTATTTAAGCCAGCCAGCTCATAGTATTTTTGTTACAGCAGCCTGAGCGGCTCCGGACAGACCTGGGTACCATGGGCTGGCCTCCCAGCCAGCACAGAAAATGCTCCCACGCACGCCAGGGCCACAGGGCCCTCCACAAGTTAAAATATTGCTCCTTGTTCTATATGAACAAGATGGGGAATTATTAGATGGGGAATGACCCTGACGAGTTGTTTTATCCTTTCAGAATGGCTTGAGGGAGGGAGCTTCAGTCAACTTGCTTTGAAAATCTCAACTGTTCCTTTCCCCTTGGGTTGGCTGGAGTGGAAGAGAAGCCGGTCAATCGCAAACTCTCTACGGCTAATGACATTTTCAACAGAAACTTCTGGGCTTAGCTTGAAAAATCCTGAAGCCCTGTGCCAATGTTAAATATCACAGCTTCCTTTGCACGTGCCTCATTGTTCAGCAAGAGCTGAAGTTTTGCCAATTAATGCTGCGAATGCAGACTGCCAGTCCTGGGACTCCCTACCGCGGATCTTGTAAAAGTTACTCATTACTGAGGCAATGGAGATTCTGAATATTTAACACTAATTCGTGTGTGAAAATGATTTGGGGAGAGGGAATGAATAGTCTAATATGAGAACCCACGCTGACCCCGGGTCTGGTTCACCTCAATCCAGTCTCCTCCCCACCTGTGCCCACACTCTCACCCCCAAGCTACTCTAGACACCGATGTTGCATTTTTGGACTAATGAGAACAAAAAGGACAAGTTTGCTTCAACTCGCAGTGACTTTGAACTGGAAACCAGCAGCCATCCATTTAAAATGGGAAAGAGTGTTCTGTAAGATCAAATCCACTTTATTGGATGATTTTTTTTTAAGCAGTGTAAGGGTGTTCTCTGTAATAAGAAGACTGACAGATCTTACACGGGGAGAATGATTTGACACAGCAGTTTAAGGAGATGTCGTTAGCAAAAAAAAAAAAAAAAAACCAAGTTGAGCAGAATAAGTGGCTTCTTCCAGAAAGCAATAATTCCCTGTCTAATCTCTTTTCACAGCTCATTAATTCTCTAGGCATCAGAAAAAGGTGTTTCCCAATTATCCTGCCACTGGAGAGCATTGCTGGTGGATGGAAGCTGAAGGTCCACAGCACAGCAGAGAAACTGGTGATCTGAAGAGGCGGGGCTCTCCTTGCTCCTGCCACAGCTCAGGAGGTGTCCTAGAGGCGGGTACTAGGCATGCTGCTGGCTTCTCTGTATTTGCTTGGGAGGCGCTGGGCTCACAGGTCCGCCTATTACCATCTGTGGCCTTGAGCAAATGAAGTAAGCTCTCTGCACCTCGCTTGTCTCATTGGTAACAAGGAGTCACTAAGAGCTTCTCTGTAGCATTTGAGAACTAAGGGCAATCACCCGGGTGGGGTGCCTAACCCACAGCTGGGCACACAGCAGGTGCCCCAGAGGGTGTATGTGCGGAGAGGGGTTTGGGGCATTTTAGGAGACCACAGGCAGCTTTGGGTGTGTGCGTTTTCTTTTTTGGCAATTTCAGTACAGAAAGTTCCAGTTGCTGTGGTTCTCACATGGGACACTTGGTGGAAGCAGGCTGGAAAGCGAGGACCTGGGATAAGGACTGTGAAGGAAGGTGCCCAGTTGTTACAGATGGTGAGCAAGGGGTAGGGGGTTCTCCCCAGACAGACATGGGCTTTTTTTCCTCCAGCAAGGTCAACGGCTCAGGCCAGGATCTTAAAGCAGCAGAAAGAAATGATAGGACATGGGTTCTGGTCGCACAAGGGTGGCCTCTGAAGGGGAATGTCACAGGCAACACCCACTCTACCTGGCCTGGAAACAGGGTCCTGGGCGACACTGTCAACTCTTATCATGTGTCACATTCACGGGGAGAGGAGAATTATTGGCAACTTACCTTCTGAGTCCTTGGGGGCTCCTGCCTTACAGGGGACGATTTCAGAGAGGGTGGTCTGGGAAGCTAAGATAGGCAGCTAGCTCCCAACGCCCTCAGCGTGGTGAGATTCCTCTTTGGGATCTGGGAGATGTTGAAGCCCATGGGACTTACCAGTGGGCTCACCTTCCAGACTGGCTTGGCTCAGTTCTGTAACCCATCAGAAGTGATGGGTGGGCTCAGTGCTCTGTAGCTCAGGGCTAGGACCCACACTGGCTTGTGTGACCCACTGAAACTCTGGCCCTCCTCAGACTTGACATTTAGTAAGTGCATGTTTATACAAGAACTTCCAGAAAACTATTGGAAGGATGTTTCTAACTTCAGTTGTATCAATGAAGAAAGATCGCCTTGGGATATGAAGGGCAGTCTTACCACGTTTGAATTTTCAAGAGAGAAAGCAGCTAAGATGATTAATCCCAGTCATGTGGGCTCTGACCTCTCAAGGAGCTGGGACATCTAGATCTCATCTGCTTTTCTAGCCTCTACGGCTTCTACAATTGGCGGAGACATGATAGGGCCCAGGTTCATGGAGGCAGCCAGAGAGTTAGAGAACTGGAGAGTGGCTCATTGTGCCAGTTGGGGTGTTTTAGAAGCAGGTGTGAAGCAAGCCCTAGGCTCCCATCCAGCTGCAGGCTGGCTGACTTCACCAGGGATGTCCCCATCTTTACATAGCTGCCTCACCGAGGGCTCTAACCTGCAGGCACTGATGGGTTTTGACTAAGGCTGATTTTAGGCCTGGCTGGGGGTGGGGGTGGGGTGTGAGGAAACAGTCCCCCAGAGTTCTGGTTTTAGCTCCTCCCACCCCAGATCTAGCTCCTCCCACCAAGCTCTAGCTCCTCCTACCCTAGCTCTAGCTCCTCCCACCCCAGCTCTAGCTCCTCCCGCCCTCAAGAGGCATCCCAGCTTCATAATGCAGTTAATGCCCGCCCTACACTCCTGATAGCATGCAGTTCCCCACCTCGGGGCGCGAGGCTGCCTGCTTCCCCTTTCCATGAGGGCAGGATTCCAGTACATTCTCCATTCCTCTGGCCTGGCTTCCAAGCATAAGGATCCCCTTTCTCTGTGTATGGCAGCCCCACAAGAGGCAGGTCCCTTCCTCTGGCCCCCTTCCTACTCTTCTCACCAATCGCTGGACCTAGAACACCCAGCCTGAGCGGATGTGGGCCTGAGATACCAAAGCCGTGCCCTTCGCTCGGCCTTAACCTTCTGCCTCCCTCTGGTGCTGCTCTCACTCCCAGGGAAGGTGTCTCCCAGCAAGCAGGAGAATGCTTCCATTACCAAAGGCCAGCTGAGCGCTGTGAAAAATCACAGTTCTGTGGCTCCATGATTCTGTGGCCAGGAAACATTTGAGAGCTCTCTCCAGGTCTAGGTCGGCTAATCAGGAGCCTGTCAGCCGCCAACACATACCAGACACGCCGTATTGACATGAGTCTGTGCCATCCGCCTGTCCTCTTCCTGGGCCTCCAGACTGGAAAAGAAAAGCCCCCTGCAAGATGTCCTTCTCAAGGCTCTTCTCTGCTCTTTTTTTGCTTTCTTGAGGCTCCGGGATCCCCTATTCTCCCACGGATTGCCCTTACCCGTTTCCTTCCCTTCCGTCTCCTGAGGCTTCACCTGGGGTTCTGCTGGCCCAGACAGCTGGGAGGAGGCCCAGGGGCTTCTCAGCAAGGCCTGGAGGCCAGGTCACCCCGGGCCCCTCCTTGCTGTGCCTCCCCCTAGACTGGGACATAGAGCCTGAAGTCAAATGTCTCTGCAGTGATTGGTGCGGATGCTTATTTTAAACATTTAATTCCTCGCCCCTCTGTTTTCCTCCCGGCTACTGGTTTCGGTTCTGACTGGCTCATCTTGCCTTTGGAACCCCAGCTTTGTCCTTGGACCACACCCCTGGCTGAAGCCATGGAAGAGGGCTATGGTAAAGGCTATGAGTACTTTGAGATTCTAGGGACGAAAGTACCAGAAAGGGATGGGCCGCTGGGATGTCCGACAGGTGGGGGCGGTGGGCCACTGTGGGGTCGGGAATGGCCAGGACGAGGCCGATGACAGTGCCTCATGTGCTGGGGGTGCGCTGTGGCCCAAGCCACTATCTGAGGGTCACTCGTAGGATATTGGTTATCTGGTAGGCTACATGTGACACGTGGGACACAGCAGAAGAGACACACACGCCCCACAAATGAGAACAGGTCATTCCTTCAGGGCCTCATTCTCATTGGCGCACAGGAAGCAGACACAAGTCTGGAATCTGAGAGGCACTGCCTGCTTGACAGTGGACCTTGCATGGACCTTGACCGTGAGGTCTGCGAGCTCACCCTGGGACCAGGGGGTGGCGCTTCCAAGTGGGCAGGATCTGTCCCCTCGGAAGCCACAGCAAGCCTCGGGGTGGTGGGAGTGAGGGGTGTGGGGGATGGCCCTCTCCAGGCATCAGCCCTGGGAGAGGAGCTAGCTACAGGTTGGTCTGGGAGACCCAAGGAGGGAGGGGATCCCGGCTGGTGGAAAGAGGGACGTGTGTGTGGAGACAGAGGCAGACCTGTAAGTCTCATTATGGGGAACCCCATCCTGGCCTGGCCCTAAGCCATGCTGACGGAAGCTGGGAGGGACAAGGCAGCGCAGCCTTAGGGGCCCAGGCCGGGGGCTGCCTGCTTAAGGAGGTGTGAGCTGGGAGACTCCAGGATGGGATATACTGTTCCTCCCCACAGAGCCTGGGTGGCTCCTGGGCCCCCCAAACAGCACACTCAGCTCCTTCACCCCCCTCCCCCACCAGCTCTGCAGCAGGGGCTGTGGAGGGGAAGCCAGGGCGGGGAGGTCCTGGGGCAGGTACTGTCCTCACACAGAGCCCCTGCTCTCCCGGGACCCACTCAGACCCTCAGGCTCATCCTCCCCCTCCTGTTCAGCCTCTGTATCCAGCTCTGTTTCAGCACAACCCCCCGGCAGGGGCGGGCTCGGGAGGTACTGGAGGAGCCGGCCCTCCCGCTTCATCTCCGCCAGCTCCTTGGCACAGCAGCTGGGCGTGTTGGTCTCGTACGTGTCATGGAAGGTGTTGTAGTCCACCTCATAGAAACCCTTTTCCAGCGTGAGGACCGGCGTGAATCGGTGGCCCCAGAGCACCTCCGTATCCATGTAGGAGCTCCGTGCTTGGCAAGTCATGCCTGAGGGGACAGAGGGCACAGAGATTACTAGTGGCCACTGCCAGCCATCCAATGTCCATCCATCGTCCGTACATCCATCCATCTATCCATCCATCCATCCATCCATCCATCCATCCATCCATCCTCATCCAGCCAGCTTTTGTTGTATCTCTACTTGTGCTAAGCTCCACAGATGGGTAAAGCTGAATAAGCTAGTGCTCGCCCTGGAGGAGCTCAAAGTGTGTTAGAGGCAGAAAATTAGAAACCAATGTGCGAGCTTCTGGAGTAGCTTCCTAGAGACCAGAGTGAATAATTCTGGAATAGCTAGAGCCAGGGACATGGTTCCTGAGAACAGCATTAAGGTCTAGAAGATTGATACACAGAAGAGGCAGGAAAAGGGTTTGAACAAAGATAAATTCAGATGGAGTGAATGTAGAGAAACTGACATTCTTGTAGGACACACATGGATTGTTTTGGGTAGACACATATGGGCAGAAGCCTCTCTCTCTCTCTCTCTCTCTCTCTCTCTCTCCCTCTCTCTGTCACGTGAGTGTACACACACACACACACACACACCTTGGCTTCTTGATTTCGGCATGCTCCAGTGCCTCCATTCCCTTTCCCCCAGCCCTTGCTTGCTTATGTTATTTTTAGGTGTTGCTTTCTCTCCAGGGAGGAGAACAGCTTTGTTTATGGATGAGGAAGCCTCTGTGCTTGGGGTCACAGGAAAGCAGTTTGCTGATATTTAATCTTCTGGCCAAGGAAGGTATGGGCATGTGCTCTCGGGAACGAATAGAGGCAGGCTCCGGCTTCCCAGGGTGAGCATTCCCGGGCAGGTGCCTTGTGCACACCAGACCCAAGGGCAAGGCTGCTGCCCACGCATTTGTGCTCCGGTGCTGGGTACCCCCGAGGTGCCCTCCACACCGCAGGCTTGCAGTTTGCCCTCTGCTGCTTGGCTGTGGCCCGTGCCAGGCCTTTCCATGCAGTGATCCCCCATCGCAGCCCAGCAGGGGCATGGAGGCCTGGAGCAGGGCACTGACCGGCCTAGACCCAGACTGGCTATCTGCAGGCTCAGGGGCCTTGGGAAAGACAGGACAGGATCCACATGAGAACCTGTGGGGCACGTGTCCTGGAAGCCTTCTGTTCTGTTCACCCCTTGGGATGGGCCTGTGGGACCCCATAGTGACAGAACCCACCTGTGTCCCTGGCCATCATCTTCTCAGGCATTTGGGAAAGAAAGAAGCCCCTGGGGTGCCAGGCACTGAGCTTTACGTATGCTATTCTACTGAATCGTTTAATCCCCCAATAACCCCTGGGAGATGTATTATGCTCATTTGCTGACCAGTTAAACAACTTGCCTAGACACACACCAGCAGGTTGTGGGAAAGCTGCATTTGTCCAAACTCGGCCTGAATCAATGGCGCATGCTTGGCTCTGTAATGTGGATACCAAGTCACGGAAGTCACGGAGATGAGAGCAGATGTGGGTGGAGAATCTCCTTCCCTTGTCTACTGGGAACTCCTTGCACTTGTGGGAGGGGAGGAGGTCAGCCAGACAGGGCAGGTGACCTGAGGGTCATTGACCTTGAAGGACACTTGAGGAGGGCCCAGTTCCGCTGGGTCACCACCTGATCCCTCCACAGTAGGTGGCAATGAAGGCATAGGGGGCGTGTAAGGCATAATTCTCCTGTTTGTCCCCACATCTCTGCCTTGACCCTTTCTTCGTGACCTCAGAGTGGTGCTCTTCCTCCAGACACTCAGCTGGTGTTCTGATCCCAAGCCCAGCACCAAGGGCAGTGTGACCCATAAGCCCCCAGCTCTGCCACAGGCTTCCTGCCTCCTCACTGTCCTTGGCCCCAGGGTCTCCCTCGGCTGCCACCATATGCTGCCTGGCCAGGCTCCAGCTCCCAGCAGATGGCTGAGCAACCCCCCTCCATGCCAGTCCCCGGAGCCTGTTCGCACTCCCAGCCAGGCCCCACAGGCTCCGGCCGAATGAGAAGGTATGTGGAGGCCCTGTTTTCCAGGTGGCAACCACTTACCCAAAAAGTGAGGAAGGCTTGTTTGGCCATCTTTGTGACCGACCCCTGAAATTTCAAGGGGCAATGTGGTGTGGTAGAGAACAGTCTAGATTCATAAGTGGAAGACCTGAATCCAACATGGTCTCCATGAAGCTGGGCAATACAGTGTCTATGTCTGTTGAACAGGATCAGTGTGGTCCTACAGTGTTGCTGCAGGAATTAGAAAAATATGTATCATTCTGAGCCTGAGTGAGGTCTCCAAGTGTTCAGTCTGCTGGGTGACCGGAAGAGAGGGCAAGAGGAAGACAAGGAATAAGAAGCAGGGTGCAGGGTTCTGCTGGAGTGAGGCCCCGGGCTCCCTGGAGCCCCAGTCCAGACCGTGGCCTTGAGGAACACTGGAAGTTCCGGGCTACCAGCTCACCAGCTGCCCGTGAGAGGTGGCAGCTGAGCAGGGAGGTGTGGGGCTGGCCACAAAGACGGTGTTTGCTTAGGCATGCAGGAATGCCAATGTCCTGGTTTCAGCTCATCCCCTGTCCACTCGGCCAGCCTTCCACAGGGAACCTCAGGGATGGCCTCCCCCAGGGCGGGAGGAGGCAGCCAGATGAGCTGCTCCCACAGGCCCGGGGCATAGACCTCTGTTCAGAAAGAGGATTCTGTGATTTTGGGAAGCCTTGTGTTTGGGAAATGCCACATGCTAGCCTCTTCTCCCAGAGTGATTCACGGCACGTACAGACACCACCAGGTCCTAATGTGAAGAAGCCTGTGCACCCTGGTTCACTGTTTTTCTCAAAGTTATCTGATCATGGACCTCTTTTTGGGTAGACACATGACCCAGGATGGAATGGGGCAGGGTAGCCTGTTGAAAGCAAGGGCCAGGTTTGGGGTCCCCTTCCTTCACAGGCATCCCAGCCCTATGACTTACTCTTGGACAAAAGTAGACCCATAACTTGCCAGTCTGTGCCTCTGTTTCTTTATTTGTAACCTAAGGAATGTCATCTTACTGGGAGTGGGAAGGCATTAAGTGCGACACTCCATGTTTAATGTTTAGAACTATGCACAGAAGCTAGAGGGTTCAGTAAACATTAGCTCTTGTTATTACTCTATCTTGATTGAGTAATGATACCCCTCAGATCACAGTTAGAGATGGGGCCAGCTGAGAATCCCAGGATTCTCAGGCACCAACTTCCATTTTCTAGTCCTGGTGCCCTAAGCTCCCAGCATGTGGGAGGGTTCTGTGGCCAAGGAGGATAAATTGTCTTACCTGTTGCCTCCACCATCCCTTCTAGAATGACCACAACTTCAAACTCCTCCTGATCCAGCTGGGCCCGAGACATCTCCCAGAAAGGGCTCTTCTCATTGATCTCATGGGAGATGATGAGTGGAGACACCAGGAAGAGACGGTCATCCCCAGTGTCAAAGCCCACGTTGATATCTGTCTGGTTCAGGGGGATGAACTCTCCTTCTTTGGTCTGCCGGGACTTGATGAGCTTGGCGCGGATGGAGGCCTCTACAATGTGGGAGTTGCGAAGGTCCCCCACCCGGAACATGAGACACAGCTTCTCATCTCGCATCGAGATGACCGCGTTGTTGGAAAACATGAGGGTCTCTGCTCTCTTCTTTGGCTGACTGATCTTGACAAACATGCATCCCACCATGAAGGCATTGACGATGGAGCCAAGGATGGCCTGGACCAAAAGGAGTATGATCCCCTCTGGACACTTCTCTGTGATCACCCGAAAGCCATACCCAATGGTGGTTTCAGTCTCAATGGAGAACAGGAAGGCAGACACAAAGCCACTGAGGTTTTCAACACAAGGAATCCACTCTTGGTCACCAACATGGTCCAGATCACCCCGGATGTAAGCAATCAGCCACCAAATGAAACCAAAGAACAGCCAAGTGATGGTATAGACCATGGTGAAGACCAGCAGGTTGAAGCGCCATTTGAGGTCCACCAGGGTGGTGAAGAGGTCGCTCAGGTATCGGTAGGTTTCTTGGACGTTGCCATGGTGAACATTGCACTTGCCACTCTTTTCCATGTAACGCTGGCGGGGCTTCTTGCCTTCTGCTAGCAGGCGAGTACGGTCGGTGGCAATGGGGATGTAATCGCGGGCCTGTTTGGGAATCTTCTTTGGGTCCCTGGGAGTGACTCCAATCTCCATGTCCTGGTTCATAGCATTCCTAGAATCGCCAGCCATAACTGGGATGTGTTGAGTTAAAAAAGACATCATCAGTGAAGAGGACTGTGCTGATTCACAGAAACACAGGACTTCAAGATCACGCCTGCCTCTGTGCTCTATAAGGCCCTCATCTTGTACACAGTGGACCGACTGCAGGGTCCTCAAGGGCAGGGACTGTATATTTTTTATATTATTTGCTTGTTTCCCTGGCGCTTACTACAAATTCTAGCATATAATACCAGCTCAGTAGTTATTTGTTGAATGAATAAATATGTAGGTGCAAACTATACATGGTGTTGAAAGGATTTAAGAAATCTGGGAGCAATTCAAAAAGACAATGACCACAACAATGTATTAAGTGCCTGCTCTAGTCCATACATTACACATAGACTGTCACTTGTTATCACAGCAACCGCCAAAATTAGAGCTTGATCTCCAGTATGTAAACACTGATGGCTTATGCATCATCTTTATTTCTAGGGGTCTCCCCCCCCATCAGAATGTAAGCTCCACAGAGCCCAGTGGTGTCTGTTTTGTTCCCTCATAGATTCCAAATACCCAGAGGGTACCCCGGAACATACTGTACACTCAAAAAGCACGTGTTGGATAAGTGAATGAATAAATAAGAAAATAAATGATAGTCCCAAAGAGGTAAGTGGTTAAATGATAACCTGGGCCATCAAACACTCACTTGGCAGAGCTGAGAACTGGATTCTTGCTCACAGGGCCCAGAGCCTGTGCTTTTTCTCTTTATATCTCTTTGTCTCCTTTCTTTATGTCTCAGATCTTAGCAGCAGACAGAAAGGAAAAGGCAGCGAGTGTCTGATTCACCATGTGGTCCCTCCTACTGTCTGAGAGGGGGAGTCTGCGGCTGTCTGAACCCTTCCTAATATGACAGATCGCTGTGTAGACCTACCATTAAAAATCTTGACACAGTAAGTCCCTGCGCTCTGAAAAACTGAAATGGACAAGATATTAACGCCTCTAAGGTTTTCAAAAGGGCTGTAAACTTACAGGTGGAATCAAAAACAAACAAATGAAAGCCAAACTCACAGAGGCAGAGAACAGATCAGTGGTTGCCAGGGAGAGGGTGAACTGGGCAAGCAAAATGGGGAAGGTGGTCTCCAGCTACAAACTGCTAGTTGTAAACTAAGTCCTGAGGATGTGATGTACGCTGTGGTGGTTATAGTTAATGATACTGTGCTATCTGGAAGATGCTGAGAGAAGGTCTTCAAAGTCTTCATCACAAAAAGAAAATTGGAATTATATGCGGTGCCGGGTGTTAACTAAACTAATTGTGGTGATTGTTTCGCAAAAAATACACATGTATCAGAGTCATTATGTTTTTTTTTCAGTGTCATTATGTTATACACCTTAAACTACTAGAACATTCCATGTCAGTTATGTCAATAAAATATCTCAAATAATCAATCAATCAATAAAGTAAAAAAATAACTTTGAAAAAAGGCTGTACCATGTTTTGGAGTCTATGCCACACTTTAAAGGAACGCTCAGACACCTGTAACAGTCCACTGTTTTTCTGATATTCTGCTCACTCCCACCAAAAATACTTTAAGACTGTGATGCAGCCAGGAAAGACAGTGAGAATCTCCACAGCTAATAATCACAGCTGAAATTTCTGAGAGTTCACAAGCAGGCACTGTGCTAAGAAATGTATAACCATTAGCTCATTTATAATCCTTATGACAAAGGTATTAGTGCAGAACTCCTAGATCCCTCCAATCTTTAGGCAAAGAGGAAGCTCGAGTAGTTAAGTGGCCGAGTTAGGGTTTGAATCTAGGGTCTCCAGCCTGGGGTCTCACAGTACCTACCATACAGTGGCTTGCAGACAACGAAGTTCTGTGGCTCCTGCTTAGACTGAAGAGTTGCTTTCACCAGAAAGTTCTGTGAGCTTCTGATCCTGGGGGAGTTCACCTCAGGGCATGCTATTACTCAGCCCTTCATCTTTACAAGCAAGCTTGTCTTGATTTCTCAGGCAGCCCTGCTCCCGAGAAACAGGGAACCTGATAGAACATCCCGGATGAATGTTCTCTAAGCTATGGAGGAAGATTTCACCCATCGTGGAAAGTCAGATGATCCTGGCAGACCTTTGTCTTTGCTGCCTTGGTGGTTGTGGCAATTTCAAGGTAACCTTTAAAACATCGTATCGAAGGGTCATCCGAAGGGCTCTTGTCTCAGACATCACAGAATTTCCCATTCTGCGCAGAGCCACCTGCTCCCCACTCCCTCTCATGGCATTTACAAAGATAAATGAAATGAGGAGCAGGAGGCTTGGTGCTACTTTGCAGAATCCTAAGCATGATTTTGCTCGGTCCCTAGGTCGAAGACTGTTTACTGAGAACTCAGGGATGCCCAGAAAGGGTGAGAAATGCTGCTACTTCCAATGCCCTGGGGGTTCCTGGGGATCCTGGCTGTTGGAACCCACCTAGAGGTCTGATGGGAGGGCTGTCCGTGGACTCCCCGAGCCACTGGTGTTGGGTGGCAGTGGGGGGGGCTGCACAGTGCTGGCCAGAATGAGTCACTGGTTAGGGCAACTGGTAAATCACATTCTCCTGCTCTCAGCTCTTCCAGAGAAATAGCTTTCCTGCTGATTTTCTGTACTGTTTCTTTTTTTATTTTTAAAATTTCAAATTATTTTTATTTATTTTATATTAAATTGTATTTTAATTATAAAATTATATAATTTTATAACTATAATATATGAAATTATATATTATTTAAAAATAGAAATACATTATATTTATATATCACATATAAATATATACATAATTTATATAAAATTATATTAAAATATATAAATTATATATAAAATTATAATTTATATAATTATAAAAATTATATATTAAATATATTTAAATTTAAATTGTTTTATTTTTAAAAATACTTCCATAGGTTCTTGCAGGAGAAAGCCTTGTAGTATACTAGAAACAGAGAAAGGTTTTCTAGGACACCTTGGTCAAGATCTAGATTTTTTTTTTGTCCAGCAGACAGGGAAAGGTTTCACTTCTGATTTGAGATTGGCATCCATCCTCCAAGTGTGCTAGAATCCTCAACACAAATTTTTCCTTGCTCAGCCCAGGCCGAGATCTGGGTTCTAGCTCAGCTTCTAAGAAACATGTTCTGTGACCCAAACAAAAACACACTTCATGCCTCAACTTACTCAGCTGTAAGCCCCAGATAGTATTTCCTGCCATTCCAGCTGTGGGGGGACATTATGAGGATCTAGAGAAAGATTTTATGAATACAAACATAGATAGAAGTACAAAGGTAAATATATATTCATAAACTCTCCTTGAAGTGGAATTTAGCAATATCCCATAAAGCCCCATTTTAAGGATGAAGAAAGAGACCTAGAGCATTTAAGTATCTAAGACCCCAGTGGGCTGCTTACAGGGTCAGCAAGCTGACAAGTGTAGAACCTCTCTGCCCCAGATTTCTTCCTAAGGGTAAGTGAAATGCCCCCTCTAGAAATCTTGGCCTCTAATTCTGTGGGCCCATGATATCAAAAGAATTTTCAGGGACAATGGAGATGAGCTTTTGAATCAGATTTTCCAGATCTATTCTATTCAATTATGCACCCATTCAGCAAGCATTAAGCTGAGGGATTGCGATCATCCAGCTTCTGTACTAAAAGCTGGAGATTAAACAAAGATGCAGACCCAGCCTTCGTGTAGTTTATAGTCTAGCACTGCTCTCCTTGAACTCAGGGGTCTGAGCAGAACTGCCTACAGAGAGAGAGGCAGGGGGAAAGGCTTTGGGCTGGAGGAGGCAAGCGAGTATAAGAGCTGCTCCCTGCCAGACCCAGGAAAGGCACCGACAGCAGCAAATCCCATTAAAGCTCATCAAGCCTGGTTGGGGATGTTCTTCCGGAATCCTCTCCTGCATCTGCGAATAAGATGCTGGACCTGGACAGGATTAAAACTCTTGGGAAGACAGAGCCTGAAGTCCAGCAAAGTGGTTCAAACCCTTTGATATAAAAGCACAAACGGAGAAAGAATCAAGAGAGGCAAAATCAAAGGAAGTTGTATTTTAGGTGATGCATGAGTGACTCTGACCTTTTAAGTGAACCTCTGTATCAAGAATTCCCACACACCCCCACCACACACACAGTAAGGAAAGCCCTGTGTCATGGGGGTGATTTTTCTAGAAAGTAGGAGCCTATAAATGCAGCATCTTGATAGAAACTGCATTTGGAAGTCAGGAGGGTTTCCTGAAGGGAGCACTGAGCTGGGAGGTTTTGTGTTTTTTTTTTGGTTTTGTTTTGTTTTGTTTTTTTGAGAGAGAAGGAACCTGCAAGGGTGTAGGAGAAGAGGGGCAGAGGGAGAGGGGAAGAGAATCTTAAGCAAGCTTCAGGCTCAATGCCCAGAATGGAGCCAGACGTGGGGCTGGATCCCACTACCCTGAGATCATGACCTGAACCAAAATCAAGAGTTGGACCCTAACCGACGGAGCCCCACAGGCGCCCCGGGGAGTCTTGTTTCAGACTCAATTTCTTTACTGAGAAAATGAGGATAGCAGACATCCTTAACGATTTCTTCCTTTCTGTCTTATATTTGCTGGGTCAATGTCTGCTTTCCAGAGTTTTGGAATATGGAATAAGGGCAATGGAGGAGAATATACTCCTATCTCAGACTAGATCTTTGTGTTCTGTTCTGCAGGATTCTATATGGCTGTACTAGTTGGTAAACTATGAAAACACTCTAAGGTGGCTGCCCCAATGCCCTCAAGTACCTTCAAGATGAGCAGGAAGTATTAAAGGTATTATCAAGAAAGAACGTGCCAGGAATAGAAAAGGAACACGCAAGACAGCAGAACTCAAAGATGCTCCCATGATTCCTGCCCCCGAAATAAACTCCTTGTGTATGCCCCCGGACCTGGGGATGGGATGATGCACCTATGTCATGGCACAGCTGGCTTGAAGAAAGGTGAGGTGAGCCAGACCTAATCAGGTAAGCCCTGCAAGGGACTGGGCTTACCCTGAAGCAGGAGATTGGCAGCATGAGAGGAATGAGATGAGAGGGAGAGGCTCTTCGCTAGCTGTGGAGATGGAGAGGGACACGTGGCAAGGAATGTGGGGACCTCTAGACAGCTCCCCCCACCCCGGGACAGCCAGCCAGGAAACAGGGACCTCCTCCTCTGATCACCAAGAACTAAATTCTGCCACAACTCCAGAAGCATGCAGCATGCTCACACCTGGATTTTAGCCTTGTTCGACCCTGAGCAGAGAACACAGTCCTCTCATGCCTGGGCTTCTTACTTCAGAACCCTGAGCCAAAAACTGGGTGTTGTTCTAAGCTGTTTAGTCTGTGGTCCTTTGCCATGGCAGAAATGAAAGTCTAGCACAGAATAGAAGGGGGAACCAGGTAATAAGAGTTAGGAAAGCTGACTTTGGCATGAGAGCCCATCTTCTGATTTCACCTTGAACTGAGGGACCTTGGGAGAAATTATTGCTCTAAGCCTCAGTTACTTTTTCTGCAAAATGGGGATGATGACTGTGCCAACCAAGGAGGGCCGCCTTGAAGACTGACCAAACGCACGTGCGCAATGCTGGCCAAAGCCAGTGTTCCTTTTCTGACCAAGACTGGAGTTGTGGGGGTGGGGCAGGAGAGCGTCAAGCAATTCAGGGGTGCCTACTGTGGGTCAGCATCCTGCTTCCACGGCCTCATTTACTCCACAGGGAGGTACCACCTTATTCCACGAAGAGGGAAACTGGTGGGGGGGGAGAGCTTCAATAACTTGCCCACAGTCACACAGCGGCTGTTGGGCTGCCTCCAAGAACCCACAGTGGTTGCAGTGGACAGGACTGCTGCTGGGACAGGAGTTCCCAGCTGTGCCTAAAGAATTTTCTAAGAACTCTCTTGCTTGTGGCCCTTCTACAGCAGAAGCAGAGACTCTTCTGGTGCTAAGTTTCAGGAGAGCCCGAATCCTTGGCTTCTCTCCTGGGTCAGGATGAGCCACCTCCCTGAGCCCAAAGGCAGGAGCTGGAAGAAGAAGAGGAGGGGAGGTGACCCAGACAGGGAAGCCCCAGTGCAGCAGGGATCTGTGAGTCCCTAAATTGGGGGGATGGGGTGCCTGGAACATGGCATTGGGGTACCCCAAGGAGTCTAGCACAACCCAAGGGGGACCCCAGCACCCCCTTTCTCAGCAGCCTCCCCAAGGACAAAATGTTGGAAACTGCAGTTTGGGCCTCTGCCTCATAGTTCCCTACCAGCCGCCACAGCTGCCCTTCCTGATGGCGGAACCAGCAGCTGGAGAGGCCCAGAGGGGCTGGGGGAGAGCAAGACCGCACAGGCTCCCCGCCCAGAAGCTCATGTCCAGGCCCCACTTCACCAAGGAGAAGTCGTTCACTGGCCCCAGCCCCCCAGAACCTGTGCCCAAACAATATTGATGGGTTGGCTTTGGCCAGGGGGCCAGTCCTAGTTTCCTGGCTTTCGAAATTACCATCCTTTAAAATGCAAGACAAAAACAAAAACAAAAACAAAAAACCCTTAGTGCATTCTGAGGTCTAATGGCTGAAGAGCTCAAGAGTAATAAATCTTTAAAAACCCATTGGCTATTTTCTTTTAAAGCCCAGTCATTTTGCAGCTACTATTCATTCTTATCAACTCAAATAGGAACCAAGTCTTTAATTCCTGGATGTTTTGTGGTTTTATTTTTTGAACCAAGTTCAAAAACGATCTGGATGATAGCACATGAGATAGTAGGTGTGAAATCCCATTGAAAACTGTAACACACAGATTCCTTCCTTCTTCCAATCAGTGAACATCTGCCCCCCCCCCCACCCCCGCCGCCACTCACTGCAGGTTCCACTCTGCTAAGCCCTGGGGACAGGAGGAGGTAGACCAGCACTCTGCCAACTTTCTTGTGCTTTCCGGTCACAGAGATCTTGTGAAAATGCAGATTCTGATTAGGTTGGTGGGGAGTGCCCAGAGTCTGCATTTTATCAAAGGGTTCCTAGCCATGTGAGGCTGGTCCTCTGAGTTGTAAGGCTTCTCCACCGTGGGTGCACATTGCAATCGTCCGGGAGCCGGACCTCAGGCTGATGCCTATGCCCCACACCCAGAGACCCCAATGCAGGGGATCCTAATAGCAAGTGAAATTGGGGACCACGGCTGTATTTTCTGCCCTCGGAAAGTCCGGTCTTGGTGGAGGGGGCACACAGGCAAACAGTCAGTGCAGTAGCAAGTGACAGAGAGACCGAGACTGAGTTCTTCCTTTGGCTTCATCAGGGCGGGTGAGGAAGGGTCAGGAAAGACTTGGTGGAGGAGGTATGTGCTGAGTACGGTGAGGGGACCCTTTGCCGTGAGAAGCTCATGTACGGAGCACCTTTACGCGCATTCTCTGTGCTAAGTGATTTTTATGCATTGTCCCATTGAAGGCTCAAATAGATCTGCCTCTGTAGTTATTGGTTACCAGGGCTGTCAGTGGATCTGAGCCCTAGTGGGGGTAGGGCCCTGAAATGCTTGACCCAGGAGGCTGCCAGGGGAGACACACACTTGGTCGGTGCCATGAAACCAGTTCATGATTTGCTGTCGTGTTGCCCGACATGCCCAGGCTGCCTGGAACCCTTTCCCTTTTCCTCCCAAGGGGGCTGTACCTTCCAGAGTGCTTGCCTTCAGAGTGCTTCCTGCTGTGGCTTACAGCAGCTCCTTGACTTTTTCTAACAACGGCAACATTTGCCCCTCAGAGGCACCTAATTGTTCCAAAGAGAGAGAATGTCCACATGTCTTGGCTAAGACCTGTTCAGATGTAATCCCTGAGTGTCCCTTAAACTCCCAGAAATGTCTGTGTCGATAAATGGATAGAGAAGATGCGGTGTGTATACAATGGAATATTGCACAGTCATCAAAAATGAAATCTTGCCATTTGCAATGACATGGATGGAACTGGAGGGTGTTATGCTAAGCAAAAGAAGTCAATCAGATTGATCTTACTCATATGTGGAATTTAAGAAACAAAAGAGAGGAGCATAGAGGAATGGAGGGGAAAAATAAAATAAGACGAAATCAGAGAGGGAGACAAACTGTAAGAGACCTTTAATCATAGAAAACAAACTGAGAGTTGCTGGAGGGGGCCAGACAGATGCAGTAACTGGATGATGGACATTAAGGAGGGCATGTGACTGAATGAGCTCTGAGTATTATATAAGTCTCATAAATCACTGATCTCTACCTCTGAAACTAATAATACACTATATGTCAATTAACTGAGTAAATTTTTTTAAAAAAGGGAGAAGAAAAAGAAAAAAAATGTCTGTGTCTGGACAATATGGCCTCTTACGAGTACCCAGCAGCCATGGCTTCTACTAAAAGCTATTCTCCTTTACCTATTTTTTTTTAAGATTTTATTTATTTATTTGACACAGAGAGAGAGAGATCACAAGTAGGCAGAAAGGCAGGCAGAGAAAGGGGAAGCAGGCTCCCTACTGAGCAGAGAGCCCGATGCGGGGCTCGATCCCAGGACTCCGAGATCATGACCTGAGCCGACAGAGGCTTTAACCCACTGAGCCACCCAGGCGCCCCTCCTTTACCTGTTTTTTAATTCCAATGTAAGCTCTCCTTAGACCTTCATTTTCAAATTTGTAATTGAGAAAAAGATTTTGAGAGATATAATTCTCTTTATGCTGGGTGAAGCAATTATATGAGCATGTAATTACGATCAGGACTTGCTCTGGGTTTTGGGGACACAACAGGGAGTGATGGGGACAGAGGCTAGGGGAGCTGAGCACACGTGCTCCTGCCCAGCCGGAGCTCAGGGCTGCCATGCAAGCGTGTGGAGCTGCTGGAGGATAAGACTTCCCTCTCTCTTTCTCCAGAAAAGCTAGAAGGGAAGACTTTCAAACCTGATTTTTTTTTTTCAATATTGACCACTAATTCGACCATTTTTGAGCCAGGGAGCTCACCAAAGAAAATACGTCTGTGAGTCCGGTTCGGTCTGTCCTCTGCCAGTGTATACTTCTGGCTTCTGGGTTGGAGAGACGCTTTTTCCTTATGCAGACACGTTGAACTGGACGTGTAGTTACGCTGAGCACGGTGTGAGGAGCTGTGATCGTGCCAAAAAATTCTCCTTGCTAGTGGGTCTTCTACGAACACGGCCTGTCAGCCCTGAGCACAAAAGAAGCAGAAGGCCACCCTGGGACTCACACCTTAGCAAAGAGAGGGGTCCGTGGGCTGCTCCCCTGATGCCCACCTGTCTGGTTCCCAAAGTCCTAACAAGCCTTGTCTCTTAGCTCACAGCCTCTTTTTTCTCCCCAGGCCCCTCCAAGGGGCAGACGGTTGTCATGACTCCCCTGCTTTCCTACATTGCCTCTTCTACTAGCGGTCTTGTCCTCTCCAGCTGCACCCTTTGCAAATATGCTGTCCCCGGTAGAATCCTGGAGGAGCATCACGGCCCTCCCTTTCCATCATGGTGAGAGTGGTTCTCAGCAGGGAGAAATTTCTAATTTTAAATGCCTCAGAGAAGGTAGAAGGAGCTCTCTCCCCAGAGGAGGGTTGTAAGAACAGGAGCATGGGTCTGGTCACCTCCCAAGCTCATTGCTGGCTCAGATGTAATGACCCCCCCATGATTAGGGAATTCTGGGATAAAAGAACTGTGAGGCTCTGACACTAGTAGGGTCAGACCATGTGTGCTGGTATTATGCCCAGGGTGCTCCTCACTCTTGGGGGCCCGCAAGGGCTTGGGGAATGCATTCTCATAGCTCAGCTCTAAGCAGAATGCCCCATGAAGGAGACTCTGCAGAGATCTGCCACATTCCTCTCTCTGGAATGCAAAGGTCTCCCCTGGTTGTGGGATGGGGGCAGGGGGGTGTGTGAGCCAGGAGAAGGGTGAAGGGCTTTCATTGGAACGTAGAGCCAGGGACAGGGTGGTTGGAGGAATGGGCTGTGTCAGAGAGGACACTTCATCACTGCGGGTGTCCCGGCACACCATGTCCCTGAGGGCTAAGCTTCGAAGGCCACTGCGAGAGAGCCTCTGTGTTAGGTGGGCAAGGAGGGCACCGAGGGCCCCCCTGCACTGGCCCCGTTCACACTGCTCTTTCCTGGGGAGCGCTCGCAGACACACACATCTCCCCAGCCCAGGCATCCCAGCCTCCGTCCCGGGGCAGCCTTGGTCCCTCGGTACGAGTGGGGTGGGATATGGATGCAGGACTGAGGCTATCCCCAGTTTTGAGTCAGAGACACCTTGCGAGGAGCAAGCCCTTTCGGGAACATCTAGCCCCTTCGTGCCGCTTTCCCAATGCCTTTTACACTCGTTCTCCTATTGTTCAAAACACGTGTTTGATTTGTTGCCTGTAGCTGCTTATGCCGGCTTCTTATTTTTCTTTGCCGAGTAGCCCGGGAAGTGACATCTGTGTGTGCGTGCGGACAGGAAGAGGCACCTTGTTTATGTTAAATCCATCATCTCAACAACACTGTAGAGTCAAAACAGCGTGTCTGTCCCACAGGGAAGGAGACTGAGAATCAGGGGAGGCAGAGAAGGGGCTGAAGCTCACATGGCCCCCGAACCCTTGAACTCAGCTCTGGGCTGCCTGGTGCCGACCCACAGAGACCACGCTCTCCCACTTTTCCCACTTGACATCAGCACCAGACAGAGTGTGATCTTGGTTCTGAAGAACAACCCTGACTTACCTGCCATGTAGCTTGCCCTGAATTACATATTACCCCGGGTCTCCTTCCTATATAAGAAATGGAAATATCCAAGGGAATCCTAATGTTAATGAAATAGCTCCCATTGTCTTGGGAAAATTCTACCCTCCCAAATAGTGGCATGAGGCACTTGGTTCCCTAAACTGCATTGCTCCAGGCTATGAGGCATGACATGAAGCAGTGTTTTTTTTTATATGGAATTGTGATGGAAGAGTAATAGGAATTGGCATCTCTGTTCGGCCCTTTCAGAACTCCTGGATGGGCTTGTGAGAATCCTATAATATGAATCCCACTTTCTAGTCGGAGAGCTGTGGCTTACCCAGGACACACGAATTCTGGTTAAGTCACAGCCAAGGTGATGACATGGTAGACGTAGCGACACTGAATGTGAACTTTTATGTAGTATAAACACAGACAAATGTAACAGTGGATCAAACGGGTGACCTTGACTTTTCTGGCTCTGCCACAAAGGGGGCCAGTCAATGTCAGCAGCAGTCCCAGAAGATGAGTCTGGGGCCTTCAGGGCCCTGGGCAGCCCGGACAAGAGGAGGTCATTAGCTGCTCAAATTACATCCTTGGAGGGTTTGGTGGCACAATTCTAAGAAAGTAATAAAACCTCAGGCATTATTTTATGGTATCTGCAGAGAAACACATGCCCTATTAGAAGGGCTGCAGACTAATCCCATGCTTGCTTTGTCATGAAAGAAGCAAAAATACTGACACTATAAAGATAAAAAGCAAAGAGAGAAGGATTAAATCGTGTTTCACTCAAGAGTGTTTCTTTTTTTTTTTTTTTTTTTTGGAAGACTGAGTTCTTGTCTGAAACGGGAGCCGACAGATCTGGCATTTGCTGGTGGGGTTCAGTTCTTTGGAGAAAATACAGAGACAAAAAGATCATTTTGATGGTACTTAAAAGATCTATTCGAATATATTTAAGGGCGTCCAAATATATCGGGCAATTTTTAAAAGGGCAAAATTAGGCCTAATTCGGGGTATGGAACATAGATTTGAAAGTCTTAATCACATCGTGAGTACCTTTCCAGCAACTTAACATTTCATATTGTGCTTAATTATTGATCAGTGCCTCTATGGAGCAGGGCTGGAAGCTTGTGACTGAGGTTCCCAACCTGTTTGGCTCTCATTTGCTCAAGATGGAATATTCATGGCCCTCCTTGGCAGGCTGCTGTGGGCCACCCAAGGGCTCCTGATGTCTGTTCTTCCTAATACTCAGCCATGGCTTACTGGCCACAGTCCCAATTCACCCACCAAGTCCCTTGCAGATGATGTATGAAAAATTGTGAGTAAAAGAGCATGAAAATCAAATTAATTCATTTTGCATTTTCCCCACATTTGTATCTGTCTATCCAGTACTTTTCCTTTTCAAGCCCGCTATCTCTTTGAAAGCGAGCAGTGTAGTTATAATACATTCTCTTCATTGTAACCCTGCACTGTGAGTATGTATTCTGCATTAAATAATAAAGGAGATTAATAATTAAATCAAAGTGAAAAACCACTTGTTTCCTGTCTACAGCCCAAGGGACAGATTTCCTGGGTTGGTGCCAATTCATCAACGATGATTAGAGCCTAGGAGGCCAGAGAGGTACAGAGAAGACGGCAACGAGAAAGCAGGGTAATGTGAATATGAATGTACTTATGTACAATTGAAAAAGATGGGATGGTGATATAAGGTGAGTGAATGGGGAGAAAAGACCAGAGAAACGGCACAGCAGGTAAAATCCCAATAATTGGAGTTGAAACCTATTGGGGCTCAACCTACACCAGACTGCTTTCTAAATGCTTTACCTGTATTAACTCATTTAGTAATTTCAGAAAAGGCATGAGGTGGGTACTGTTTCCCCCATTCTACAGACAAAGAAACTGAGTCACAAGGAGGGTGAGCCAACTGCCCCAAAGCTGGTGTTTGCATGGATTGAAAATCAGGCGAACTGGCTCTAGAGTCAGTCTCAAGTCTAAGGACAAGAAAAAGAGAATGCCACAAATGCTCCAATAAAGAGGAATGAGACAAATCTTATGGGAGAATGAATGAACAGGAAAAGCCAGTGAGAGTAAGAAAAAAAAAAATAAAGTCAAGAAGATTAAAGAATTGGGAGTGAAAGCAGGTCAAGAAACAATGAATGGAAAGAAGACAAAGTGAAAGTCAATGGGGCATCAGAAATGAGCATCAGGAAGAAGAAAAAAAGAACAGAGAATGGGATCTATCAAAGGGAGTATGCCATTGGGTGCAAACTGTCAGACACCTCTCCTTTGCTGTCTTATATAACCTTCTCCATGCCATCTCAAGGTAGATGTTCTTATACCCATTTTACAGAGGGTAAACTGAAGGTCTGAGAAACTAAGTAATATGCTCAAGATTGCACTGTTGATTCATGGCAGATGAGAAAGAATTGTTGTTAATGACAAAATGTCAATGCAAGAAATCAAATAGCCAAACAAGTGAAGAAATATACTATGTTCATAGACTAGAAGATTCACTACAGTGAAGATGCCAATTCTCCCCAAACTGAATATGCAGGCTTAACACGATTCCTATCAAAATCCCACAAGAATTTTTTGTAGATGTAGAGAAGATTATTATAAAATTTCTATGGAAAGAGAAAGGAACTAGAATAGGTGAAACAATTTTGAAAAAGAATAAAGTGGAAGAAATTAGCACACTGAATCTTAAAACTTACTATATAGCTAAGTCTATGTGATAATGGAGGAGAGATAGAAACATAGATCAATGGGGCAGAACCCAGAAATAGTCCTTCACAAATATACCCAAGCGGTCTTCAACAAAAGTGCAAAAGGATTCAATGGGGGAAAGACCGTTTTTACAACAAATGGCAAATGGCACCAGAGCAATTTGATATCCATAGACCAAAAAATGAACTTAAGTCTCAAACCTTATATAAAAATTAACTCAAAATGAATCATGCACTTAAATGTAAATGATACAACTATACAACTTCTAGAGGGAAAAAAAAAAAAACCTGAGGAAAACTTCAAGATCTATGGCAGGCAAAGAATTCTTAGACTTGACACCAAAAACCTCATCCATAAAAGGAAATACAGTAAATTGGACCCCTTCAAAACTAAAAGTGTTTGCCGAAGAGGACCCTATTAAGATGAAAAGACAAGTTCCAGAGTAGGGGACAATGTTTGCAGGCAAAATATATGACAAGGATTTGTACCTCGCATCTTTACAGAACTCTCAAGATCCAACAGTAAAACAAACAATCTAATTAGAAAATGGGTGTAAGACATGAAAAGACATTTAGCCAAGGACAACATACGGAGAGCAAATGAGCACATGGAAAGACGGTCAATATCATCAGCCATTGGGGAAATGCAAAGCCAGGATGAGCTATATTGCATACTTACCAGAATGGCTACAATGAAAGATAGTGACAACACCACATATTGGCAAGGATGTAGAGAAAAAAGATCACTCCTACATTGCTGATAGGAAGATAAAACAATGTGTCAGTGTCTTAAAGAACTAAACATAATTGCCTTGTGAACCATCCATTGCACTTCTGGGCACTTGTCCCAAAGAAATGGAAACTTATGTTCATGAAAAACCCCATATACAAGTAATTAGAGCAGCTTAAATCATAACAGCCTCAAATTGGAAACAACAAACAGATATCCTTCAAGGGGTAAATGGTTGAACGATTTCAACAACCACACTGAAATATCACACACACACACACACACACACACACACACACACACACCCTTGGATGAATCCCCAGAGAATTATACTGATTGAAAAACCCAAAGGTTATATACCGTATGATTCTATTTATATCACATTCTTGAGCTGACAAACTGTAGAAACGAGAGCAGATTCATGGCTCCCTGAGGGTAAGGGAGAGGCGAGGCAGGAGGGAGGTAGATTTGGCTATAAAGACAGGGCAACATGAGAGATCCATGCTGTGATGGAAATGTTTTAATGCATGAACATTTAAGGGAAAGAATCAGGGGATATCCACACAGATGGAGGGAACGACCAGCACAAAGTAGAGGCTGGTCTCGGGGACACAGAAACACAGAAAAACACAAATGCAGAAAACCTCCCTCCGTGGTCTTCCTTTTCTCTTGGTGCCTCACTGTTTTCTTGAGGCCCCTTGGAAAGCCTTCCTTGGTTCTCTTTGGCCTTCCTTTGGCCCCTCTGTCTCTCTGTGATGCCTCTTCACCCTGATACTGTAACTTATCCGTGGGCACATCCGCTTTCCTCAGTCAGTCCTCGGAAAGAGCTCCAAGGTCGGGACCCAGTCTTGTAACACAGGTTCCTACACACAGTCTGGCCTGAGGTAGGAGCTCTATCCCCATGTTTCAAGGAATATATGAGTGACTTTGAGGTTCGTCCACGGAAGGGGCATTTTCTGAAGTGACTTGGGTGCCCTGACTGGGGCTGTGAGGCCTGTGTACCTTGCTGTCTGAGATAGCCCAGGGTAGCTGGCTGGCCATGACCTTTGTCTGCCAGGGTCTCTTGGACCTGGGCACCCGTGGGACGCCCACCCAGCCACCTTCCCAGAGCAGAGGCAATACCTTCATCCCTGTGGCTCCTCTGCCTCTCTTCCTGGCCAGAATCTGAGCATCAAGTCCTCAAAACCACCGTCTCAGGAGGGACAGACTCTGAGGGCAAAATACACAGGACACAGGGTCGGCCCCTGATGGCATTTCTGTGCTGTAGTTCCTCACCCTCCTTTTCCTTTATGAGCGGCAAGACATAGGCAGGAGGATGGCATTAGGGCCTATGTGATATTCAGGTAAGGGGCCTAAATGTGAAAAGAGCACATAGTGATGGGTGATGGGTGGACACCTGGGCCTCCACCAACCAAGTCACAGGAGACGAGAAGGAGAGTCTGAAAGCTTGTCATGGTCTCGCCTTCCCTCCCCCCTCCATGTATATTCCTTTTGACTCCCTTCCCGTGGCCCCTAGTCTCCTTGGCCACCAGATGGGTTGACCCCCGGGAACCAGGACGTGCCGTGGCCACTTGACAGACCGTCTGGGTGATCCCTGACCGTTGCCCCTCAGCCTGCTCTGGGCTGGAATGATAATGGAACTTAGCATTTGCGCACCAGCCAGGAGATCCAGGGTCATGTGTTAAAGGTTTGGCTCTGACATTTAACTTAACACGATTGTTGGCAAGGGTTGCTGCCGTCCGGGGCTCTGCCGACTAGAATAGCTCACTTATCAGAATGTCAAGGTAGGAGGAACTAGATAAGCCTGGGGCACTGACAGGGGCTGAGGCTCCGTCCCTCAGCAGCTGGGGGCTCAGGAAGGGTCCGCTGTCTCATATCCCAGAGAAAGCCACCCTCAAGTGTCCTGGAGAAATACATTCGGGTTTTTGTTTTTGTTTTTTCAAGTGCCGCACCGCAATCCTCCCATGTTTCTCCTCTTGTCTTGAAGAAAAACAGAAAAATTCCTCCGTGGCTTACAACTATCTCAACAAAGCACATCTCATGATGGACCCTCTCTTGCAAATGCTGCCAGCTCTCTGTGGCCTGTCTTTAACTCCGACGAGGTGAAAAGTTGAATCTAAAAATGGCTCCTTCGAACCACCTCGTGGATTCTTCCTTTCTCCCTGTGGTGCATCCCCAACCGCCCACCGCTGGCCGCCTCAGCCTAAATAGTCAAGCAGTATTGTCCAGGAAATGTAAGCTTTGGAGCTCGGGCTCCCAAGTGGAGAAGCTTAACCCTGCCCGAATGATCCCATTTCAAGGTTTTCCAAAATTACTGACTCATGCCACATGCCAAGCGATCAAATAAAGGGCCGTGGAACTGATTGAAAAACAAGAAACAGAAGTAGATACCATTTCCAAGGATGTGAGTGTCCCCTACACCCACGTGTGGCTTGGCCTGCAGAAGGCAGTGGGAATGCAGTCCTTCACAGAGCAGGTGGGAAGTGGAGAAGGGGACACTCAGGTTGTCCCTTCCCTGCTGTGGGGTTAACTCCCTCACAGGTGATTCCAGCAGCACAAGAGTCTCTGTGTCCCTGGCTGAGAACCCCAGGCAGGCACTGGCAGACAGCCCCACGGGGATCCTGCCTGCCAGGGACAGCAGGACAGAGAGAAGGTCTGTCACAGCCACGCTGACGTTTCTGCTGGGCCCCTAGCTTGGCTTTGCTCAGGATGTGCCCACAGACTCGGCAGGCGGGGGGTTCCCATGAGAGGCTCCTCCCTGGGGAATCCCAGTAAGCTTTGACTTCATCCTCAGGGAAGAGAGCAGTTTCTGGGACATCCTCGGCCAGTTCAAGGGGCCAGCCCCTTCTCTCTGCTCACACATCCTCCTGTCCTCTCCTCCAGGGGCACCGCTTGCTGGATGGAGCTCATTCATTCTCCTGCTCTGCGGGCGGGCTCCTTTGAGGAGCTCCTTTAGGCAGGTGCTGCCTGAAACATGGACCAGCAGATTGCAGTGACTTTTGAAGAGGGCAGGAGAAGTCTGCATGAGTGGTCCCCTCTCTGTTGCAGAGCTAGAGAGACTATCTGAAACATGGCTAGGGGGACCTCGGGAGCCCCGTCCTTCCCTGGGATGTGCAGACGAGCTCCCTACATGGTGTTTCCCCTTTCGGTGGTGGCCTTGGTGCTATTCGGGGATCATTTAGGCTGTTGTAATAATTTATTATCAACCTCATAATTACTAAACGGAGCCCAACAAGTAATAAACACTTAATAAACACCCCCAACCCCCCAACACATTCCTTCTAAGATAAAAGAAGGTTGTCTTTTTCTATCCTTAGGCTATAAGTGTCTCCTCTGTGAACTTAGTTTCAGATTGTTTGGGTCCTGGATGTTATAGGGGGTGGGATGTGGTGAGGTCGGGGAGGGGAGGCTGGGAGGAAGAGCAGGAAAAGCAGTGGATGGAAGAAGAGGAAGCAATCTCAACATCACACAGTCAGCACTCAATACATGACAATTTCTTCATATTATTGCCAAAAAGCAAAGTGAGGCCATCTCAGGGTGGATCAATAGTTTAACACCCCAGGCAGCCTGACGAAGCTTTTCATGTCAGAGCCCAAGCAAGGGCCTCTCCCTCTCCCTCCCACACCATCCGCCCTGCTTGGTCCTTCCACCAGATTCTAGGGCGCCCCAGGGTCTCATCCAGCCAGCTGATGGGATTTACACCCGGCTTGGAGGAAAAGGCACAGATTTGGGAAGGTCAGCGCACCTTTCAGGGTTAGTGTCTAATAGTGAAAAGAGTCTGACGTTGAAGTCAGAGGACAAGGGTTTAGAGGATAGCACCTCTGCCGTTATTCGGGCTCGGAACTCTCAAGCTGTGGTTTCATCCGTAAAGCTGGTGAATGACCTCCGCCCCTCAGGACGGGTGTCCAGATGAACTCATACGACTGTGTCTGGCTCAGTCCTTGGTTCCATAAATATTAGCTGTTTTTCACTGCTTCTCTCCCACATGGAAAAGTGCTTTGTGGACCAGAAAAAAAAGGTACATTTTGGAGTTAGACCCGGGTGAGAATTTCTCCTGTAAGCTGTGTACCTCCCAAAAGTTACACAGCCCCCCAGAGGGGCCATTGCTCAGCTTTAGGATAGAGATGCAAAAATCTGTTTTGTTAAAAGGATCAAGACGAAGCAAAGCATTTGGCACATTCTGACATGAAGCAAACATCCATGCTCCTGCTGATCTTCTGGTGGGGGAAATGGGCTCTTAGAACAGGTGCTGGGCTCACTTTACCTGACCTGATGTTTAGGCCAGGCCCTGGAACTTTGGGGGGCCAGACCCCGGTCCCACTGCCATGAGGCTGCTCCCCAGTCCTGGGAGAAGGAGGGACAGCCCTGTTGATGGGAAGCGGAGATAGTTCTCCAGGGAGACACACGGATTTGGGAGAAGGGAAATAACAACGGCCTTCCCTACCCCCTGTCCCTGCCCTTGTGTCTAGGACTCCTGGCCTTTCTGAACAGTTGGAAAGATGTTTAAAAAGAGATAGGGAGGCATGCAGGAAGTGACCGGGCATCAAGGAAGGCAGAAATAGCAAAGCCCATGTTTCCAATTTGGCCAGACTTAAAAGAAAGCAAGAGTATGCTGAGGGTCAGAGGCTCTGAGGAAGCGGCAGCCCCACCCTCTGCACCTCCATCTGAAGGCAGAGTTGCTACCCAGGGGAATGGTGCCCCCCACCCCCACCGCTTGGCCTCTCATAGCAGGCAGGGGGCTTTCAGGGCTGCCCTCAGGGGGGATACCCCAGCACGTCTTTATAGCCCTCTGAAGGCTGAACTCCCAGTGCCCAGGACACCTGTGGGCTCTGGGGAGCTCGGATTTACTGGCTGAACTTTAAGCCCTCCGCAGTGACCTTAAAATAAATAAATAAACAAACAAATAAACCGGCCCTAAGCCCTTCACTGTCCCCAAGGGCTCCCAAAGTGGCAGGTGCCTGACAAAAAGCTAACCACCAGGGGCAATGGGCACTTTGGGAGTGCACATCCTGCCTTCCAGAACCAGTGAGCTGGGGAGAAAAGGAAGAAGGAAAAGAAGACAACTTACTTGTTGAGATCGGAGCTTCCCGTGTCCCACTGATGCTAACTTCTGGAGCTCCCTTAGAGGCGGTGCGGGGGCGCTCAGGGCTCTCGAGGGGACTCTCCGGCCCCAGCCATTACCTCAGCCTCCGTCTCTGCCTGGAGCTTCTCCTTGTCCTGGGGTCCTGTGGCCGGAGGGTTCTAAGCCATCCTGCCCCTTCCCTAGCCAGCCCCTTCAGTCACTCCCTTCTGCCCGCAGCGGGAGGCTCTGCTCACGCTCGCACTCTCCCTCTCTCTCCCTCGTTCTCCCTCGCTCTCCCCCTCCTCCCCTCCGCCCGCTTCTATCTCCGGGCTCTCTTCCCCTCCGGCCCCAGTACAAAGGACTCTCCCTGTAATAATGTGTAATAACCGACTTAAAAGGCCGCGGACAGAGGCGGGGCGGGGCGGGGCGGGGCGGGGCGGGGAGGGGGCGCGGAGGCGGTCCCGGGACGCGGCGGGTTCTGAATGAATGGGGTCGCGGAGCTGGAGAGAGATCTCAGGGGAGGTGGGTGAGGGTCTCCGACCCCTCGCGCCCCGTTCTTGCTACGCCGGGGGCTGTTGGTACTGGGGGTGTTTCTGGCCGTGCAGAGGCCGTGCAAGGACGGAGATGAGTGCAAGCGTGCGTGTGCGCGTGTAAGCGTGCACCTGTATCCGTGTGAGCGCCCGCGTGTGCTTTTGTGCGAGTGCCCGCGTTTCGAGGGTGCGGTGGAGCGTACGGAAAGAAGGAAGAAACTGGAAGGCAGAAATTTGGGATCAGAGCCTTGGAGGGGCTGCTCAGTCCCTCCTCACTGTTGCATATTCACAACCCCCGCCCCCTCCTTCTGGGGGGAGGCGGGGTCCCCGGGGTCTGGGGTCGGAGACAGAGCTGGTCTGAAGCTCTCAGGGCTCTCTGCTCACCCTCTTAATGTCCTCTCCAGGGGCATGTGACCCTTGGGTGGGTAGGAAGAGCAGGGAAATGCTCCCTGGATGCTCAAAGAAGTCTCCCAGGGGCGGAGAGCCACTGCCCCAATGCATACCTAGGCTGAGTAGAGCAGCTGCCTTCCCTTTTGGGTGCCTCCCTCCCTGCCCGGAGGAGAGATGATTGCATGCATTTATCCCTTAGTTCGCGGAAGCTGCTGGAAAGGCAGCTGCAGATGGTGCACCCCCTGCAGAGACAGGTCTGCTGCCTGGGGAGAGGCCGGCAAGTTTCTCTGTGGACCCCTGCTCCAGGCACTGAGTGTCTCCTCCCTCCCTGCAGGCCCACCAGATCAAGTGTGTGAGTCAGTGTGTGGGAGACCATAGGCTCCGCCAAGGCTGTGACTGTGACGGTCTTGTTCTCGGCTGTGTCCCCAGCACCTAGCACAAGTGCTTGATGAATATTTATCAGGTGAACACTGTCAACAACAGGAAGGCCAGTTTAGTAAATTACAAGAAGACGAACAGTTGTCCCTGGGAATCGGGTGCCCTAGCTTAGCCTCTCCTGTGAGCCCAGCAACATGGTGGCCTCCTGGAAGCTTGGTCTCCTGAGGGCGACCCCGGGGTTCCTGTTGCCACACAACGCATGATGCACACAGCCCACTCTCCAGGGTTAGAGCGCAGAGGGTCCCTGCCAGGGTTTGCCTTCTGGACCCCCCTCCTCCGTAGGGGGGTCAAGTTGTTCTGTGTGGCTGCAATCAGCCTTGACTGGAGTAGAAAATCTCAAAGTCCCCTTATGAGATTTAGCTTGTCTTCCTGCTCATCCATTACATGTTGATCTAATGGTTTAACGTTCAGAGAAGCAAGTTCTTAATTCCTTAATTTCCAAGCTCATGGGAGAAGCCTCCACTATGTAGCTCTGTGGTCTGAATGACATCCATTCTATGCATTTTCTGAGGCTACAAGGTGCTCAGCCCTGGGGTAGCCATTGCTTGGGGTTCTGTATAAAAACCCTGGGGTTTCTTCTGCCAAACTGGGGAGGTGGATGACTATGAAGCAATATGTACAGTGGTCTGGGAAATACTTTGTAAGTATTCTCACAGCAGCGGGACCTTGGACCGAGAGACAGAAAACCTGGGTCCAGTTCTCGACCTAGATCTGAAAAATGAGACATAGGGGTGTTCTCATCCTGACTGGTTTTTGCAACTTGGGGTGAACCTTAACCTTTCCATATGCCTAAGTCTACCAGAGAGCACAAACAACATTTGAGGATCAGAGACACAACTCAAGGACTGGTCAAGGGGGTAGACAGATGCTGGGGGCATCTTTCAGTGTCTGAGAATTGATGAGGGGGTGCTTGAAAGCACTGAGAATTTGAGGGTGTCATCACTGATAATTAGAGTCTAGAGCCACTGCTTCTGTCCACCTGCCTTGCTCCTCTTACCTGAGAGAGAGATGAATCACAATAGAAGTTTTCTTTTTTGAATGTGACACACAGGAAATTATTTTTTCTCCTATTTATAGAAATTCCATTTGCATTTATGAGGCTGGTAGTGTCTCATAAATATTTCCTGCCAGATAAAATATTAATTAAAAGAGTTTGTTGAGTTATACTCTGAAGTCCTAACTAAAACTCTTCTAAGACAAATATTTGAAGTCTTTTCTCTCATGTCAGGAGAATTCCTTGTACATTAGTTGTGTATGTTAATAAGTCCACCTATCAACAACAGAGATGTGTCAATTAATGAATATTAACTTGCAATATTTAAGAATTGAGAAAAGTATGAGAATAGGATAACAGATGATTGTGAAGATGCCACGCAGTTGAAAAATAAAACACAACGTTGCCGACATTTGTAAATCCATCCTGTATTAGGTCCTCTTTCCTCATGAGAGAATTGATAGCCTTGAGTTTGGTATTTTTCTTCCTTCCAATTTCTTTATGCTAAGACACACACACACACACACCCACACACACACACACACACACCCAGTCAGTGAATATTGACCCTATATCAGGATTTTTGCACTCACAAACTCTTTTGATTGATGTAGACCTACTATGTTTGAGACTTTGATATGTACTGTGAGAAAAACTAAGAAGTATCATGGCGGCTTTGATCTACAATTCCTAACAATTTAATTGGGAAGGTCAGCCTACGTGCAGGAAAAGTTAGCAGATAAATTAACAACTTGGGTTTTATTTCACAGGTGCTAATTGGCTGGGTTGATGGTGTGGGAGAGATGAGAGATGAGAAGAGGTTCTGAGGGCTGACATTTGGCTACAGACAGAAGGGGTGTGTGATGGGAACGCTGAAGTAAGACTAGGATTTGAATAGGAGGCAGTGGGGTTGTGTGCAAAGCTGGTGTGGGGAGGCAAGGTGTCAGGGACCTGAAGGGAGGGATTGGTGCTGGGGGAAAGGGCAGGTCAGTAAGAGGAGCTGATGATGACAGTGACTGTAATTAACTGAGTGCCTACTCTGTCCTGAGCCCAGCTAGGTGCTCCACATCAGTAAAAGTTTTACTCTTAACACCTCACCAGGAAGATCGTAGTACCACCATTTCTCAGATGAGGAAACTGAGGCACAGACAAATAAGGTGTCCTCCATGGCACAGTCATGAATAGTGATTTTCATGACCCAGTGTTGTTAGATTCCAAAACCATATTCCTGACTGTTGGAATGGATAAATTGTGTCCCCTCCATCCCTTTATTCCCCACATTCATTTGTTGGAGGCTTAACACTGAGTATGTCAGAAGGTGATCCTATTTAGACATAATGTTTTAAAGAGATGATTAGGTTAAAACGAAGCTGTTAGGATAGGTCCTGATCCAATCTGACTGGTGTCTTTATATGAGGAAGGGATTGGGATACCTAGAGGGACACCGGGGTGTGGGGTGGAGGGTAGATAGGGTGGGGGGGCGGTGCTCACACTGAGTAAAGGCCATGTGAAGACACAGAGAGAAGACGGCTGTCTGCAAGCCAAGGAGAGAGCCCTCAGGAGAAACCAGCCCTGCTGACACCTTGATTTTGGACTTCCAGCCTCCAAAACAGTGGGAAGTAAATTTGCTGCATAAGCCCCTCAGTGTGTGTGGTATTCTGTTCTGGTGACCCAAACACACCGATATGCAAACTACGCTGAAGGGGACACTGCCTCTTGCAAGACCTTGATTGCAAGATTAAGGTCTTCCATGACCTTGATCCCAGGTCATGGAATGTAAGCTTTACCATGCAGAATGGAGAGACTGTTGGAGATTTCTGATCTGGGGAGAGGTATGGAAGTCATTTTTGTGAAGAATTTCCTGGAGGTGTTTTGTACGTTATTCACCCATTTATTCATTTCTATGAGTCATTCCTGAGCACCTAGGTTGTGACTTGTGAAGCCACAGAGGCCTAATTGTGTGGTTCACCTCTTCCCAGGGCTCAGCATGGTTCTGGTACATAGTAGGTGATAAATAAATACTTCTTTTTTTTTTTTAAAAGATTTTATTTATTTGACAGTGAGAAACACAGCGAGAGAGGGAACACAAGCAGAGGGAATGGTAGCGGGAGAAGCAGGCTTCCTGCCAAGCAGAGAGCCCGATGCGGTGCTCGATCCCAGGACCCTGGGATCATGACCTGAGCTGAAGGCAGACGCTTAACGACTGAGCCACCCAGGTGCCTCAATAAATACTTCTTAAAGGAAAAAAAGGTGATGGGCTAGGTTCCGGCAATAGAAAAATGTGGCAAGACAAACAGTGTGTCTTTGAGGAGCTTACAGTCTGGGGAGGGCACAAATCAGCATGTAACTAGTTCCCCAACTGATCGGTTTCAGTGCAGAGAGATTAAGCAGTGCCGTCATAGAACTTCTGCAATGAAAGAGATACTCTCCATCTGTCCTGTGGTGTGTGTGGGTCTTGAACACGTGAAATGTGGCCCCTTTGAAAAAGAAATGGAATTTTCTTTGTTATTTATTTTTTATTTTTTTAAAAGATTTTATTTCTCTGAAGGGGGGAAGCAGAGGGAGAAGCAGGCTTCCCCCTGAGCAGAGAGCCCGCTGTGGGTCTCGATCCCAGGACCCTGAGATCATGACCCGAGCTGAAGGCAGACGCTTAGCCCACTGAGTCACCCAGGTGCCCAAGAAAAGGAATTTTAAATCTCATTTCATTTCTTTTAAGTAGGCACTGTGGTGGGTGGCCACCGGATCGCCCAGGCTAGGATCCGGGCCAGGGAGGGCAGTCTGGGCTACACAATGGTGCCAGCCTGAGGCAGTGACAAGGGTGAGGGCAGAAAGCCCCTCTCAGAGAGACTGGTAGTGTGCTCACAGGCCAGCGGTATGAGCACCGCTCCTGGGAACCTGTCCGAAATACTGACTTTCAGGCTCCACCCCAATCCTGCTTCATTTTAACAAAATCCCCAACGCTGAGTTGGCGAGAGAACACAGGGTAGAAAACACAGCTGAGGAAGACTCAGCAGACTCAGCACCTGGTGGAGTCTGGGGAACAGGAGAGAAGAGGAGGGGACCTCGGTGGCTTTTCCCTGAGTGGTGCCCCTTCACCTCCCCTCGACTAAAGCCCTGATCACTGGATGCTGGGGGTTCCTTACCTGTCTCTCCCCTCTACCTACAATCTACACGTATCTTGATGGTGGGGACCTAGTTTTTTAAAATCCTTCCACTCCCATGCCTTTTATTCATCAAATGCTTGCCGCATGCATGCATGCCTCATGATGGGAATCCTGAAATCAGAAGGAGCAGGTGGCTGGGAAAGGAGACATACACTTCGATTGTAGATGCAGCTCATGCTCCTTACAGGCTGGACAAGCCTCTTAAATGGCGTTGTCTGAGAAGAGGGAGGAATGGATGCCAGAGTTGAGGAGGGGCATCAGGGGCTGGGGGGTAGGGTGGAGGGGGGGACGGGACTGCCATCTGCAGGGAGAAGACTGGAACTCCTAGGCTAGTTTACATATCTGCAGGAGGGAGGAGAGGGAGAGGAGAAGAGGCCAGACCTGGGGGCCATGCTCACATGGCCATGCTCACTCCTCTGGGGTAAGGGAGGAGGAGGAAGGGCAGGACTCAGTACAGGACAGAATGCCTGGAAGGGAGCTCTGCTGAAGTGGGGGCAGGAAGTGAGGGGGTGAAGCGGCACTCCACGGAAAGGACGAGGGGCAAGAAAACATTGTGGTCAGTGTCCCAGCTTCATTTGTTAATAAGATATTTCCTTAGAAGGACTTCTCTTAGAAAGACACGGGCTCAGTGGGGCGGAGGCTAAGAAATGTGCCCCCACAGTTCCTGCTGCCAGCAGATCCAGCAATCAAAGGGAAGCAGAACTGAGGGGAAAAACAGAATTGATCAGGCTCTCGAGATGGCATTAGTAACTGCAGGATGTATTAAATAAGCCTCTCTTCATGGTTGATTTCCATGCCTGTGTCTCTGCTTCCTGAGTCGGTCAGCATCCCACTTGTCACCTGGGGGAACCCAAATCCATTTTCCATTGAATCTCTTTGGTTTCTGACATTAGCACCCAGTGTAGCTCGGGCTTTCCTAAGACAAGCTTCCCGTTCCCGAATTTCCTCTTCTTCACGAGTCCAGGCTGGGTGCCCAAGAGAGACATTTGTCACAGTTGGCTGCACAGTTGTAACATCTGTGCTCCTAGAAGGTGGGGCACGCGACAGCGACAAGACTCTGGATTTTGTCCCCAGCATTGAGCTTTCAATTATTGCACCACTTCAATTGGTGCAATTATTTCAATTGCTTTCAATTATTGCAACACTATTGCAGATGATTTTTTTCTTCCCTGTCCATGAATAGGGATGACATTTGAAAATGAAAGAAAATAAACAGCTTTCATTCCTTCCTAACTTTATTGATAAAATGTCATTCTACTTTACTACAGCAAAGTCCATAGAAATGTTTGACCAGCAGGACCTGCCCAGGCAGTTTCCACAAGTGGCCAATAGCACCACCTAGTGGTTGAAAGAGATTTCTCACCCGGTGGAACAACTAGTCATTGGTTCATTTTTATCTTTGGTTTTTGTTTCATTAAAGTCATATATGCATATGTTTGAAGCATCACGTTGTTCTGGATAGGTTGATAGGAAAACAACCACGCTTCCTCCTCCCCCATCTCCCAATCTCCAGACGCTCCTACTTTCATCTCTGCTATGTTTTCGCTGTTAGTTTTACCGCACATCTCTAAATGACACACTTGCAGTAATATTTCTAGGTGCTTCTGTTTTAGACTCTCTAACTTCCCACCACCGAAGATGAACTTCCCAGTAGTGTAGATGGAACTTAGCTCCCCTTCTCCCCCTCCCGCCCCTACCACTTACGTGCTCCCTTCTCATTTCCTCTTCCCCCAGTGGGGTTTTGTCAGAATTTCTATCAGATAGTCTGTGTTAATACTAATATGTCTATGAAATTCTGGATGGAGCATAGCTGATCTCTGCAGTTTTTCCATCCTGTGCAACTTTTGGGTTTTCCTGGAATCCCTAAGTCTCTTGGTTTTGTTTGCTTTAGTTTTGTTTTTTAGTTGCCTTTGCTCTTATCAACAACCCCAACAAAGCATTTCCACCTAGAATTTCAAGCCTTTCTTAAGATGTCCAAGAAAAATAATTAATTAATTTTAAAAAATGATGTCCAGATATATCCGATGTTCTGTTGATTTCATGCCCTGGGGAAATCTGCTCTGGAGCTTTCTACTCCCTTTGGTCTGCATGGATTGCCCTTTCTGCTGAGGACATGGCTGGCCTCCTGGCATATCTTGTCCCTTCCCCTCTCTCTTACTGCCTTCCATTTCCTGAGTCTCCTGTATGCTTTTTTCTTGGTTCATTCCCTCACTTTGGAGCAACATGTTCTACAGTTCTTTTCTGGGGAAGATAGCATGTGAGGTTAACTTTTTTTTGAGACTTTGCATATCTGAAATACCCCTATTGTACCTGATTGACACCTTGGCCAGGTATGGCGTTCTAAATCAGAGATCATTTTCCTTCTGCACGTTACAAAGATGTCTTAATTTTTCTCCCGTCTTTTGATGATGTCGAAATGTCCAAAGCTAGTTTCATTCCTGATCCTTTTATATGTCCTCCTTTTCCTTTCCAAAAATGAGCAAGATATTCTCTTTTCAGTGTTCTGAAGTGTCCCAGTGATGTGATTCAGTGTGGGACTATCTATCCATCTTGTTGCTTGTTAGGTAGACCAGTCCATCATTGCCTTCCATTCTGGGAGATTTTTAGGCAATGCTTCTTTGATGATTTCCTTCTTCTTGTTTTCCTCATTCTCTCATTCTGGAATTCCTGTCACTTAGATGTTGGACCTCGAAAGCTTCTCATTTTCTTATCTTTTCTCATCCAGTTTCATGTCTTCATGTTTTTGCACTATGTTGTGGGAGATTTCCTCAACTTTTTCTTTCAAACTTTCCATTGAGATTTTGGGTTTTGCTACTGTATTTTAATTTCCAAGAGCCCCATTTTTATTCTCTTAGGGTTCATTTTAGGGCGGGGGTAGCATTCTCTTTATTTCAAGCTTCGTTGTCCCTGCCCCATCCCTGTTTCTGCCAAGAGGCTTTTGCACATCCATTTATTTTAACTCCTCAGCTATTGGCTATTGGGTAACCTGCTAAGAGAAAGTTCTGGATCAGGGGATGGGATTGACAAACTCTGGCTGGGCCATTTCATTGCAGGAATTCCTGATTCCAGTTTTGTCCTTGGGGGGGGGGTGCGTAGTCAGATTTTTCAGGAGCAGCTCTTTCAATCTTCTGTTTAGAGGGTCAGATCCTGACTGCCAGCCTCTGAAATCAAACTAGGGAAGAGAATTGAGGACCATCTACTATGAATATGTTTACTTAGTTCTTTTTTCAGGGCATGATAAACCCATCCTTAATAGTGCTGTGTGTTCCTCTGTCCAGGGCTCTTCACTTGACCATCTCCAGGAATGAATCTCTAGACCTGTGCAAGGGAGGACCAGGCAAAGTTTTTTTTGGCCCAGGCCAACCCAGGGAGGGCATCTGGAAGTCTAACTACTATCCTTCCTAAACAGACTCAATGAATCCTCCTTCTTTGAGCAGCTTTGTTCACCCCTCACCCCAAGTTCCAGAGGTAGACAGTGTTTTGGGATTCTGAGGTGCAAATCTGATGCTTCTTGGTTTTTTTCCTGCACAAGCAAAGACTGCATCTGTTTTCTGGTTTCCAAAAATTCTATTGTTACTGTGTCTGGTCCAGCTTTACTTACCCTTGAGGGTTAATGCTTTTCCCAAAACTGTTGTCTTATTGGGGTTTTAGATGAGAGCAAAAGTAGGAGTATTACTTTATGGGGTGCCTGGGAGGCTCAGTTGTTAAGTGTCTGCCTTCAGCCCAAGTCATGATCCCAGGGTCTTGGGATCAAGCCCCACGTCGTGCTCCCTGCTCAGTGGGAAGCCTGCTTCTCCCTCTCCCACTCCCTCTGCTTGTGTTCCCTCTCTCGTTGTGTCCCTTTCTGTCAAATAAATAAATAAAGTCTTTAAAAAAATAAAAAAAGAAACTTTTTTTTAAAAAAGCAGAAGCATTTCTTTAATTCACCCTCTTTATACTCAAGTCATCCATTCATTTTTAATCATCCATTCTATAGACATTTGCTGACCCCTTGCTGAGCTGTAGGCTCTGGGCCAGGCTCTGGATGGGCCATGATGAATGAAGCTCTATCCTCTGCCTGCAGAGAGGCCTACCCCATGGTAGCAAATAAATAATAAATAGTTATACAAGCTTGTAGAGTGAGAGCACACAGCTAACAGTGATGGCTGGGTGTCTCCTGTGAGGTCAAGTCTCCCTGGAGGAGGACAGGTCTCTGTCTGCCAGGAGACCCCGTATAGTGACAGAGCTTAGCACATTTGCCAAAGTCCTTGCAGATTCAGTAACCTGATTTCAAGCACAGCCATCTCCCAAGAGCGCCCATGAAAATCTAGCCTCCTGATATCTAAACAAAATTGCTGACTTATTAATTCCCAGTGAGCACCCTACCTGTGCTGGGAATTAGAGCTCACGTGAAGGCCTGGTCAACGCATTGCTCCCTACAGGGAGTCACCTAAACAGGAAGTCATATCATGATTGGAACATTGCTAGGTGACCCTGGAATCCAGCAAAGGGCATTAATTGTAGATAGAGGAGGTGGTTATTAGTCTTGGCTATTGAACAAGAAGGAAAGTCATATTTAATGGACTGGAATATTGAAGTCGCTGAAGGAGGCTGGCCCTTCCTTCTCTAGAAAGTGCCAGATTCACAGTGCACCCAGGGGTGTTACTTTCTTTATGTACATTGTTTTGCATGAAGACCCAGAGGGGTTGGGCTTTGTCTGGAGTGGGTTCAGACTCTCCCTGCCCACAGCAGCCCCATCCTCCCTCTGACACTCTGGCAATGTTGAGATTTTTACTGGGTCATGGGACACGGTCACTTACTAGATGGTGGGTTCCACATGAGCTGCCCTAAAGCTGTCTAATGACGAGCACACCTGCTAGGAGATTGAAAAATCATAGGAAGTGTCTGTTGAGTTCTAGAGGGTCACAGAAAAAAACCACCCTGCCTCCTTTTGTAGTAACGTTAGAAAATAATTACTGGGCTCATTGTTTCCAGAGCATAGGCTTCCCCTAATCTCAGGAGAACCTGATGATCATTGGCCCTAGGGTCCTTCGGTACAGGAAGAAACCAAGCCCCAAAGCAGTTGGTGAGAGGGCCTGGAGGGGCTCTTGCTCCTCTGCTAGGATCTGCAGGCCAAGATAGGGGTGGGTACCGGGATGTGCCCTCATGCCCTCTGCCTAAGGAACTAGGGAGGATGGGTGGGGTCAGGAGGAAAGGGGCAGGCTTGCACAAGTAAAGGTGGGGAAGCAGAATTGACCGTGCTCATATCATTTCTGTTCCAAGACACCAGGGCAGCTCAGGTAATGAGGAGAAGAACGTTGACCCGACTCAGGGTCAGGAAGCCAGGGTCATCACTCGCCCTTCTCTGCAGTTACTCTCCCTTGTTTAAATGACCTCATAACACCATGATCACAAGAGTGTTCTGCAAACGACAAGACAGATAAAGGGAAGCTATTGTGATGGTCTTTTTATAAAGCAATGCCAAGAGACTTTCAGAGAAGAGAGTTCATTGCCAGGATTCTTTTGCCTAAGGATAGAACAGCCCTGCATCATATACTACCTGAACCTAGGTCAGGCCCTATTTGTTCTCCAGTCTCCAAAGAGCATCCCAGACACCCACTACTTCAATTTCCACAGCCCAGGGCCACCGGAGACAGCTGTCCCCATCCTCACGTCCCAGTTGGGGACAGCACGGCATGGCCTCAGCTGTGCATTGGTAGAGGACTTGGAACTAAAACCAGGATTTCCTAATCCTTGGTTATATTTGATCTTAGTATTATGCACGATAATAAAAATAATAATAGTAAGCTAAGTAAGCTACTTAGCAATAATAAGGAGGTTCCAGCAATGTCAAGGCAATTATAATTTGTCCCATTTTCAACTGAAGAAGCCGAGACTTAGGGATTACATAACGTCATACTGCTATGAAGCAGCAAAGGCAGACCTAAACCCAGACTTCCTGACTCTGAGTTCAGTGTTCTTTCTACTACCCAAGTTCCCCAAGGCTGTCACCCTGAAATTTGGGGCCCTTATTCTAAAGCACATTTCCTCCCCTTGATGAGATCCTCACTACCTACACCCAAAGTCACAGTGGCGCCCAAGATGGAGCAGGGACTTGGCTGACAGGCCAGTGAGACCCACTCTTTGGAGTCCAAGTCCTTAGAAATTCTGGGAGGGCCTAGGGTTCATGGTCTTATAGGCACTGTGGGTACTGAAGACTGATCCATGACATTAGTTGGTAGTAGATCTTTGAGCAACATTGGTGATGGCAGGGCTGGTCACTGTGGTAGGAAAAGACTGTTCACAGCAGCTACTGGGGTGGAACATGCATCAACTTCAAGGTCACTGGACTGGTCCCGGATACTTGTGCTTTGTCATTGCTGAAGTTGGCAATTTCCAGGGCCAGGGTTTGTGCGTGCGTTCAGATGCTGACCTTCATAACTACGTGGGCCTGGGAAAAGTGCTGCCGGGTATCTGCACCAAGGGAATTTGTCCTCTGCCCACCCCTCCCGCCTTCCCCTGAGCATTCAATGAGCACAGAGGTGACCGGCTGGGAATGTATGAACAGATTTATATTGACTTCTGATTTTATGGGGACACGTGTGAGCAACCGAGAATCTAGAACGAAGTGTCTGAGACACTTCCAGTGAGAAACCTTGGAAAAGCAAAGGCCAGTGTTGCTGCAACACAGAAACCCTTCCCTCCAGCTTTCCCAACATTTCCTGTCCTCTGCCTTGCTGCATCCTGCCCTAGATCTTCTCCCCAAACCCACGGTATAAAAGGCAAGGCCATCCACCATCCCTTCCTTCTGTGGTCAGTTGCTCTGGCTTGAACCACATACTCTGTAAGGTTCTGGCAGGTCTGTATGTCTGAGGGTGTGGTGAAGGTGATCCTCCAGGGATTTCCTGGTTGCCACAGGGATGGCAGCCCTGAAGGAAGAACGTTGGCAGGACTACATAGTCAACTAGCCACCCTTGGTCTTCAGAGTGGAGGCATGACTATAAGCTCTGTTGAGAGTGGGACACTCAACATTGTCCTTAGCTCAGGCCCCATGGATGTGAGTCTTGGTCCTGGCATGGCTGTCTTGGTAATTTTCCATTAAACAGAACCTCCCTGCAAACTGGAAAGTGCCTCCTCGGCTCACTTTGCCACAGCGTGGCATGGTATAGAAAGCCCTGTGTGTCATGGCGGCCCCCAGTGAAAGGAAGGCGTGGAGTGCGCTCTGGAGATGATGTCATTGCTGGGGGTGCCAGGGCAGCAGCAGAAGGAAAACTAGAGGATGCCACATGTAGCTTGTATCTGATCTTGAGTACACCAACTGGCGAGTCCTGGAAGCTTTCTGTTGTGCTTTGCAGGGGAGCAGGCATCCTACACTAGTGGGTTGTACAAGGCAAAGGAAAGAGGAAACTCAGTTTGAATCATTCATTCATTCTTTGGACAAAGTATCAAGCTTTGTAGCTTTGGAGTTGAGGAACTCTGGAGGACGCAATGATGACTCCGGTCAAGAACCTGTTTTCTGGGAACATTGTGTCAGCAAGGGAGAGAGCTGTGCTCACAGATTAAAGTGGCAAAGAACAAAGCAAAACAACAAACAAACAAGGGAACAGCAAGAAGTAGGGGAGAAAGATATATCTGCTGACTGGAGGTCTGAGATTCTTCTTGAGAAGGATGGGGAAACAGTCTTCTGGAGGCTGCTCTCTCTTTTTGCTGGGAAAAGAGGTCAAGTGCGTGGTGAAACTGAGTCCTCAGAATGCAAAGCAGGATTTCTGTGGTGCAGCTGCCCCGGGGGCTCCTGGGCCATCTCCCTGCCCAATCTGTATTCATCTCTTCCGTCCACCAGACATCCTCTCGGTCCAAGGGCTAAGATGACCTATATAGATTTCATCCTTTCCCAAGGGTGTATTTTTATAAATTGATTTTTAGGTATGTTTACATATGGTAAGTTGCCCAAGTTTTTGTCTTTCTTTGTTTTGCAGGAGTTCTCAGATTAGTAAAAAAACAAAACAAAACAAAACAAAACAAATTTTTTTGAACCCAAACATTTCAAAAAGAAAAGAAATGTAAAAGAAATTAAAAAAAAAAAAAAAAAAGAGGAAACTCCCTAACCTAGATGTGTCATTTCACTATCAAACCCATGGTGCTCCCCCAGGCACTGGGGAGAGGACTTTTTGGTTCCTCCTTGAGGTTTACCAAGTTCCCTGCTTAGCTCTCGGAGGCTCAAAACCCATGAAGGATATTGAGGGAATATTTTGTCTTTGTGATTTGCTTAATATTTATGCCTCCATAGCACAGTCAAGTTAGGATCCTGGATTTGAGTCCTGGTTCCTTTACTTATCATCTGTGTGGTCAACTGAAAATAAGCCATTGGAGACCAGGCAGAGGGCTATATGGGTTATTAAGCATTTGTAAATGAAAAGAAGCAAAAGTCACCTCCAGCCCAAAGCGAATCACACTATGAGTTCTAAGGGGGTATTAATAAGATCATGATGTCTAGAATGAAGGAGGTGATGGTCCATTCCACTTGGGCTGGCTGGAGTGCACATCTGAAGTGCTCAGGTCCCGAGGCCATGTTTTTAAGAAGACTATAGACAGTCTATAGGACGGACACTATAGGAGTGTTTGCATGGATGTCATTGAGGGGAGAAAGTGTGGGAAATGTGGGCGAGCCAGATTCCCTTTCAGTGCAGGGGGTTTATGAATCTGTGAACCTCTCTTTCCATTCTAAGAAAGGAGCTGCCTGGCAAGTTGGGGTACAACCCTTTTCAATTGCTGGTCTGGTAGCTAGTGATCAGAAATATTGGAACGGCCAAGTTCACATGGCAACCGAGGCCTGCATCCAGCCCAGGTCTGTCAACCCCAGGATCTTTTTCAGAAGGCCATTCAAGGCCCTGCAGGAATGGATTTGGCTAAGCCTCTGTCTCCTCACCTTTAAAATAAGGATTAGAAAAATACATCTCTGTCTTCTTTACAGAGACACAGACAAGAGAGAAGAGCAGAATGCCTTAGCTACAGGTCAGAAAGGAAATCAATCTCTTTCCCTCAGAGTCTCACCACCCTGTCTCACCTCTGGGCTTCTTCTGAGTAAAACCTGTAAAAGGACAGCCCCTCAGCAGAGGGGTGGGTGGTAGAATAAGGCCTGAGTCCAGCCTCTCGGGAACGGGAGCACATAGTCTTGCCTACAGATCTCAGAGAGCTGGGAATACATTCAGTTAAAAGTGTGCAACCTTGGGGAGGTTTCTGTTCTCAGGAGAAGGACATCCAATCCAGTTGTGGTCATTACTCAGAGTCCTCCTGAAGGAAACCGCCTGCAGCCACATTCTACTCACCTCAAAGTGCTGGGAGAGGGACACATACTATTGTGTTTAGTACCGATGTAGCACTTGCTGCAGGGGAGCTGACTAAAATCCGTTCAGTCTCTGGAGATTTTCTGAGCGGCGAGAAGGCCTCAGGGCATTGCTGAAGGATGGTGTTTTTTTTCTAGAAAGCCTGGCAGAAAGAAGAATGGGGCCAAGTCTGCGGCCTTTTGGCATCTTCTCTTCCTTGTTTAATGGCGCCTTCTGAATGGTGTGACTGGCAGGGCTCTATAACTAGCACATTGTGTGTCTTTGTGTGAGAGATCTGGGCTGACCGGGTGTGCCCCCACAATGTCCTGGAGGAGGTGAAAATTTTACACTTGTCAGAAACGTGCCAGAGTTGTCAAAAGAGGCAATAAAATGTGCAAACACAAAATTCTGAGTGAAACCTGGCAAAATTCCTCGAGAGAAAATTTTAAACAAAGAAAAGCTGCAAGCATCATCTTCTGTAGTGACCCATCGTGCTGGCATTCCAAGTGTCTGTTCCCTCGCTCAGAGTCACACAGTAGGAAGTAGACACAAGCGGGGCACATTGTCCTTCCGCCATCTTGTCTCCACCCACCTCTCTCCCGCTTCATCTGCCGGCACATCTTCTCTTGAACCAACCTTCTTCCCTGGAGTAGTCCACACATCCCAAACCTACCTGGGCTTCCCAGACTCCAAACTATTTCTCCTTCATCCATTCCCCACCTTCCCCAACCCCCCGGGTGAAATTCCATCTTTCTAGCAGCACATCACCATCTCCACGAAGCTTCCCCTGAATAACCTCTTCTCTTTATTCATAACACTTTACACACATTATGCCTCATGGTGTTTGTCACTGTCTTTTCTACATAAAATGTTAAACCCTTGAGGCCCAGGACCATGATTTATTCATCTCTGTAACTCCCCAAGTGCCTGGCAACATGCCTTTTATGTGATAAGGCCCTCAATGAGCTTTTAGTGGATTAAATGGAATCACCAAAATCCTCGCTTCATTCAATTCTATTTCTTTTTTTGAAGAGTCCCTTGACCTGGAATGTCTCACAGAGCCATGTGCTTTCGTCTTCAAGGCCAGTCAGGGTTTTGGGAGGAAAAGCATTGCATCTCCTGCATACGGCTTTCTCGAAACATCTCTTTTGTGAAACTTGCTTGGAAATGCCCTTTCCTTTTCGTCAGCTCCAAGGGATCATCTACTCCTCCTCTGTAGCAGCATGCTCGATTTAACCACCGCTCCTCCACCAGACATGGATTCTCAAGAAAATCAAAGCCTGAAGCTGAGAGAAGACATTCCATCGAAGAGCCCCTCTGTCCGGTCCCTGTCGGGGGCTGGGACACCCACCTCACCACCTGGAGGAGGGTACACAGCAGATCTCCTCCCTTACTGATAGATGGGAGACTCGGTCTGTGGCTGGATAAGTGAAGATTCCAGCTCCGTCTTACTGTGTCTGACTGTAGCATGTCAACACGCTTGCTCTGCAGAAAGCATGAGCGTTTGGTGACAAAGTCATGTATCTGGAAGTCTTGAACTGGATCCTGCTCAGCACTTCCTGCCTGCCTGGCTTTGGGACTTAGGGGGCTGCTTGGGGTGCGGTCCGTATGGCCAAACAAGCTCCCCTCTCCCAGAGTCAGAGTCAAGGAGGGGGAAATATCATCCACCAGAAAAAAAATGACAACCGCAGGGTCCAAATACTGAGCGCTAGCCTTGGAGTGGTTTTTCTGAGAAGGGCCCCTGCCCCGGGGGCCCACATTTAGAGGGGCCGTGTGGGAAAGAATGTAAGGAGAGCTTCAGGGTGATGGAGTGAGTGGAGTAAAGGGCGCACTCCCCTCCTTTTCCTTCCACCCCAATGGATACGTTCGCTGAGTGGAAACACTCAGTGTTTGTTATTGAAGTCACTTTCAGCTCTTGCGGCGGTGAGAAAAAAAGACATTCATTGAAAATTGAGCTCCTTATTTCTAAATAAAGAGTCTGTATGGAATCAGTTTTCCTTGTTTGACACCATCTATTTGACTCCCTAATCGGGGAGGGGCGGGCCTCCCCTTCCAGCCGCCCTGCTTCCTTCCACTCCCTCCTTAGCCTCCACTCTCTCCCTACAGTTACCTCAAAAATTATATTAGCTCAGTACCCAGTGTTTGCATCACCATGATCCCCTAAATGTTGTCCACAGCTGAGCCAAGTGATGTATTCTAAACTCTTTCTCTTCTTTATAAATGTTTGTCTTTAGCGGAGTTAACAATTTCCTCATTTGCCTAGTTCTTCATTCATCTATCACTCATTCATCCTGCGAATCTCCTTCAGATCCATGAACTCCCTCTTAGCATACCTCGGATGACTGATTTCCATGAGAGGCAGCCAACCCCCCTCTCACCTCGACCTCCAGGGTGGCCCTCCACCTCACCCAAGCACATCTCTTCACACTCACCCATGCTGGCTCCCCATATCTGTGGTTTCTTGTATCCCCCTCTCAGGGTGTCTGCCCTCTGCTTTGGCAAATGTATCTTCCAGTAACTTCCTAGAGTGAGATCCCTGAGAAGTAACCTTTTTTCAGTTTTTTCTTTCTGGAACTTTGGTGCGCTAGTCTGGGTCCTCCAAGAGGCAAGCGCCAGGTCTAAGGAAGGAGGCTTCACATCACAAACGGTGTCTTAGAGCTAAAGCCTCTGTCAGAGGAGTCCCATCTGTGCCCGGCATCACCGTGCCTTGGTACCCTGACTCGCTCAGTGCTTGGCTGGGAGCAGTCAGAGGACAGTCTCTGTAGCTGGACGTCAGCTGGATACATTCTCAGGGTAGCCTCATCTTATTGTGAGGATCCTGTCTCCCACACTGACCCTGTACTTTTCTTGTCTTTACCCTCCTGGCCTCGATTCTTCAAAAGGAATCCTGACAGATGTCCTCGGGCTTGTTTTCCAATTGTTTTACCTCATTTAATAATTTTAATTTCTAAATGCTCTGTCTTTTTGGGGGATCTTTTTTTCTAGTGTCCTATTCTATTTTTAATACAAAATAGAATGTACATTTTACTAATGTAAGACACCATGATGACTCACAAAGGAAAGAAAACCACGTTTCCTGTTAAACTGTGACATTCTCCCTTAGAGACATTCTCCCTTAGCATTTTTATCGTATGCTTTATTGAAATCGTTGTTCAAGATTTTTTTGTTGTTGGGGCGCCTGGGTGGCTCGGTTGTTAGGCGTCTGCCTTCAGCTCAGGTCATGATCTCAGAGTCCTGGGATCGAGCCTCGCATCACATCGTGGCATCACGAGGCTCCCTGCTCAACTGGAAGTCTGCTTCTCCTCTTCTTTGTCTCCTGCTCCCCCTGCTTGTGTTCTCTTTCTCGCTGTCTCTCTCTCTCTCTGTCAAATAAATAAATAAAATTTTTTAAAAAAGACTTTTTTGTTATAGGCATCATTTTTGGTGCATATTTTAAAGTTGGTAAGATACATTGCTTAACATATTTCTAAAACAATTTCACATTTAGAGCACAGCCTTTCTGCATCCCTTTTACGCCCGGAATTCTTGATATCTATCTGTGTTTTGTCACGAGATACAGTCCTTTGTGCCATCGGGAGAATTAGTGGTGCAATATTTCTTTAAAAAGTGCTCTGGGGATGCCTGGGTGGTTCAGTCTGTTAAGAGTCTGCCCTCAGCTCAGGTCATAATCCCAGGGTCCTGGGATCCAGCCCACTGTCCGGGTCCTTGCTCAGTGGGGAGTCTGCTTCTCCTTTTGACTGCTGCTCCCCCTGCTTGTGCTCTCCCTCTCTCTCTGTCAAATAAATAAATAAATAAATAAATAAATAAATAAATAAATCTTAAAAAAAAAGAAAAAGTGATCCACTATACTTCCTGGGATTTTCTCATTAGCTCCCGACACCTGTCGGGCCAAATCTTTTGGGGACACATTCTGGCTTAGCATTCGATAGGCAAAAGATTTAGCTTCCCATTCTTGTTTCACATCTGTAAAATAGCCCTTCCTCTCTGAAGCTAAGCATGGGCTTTAGACTTTTCTTTTGCTCCCTACTTTACCTCTCTCTCCAGGTGCCCTTTCTGTTTTGTCTTGATCTTTCTTTTCCATGTTTGAGCCTTTCCTCAAATGTCTGGCCGCCTATTGACCTTTGAGAGGGGTGCTCACCAGCTCAAAGTTGTGAGGGAGGGGGCTGGGCTAGATCCTGCTGCTCGAGTGACCCGCAGGTGTCCCTGGTGGCCCTTCCTCTCACCCGTTGAGTTTTCCTGGAGAGAACTCTGCTTCTCCTGTGCGGTGGTGGCTGCCGGGTGCTGAGTGGAAGGACGGGGCAAAGATCTCCCTGTCCACAGGCAGCCGTCCACACCATCCCCCTTCTGTTTCCAGTTCCCTGCTTCACCCTTGCCCTCAGCTACATTTGAGGAACCCAAATCCACACTCTGTGCTCTTCTCCACGGTCAACTCCCAATCCCAGCCTGGAGAATCTGCTCTCTTATGAGGACTGCCAATCAGTTTTTGCGTCTGTAGCCTGTTGCGACAGCCTTGCTGGAGAGCTCCCTGGGCTCCCCGCTGCTGGACTCTGAGAGCTGGCCAATGGCTTCTTGCTGACTCCTCCCTCAGCCGGCACTTGGGTCAGCCCTCGCTGCTCCGCCCGATTCATTTGCTCTCCAGCTTCCCGAATGTTGCAAAAATCCCTTGACTGTCTCTTGTTTGCTTTGTCTTTGTGGAATTTTACTTTTTTTTTTTTTTTTTAAAGATTTTATTTATTTGACAGAGAAACACAGCGAGAGAGGGAACACAAGCGGAGGGAATGGTAGCGGGAGAAGCAGGCTTCCTGCAGAGCAGGGAGCCCGATGCCAGGCTTGATCCCAGGACCCTGGGATCATGACCTGAGCTGAAGGCAGATGCTTATTGACTGAGCCACCCAGGCACCCCGGATTTTTACTTTTTAAAATTCCTTCATGGGTGCCTGGTTGGCTCGTATGGTTAAGGGTCTGCCTTCAGCTCAGCTCATGATCTCTGGTCCTGGGATCAAGCCCTGGGTCCAGCTCCCAGTTCAGAAGTGGGAAGAAGTAGTGGGGAGCCTGCTTCTCCCTCTCCCTCTGTCTCTGCCCCTGCTTGTATGCTTTCTCTCTCTTCTCTCTCTCTCTCAAATGAATAAATAAAATCTTTTAAAAAAAGATTCCTTGTCTCTCATTTTTGTTGAGTTCAGGAAGGAGCAAAAATAAACATTTGCTTAATCTACCATATTTTCATCTTAAAATTCTTTTTAATTTCTTTTCCTGATTCCCAGAATGAGGTGGTCAGTGCTTTGTGAAGAATATATACTGTGCCAGAAAGTGCAGAGTTAGAACTATTGGGTATTTTTCCTTTTAATTAAAGTACATAGATGACATACAATGTTAGATTCATTTCCGGGGTATAACAAGAACTGCTCTTGAACTAACCAGAGGCTGGACAATGCCCCAGACCTCTGTTTCCTCCCATGGGGAAATAGTGTCCACCTGGTAGACAATCCCCTCGGGGAGGTAATGGTTGGGAGAGTTTACACATCACAGGTTGGCCTGAATTCGCCCCCTAGCTTGGTCAACTACTAAATGTATACTCAGAGATGAGTGTCTTCATGGCTCCATTGGGACATTGTTTAAAATAATGCTTATCCCTGGGGCGCCCGGGTGGCTCAGTTGGTTGTTTTTGCCTTCGGCTCAGGTCATGATCTCAGGGTCCCAGGATCGAGTCCCTCATCGGGCTCCCAGCTCAGCGGGGAGTTTGCTTCTCCCTCTCCCTTTGCCCCTCCCCCCAGCTCATGCTCTCTAAATAAATAAATAAATAAATAAATAAATAAATAAATAAATAAAATCTTTACAAATAAGATTAAAAAATGCTTATCCCAACGGCCTCTGGGATGAATGGAGCTGATGTGGGCAAAGCACTCCATGCAGACTGGGAGCTCAGTCCACACTGGGTTCCTCCCTTCCTCTGTTCAGACCAGGAAGAGCTTTCCTTGCCTTGACAGTGTTGCTCCTCTCGCCTCAGTCATCCATACATGCCCGCTCCCAGCCCCCAGAACATGGTTCTGCATTGCAGAGTCGTGCCTGCTTTCCCTGCTGTCTGCTCTGTGCCCCCACACTTCTTGCCCCTCAGACTGTCAGGGGCTACCCTTTGTGGGGTGAGTGGGCTGATCTGCCTTCCCAGAGATCAGACAGGCCCCCCTAAAGACCAGTTATCTCTTCAAATTGCTCCTGTTGGGATACTAGTCACAAGTCGAATAATATCTTTGAAATGTTCCAAATCTCTTTAAGGAAAAGAAAAAAGAAAAAGAAAAAGAAGAAAAATCACGCAATTGACTCCGGGCCTTCAGTGTAATGCCCCCGATTTCGAATCCGAGAGACCACCGAGGAGCTGATACCGATGCAAACGCAAGAGGGTTTATTTGCAAGCTCGAGCTTGGGCCCAAATATATCCGACACAGCGGGGTCAGGACTTGGGCCCCTAGGTCAAAGGGCATAACAGTTTTATAGGGGCCAGTGGTGGCACAGAAAGTTGCATAGTCATGTCGGTCCACATGCAGGTGGCCAGTGAGATTGTAACACACGTGGAAAGTTGCATAGTCATTGTCAGTCCACACACAGGTGGCCAATGAGGTTGTAACACACGCAGAAAGTTGCATAGTCATGTCAGTCCACACACAGGTGGCCAATTGAATCACAACTTACCCTATAGTAACCCTTTGAACTAGCCTATTACTCTGATCTAATTTGGCGCGCAG